>JAASFF010001089.1:0-600000 GCA_013365195.1 Cercospora citrullina
TTTTTTTTTTTTTTTTTTTTTTTAGGTATAGTAGGTATTTGAACCCATCGATATAAGCAACATGGCATTTGCGAGGACTGCAGCTACGGCTGCTCTGCGGAGAAGCGTGGGCACAGCATCCAGCAGAAGCGCACGCAGCTTCACGCAGGTGGCCGGACAGCCAATTCGACGAAAAGCACAACCAGCGTTCGTCGCTGCAGTCAGACGGCACTCTGCTCCCGCAGGCAGCGCGAAGGTGTACGACTTCAGCCACGTCAAGAAGCTGAGCGAGTCGCCTTCGGGGGAGACCACTCTCGTTGGTAGGCGGCGTTTCCCATCTCGAGATCGATTTCATCTGACCCATCTGCGATAGATGTCCGCGAGCCGTCCGAGTACCAAGCAGGTTACATCCCCGGCGCCATCAACCTGCCCATCAAGTCGCAACCCGATGCGCTGTTCCTGCCCGAGGAGGAATTCGTGGACAGATTCGGATTCGACAAGCCGCCGATGGACAAAGAAGTCGTGTTCTACTGCAAAGCAGGCGTGAGGAGCAGCGCCGCAGCACAACTGGCACAGCAGCAGGGCTATCAGAACATTGCCGAATACAGAGGGAGCTGGCTGGACTGGGAGAAGAATGGCGGTCCGACGAGCAAGTCTTAGACTGGCACAGCTTGCCAAGGCGATCGAAGCGCTTGTACAGCAAATCTGCGGTGCCCACAACATCCACCACCCGAGCAAGATGTTGTGGAAACAATTCAGAGCACCAGTGTTGAACTGCCGCCCTGCACTTACAGCTTCAGCCTTCGACCAATCCGCCCTTTACCTCTGACCAGTCTGTCAGTCTGTATTGTCCACACAGATCTTCACGGTCAGCCACATCTCTCACCGCGTCACTCCTTGTCCAACGCGGCATAGACTGCTGCCCCCTTGTGGAGTGAGTTACACGGTGTCTCTGGTACCTAGCATTCAGCTGAAGGATTCCATACGTCAGGCCTTGGCGCTGATCTGTTTCTGCATGAATGAGCGAAATGCGTCGAGCGATGTACATACACGATATTCGCCATGTCTAAATCTATAACATCGAAGATGAGATCGCCACGCCCATTGCGGAGGCGATTGATCAGGAAATTGTCAAAGACATCGTTAATCGACCTCCGTTCGTCCATATCCCTGGGACCTTCAACGCACGAAAATTAATGCGTTCACACGCACCCAAATTTGAAGTTGTCTTTCGCCACATCCTCGAGCAGCCGGATAACCCGTTTCTCTTCCACTGCTTCGCGGGGAAGGATCGCACTGGAATTCTGGCAGCCCTAATCACTCTTTCGGTTCAAGGAGAAGAACGCGATGAAGCGCTTTCGGCAGCTCACACGCTAAATACACGTTACACCAAAGGCATCGCAGGGCATTATTATTGCTCAGACCAGCCGAGTCGTTTATGCCTTGTTGCGCTGACCGTAAGCCTTGGTGGCGTAGTCACCCTGGTGGACAATCAAGTCCTCAGGTCTGTAGTTTTGACGGCCGCTGAAGTACTCCTCCAAGATGTTCTTGACACCTGCGGCGTATCGGGCCTGGGCGTCAATAGATGTACCGGACATGTGAGGAACAGTTGCGTTGCCACCACCCCAGGTGGTGTAAGAGGCGTATCGGAGTGGGTGCTCCTTGGGAGCTGGCTGCGGGAACCAAACGTCACCACCGTAACCACGGAGCTGACCAGACTTCAGGGCCTCGGCGACGTCCTCCTTGACCACGATGGCACCACGAGCGGTGTTGACGAGCCATGAGCCTAAGATGGATTAGCAAGCGTCGAAGCAGAGAGATTGCTGCATACACACCCTTCTTCATCTTGCTGATGAGTTCCTTGTTGAAGAGACCGCGTGTCTTCTCGTGGAGTGGGCAGTTGATGGTGACAACATCACACTGTGCCAACATCTCCTCGAGGTTCTCGACTCTTCGGCAGCCAATCTCCTTCTCCTTCTCTGGCGACAATGGCTGGTAGTCGTAGTACAGGAGCTCCTTGCAGTCGAATGGCTTCAGTCTGCGGAGCACACGCTCACCAATACGGCCAACAGCGACGGTACCAACAACCTTGCCCTCAAGATCGTACTCGTTCTTGGCGACAGCAGCGACGTTCCAGTCTCCAGCAGCGATCTGCTCGTGGGCTGGGACAAAGTTGCGAACCAGGACGAGGATGGTCATGACGACGTGCTCAGCAACAGACACAACGTTGGATCCAGTGACCTCAGCAACGGTGATACCGCCATTGGTCTTGTTGGCAGCGTTGAGATCGACGTGGTCGGAACCGATACCTGCAGTGACGGCAATCTTCAGGTTCTTGGCCTTTGCGAGACGCTCGGCAGTCAGGTAACCTGGGTGGAAACTGTGGATCGTGAGCTGCTGCTACCTTCAATTGCTTCACTCAGCTGGTGAGCTCTTACGGTGTGGTAATGATAACTTCGGCGTCAACGAGTTCCTGATCGAACTTGCTGTTCTCGCCCTCCTTGTCGGAGGTTGTCACGAGGGTGTGGCCTTGGTCCTCAATCCACTTCCTCAAGCCGAGCTCGTTCTCGGTGGTTCCGAGCAGGCGTGGCTCTTGCTTCGCGTGCTCGTGGCCCTGTTGGAAGGTGTTAGCCAATTGCTTTGAGCAAGCTTGTATGCTTGAGGGAGGTGTATACTTACATCGTAGAGGACGAGAAGAACCTTGCCCTGTTGTCGCGAGGTTGCTGTCAGCGTTCTGATGCCTCCGAGGCTCGCCGTCTTTGAGAGCGAGGCGCCGCGGTGTGCGAAGGATGTGGCGGCGCGTTGCGAAAGCAGCGAGCTGGCTGGACGAGCAGCGCGGAGGGCGGAGCGGGCAAATACCATTGTGATAGAGCAGAGAGTAGTCTTGAAGGGAGATTCAAGTCAACAAAAGTGCAGCCACGCGAGCTTATAAGCAGCTGTGTAGCTTTTTGGGGGCGGGCTGGAGGCGGAGAGGAAGGCTGTTCGATCATCAATGCGTGTTAGTGGCTCCTTCCTACCCCTACATCCGACAAGCTCTGGATCAACGCCAATTGCGGATCTCATGCGGGGGAAGACTTGCCTTGCTTCTGCTTGTTCTTGCGGTCCTGCTTCCCGAATAGTCGGCAGGGTGAGCAGCAACTAGTAGGTGCGAAACACCAGCTGGCCGCGCCTGCTCCGCTCTTATATACCTCGTGCTGCAACAGCAACGCAGAGCTTGGGCACAGCTACCGTAGCAGAGCCGAAGCACAGTGTGCGATCCGCCGTTGGCCTCACCCAGTCGCGTCCACTGAGCGCTGGACGCGTTGGACGTCACTGGCCGCGACCCCACTCGCGATGCACCTCGCCGATGGCAAGCGCACGCTCGCAAGACAGGCCAAGGCGATGCATTGCAGGCCGTGTAGCCTGTCTGCTGCTCCGATCAATCGCACTGGAAGCGGGGTTGCCCTCCTGCCACCAACCACTGTGCTGTGGCACATCCCCGCGGCAGCGTGCGTGCGCGCAGTGCAGTGAAGGTGCTGACAGTCGAGCCCGGGTGCGGGCGGAAGTATTGCGGAAGTGGTGCAACGACAGAGCCGCGAGCGCACATCGCTCATCATCGTGGACATCGCTGCCGGATTAGCTACAGTGACCACGTCGGCTAACTAGCTTGACGGCAGTGGAGCCATGCGCGGACCGCAGCAAAAGAACAGAACGTCGAGCATGTGTGAATGCTTTGTTTTGCGGAGTCCAGAGCCTCATAGCAACATCATCACCCCGGGGCAACGGGAAGCCAAATGCGAGCTCTCTCGCACGGCGAGGATATTTAGCATTCTCGTCTTGCAGTCCAATGCCAGTCGTGCTCTGCCCATACTCGGAGAATATCGTGCTCACCAATCGCTTCACCAAACCACTGCAGAGTGCCTGCATCGTTCGATCGTTGGCTCACATCGACCTGGGGCATCAGAGCCGTGCCGGTCTCTATTTCCACATTTGGACGCGCGTATGCCGACAGGGTCTACTTACGCTTCTCGGGCACTGCTCTCACACACCGTGAATGGGACACTCGAGTCGGCACGAGCGGGTGCTGTCTCACAGTCACGCGAGTAGCTTGCACGCGTAGCAGAGCTGTTGTGAGCAGCCCCTCAGCTGTTGCCCTGGTACAAAGCAGGAACCCGCGAAAGTTCCGACCAGCGTCCCAGCGCGAATGTCCGCTCAATCTCCGCTCGTCTAAAGTCGCGAGCTTACAGCTGTAAATGCATGCCATGTAGGGCTTGCACGTACCTTCGCTCAAAGCTCATTATTCGACATGCGCTCTCACCTGGCGCCACTGACTGAACAGTCAATAACGGCGTCGGCGGCGATGTAGCATCCGACTTTTCGAGGCATTGTGCGATCACGTCGCGAAACCCGTTGGAAGGGCATTGACATCACCACGGACCCCACCAGCCATGTCAGGCCTATGTCAGGATCTAAGCGCGGCGACAGCGTATACCTGTCAGTGCAAAGAAAATCAACCAGTCCATGGGCGATTCTACCAATGGCCTGCCTGTGCCAATGGCATATTTCGGACAGTTCTGCATGGCGAAGATCGGAAGAAAGGTCTCCATTTGATCGCACAGCGCACAAAGACCTGTCGCAAGAAGTTCCAGCGTAGATGTCTCGATAAGAGTCGGAAGCACGACTACAGGGTAGGTCCACCGTCTGCTTATTATGGAGAGCAAAAGGCATGACAGTGGGCATACGAGCGGAACGACAATAGCATTCGCAGTGACTGAGACGATCGTGGGTTTGCTGTCAAACATTCGGCTGAGTGGTGCTTTCGTGCGTATTGCGTGAGGATGTGTCTGTAGCACATCCTCCAACAGTTTGTTCGAATGTTTGATGAAACGACGTCAGGTGCAGCTCGCGCCACAACCAGGTGGCTCAGTCGGAAATGGCTGAAGCTGAAGGGGGTCGTTCTTGGCGGCGCTAAACGATCAAGCATCGGTGACGATTGCAAGCCTACAAAGTACACGACCAACAGGCAGACCATCTGTATCTCGTGCAGTACAAATCACCATGTCCTCCTATCTGAGCAATTTGCTTACCCACACGACGTCACGGTACAATTCACTGCGGCGGACCCTCCTCTCGAGCGAAGACGACGGTGACACCGAGGATGATACACACATCTGTCGTGTCCTACGTGCACATTACACCGAGAAAGGGCGACCATTTCCACCTTGGCTGCCCCCGGATCCGAAAGAGAAGAACAAGGCGGTGCCTCAGCAGTACGGTCAACAAGGAGGCTATGGTAGTTATCTGACCGGTGCTGGCGGAAAGAGTCCATATGGGACGGCGCAGGCGCAGGGCGGTAATCGAGGCAGTTCCAGCCTGAGTGATCTGTGGGATCCACCATCTGGCGGGCAAAACAATGTCACTGTTCAGCCACAGAGTCTGCGAAACGCTCGTAGGCCTCTGAGTAATCAGCCGGCCTCTGCAAGCAGCACCAATTTGGCCCCTCCGCAGGCAAGGCCTCTGCCCTCACAGCGGGCTGGAAGCTACCAAACCATGGGATCGCAACAAATAGGGGGTCGTCCTGGCAGTGCTGTCGACCAAAGTCCTCCAACGACCAGCTCTGGAGCGCCTTCCGCAGGCAGCGCCCAGGACAGACTGAAGGCCAGATTATGGGGTGCAAAGGGCAACAACAGCCCATCTGCTACTCCAGCGCCCAGCGCAACACAGTCGTACGATCGGCCCCCAGCTGGAGGATATGGCGGTGGTGGTGCCAATCCATACGATAGGGGCGGAGGCGATGGACGTCGTTATGGGAGATGAATGCGAACAGATCGTGGTAATGTTGGAGATGTACTACAACAAATGCATTGCTGGTGAAGGAGTGACTTGCGCACCCCAGCATTCAATGAGATACGCGCAGGAATCGTGGCCACCGCTGGATAATACCGCCAACAGGTGTGAGAAGCCCCCTTGCAGGGCTCTTCTACATTCCCGGACCTGACGATCACGCTGTGGCTCGCTAAGCGCACTCTTCTAAGGCTTGTACTGAGAAGGCGAGTTCAGCGATCTGCATACGGTAGGCGACAGAAGCAGCATCACGATTGCTGGAATCGGATCTCTGCCCCACCAACGGGCTGTCCCGAGGCTTGCCAAGCTCCTCTCAATCCAGCATACTCGACGACTTGCATAAACTGAAGTCCCATCGCCATGGTTCCAACAGGGCCTGCGAACGTCTAGTTTCTGGCAATCGCGGCAGATTTGTGAAATTGACACCGTGAAGCTACATCTCGGCTCGTCGCATGCCACTCAACACCCTCATCGCAGGAATTGAGTTCGACCATAGGTGTAAGCGCGATGGCGAAGCTCAATTGCGTGCTCTGCGAGAGCACATTATTGGTGTTCAGACATATTCCTGGAGACCTGCGTGAGCACGAAGTCGCATTGCGCGAGCATGATAATAAAGCATGTGAGAGGCCCTGCATACAGGTAGCAGCATAGCTGTGGGGATGGAGATATAACAGTGCCCACATTTCTGGCAAGAGCTCGTAGCTTTTCTGTCAATTAAGTCTGCAACAACCATTGAGCAGTAATCATGTCCAAGGCAAGAGTCTACACTGACCCTGCGGTCTACAACGAGCACCACCAAAGGTTCGAGAGGGCCGGTCTACCTCGCACTCAAGAAGAGTGGCTCCAGCGTGCAGCAGGTAAGAGCGAAACGCAATGCATGGGAAGGACTGAATACTAAGGTCGCTCCACAGATGTTGCTGAGATCCTCGGCCAAGATGCTGCGCAACGAGACATTGAGAACAAATCGCCCAAGGCAGAAGTAGCGCTCTTGAAGTCTTCTGGCCTGCTCAAGGTGCTGGGACCACAGAAGTACGGTGGAGGTGGCCAGAGCTGGGAAACTGGTTACAAGGTGATCCGTGGGGTAGCCAAGACCGATGGGTCCTTGGGCATGTTGCTTGGGTAGGTCAATCCCATCGCCGCAAAGTCAAGAATTCGAGGCTGACTTTAAGACTTGCACTACAGATACCATCTACTCTGGTCCACAACTGCAAATGTTGTCGGAACGGATGAGCAGCAAGATAGTGTGCAGGAAGTCATTATCCGCAACAACTTCTTCGTTGGTGGCGCTGTCAACCCCCGAGACAACGACCTGAAGATCACTTCCGAGGGCGAGGAACTCGTATTCAATGGGTTCAAGAACTTCAATACTGGAGGTGTGGTTAGCGACCTGACTGTGCTTGAAGGAGTGCTCGATGGGACGGAGGACCATATTTTCACTTTGGTCAAGACCGATCAACCGGGCATCCAGTTCGCCCACAACTGGGACAACGTTGGTCTTCGATTGACAGAATCTGGCTCCGTAAAGATCGATAATGTTCGAGTTCCATGGAGCGATGCCCTTGGATGGGATGCATCGACCAAGCGGCCCATCCCAGAAGTCCTCGGAATACCATTCGCTAGCTTGCTGTTGCCAACCATTCAGCTGGTGTTCAGCAATTTCTATTTGGGCATTGCTGAAGGAGCACTCGGTGCCGCGACTGCATACACCCTGAAGGGCACGCGAGCTTGGCCATACGGTGGCGACAACAAGGATAAGGCCACTGATGAATGGTATATCCTCGAGCGCTACGGCGAATACCGAGCTCATCTCGCAGCGGCAGATGCCCTCGCCGATCGTGCTGGCGCAGAAATCTCGAACATCTATCGCGAAGCTGGACAATTCGGTTCCACCATACTTGACGCTGACACACTGAAGGAGAAAGTCAACCCACACTGGCTTGCCAACCCTCATCCGAGCCCAAAAGCCACTGGTCCCAACCCACCTTACACTATCTCAACCCTGTCAAACTTCCAAGCTCCTGAGCCAGGCCATGCGAACGGCCACACCAACGGCGCCAATGGAAGCAATGGCTCTGCTGCCCAAGGTCGCGCAGCCATCACTGCACAGCGCCGCGGCGAAGTCGCAGCCACTGTCGCCCACGTCAAAGTCGTGACCACCGACACCGGTCTCGCAGTCACCAGCGGCATCTTCGAGATGCTCGGCGCTCGTGCCACTGGCAAAAAGTATGGTTTCGATCGATACTGGCGTGACATCCGAACTCACTCCTTGCACGATCCTGTTGCTTACAAGAAGCGTGAGGTTGGAAGGTATCAGGTTCTGGGCGAGATTCCTGAGCCAACGTGGTACACATGAATAGCACGGTGCCCGCTGGGATGTGTTTGGTGCGACTTGAAGGATATCTTGGAGCAGGAATGTCAGGTCTTGTGGTCGACGAAACGAAGATCGTCGTGGGACATATTGTGACTTATTACGAAAGATTGTATGAAGGTTAGCCTGCTCAAGCTGGTACTGCAAAAAGTCTGTCATGGCAGATTCCCTGTTCATTTCACTTCGTCGCATTGTGAGCGTAGTCGCCCTTGTGTTGTGAAATGTCGTCCCAGTCCTTCAGCAGAGTTCAGTTTTGACTCGGCTGAGCTTTGACGGGTATCTCACTTGCGACTACGAAAATTGTCTGGTGCACGAATGCGTTTACAATGAGATGGGCAATCGTCACAGACTCACAGCTGATCATCAGAAGCCAAAATGTGCGATTTCAGCTGATGATATTGCATTGTCGGTTTTGAGTTAGCGCGACCATCATGTCAGCAGCACCAAGCACCTTCTGCGTGAGCTTCGGCGGCACGAGCACGAGCTCCGCCGCGTAATCACTCCTGAGCGAGGAACAGGACGTGTTGAACCAACTGCACGATTTTGAGTTCACTTGAACGACTGCAGCTATGGCTTTCACAGACATCGTCAAGGTCCGTCAATATGTATCATCGCTACGCAGCTCTCCAGCAACTGACCGCATTACCAGATTCTATTCGTACCTGCTCTTATCGCCGGCGCTCTCTACGGCATCATTTCCTTCATCATACTCCCGTTGATACGCAACTATCGCGAACGATACTCCCAATACCTGCCGTTGGATACGGTGAATCGACACACAGAAGGATTGCGGGATCGAATCAGCGATCTGGTGATGCGTATGGTGGTGCCCCGAAGACAGACAGTGTGGGACGCAACAGGCAGTCGGCGAGGCAGTAGAAGTGGCAGTGGAGATGACCTGGTCTTCAGTGACGGCGAGGGCGAAAGAATGGCGGGTTTTGACGCGGAGCGCATAGATCGTACAATTCGAGGCGGAGACGTATCGGTGTCGCGGTGAGGGAGGCATCGCCATGAGAAGAGCCAAGTCATTTCATAGCCGGAGCATGAATGGAGCGGACCCTACACGATATCGACACGCGTCGCGTCACCACAGGTTGGAAGGCAAGTGCGGTGTTGGGAAGCTGGGAAGTCGCGATGCACCCGCAACTACCTACGAGGAACCCACGCCATCTCGATATATCCTCCAAATCCCCGTCCTCTACAGGTGACCCTCACAATCCGCAGGATACGATGTTCGACTCAACAGGCATTGTCGAGATCTTCTGCCAGCGGATCGGCAGCGGCAACCCACATCCACAATATTCCTCCCCACCACTTCTGGCCAGTTACGAGGATCGCGAACGCAGAACTCCAAATCCCATTACGCAAGGATCCTTCGTCCTTCATGTCTTCCTTATGGAGCGATTCGATTGGATGGGTGAGAACGCATTGAGGATGGCCTTCTCCTTGGACGACGGCCCTGCCGAAGCTGTTGAGTACATCTCGCGTCCACAGGACAGTGACTTTCCTCCGAAGCCTAGAGCTGAAGATGAAGTCCAATTCCACGACAATTGCTTCGAAGGTCATCGGAGGTTGGCCCTTGCCACTGCTGAGCTTCAGCCTGGTACAGATATATGATGCTGTTTTTTGAGGCCATGACTGACTTGCACAAGTCAATTGCCACGGGTGTCCACTCGCCCCACAAGAGCATGCTGTTGGACAGATCGTGATCACGCTGCAGCGCGGACGGAAAGTGGTTGAACGACTTCCAAAGACACATCAAGATCGAGCGTACTTCGTTCCTGCCACGGGCGCCGCTGGGTTTACTGTCAACGTTCTCTTCCACTACGAAACCACTTGTTCGTCTCGGAATTGTCTTAATGTCGTAGAGCATGGACTAACAAATCATAACAGACAAAGGAATCGTTCACACAACCAAGACTATCACCTATGTGCAGAGCACTCTGCCAAAATTGGAGCTTACCCGGAGGGTCGACACAGGTGGCAACAAGCGTGACAGGAGCGAGTCCGACAGAGAAAACACCGAGATTGCCAATGGCTCTTCTGCGAAGCGGCAGAAGCTTGATTCGGACACGATAGCTTCATCCGAGGCACAAGATGAAGAGGAGAGCAGCTACCACGGACCACTCTCGCCATACTGGTCAGAGCCACAGTGATTATGCGAGGTGTCGGAGTGGGAAATATGTGATGAAGCGATGTTGACGACAAGAATTTGCTCGAAATGTTGGAGGCAGCTGTTTTCACGCAAATGAATGTTCCCGATCGCTGTTCTCACGAGCCCTCTGTTCTCGATACCCGTTCAAGAACGCCATCAATCTATAGCAGCATTCAAGGCTCACCATCCCGCAATATCATCAAGCTCCAACATTCCATAGTCATCTTCATATTCCAGATCAGGTTTATCCGGTTGACTCCAATCGTTCGAATATGGTTCCTTCCCTACCGTTCTTCCATAGATCGACTCCAAAGGTGCATTACCTCCATAACATTCTCCCATTGCAGAACTCGATCTAAGAGGGTCCGCGGAATCGCATACCCACCTTCCCACCAATTCATTCGGCGCACCCATCATCCCGAATTCAGTATCTCTCTGATCCCATCTTCCGACTATAATTTCTAGCTGCCCCAGCTTTTCTAATCCTGTCTCTGTACGTAAGCTGTTTATTTTGTTGAACAAGTCCGATACGGAGGTTCTGTTCAGCGTCGGCTCAGTGGGAAATTTTATCTCACGTGGACGGTTCACGTAACCTTGTCTATCGAACCACATTCCGGCGCGTTTGTAGGTCATTTCTGGGGAGTCGAGGTGGAGAGTGAGATTCTGGAGACGTGGGAAAGATGGGCTTGCTGCGAGGTAGAGAGTTGATTCATCGATTGTCCAGGTTGTAGGATCGCTGTTATTGGGCGTGAGGCGGCGGAGGTCGAAGTTCAGAGAGGTGAGATTGGTGGCGTTTTGGGCGAGGAGGTGGAGGTCAGAAGTTGTGAGGTAGGGTCGGGCGGTGTAGTACATTGGGCAGTGATGGGCCATGGACTTTTGTGCCTCAGCAGAGCCGGAACAATACTGATGGCGGTATTCTGAATGTTCTGTGAGGCATAGGGATTGGAGGTGTGGGCCCGAGCTCTCGCTGAGGGCTTGAATGAATTCAGTGTAGTTGTCCTTGAAGTCGTAGTTGCGTACGCACAGCTTTGTCAGTGGGCTGGTGAGGTTTCGTACAAAAGTAGGCAAAACCTCAGCTGCAGATGCAGAGCCATATCCTAGATTCAATTCCTTGACATTCGAGAGAACAGGTCCCAATCGCTCCAGGGCTTTCCGTTCTGCTTCGACAAGATGCAAGACTCGAAGTTTGGACCAGTCCATCTTGCTCATCCAAGCATCCAAGTTTTCGGGCCCTCGCAATTCTATTAAGCGGGCATTCTCAGCCCGTTCAAGATGCAGGGCTTCGTCATATGCGGTGCTATTCATCAAAGCACTGTCTCCAAATCTCCACCGGATCGAGTCCAACAGTGCGTCCGGAAGCCACGACCACGGCTTTTTAGTAATATTGAGACTTTGGAACCCTCCAGGATTCACGTTTCATCTCTCCCTTGTTTGTGGCCTCAATATCATATATCCCTTTGATCTTGAGCACTTCTAATGCCGCCATGGGCGCAGGATTCTTGATGAAATTGAATGCGCGAGGATTGAATGCTGGCGTACAAGTCATGACGTTCACGATATCCAGGTTGAGCTCTCGAAGGTTCTTGCAAGTGGTGAGGACTTCGTGTACCAGTGGTAAGTCTTCAGGCGTCTCTAGGTTGCCGTCATGTAGGGTGGCATCCAACGAGTATAGATTATCCGCGGATAGGATACTCCGAAGAGAGGACATCCGTTGATTCGAGTTCCGCTCGAATAAATCCCTCCAAGACACGAGCTTGCCACCTTCGTTCACATCGTCCGTCGACACGTAGTAACCGAAAGGCATCTTATAGTGCAAGCGCGCAGAAGGATGGTTCTCTTCCAAGGTCCGCAGAGTAGAACTGGGTATGGGCTCTCGCACGCTCCAATGAACATCCTCAAGCGGTGTCGTCAAAGCCCGCAGTGTCTCGTCGATCGCCGTCTCATTTATGAAGCCACTCAGGCCCTCAAATCTGAGTACCCGAAGTGGCTCGCATGCTGGTGTCGCCTCTTGGATCTCCTTTAATAATTGTCCATCCGGCTCGGAGTAAGATTTCTTGTCATAGTTTACAACATGATCGGTTGGTCGTGGTGTACAGGCGGCTGCCAAAGTTGGCGGTAGCAGAAGTAGCAAGGCCAAGACTGCGGTGAGCAGCCAATCATGAGAACTTGCCATGTTGTTGTTGTAATCCAATGAGAGTTCCAAGGGACTTGTTTCAGTATATGTATGGTTTTTTTGCGGCACAGTCGAAGGATTCATACTCTCTTGGCGCCGTAGGCGCCTGCCCAACATCTGAACAGCTGTCAAGCAGCGACACCTGAGTCACAATGCGATCGCAAAGTATTGAGACTCATCGTCCGGTGTTGCTCAATCCTGCAGTGCTTTGCCGATCGAGCTGCCGATAGTCTGCCATGACCGGTCACGTGCCTCTTTGGGGCTTTGTTGATCTGGAGAAAGTGAATAGAACAAGGGGTGTGACTTACCTGCAGGAGAAGATTTGCGACACAAAGCTCTCTTTTCCTACAAGTTCCTGTCGCCAACTCGCCTGGAAGCTTGAAACTGCCTGGTACTGTGAAGATTAACCTTATCAAATCACTGAAAACTCGATCGAATACAAAAAACAAAGCAGACCTACGGCAACTCCAGTACCCACCATGAAGCGTAATCGTGTCGAACAACTCGATGCAGAATTGCAGACCATGCCGAAGCCAGCTGCAAAGAAGATCAAGACACAGAACAGCACGCATGATGCGGCGTGGACACCTCGGGTTGCACCACTGGATTTCTGATCCGAGTCTCCTTGGGAGCTCCCAACAAAGAACAACCAGATCTCCGGTTTCGACCAGAACCAGATTGCTCGCGATGCACTAGAGACAAATGTCATACTGCATCCAAGGCTGCCCAAGCTGTTCAGCTCATTCCTAGAATTCAAGCGGAAGCATTGCTCTGATCTCGAGAAGGGTCTGTATGCCCAAATGAACGCGCACGATCTGGCACTCCGACTGATCAAGAAGCGCGCGTTGCATTTTACTAATGCCTCCGACTTCACTGTGCTTCGAGATAAGCGGGTCATTCCTAATGCCCACCAAGACTGGCTCTGCGTAGGCAAAGACGACAAGGGCGAGATCCATCTGAAAGATTATCTGTCTTACGATGAAATGATGCTTTCGTCTCTGATCGGCTCCAGTGGACCCACTTTCTTCATCAACACGGGCGCTCGGAACAGAGCAGCGAAGATCGACGAGCCCAAGCTGCATCAGAAGCGAGGGATCATAGTCGGGCTTGTCGGTACCAGATTCCACGCAACGGGACAGATGGACCATCCAATCTGCGGTTTGAGAAACAATCAGGAGAGCGCGTATGCTCAAGATCAGAGATTGACGAAAATCTTTCGTGATTTCTTCGATCCCGAAAGCACTTCTGAAGGCGTCAAAGTGTATGATGCCGGGTACTTTCAGCAGACGTTCGACAAGGACGTATACAAGGGTCGCATCAGAATCTCCATCGAGACGGCGCTCCTTGAGGCAGACAGTCGTGCTGCAGCAGAGGGGGTCAAGGCGCATCTCTTCCTGGCGGGACTCGGTCTCGGAGTATGGAGAGAGTGCCGCAGCAGCTTCAGTGGTATTTTGAGGAGGTTGCCGCATGTATCAAGCGACTCGACCTGAAGCACGTCAATGTTCTCGAGCTGGGATGGGACCATTGCGCATCGGCTGTCAAAGGCAAGCTTGTGGCCACGGGTGCGGAACATGGCATCAAGGTGCTGGTCAGCAGCAAGAGAGACCCTTGCGCAAAGCTTTCGTCGAACGACCTGCTTGTCAGAGTCTGGGCTTGGGACTCGAACTCGTTGCCCGGATATGAGTGGTGGTCTGGCTGCCTGACGAGCAGTGACGACCCGGCTGCAGCGCGCTGCTCAACCATTGCTGAGCTGCACAATCCGTACGTCAACCCTTTCGAGCATGGTGTGAAGCTATTGCAGGAGCGTTTCCGGGAAGAGAGGCCGGCATGATGGCAGCCAAAGGAATTGGTTTCGCGGTGCTACTTGAGTAGTTTGCAATGGCTCTCGCGTCGTTCCCATGGGATGTAGAATAGATACTCATTCAGCTTCTCGTAGTCGAATATGCGCTGATATCCCAACTAGGTCTTGCTCGTGCCGACGTGCATAAAGTCGCACTTTCGGAGGCGATCATGGTCAGTTGTGCGGAAGGTCGCGTATGGCGGCCACCAGGACTGCAACATGTCGGCAAATGGCAAGGAGTGCGCAGAGGCGTCGTCGGACTTCGCGGTGTATGACCGAGGCGGCGGACGGGTAGTAGTCGAGAGCAGTGAAGAGTTGATGAAGTCATGAATGAGCGTGTAATGCGGTAGTCTTTGATGCTTATCCGCATTGTGAGACGCGCGGGCCAATCAGCGGGCAGGGTGGTAATGCGCTCGTACGATGTTCGAACCGTCTCATTTGTGGTGCCGAAAGTCCCCTCTCACCATCCGCTCGCACTTTTCGCCGACTTCTCCTGCTGTTGCTGTGTGTTTTGCTCACCGCAGCCATTTTTCTTTGGACTGCGCTCAACCAGCAGGAACGAACAGCAGCAGTGCGGCGAGAACGGCACGCGAGCTGGGAAGAGCTGGGCAAGAGGCATTGGGCAATTGGCTTTTCAAGGGATCGCCGCCCTGACAACAAAAAGATTCGCTCACACGACCACTGCTTGCCTGCACATCGAGGGAACGTGAACCCGCACGCGCGTGGCCACCTGCGAACACGTCGCCAGCCGCCGCAATGGCTTCCGTCCGGGAAACATTCAATGCCTCGTCGACGGCATTGCAGGACACAGTACACGCGGTCATCGCATCCGCGAACACCGGCATTCTGAGCAAAGCATGGGACAATTTCACTCCAGTGAGCTGGTTTGGCGTGTTCCTGACTGTCTTCTTGGCAGCGGTCATCTACGATCAGAGTAAGTGCCAGCAGTGCAGCTATTGCAAGGATGGACATGGGGAGCAGTGTGCTGATCGTGGCGTGTGTGGCAGTCTCCTACTGGCAGTTGAAAGGACCCCTCGCAGGCGACTCGTGGAAATTCCCCTTCATTGGTCCATTTCTCGACTCCGTCAATCCTGAATTCGGCAAATACTACACCAAATGGTTGTCCGGCCCGCTGTCATGCGTTTCCGTCTTCCACAAGTTCGTCGTCATTGCGGCCACGCGCGACATGGCTCGCAAGGTCCTGAACAGCCCCATGTACGTCAAGCCGTGCGTGGTGGACGTGGCTCACAAGCTGCTCCGCCCCGAGAACTGGGTATTCTTGGATGGCAAGGAGCACGTCGAATATCGCAAGGGTCTCAATGGTCTCTTCACGCGAAATGCGCTAGAGACCTATCTTCCGGGTCAAGAGGAGGTCTACAACGAATACTTCGATGACTTCCTCAGGGAGAGCACTGCTGCGGGAGAGCACAAGCCATTTGTGTACCAGCTTCGCGAACTGATGTGCGCTGTCTCGTGCCGTACCTTCGTGGGCCACTACATGTCTCGGGAGCAAGTCAAGAAGGTCGCAGACGACTACTACATGATTACTGCTGCATTGGAGCTTGTCAACTTCCCCATCATTCTGCCATTCACCAAGACTTGGTACGGCAAGAAGTGCGCGGACAAGGTGCTCGAAGCCTTCTCCAACTGTGCTGCCAAGGCTAGAGTCAGGATGAGGCAAAAGGGTGCTCAGCCAGAGTGCATCATGGACCGCTGGATCCTGCAGATGATTGAGTCTGATCGCTACCGAGAACGCATTGCCAACGGCGAGAATGTCCCAGCCGAAGAGAAGCCTGCGATGATTCTCCGCAACTTCACCGATATCGAGATCTCCATGACCGTTTTTACTTTCTTGTTCGCCTCGCAGGATGCCACATCCAGCGCTGCATCGTGGTTGCTTCAGCTCGTTGCTGATCGACCCGAAGTCTACCAAAAGGTGCGCGAGGAGGCCGACAGGTTGCACCCATACGCAGACGAGCCAATCTCCCTGGATACCCTCGAGAGCATGACTTTCACCCGTGCTGTCGTCAAGGAGACGCTCCGATACCGCCCACCAGTCCTCATGGTTCCATACCTCGTCAAGAAAGACTTCCCGATCCCAGAAAGCAACTATGTCGCGAAGAAAGGCACGATGATTATTCCGTCGACGTGGCTATCTCTTCACGACCCAGAAGCGTACGAGCAACCCGATGAGTTCGTGCCTGAGCGATGGATCACCGGTAATGCGGAGGAACAAGGAAAGAACTGGCTCGTGTTCGGCACTGGTCCTCATTACTGCCTAGGCCAGACATACGCGACGTTGAACTTGATGCTTCTTTTGCACAAGTTGACGAAGTCGTATGACTGGACGCACAAGATCACACCGACGAGTGAAGACATCAAGGTGTTTGCCACCATCTTCCCGATGGATGATTTATTGCTGCAGTTCACAAAACGGACAGCCGCTTAGGCTGGCTATGTTTCCTGTTCATTTCAATTTTTAGCGAGCGTGAAGCGCAAACAGTGCGCGATTAGCATTGCATAGCCCACGGCTATAGAGGATGAAAAGGGCTCTTGTCACTCAAGTGAGACAGAGAATGACAACCCCAAATGTAATGGAAAGTTTTGACCCACCTGTATGCGTCCCTCACGAATTTCTCACTCCAAAGCAGTTTTCTTGTCCAAGTTCATGTTGTACTCCTGACTGTGATGAGCCTCAAGAGTGGCCCGCAAACCTCGGCATCAAGGGTTGCGCCGCTCCCGCAAGCTTACCTGGAGCTGGAGCTGGAGGTTCTCACCTCGTCGACGTGTGAACTTTGTTGCATCGCGTCTCCTTCCACCGCCAACAACGAACAAGGGCGTGTAAACATGGCAACGAAGCGACTCATCAAAGAACTAGACGCGTACAACCGCGGACCCTCTGCGGCCCTCACCCATCTCGCACCTGTCAGCGATGACGATGTATTCCAACTGGCTGCTGTGCTACGAGGGCCCGAGGGAACTGCTTACGAAGGTAAAGACATCTCGCTCCCTCAACCTGCCCCTTGAATCAACAGAACATACTAACTCGGGATCTAGGCGGCCAATGGAACCTCCTAATCACAGTCCCCTCCTCATACCCCAACACCCCACCCGAGATCCGATTCCAAACGCCCATCTGCCATCCGAACGTGAATTTCAAAACTGGAGAGATTTGTTTGGATCTGTTGAAGACGAGTTGGACGCCTGCGTATGGCGTTGTGAGCACTTTGGAAGCTATTGAGCAGTTGTTGAGTGCTGGCGCGGAACCTGATAGTCCGTTGAATATTGATATTGCGAGGTTGATGAGGGAGGGGGATCTTGTGGGAGTGGAAGCTTTGGTGAGGTTTTATACATATTTGTACGCTGTGGAGCGATGACATGGGCGTTGATCTCGATGTCACGTCGATGAACAGTGTACAGAGACTGAAGGAACGGTGTGTAAATGTGGGCTTGCTTTAGGTCTATGTCCCAACGAACTTCTACAGAACAACGTCTCGGTCGTGTCTAGGAATAACAGCTCCAAATCAGGTTGGGTATCACGGTACAGAGAGTGGTATCTGCTACTCGCTTCAGTGCAAGGATATCAAGATCTTCAGCCGATCAAGCGACTACTCGCAGAAATCGCTCGACGAGAGATAGTCGACTGCTGCCGAACCAGGTCAGAGTTCCCTCGAACGAGACAGGCGTCGTATTCGGTCCCACCAACACATGCTTGTGCCTGAGCTGGTCTCACGAGACTCTGGAAGACAACAGCTCAATCTCTTGACGCGGGCGTTCAACAGAGCGTCGCTTGTGAGGCACCCTGGCTTCTGGTGCGCCCCGCAGCGTGCCATACTTCGATCCTGCCCTCTGGTCCTCGCCGCGGTAGACTCGTAGCTCCCTTTGACGAAAGGACTTTGGCCAAGTGCAACTTCGAGACCCTTCAATCGCTCCAACAACCTCAACGTATGAGAATCTAGAATCGCAAATCGCGATCAGGCCGGCAGCTCCCTTGGCTCGTTCTGTTCAGATGGTAATTCCTTAACCTGGTGTGCCGCACCTCCAGGCATTTCTTTGATCTCGCGCGTGCCTTCCATTTCCGAAAGATGGTACTCCGGCGCCGGCGTGCTGTAGCCCGGTGATACAGCTCCGAAATGATCGTGCTTCTCGGCTTGACCTCCGGTGGGAGATGTTGGAACCGGTGCATGTGTATGACGAGCTCTTCTTCGCAGCAGGAACCACACCAGAGCGCCGATCAAAGCGAGACCTGCCACGCCTCCAACCACGGCACCAGCAATGGTCCCGCCTGAGACACCGCTGTCGTTATTATCGCTTGGGGGAGAGGCTGTTTCGGAAGCAGTTGAAGTTGGCGAGCTGGTCGATGTCGATGTCGCTAACGAAGAAGATGTGGACGTTGCAGTAGCCCGGGAAATCAATGAAGCTACATCCACCGAGAACGTACTCGCCGAAGGACTAGCAGAAGACAGCGACGTATATGTCTCGTTGATGAGACTTTGAGGAACCTCTCCAATAGGATTATCTTGCGATGCAATGCAAACATTGATTTGGCCTGTACACGCATTAGCTTCAATTCACTAGCACTGTGCAAAGCATCCCACTCACCAGTCCGTTGCGTACAGCTCTCCCGACTGTTCAAACAACACCACGAAACAGAGTCCGAAGTACACTCTTGCTGCGAAGACGACGGACCTCCATTACTCCCACCACAATCCGCAGCAAAAGCTCGACAGACATTATAACTCGCGCCCGAACAACAGTAATACTTGTCCACGACGCTATCATACGCACACAGAGAGTCGGGCGCATTGCACGCAATCCCCAACCCAGGACACGAGTTATTCCCGCTGAAATACCATTCTGTATAATCAGCACGTGCCAAAGTAACAACCAACGAGGCCAGCAGAGCGAATCTTGACATCTTTTTCGGTAGCGAAAAATCGAAAAAGTTGATGCGTCGTGCAGAAAGGACTGATGAGAAGAAGTCGGTCGGACTCAACGTGCTCCTCTGCGACTCACCGGTGCTATGTGGGAAGACATCGTTGCATGGATCGCTTTCAGCCCTCGCGGCAGGATCCGTGTGATGGGGCCGTTAATACTACGCGAGATCCATAAAAGGTGATTTGGTTGGCGAATCACTAGTGACCCTTGTTCAGAACTTGTCAAAGGATTGTGGCTTTGTGGGCTGTGCTGATATATTTGAAAACCAACAAGTCAGAGCTCACCTCACGTCGTTCAATGCTAGGGAGAAGACGGCCTAAAGTGTTAGCAGGGCGAAGACAAAACAACACACGCAGTCCATCATTTCAAAAGCAAAAACGCCATTTCATTTCAATCTGTTTCCCAAAAGTGTCTGCAAAAATGAGTGTTGTAAAACGAAAGTATGCCGGGACATGTCCAAGTCCTGGCTTGATCCACGGCCATGTGTGAACGCAGCAGCCATGCGAGACCAGTTTTCAATAGCTCCACTTCGAGGACATTCGACGCCTTCTTACCTCTCATCACCGTATGGCTTCCACATGCTCAGGAAGCTGTCTTTGCGAGTCTTGATCTCGTGGTCGGCCGGAAACGCCGGAAGGGCGAATTCGGGATGTTGCAGGGAAGTGGACCCCGCTGCGCACGATCGAACGCTTCTTTGCTGATATAAGAGCTTTTCGGCGACAGCGACGTGATGTGATGGCATCGAGGATGGTAGTGTGAGTCAAAAACCTATAGAAGCAATGTGCTCCCACCATGTAATTCCTCAGCCGCCCGAGCCATAGGGAGGGCTTGCATGCCTGAAACCAGGTTGGAGACCTGTGCTCCAAGGACTGTTCACGGCGCCGAAGAGCAATGGACTGGCCATTCCGTTTTGATCAACACTTGAAGAATCGGGCATGGTGCGTGGTGCCCAAGATTCCACAGTGTTAGTAGATCCCCAGGACTCGACCACATTCAGCGAATTTCTGCTGCGAGCACTACTCGCAGAGTTAACGCGAGAATGCCCACGCGCATTTGCATTGGCGGGCGAGCCGAGTGTACCAGTCGGCAGACCTGCTGCAAAGGATGGCGAGGCAGTGCTGTCCCAGAGTTTGGAGACCGAGTGAAGACGTTCGCGAGGACCTCCCCACGCCGTAGTCGAGCCATTGGCAGCGGATCGCCATGGAGCTGAAGGAGTGAATGTTACATTTGGGCGTGCGCTGTATTCGTGGGTAGATGGTCTGCCGATAGGAGTGCCGTGTTTCGGCGATCGAGATACGGGAACGTCAGTGACACTGTCTTGAAGCAATTGAGGCAGTTCGCCATTGCTGACGATTGCAGGGTGAATAGCAGCAGGTTGTGGTGGAGTCACTGGATTGTTGTCATCCTCTTCATCGAGCAGGTTATCGACCATTTTGCTGAGCTGGGCGTCACGAGCCTGAGTCTTAGCCAGACTTGGTTGCCTCGCTGGGACAGGGCGTCGATCTTTCTGGGCGTGCCCATTTGCAGCTGCAGCAGCATAGCTGACTGGCTTTGGTGGTGCCGCCTTCGGCGGGGGTGCGATGGGCTCAAAGACCTTCTCTGGAATTGTCAAAGCCTCGATTTGGCTAACGTCGCCGCAGAAGATCCTTGTTCCCTGGATGCTGACTGGCGCATCATCAGCACCAGACGCAAGGTTGAGACCGGCCGAGAGGAAATCTTTGACGCGATGCAGCATCTCGTCATCAGGCAACGACCGAACAACGCCACGGTCTGAGAATCGCTGCCTCACCGAGCCTGTCGACTTGGTGAACCAGGTCTTCTGGATCTGGTCATTGTTGGCGAATGCGGTGAAGCCAAAGGTCTCGACGTCTTCCTCCAGCATGTAGTCAATCTCCTCTACGTCCTCCAAGTCCCAGATCGGAAATGCTTGAGCAACTAGATCAAGCGCTCTCGCGTAGGCTGGCCAGAATTGCGTGACTGATTCAGCAATGAAGTCGTCCGTCGCCAGGCCTTGAATCATTGCAACCATGCCCCAGAGCCAGTTGTTGTAGAGACGCAAGCATGGGAGAAGTCTACGGCCAACCTGCGTGAGTTTGCATGATAGCTCCACATCGAAATCGTCCAGACCAAGCAGCAAGCCGCGAAGATCGTCGTAAAATGCGCGCAGAAGGACAGTGAAAGTTTTCACGTTCAAGCGAAAATAAAAGTAGAAAGACTGTTGGCTCTCCAGCGATTGATGTTCTTTCAAAATCAGATCAGTCTCGACAACAGGGTGAGAAATGCAGTTCTAACTTACCTTGGAACGATTCGCCTGCGACGTGTTGGGAAGCTATGTTGACCAGTACCATACGGATCAGAGTGCCGTCCAGTGGCCGCTGTTTGACGACGTTGGACAGCTGAGCAAGGACCTCTCGTTCAAGCTCTTCGTGCCCACGGAACGGCTGGCCACGATAGCACATGCTGTGGAGGCGGACAAACCAGCCCACCAGTGAAAGCTTGGTGGCGTCCGGGTCATTTGGTGAGCGCTTCTGAATGAGCTCACCTTTGTCCCAGGCAGCGTTGGTTTTCTCAAATTCCAGACGCAAATTTTGAGGTGCTAAAGGATGCGCATCCTGCACTGTAAGAGAGCGGTACAAGTGGTAAATGGCCCGCAAGTGATGGTTCTGCGCAAGGGCAACGACGGCTTGTTGATGATGGCCTAAACCAGAGCTCGGCTTCAGCGTGGCAGCCAATCCATAGTATCCTATGGCGGGACCAAAGTCGGGGTTCTTGTCCAACTTCTCCGTGGCACGGTAACGAGACAAGTCACCTAGCCAAATCAGTGCCCGATGACATGAGTTGAGGATCTTCTCGAGGTGCGACGGCGTAACGGAGACGGGCGCGCTTTCGCTGGCTCGTTCCCCGTTGTCGCTGTGTGCAATCGCCTCGAGTTCGGGAATGCCTCCGGCGGCATTATTGAGCATCGTAATGTACGACCTGTAGAATTTCTCACTCTGCTTCAGCCATGTCAGGTACGCCTTAGTCACGGAGCGGAGGCCGTGGGGCTGAGGCGGAGTGCATTTGCGGAAGTCGGAGAGGGCTCGATGGAAATGGCGGCGACCTTGGGTGTGCGCATGCCACAAGCGATTCTCGTGCTCCTCGGCATGGTCAAAATCGAGAGGCACTACGCCGGCGACGTGTGTGCGGAAGTTTTGGAAAGCTTCGAAGATGTTATCGAATTTCTGCTCCCGAAAAGTGCTCAGCAGTTGGAGCACATGTTGCTCAGCGGCGCTCTCGTTGGCGAGCAGGAGGTCCATGCTTCTACGGTCGGTACGCAGCGCATAACAGCTGTGCGGATCTAGCGACGGCGGGTCCGTCACTGGGGCGGTCGAGGTTAAATGTACTTCTCGAATGGCGTGAACGTTGCGAGGCACGCGCAGTCCATTGAGGTCGTCGGCGGCGGTGGAGTGGGGAATGTTGGGCGACACGGTGTCGCGCAGGCGGAGTGCGGGGAAGTGATGGAGGGCGTCAGGAGCCTGGCGGTGCTGGTGGCAGTGGTGGGTGGAAATGCAGTCGAGGTGAGTCGACGGCATCCGTTGTGGTGGAGTTCGAATGGCCGAGTCTAAAGTCGTCGGCTCGCTTGGATTGTCCTGCTGACTGTGTGCCTGCAAGCGCGATCCGAACCCAATTTTATTATTCAAAGCACTCCTTCACTTTCACTGATGCGCACATGAAACGCATGCAAGTGGTGAATGCATTCGCTGTGAACAGAGCAGCGTGACATCTACAGGCGGCAATCGGAGCCATCACATTCGCCACGACTTGTTGCTGTCCACACGTGCAACGGTACCCCGTCTCCTCGTGGCGAGCAGCTACACGTGAAATGCAGGTACACCATTAGCGGGCCACACTGTTTCGCTCACCGCATCGCTTCCTTCGACATGGCGAAACGTATAAGGGAGGCGTCTCCATCCACAGCAGAGCTGCCTGCGGCCGACGCATCGAGCCCTGTCATGGAGACGTCCGCTCACACTCCCAAATACGTGGAGTTGGACGAGGCATCCGAGAGGACCAAGGTGGCGTTCAAATGCCTGCTGCCGCCGCACAAATCAATGACCTTCTCGAGCTACACAGACTATGAGGCACACTACAATTCCTCACACACAAACCGCTGCAAAGAGTGCCACAAGAACTTCCCTACATCCCACTTCTTACAGCTGCATCTCAGTGAGAACCACGATCCCATTGTTGCTGTGAGACGTGAGCGAGGCGAGAAGATTTACGCTTGTTTCCTGGAAGATTGTGACAAAGTTTGCGTCGATTGGAAGAAACGAAGGAGCCATCTGGTTGACAAGCACGGGTACCCCAAGAACTACGACTTCCTCGTGGTGGACAACGGCATCGATGGGCGATGGACGATGCTCAGGCGCGGTATAGACCCGGCAGGCCACCGCAAAAGCAGTCGCGATCGTAGAGACAGCACAGCTACGCGAACCACGCAGACGACGGACGCCACAGAAGAGACCGAAGTGACGACATCGGGACCGACCGAGGAGAAGAGTCCGGCCGTCCAAAGCAAAGCAGCGCAGGACGACACTGCGCTCGAGGAGGTGACCAAGTCCATGTCGTCTCTCAAGTTTGTTCCGAGAAGCGTGACATTTGGCAAACGCAAGGGCAAGTCGGGCTTTGCAAAGAGTTGAGCAATTTCCAAAGGACATCGGCTTGTCTTGTCAGGTGGCGGCGAGAAAATGCTCCATGACTTCGTAGGAACTCTTCGGCTCCTTCTCTCAAGCGAGCAAGCATTGCAACTCCGGCGGATCGGGCGCTTGCCCAACACGAATATCTTTCTCAGGGAAATCGAGCCTTCATCGTCCGCTCTTGCCATCAGTTGCCTCAAGAAGGAGCTTCAAGACCCCTTTGATTGAGCGAACGACTGCTCCTCTCGCTTTACATGATCAACCTCCAGCGTCCACCTTCAGCAGCTCACTTCAGCAAAAGGCAGTTCCCATCATAGTACCTCGAGTTGTCCAGACACGAACCCAGCATCATGAAAGACCTGATCACCGCCATCACCGCATTGGCCATCGCCTGCAGCGCAGCAATCCTACCAGTTCTTCCACCACAACCTGACAAGAAGATTTCGAACATCGATCAGACAGGCTGTGTCGATGTCTGCCAGGACACGGGCTTCAAGAAATGCAAGGAGGCAAACTACACTGTGGCAACGTGCACAAGGTTCCCAGAAGGCATATCGGCGGCAAGAAGCATGAAACTGCCCAATGCACGTTGGAAGTGCGCATTGTATCGGTACGCGCCTTTCGAGCCACGTGATATCTGCAGGCGACTGACATACTCTCAGGGAGCCCAACTGTCGCGAGCACGGACTGTATACCTCCAACATCTTCTACTACCCTGGAATCAACTTTCACGACTTCAGCGGCACAGAGCAATGGAGTGCCTTCATGTGTTGGCACGAGGGCATTGACGTGTGCCCGAGCTGCTGAAGCATCGTGTCCTGACGGAGCGATAGCCCTGTCCTCAAATGGCTATTCACGCGAAGAGTCGGACGGCTGTCACGGGCATGGCATGCATTAAGACTTTCGGAGACTGAGCGAGAAGACTGAGCGAGATGTGTAGCACAGCAGCCTAGATCCTTTTAATTGTTCTCATGAGATCGAAATTGCTGGCTGCGCGTTCACTTGGCATGGTCTCGTATAACTTTCAGCATTTCTTCGCCTTTCGGTGCCGTCGTGAGATTCTCATATCCGTGCTTCGTGATCAAAATGTCGTCCTCAATCCGAACGCCTCCAACTTGCATGTAGCGCTTCAGTACCTTCATGTCGATGAACTCACGATGCTTTGGATCATTGAGGAAGAAATTGTCGAGCAGGAACTTGTTGAAGTAAATTCCTGGCTCCACAGTCACGACCATTCCCGGTTCCAAGACTGGCGCATCGACCCTATGCAGAGCGCTGTATGACGAAGTCATGTTCGAGAGGTCATCTAGTGCCGAGTCGTTCAGCATAGGTGCCCATTCTGGCTTCCAGCGCGTAAATTTCGCTCTCAAGCGTTCGACTTGCGACGCCTCCCGGACATCATTTTGTGCGAGGGGTGGAGCAGGATCCGGAGATACATCGTGCACCTCAAGCCCAACATGATGCCCCAGACCATGAGGCATAAAGGCTCTAGAAGTCCCAGCCGCAAAAATGGTCCCAACCTGATCTCCAACCAGAATCCCAAGCTTCAAAAGCCCTTCGATGATGAGCTGGTGCGCGTACCAGAAGATCTCGATGAACTGTACACCGGGCAGCATACGTCTAATACAGGACTCTTGAACGAACTCGACCAAGTGATAGATATCTTTTGCCTCCTGAGATGGCCAGTGTCCAGGGTGTTTCCGATTGGTGGGTAGTGTGCGCGTCACGTCCGAAGCGTATCTTTCTACTTCGCAGCCAGCGTCGAGAACCACTGTTTGGCCATGCCCGAAGTCTGCGGTGTTGTCTGAGTAGTGAAGTTCTGCGGCGTTGGGTCCTGATCCTGCAATTGGGTCGTACGCTTGTGTTTTGGCTTTTCTGGCGATGCAGACTTTCATGTATGCTGCTTCGACGTCTGCTTCGTTGGTGAAGCGGGATATCCCTTTCATGACGTTGACGTGGGCCTCGGCCGTAATGTCGTTTGCACGCCGGATCAAGGCGATCTCGTGCTCGTCCTTGATGACTCTGCAGGCATCGATGGCATGGCGTAGGGACTTTGTGTCGATGGGCTTGCTGGGCTTCACGGAGGGGTTCTGTAGTCCATCGTTGCAGAGACTCCAGAGATTTTCTAATGAGGGGGATTGTTCTGGTTTGATGTAGTGAGCTGCATCAATATCATATTTTTCCAGAGCTTCCTCTATCGTGCTACCCATGCCGTACCAGACAACTCGCTGTTTGTTGATCGGTGGCAACCACAGTGAGAGCTTGTCCTTGCTAATGTCATATGTTACGAAAGTATCGGCCTCATTGCATCCTGTCAAGTAGTAGAAGTAGCGATCTTGGCGAAATGGTGCTGGCATGTCCGAGTTTGGCCAGTTCCTCGCGTTTGTGGCCGCTAGGAGTATGAAGCCATGCGATACCTTGAGCTTCTCTGCCACCCTCCTGGCATGCGCCTTGGCAGGGTACTTGTCGACACCTCCCTCCACATGTATGCGAATCCTCAGCGTGTCCATTGATGCTCCTGTTGATGATGGAGCGCAAGTCTCGAGCAGTCGCGAAGGAGCCGTGCTCGGCTGCGCGGCCAAGCGGATCAGCCTCCTAGGTTCCGCCCGTCGCAAGGATCCTGCTTCTTCACATCTCCACATCGCCGTGATAATAAAGTGGTACAGTCCTTCAAATGCATCTGACTTACCTGCATCATGAACTTGATCAGCGTTCTCGAAGTCATCAAATGTGCGCGAAGTTACAGTGGTGCGACGACTTCATTTTCGGACGCCGGAAAACCTGTCCCATGCGAGCGCTGAGCGGCGACAGGAACATGTCAATAATTATCATCAGGAGGCGGAGGCGGAGTAATTTCAGTCCCCAGAAGCATCATCGCGCCTGACGGCATTAGTATTGCAACAAGATCGAGGTGTATGGAGGATCGGGGCCATCACGACTTCAGGCTGCCTTCAAAATCTCTTCCAGGACAATCCTCCACCAGATGACGTACGGACTGTGGAAAATGCACACAACCTGCATGTGGCGTGCAAAGCCACGGCTATCCGAATCTGGTCACTCAGCAGTCGCACCTAACTCAGTAGTGGCAAGAGCACACATATAGTTGGAGAGGATTTGCGCGTCCACAGCGGCTGAAGACTGACGTCAAGCAGCTCGACCGAAAACGCGCCGCTGCACAACTCTTGCACTAGAACAAAGCTGTACTCATGAGCACGAATAGCATCTTTCGGGAAGGAAGCGCCAGTGTGCCATGCACAGCCATGGCTGCAAGTGCGACGTTGTGCAGTCGCTCTCCACGCCTACGCCTGCCATTACGCGCTGGCCAAGCACAAATGAATCCTTCCGCGGCTCCAAGACGGCCTTCACGCCTCATGTGGATACTAACTGCTCTTGGCTTTCGACAACGTGCCCAGCATAGCCATCATCATCGATCTGTATTCAAATGCTCGAAGTTTGCCGTACAGCACTCGACGTCTTCTGTGGATCTTGTCCACTACTATTCACTAACACAAGACTATGCCCAAGCTTAGTACAGGCCTTTTGGCCTCACTCTCTCTTGTTGAGGCCATCACTCCAGTGACTTCAATAACAGACAGCGGGAAGAATGCGAAGAGACAAGAGAGCCCATGCGCGCAGCTCAGTACCGCGCTACAGGACAGAACAGTTCCAGCACAGATTGCTCTGTCATGTTTACGGACAGTCCCGCTGCAAAATGAGGCCAATATTGACCAACTGGACGGCTTGCGAACATTCTTGGAATCGGAGAGCGATCTTTTGTATCTCAACAGCTCAGAGCCTGCACGCTTATATCCTGATGTCGATCTGCTTGCAGGACTCGATACCTTGCAGCAGAGGCTAGGGGAGGACTATTACTCCAACGAGTATGGCTGATGTTCCCTTTGTGTAACTGAAGTAAGCTAATTGGCGTCGCAGATTCGATTTCCAAGCCGATATTGCCCGACTTTTCGCATCAGCATACAACGGACATCTGGTTTACGTGCCGGACATCGTTGGAGTATTCAGCTTGGCACATATATTGGACGATCAGCTGTTTTCAGTCGTATCCGTATCATCTGACGGCACCAGTTTGCCAGACGTGTACGCTTACAGAGATCTTGCTGCTCTTTCCCAATCTCAAGGAAGGGAGTATGAGCCATCTCCCATCACTGAAATCAATGGTCGCGGAGCTGAGGACTTTCTCAATGAACATGCCGCCCTGACTGGCGATCGGCACGATCCAGACGCAAACTACAATAGACTGTTTCCCAATGAACTGTCGCGGCAGTATCTGCCAAGTGGGTCAGGGATGTTTGAACAATTCCAGTTCCTGCAGGATCCTGGTGAGGAAACTGTGGTGTCCTTTGACAACGGCACAGAAGTACGTGTGCAGGTGCTTGCCGCCACAGATCTTGATGTGTCAGGAATCTCGGATGGGCAAGAATTTTTCCAAAGATGCTGCAATAACAGCATATTGGAAATGTTGACCGTGAGTTGATCCGACACTACATCGAGCATTACATTGACTCTGCCTCAGGACCCATCAATGCTTCCTGAGCAAGGTCGGAAAAGATCCTTGCAGCGTCGACTTATCCCAGAAATGGAACACTCGACATTCAGATATCTCCGCAACGAGGAGCAGGTACGTACTCAGGGAATTTGCACTCACAGCGTCTAAGTTCCTGTGCCTTAAATGAATGAACATCAGCTCACATTGTCTAGCATGCTCACATCTCGTGGAGCGCGCACATTCCGAAGTCATTACAAACTAGGCAAGCTGCTAGCTCGGGATCGCCTTTCCCGGAACCAGTCTTCGGGCTGGAAGATGGCAGTATGACTGGATACTTCGTAGATGGAACGCCTGACCTTGCAGTACTCGCCATTGCTAGTTTCCTGCCATCTGGATCACCAGAGACTGCCACATTTGAATTTGGCAATGCGGTTCGCCGGTTCCTGGATGCTGCTAGTGACGCGCAAAAGACTAGACTGGTTATCGATCTGCGCGGAAATGGGGGTGGCTACGGATTTCTCGCACACGAGACCTTTCGGCAGCTTTTCCCAGATCAGACTCCCTACGACGCATACAACTATCGAGCCACTGAACTCTTCGATGCCATTGGACAGACTGTGAGTGAGCAGCTGTCCGATGTGACCACTGAAGATTTTGGCCCAGGTAGTGCACCGGCTCTGTTCTCGGGTCCTTATCCGTTCAACTATCGCCAGCAGCTCGATGCTGAGAACAACACTTTCGCTTCTTGGTCTGATCTGTTTGGTCCAGCAGATGTTCCATCAACGGATGACCAACTTACAAACCTTGTTCGTGCGAATGTCAGCAACATCTACCAAACGGCATTCCCAGTATACCCACTTGGGCGGAATCGAGTCGCGCCGGAAGTCTTCGAGCCTGCAAACATCGTGTTGCTGCAAGACGGTGCCTGCGCTTCAACATGCGTGCTGTTCAGCGAATTCATGAAAGCAAGCGCTCCGGGCACGATTCGGTCAGTGGTTGTAGGTGGCCGTAGGCAAGAGGGACCAATGCAATACGCGGGAGGCGTGAAGGGAGGTCAACTAACGCCAATGGCACAAGTGGGTGCCATAGTGCTTGGTGCTTTGCAGAACGCTACCCTATCCCAGCAGCTTGATTTCGAGCGCACCTTCGGACAGCAGCTAATAACATCAGCGGTTGCTGCTCTGAGTCGTGCCTACTACAACCCGCAAGGCACAATCGCAAGTCTGCTGGCAAGCATCAACTTCCGCAACACGATACGAGAAGGGGACTCCAGCGTCACTCCGTTGCAATATGTGTATGATGCGGCGTCCTGCAGAATATTTTATACTGCGCCCATGTACGGCTCGCAGGAGCTGCTATGGGAAAGAGTCTACGAGGTAGCATGGCAAGATGGCAACTGTGTCTCTGGATCGACTGATCATCCTTCGGCGAACCGCACTACAGAGTACGGAGACATTGAGATTCCGGAGAATGCAGAGAGCACTTTTGGCATCAGACTCAGTCAAGAACAAGGCCAGCTGGGCACGGGAGCCGCGCCTTCTGGTGGCGATGAGAATGGAGACGAGAATGCATCTGGGAAGACAGCTATCTCCATGATCAGCATCCACATCGGTCTTGCCATAGCCGTTGTGGCTAGCATAATGTAGCGTTAGAACTCGCCAGTGTCAGAATTGCAAGTTTTAAGTCTCACAGTATCCACGACTTCTGTTGCCGCACGTCCCATGTCTCATGCACAGCGCCACCTCTCCACGTCTTTGTCGCAGAGCTGACACCACGACGTTCATCGCGACTTTGCGCCGGACATTATACATTCCTCGACAATGTCCTGGTCGGCCCCTTGCTTGTACAAACACGTATATAATCATCTACACGACGTACCATGGACATTTTGAGCATTCCCCTGAACCAAGTTTCGAGTGCATCGGCTCCCGACTTTCCACTCTCTCATAACCCCCAATCTCTCGCTGCGCCGACCGTCTACTCGCGCGATTTCGCATACGCCAACAACGGACCCATCGTCGTGCTGCCGGCTCGCATGGCAGCTGCAGATATCACCAACGCTAGCGCAAAGACTTTCGCAGAGTACGTCGTTTTCCCTATTGGCGCAGAAGAGCGAGGGAGTGGAGCGTAAGACGAGAGTGAAGAGCATGCGTGGTTGGGGAAGAGATATGTGGGATGAGGCGAACCTTTTGAAGTTCATGTTGACTGAGAGGTTGCGCGAAAGGTTGTTGTCCGGTGAAACCGTCAACATCTACGTAGGACGACAGAGAAAGCATTGGATTTTACACCAGAATCTCTTGATCCACCACTCTTCATTCTGCGAGCTCGAACTCCACTCTCACGAAACTGCTCCAAGGAAGGATAATAAGCTGGAACTTGCTGAAGATGATCCTATCGGCTTCGAGCTGCTGGTAAAGTGGTTGTATCAAGGTATCCTCGATGACAGCTCTAGGTTCGATAGCGATGAAGCAAAATACGAACATGCTGTCGCTTGTCATAAGCTCTGGCTGTTGTGCGATCGCTTTCAGATGATCAAGCTTAAGAATTTGGCAATGGATCAGTATCGACGGTGCCTGAATGAAAGCCAACTAGTGCCTGATGCTGATGAGATCAACGACATATATCGAGCGAGCCCTGCCGGCAGTCCTTTCAGAAGCCTTATGGTCAAGATTGCGGCACGACAGATCATGGATCCAGAAGTTGAACGAGACGCGGAAGCCTATCGACCCTGCTTCGAAAGCAATCCTGACTTTGCGATCGAGATGGTAACGGCCATCAGACAGATGTCGAATGGCATACTCTTCAGCGATCCAACACGCGGCGATGCCTGCTCGTATCATGATCACGCCGATGTTAGTGGTTGTCCAATGCAAGGCAAAGGAAAAGCAAGGGCACAGAAGAAGATTGGAGAAGGTAGGACAGAGCACAGCTGAACAAGGAACAGTATTAGTGACCGGTTACTCATAGCTTGAAGGCTTTGTCAATTCGGGAGTGCGCCGTGAGCAGCCTCCGTCGCCGATGCGATATGTCGAACTATCCGCTGAGCGGCGAACACCTCGCAAATTGCGCACGCCATTCAAAACTCCTTCAACCGCACTCAAGTACTCCGGGACACCCAGGAGTCTGCCACCCAAGCTGAATGGAGCAGGGACTAAGGTTGAAGCGCAAGAGGAACCCAACCGCTCTATATCACAAGGGGGAAGTCCTTTTGAAAATGGCGGACACAGCGGTACCAGTGAGGATACTCTACACTTGCGAATACCCATTCGAGACGCGAGAATCGCCATGAACGCCGATGAAGAATCACCTCTCCTGACTCGGAGTTGTGAGAAGCAAGATGCGTCCTTCAAGCGTGAGCAATCGTCTGGGCTACCCGAAACTCCACAGCAGCCACCAGTTGCGAAACAAAGTGCCCATGACGGACACAGCACGAACAACATCAACGGTCATCCTGAACAAGGATCAAAATCGGGTCGGAGAGTGACAAACTCTGAGTCCACGAAAGGTAACGGCACTAAGAAACGCAAGTTGTCAAATCGAACTCCACGCAAGATTCGCGGGAAGCCGCCAGTCACAATACCTATCACGAACGGTGTCAGCAGTCGAGCAGATAGCGTTATCAGTGGTCCTCGCAAGCTTAGGGTCAGCAGTATTGTGCGCAGGTTGAATGAGACGAGCAGTGGTGAGGAGCTGCACTGCTCGGACGAGAAGATGAAGGCTCAGCCGCCAAAAGCGAAGATGGCAACCACTCAGGAGGATGAAAGGGAGGAGTCGAAAGCGTAGCGTTGCAGATAACGATAGCATGACCTTCAGTCTAAAGCATCTGATGAATAGACGGCAGAAATCGAATCGCAGTCTCATTTGTAATCAACTTCTCTGATTTTTGCATTCAAGCCGTCTGTAGCCAACTACCTGGGTACTTCAAGCTATAGCGGCCTATACGCGCAAGCAACTTATGATCGTGAGTGTCGTGTGATATGAGTACAACGCCCAAATGACGCAGCATGCCCTTTGGCCAATGACTGTTAACCAGGCACAAGTCCCATTTTGATTCCTCATTCGAACGCCTGATTTCTCCATAAACGCCGCGCGATGCTTAAGTGGAACTGACTTTTTCGTCAACCTTGTTAAACTCTTCGTCGACCTTGTCATCGACCTTGACGGTAGTGGCGTCATCTTTGGCCGCGACATTCTCTGCGGTGTCTGCTGCATTCTTTTGAGCACTGGCGGCAATGCGTGCAGCGATTGCCGCAGCTCTTGCCTTCGCAACGTTGAGCTTGTCGTCGCTCGGATTCTCGATCTTGACGTTCTTCTCGTTGTGCTCCTGTCCATCTTCGTCGCGCGCCTTGCGCTTCTTGTCGACGTGGTCTGCAGTCAAGGTCGTACCGTCTTTGGCTTCCTAAGCCTCCGTCTTCACAGCCTCCTTGGCTTCAGCTCCAGTCTGCGCATTCTCGTCCGATTTCTTCTCCGACTTGATCTCTTTCTTCTCGACAGAGCGACTGCGGCTGCGAGATGCAGAGCGACTGGCGCTGCGATCGCGTCCGCCACGACGGTCATTACGACCGCGTCCACGGCCGCGGCCACGGCCGTCCTTCTGAAACTTGTCGCGTCGCTCGCGCCAGTTGTCGCGATCTTCGACGTCTTCGTCTGCGTCGTCGTCGTTGTAGCGCTTTCTCTTCGACCCATTGTAGCCTCCACGGCCACCACGGAAGCCGGAGCGAGTAGGAGAGCGTGGCTTGACAGTGCCATTGTTGATGGCTTCTGTCTTCTCCTCGATGTAGGCTTGCTTGCTCTTGTAGATCAAGTCCTTGTCGTTGAACTTGGGCTTCTCTTCCATATCGAGGTATTGCTTGGCAGCCTCCTCGTCCTCGAACTCGACAAAAACAGAGCCCTTGAACGTTCCGTCCTGCTGGCGGCGCAAGCGGACACTACGCACTCCATAGGGCTGGAAGAATCTAACACAGTTAGCACGGACTCAGCTCCTTACTGCGCGACCGACTCACTCCTCGATCTCGAAACCGGTCTTCTCTTGTTCCTCACCAAAGCCTTTGGCGTAAATGCTGCGGCGAACGTTCACGGTCTGGAGCAACTCCCCATTGGCCACAGGGTCTTGAGTGAACTTGCTGTCCAGCGGCTCCTTGCGATAGACCTCATCCTTGTCGTTGACTTCGAGGAAATTGCTGCCCTTGACAGCCTCCACCACAGCACTGAATGGCTGGAAGTGGCGCATGCGCTTGAAGGTGTGAAGAGTCTTCAGTGGGAACGGCTTGTTCTCATGACCGCCGGTCTGCTCCAACAAGAACTTATCAATGGGAAGGTTGGAATCCGAGAAGTAGAACTCGACCTGGCGACGGATCTCAGCAGCATCGCTGCTCTCTTCCTCGCGCTCGTACCGGGTACGAACATTGCGCTCGCGATTGTAGCCGCCGCCACCTCGACCGCGCCCGCCTCGGCCGCCTCTGCCCCCGCGACCACCACGTCCACGACCGCGGTCCTTTTGCCAGCGATCACGGTTGTCGCGTCCATTTCTGCCGTCACGCTTGTCGCCGTCGTCGCGAGATCCCCGACGTCTGTCTGGGTGACGGTGGTCGTCGTCATCTGCATTCTTCTTCTCCGTGGCCTTGTCGTCGCTGCCATTGGTCTGTTCTGTGGTGCCGTTGGTAGCCTCAGCTGGCTTTGATTCTTGCGCCTTCTGCTCTGGCGCAGCGGCCTGCGGTTCGGCTGCGGTCTCAGCCATTGTTGAAGATGTCGCAGAGCTGTCAATGGATGAGATAGGTGCCGTGAAAGATATAGAACTGCGATGAGTCAGAATTTGAAGTCTCAGTCACCGCGCGCTATGTAAGTTGGCAGGTTGTGACTGGCAAGTGAGGCTTCGGTGAGTGAATCGAGAAGAAGCTCTCATGCGGGTCGAAAATTACACGAGCTTTGCGATGTGGGGAAAGTTTGAAGTTATCTTATCGCACCAAGCGAGCTCTTTCTGCCTGACGAGATTCAGGCCTCACTTCCGCGCTCCCGCAACTTTGGCGTGCGGCAGGAGTGAGCATTGATTGTGAAGTGAACATCAGATGCATCGCCCAAGATGCCGCGCACGAAGAAGATACACCAGTTGAAGATACCGGTACGGTTACGCTTTCATACGGATTACTATTACTGTCTAACTCTAGGGTAGCGAGTGCGGCAGGACTGGTCGAAATGGAATCTCTACAATTTATCGCGCGTGACGACTCCGCCGGCAGCGAACAAGACCTTTTTCCAGCAAAAATGGGCGGCAAAGGCGATGGCACGTTCATATCACAATCCGTTCGTTCGGGAAGGGACGTGGACACGAATGTTCGATAGACGATTACCTGCCGTCGTACCCATGGACCACCGATATTTGGCTGCGAATGATGGCTCGGAGATGGCGAGTGGGCGAGGAATGGGCAAGGAGAAGGATCCGAGGACAATAGATGAACAAGATCGCCCTCAAAAGACACCATACATGCACATGACATTCTGGCCTCTGGAGAGACGACTAGACACAGCGATACATCGCGCGCTATTTGCGTCCAGTGTGAGCCAGGCGCGACAATTCGTGGTGCATGGGTTCGTCAAGGTCAATGGCAAGAAGATGATTTACCCTGGCTATCAGCTCAATCCTGGCGACATGTTCAGCGTGGACCCGGAAATGGTCATGTTTGCCACTGGTGCCAGGAAGTTCAAGTCAAGCAGCCCCAGGTCGACACAAGAGGTGAGGAGGAGGCGTGAAGCTGGAATTGCGGAGTCCGAGACAAAGGCAGCCAAGAAGGAGGTGGCACGGAGTGGAGAGGACGAGATCTTGGAGCCAAAGGCGGAGGCTACTGAGACCGAGACGGACGATGATGCTACAGCTACGAACTACAGCACGGAGCTGAAGCGACTCATGCGTCGCGCAAAGACAATACTGGACGAGTCGAAGATGAAGTTGTCCGCCAAGCGACAACAGGAGCTGCGAGCCTTCACAAAAGAGCTGAAGACGACATTTTCGAAGATCAAGAGTATGGAAGATCCCACGGCGGAGCAGACTGTGGAAGACTTCGAGACTGCGCTTGCAGAGATCTTGACCAAAGTCCCACAAGATGCAACGCCTGAGAGCGAGCAGCCGGCCGCTGAGACAACCAGCTCGAATCCACAGGCTCAACTTGGAAAGGAGGATGCCTATCGTGCAAGAAAAGATGCCGAACTATTACATGCTGCATTGGAAAGAGCGCGAGCGAACCCGATTGATGCGAGTAAACCATACGCCACGCCGTGGGAACCCCGAGAATTTATGAGCGCTTTTGCCTTCATTCCTCGGTATCTGGAGGTGAACCAAAACATTTGCTCGGCCGTATATCTGCGGCATCCGGTTGCGAGACCTGGCTTGGCCGAGGTGCCCACTCCTTTCTCTGCAGAAACCATGGCGCTTGGCTTCAACTGGTACCTCAGGAGGCGGTAATCGTTTGCAGTGGCAGCACGGCGTTGGAGGCGCAACTGTCAGGGCTGCAAAACGCACTGGCCTGTACTATACGCATCTACAGAATGGTTCATGTACCAAGCGAGAATCATCTTCTCAGCTTTTTGTCCTGTTCGACGCTGCTTTCCGCGCACACACAGTCTCGACCGCATAGAGAGTGGTGGATTCTTCAACGTCCCATGTCCAGATCTTACGTAATTATGACAGAACGTGCGGGTGCTGAATGTGAAACCAGGTGCCAGAATCAAGTGAAGGCTGTTGCGAATATGGTCTTGATGACATTGAGAAATGCAATACGATTCTGCTGAGTTCGTACGCCATGGCTCACATCAGACAGAATCTCACCGGTGTGACGAAAATGGAGGTGCTCGGAGCATACCTTCAACACATGATGGTTCACATGCATCACGTGGCGCTATTCAGCCTTAGTCCGGTGTCCACAGAAAGCTGTTGCGCTTTTCAGACTGTGTGACGCTTGTCGTCGCCCGTGGGCCCAAACGATGCACTGGGAAACTCTGGCAAATGTACCAGAAAAACGTACGTTGATTCAAGCATTCTAAAAATTCCTCTTCACCTTTGTCCACAAAGAATTCGTCTTGTCTGTGCCGAATCCCGTCTGCTTCACGTCCAGATCCAGCCTCCTCCCCTGGTCCAAATCAATCTCGTGCGATCGCCAAAATCGTGTCTTGTTGATCAACTTGAAGACAAGCCAGATGATGGGAAACAACGGCAACAGAATATAAGCATCAACAAAAGTGCCCGCATCGAATGGAGATAATGTCGTCCAGCCTTGGACCAAAGCCAAGAACACATTTGCGCCGATACCAAAGTATGCGTTCCATGGATACCAGAGAGACTTATATGGTAATTCTTCAATCGATCGTCCTTGAGTTTTCCAGGCTGCACGGAAACGGATATGGATGAAGCTGATCGATGCCCAGACGAGGAAAGTCGAGACGCCGCTCAGGTTGACGATGTAGGAGTATGCTTTACTCGCACCGGTACTGACGTTCATCATACTGATCGATCCCACGGCGTTGGTGAGAAGGATGGCGTAGATTGGGACACCGCGTTTCGTCGTATAGCCGAAAAAGCGCGGAGCTTGCCCCGATTGCGCCATATAGAGAACTGTTCGCGATCCGATGTAGATGGAGGAGTTACACGCAGAAAGACAGGTAATGAGGATGAAAGCGTTGATGAGATGGACACCACCTTGCCATCCGGCGATCTGTATGGCCGCCGTCATCTTGGCATAAATGTTAGCGACAGTCACTTTCTCACGTGTGATGGCTGGGGTAGGGCCTCCACCTATAACTTTACTCACCGGGGATTGTAGGGAACGACTGCCTCCCTCGACGAGCTGAGTTGCGTCTGCGGGACAAGTGAGGCCGAAGAAAAAAGCCGAGCCCATGTAGACAAAGATAATACGCCAGAAGACTTGTCGAATTGCTTGCGGGACCGCTACGCTTGGATTGCGAGTTTCAGTCGCGGCGAGAGCAACACTTTCCACACCAGCGTAGAATGTGGAGCAGAAAACGAAGACGGCCGCCACACCGCGGAATCCATTGTTGTTCCAAGGACCTGGATCACGCCAGTAGCGAAACCCGAGGGGCTCGTCTTGTCCGATCAAGCCGCCAGATGCGTAAATAATGGCAAAGATGAAGTACGCGGTCAGACCAACGAGTTTCATCAACGCAAGCCAGAATTCGGCTTCACCAAAAGCTTCGATGCCGAGAAGTTGAAATCCGAGGAAGACTGTCCAGAAGATGAGGAAGTAGCCCCATAGAGGAACGGAGTCACTCCAAAACACCATGATGCTGGAAATCACATTGTATTCGTTCGCCAGGACTGCGGCCCAGATGACGAAGTAGTTCTGCCATTATTGTCAGACTTGAACCGCACGATCAAGTTTGCAAAGAGTTTCTTACCCATCCTACAGCAACACTGAACCCCTTGTCCACAAATCGATCAGCCAGCGACACGAATGAACCTCCGCCGGGGTAGAGAGTGGTCATTTCTCCCAGACTCTGCATGATGCTAAAAGCGATAATCCCAATGACACCAAATCCGATCAGCAGAGACGCAGGACCTCCAGTCTGCAGAGCGCGACCGCTTCCAACGAGCAATCCGGGCCCAATGATACCTGCAAGAGCGAGCATAGAAAGATGGCGGTTCTTCAGGCCACGCTTTACGCCGCTGTCGGGGTCCATGTCATTTCGCGGTTGAACTTGTCCTTCGCCATTGGGCGATTCTACGTAGGCTTCATCGTATGCCTTCGTTGCCATGGCAGGTTCCTTGCGAGTGAACATGTTTTATTCGGTTGCTGGTAGGTGAAGTTGTTGCCCAATATGTGGAGACAGTGGCAAACGATGAATGGACGATAAGAAATGGATCCGATTATTCTCGCCAATGCATGTCGACTTGACCGCAGAGCGTGAAAGTAATGACGGATAAGGGTAGACTTACTCTCTTTTCAAGAAGGCTAACGCACAAGTGAAGTACTTGCATGATTGGCAGATCTCCTGCAAACTTCGAATCGCGCAATCCTAGCTTCGATGTTGGAAGAAGCGGGCGCTCGGTTATTGTCTTGGCTGGTGCGCCCATGTGATGACTAAGGCGCGTATGCGTGGAGTAATGAGTCCAGTCCTACGCTTCGTGGCGGTGATGGACGTTCGAGGCATAAAAGGAGATTGGTACCACTGTGAAGGATCCCATTTGTCGTTCTTGCAATGCAAATTGTGGTGTGGGGAATTTTCGATTATTGTTCGATGGCTTGTGAATGTCGATGCTAGCAGGTCTCGAGAGCATGAATGACGAGTCTCAATCGTGAGTAGAGCCCGAGAGAGCATAATGATCTGAATGATGCTCTATTGATGGTGAGTTGGAATGTGATACTAGCCTAGCGCAGGAAAGTCCTTTCGTCTGCATTGCGCCATCAAGGCCACGGCCTTGAGTTCCATACCAGCGACTCAGGGATGAAAGGCCTTTCTCTGAAGCTGGAAAGAATGTCCAAGCGTAGGAAAATGCAAAGGGCATCGTTGTCTGCGATGTGAGAGGGTCATGTTCACCTGGCAATATGGATCCGCTTCAAGCGGTAGAATAGATTGCATGGTCTCGGACATAGCAGAAAGGGAGCCTGCAATCAGTTCAAGGCTGTATGCGTTTGATTGGCAAAAAAAAAAACAACCGTATATTGATGAGAGTGGCTACGAACCGTTAGTTTTGTAACCCTATCTTGTGGATGGTGGTTGCAACTCACGATTCGAACCCACGCCCTTTCGGACTAGCGGATAACGGTAATGAAACCACCTTAAGCTAGCGCCTCTGTATGGTTGTTAGCACGTTGTTGGAGAGAGAAGAGGATATCGCAGTGAACCTACTAGACCGCTCGGCCATCTCACCGTGTGATTGGATGATGATGCTCGACGCATTGCTATATTGAGGGCTGGCTCTTGGCGTCAGCTACATCTCGGGCAAAGACGAGACTCCTGATTCGATCGTACGGAGCAGCTCTGATAGATGGTACCTTGTGACCGACCGTGGGCGTTCGCATGCTGCTTTCAAAGAGGCTGGAAATAACATCAAACACTCCAACAATTCTTGGAGAGCCTTTGACTGTCCGAACCGAAAAAAACAGATCAGATTATTAGCCCATCCTTGCATCTTTTGCGGAGCAGTACCACGGTCGGAAAAACCTGAGGACCCAAATTGGTGTGACCGTCACGAGTTATGTCAAGGACCATGCGATTGCACGACTCCTCTCGTACAAAAAGATACGGTATACGGCGAACGCCACTATGACCTCAAAGACCAAGACTGTTGCCTCATTGTGTTGGTATGTCGAAATTAAGCGCTCCATAATGCATTCACTGGATTTGACCACGAGACGAAGTCAGAGCGCTAGCGTCTTGGCACTCGCTCTCCCGGACCACAACCGGTCCCACTGTCGCAGTAGAGAGAACGGCGCACTCGAGCAGAACAACACTCCAAGTTCGTCTTTATGCTCCATGATGCTACGATTCCCTTCCGATATTCTGCGCAACAGACAAGTCTCTCCATTGCGAAGTGAACAGCCCGATCAGAACGCAGTGATGGCAAGCTTGCCTCGGCGAGACTTGCACACCACACTGTGGAAGATGTGAGAGTACCAGAAGATCACGATGACCAGAATCTCATCAGCCCTGTACCACTGAAGTTAATATGCATACTTCTCGGAAAGGCTGTCGAGTTTCACTTACTTGTAGCACGACAAGATGTTGTAGAGGCAAGGGAACGCAAAGTCACGATTCTTGGAGATGATGGCCCGAAAGCCCTTGCGGCCGATACGCGCATTGCGAGTTCCGACGGAGAGCAGCGCACGCACTCCAGCAGGTTTGATGCTGTTCACGCTAGGCAGAGCGCGATTGCAGTCGATGTCGGCACACAGAGGGCTCCAGTCGATGAGCTTACTGTACCAATTGTTCTGCGAAAGTTAGCACCACAAAGGTGGGGTCGGCGGGATGAGACAAACCTTGATGTACGCTGGGCTGGAGCTCTGGTTAGCGAAGCGGATGGTGATGTAGTTGATTGCGGTTCCGTAGGCGAAGATGGTGAGCTCATCGAACAGGACAGTAGCAATCGACGATGGGAGGCTCGGCAAACTTCTCAGATGCTTCAGCATGTCAAGAAGGACATAGTCAATCAGCAAGACCAGTGGCAATGGATCGTCGAGTGTGCCGTCCAGGCCCGTGAAGACCACAGCAAGCCGATATTCGAAGTCCCCGAGGTTGTTATCAATGCCACACTGGTTGAGCACATAGCCAAAAGCCTGGAAGTACTTGCGCACATGCCACCAGTTGTCTTGGGCTTGTGTTCGGATGAAGCTTCGGAAGAGTTGGGACTCGTTCTTTGCTGTATCAGCATTATCTGGGCGACCTGTGGCTGTTGTGAAACCCTTGAGTCGGTTGACAATTCTCTCGCCGATGTTGCCAGTTGTGCCGGGGGCGGACAATTTGGAGTTCTGCAAAACAGTCAGCAGTAATTACACAAACTCTGTGTTGGGCTCACAATGGTCTTCTCGAAATCTTCCAAGGCCTGCTTGAGCACTTCGGGCTTGGAGTCAAGACCCTTCTCGGCATCCTTCCATTCTTTCAGCGACACCTGGCGGGCTGCTAAAAAGCGGGTGGTCGCACGGTGTACACGGGAGACTGAAAGTGTGTTAGCAGAACAGCAGCACTCTGTATCGCCGTGTGGAGCCTACCACGTGTCGTCGACTGAACGAGTTCACCTCCTGAGGCTGATGGTGCAACATCTCCGTCCAACTGTTGGTTGCTCTGTTCAGTGTCCGCGAAGTAGAACTTTGCTTGATCGATCTCAGTGAAAGAATAGTAGTGGATGTTGGGATATTCCATTGTTTCATGGTTGGCGGCGATGGCATCGCGGATGATTGACTCTTCTGGCAGAACCTCGAACTCGCCTTGGACTATGGGAGCACCCATCGCAGGTGAACGTGTGACAGCTTCCAGAGGGTCGTTGGCATTGCCGGCCTCAGCGTCTTCCTGGATGTCTTCGTCAAAGTCACCAGACTGGGCGAGTGCTGTGGCGTCCGAGACTGCTGCGGCCATGTCCCTGTCTTCGTCCATTTTCGTCAAAGTGAAGAGCTTCTGCTTGCTTTGAAGTCCCCATTGCTTAGCCTTGTCGAAGAGATCAAGATACTTTGGCATGGCGGCCGCTCCGAATTGTTCCATCAGGCTGCTGCTACGTTTTGTCGCGGATACTCCTCCAATCCCATACATGGCACGGAGCGCTTTGCCGCTGTCAGATTGCAAGTACTGAGGAAGCGAAGTGAGGACACGCCTCACATCTCCTCGGGTGTGATCAGTCCGCTTCTCCTCTTGAGCAAGTGTGAAGAGAGTGGCCATCGGAGCAGCAATGACACCTTGCTTGGGCATAGCTGGAGACGTGATCCCGGGTGTCTGTCTCAAGCGGTCCGGAACGACAGTCTCCAAGACTTCATCGATCTGGCGCTTGGCTCGCTGAACAATCCGCTGCATGTCAAGAGCGGTGAGATAGTCGACAGTATCGAAGCCCTGGAATTCGGCGACCTCATAGAATCCTGGCAAGAACACAGTGACGAACCATTCATGATTGAACTTGAGGTTATCGAAATCGATGAGGCCTGGAGTGTGTGACTCGTCAAGGACAGCACGCTGAAAGACAGGGTCCGAAGCCAAGCAGTGGACCAAGATGTCGGCCCATTCTTCTTTCACCCCACCTACATCCTTGCGAGCTTCGAGTGCGTTGGAGTAACTCTTGGTGTTGGCGTAGTTGTCGTAGAGGTATCTTGCATGCTCCTCAGCGAAGACGAAATCTTCGGTGATGCTGGTTTGCTCGGGTTCAGATGCGGCTTCTGGCATGCCTGTCAGGGACAAGAATTGAGATGTGGGAAGTCTCAATGCCATACAATCGTATGGAGGTGGAGAAAGGGCATGTTGCTCACCGCTGCCGTCGCTCTCATGATCAAGCTCGAGGAAAGGGTTTGCCTGGCCCCGGACGCTGTAGAAGGGGTCGGCCACTACCATGATGATGCGTTTGCAGTGCTCGCCGCGGCAAGCGTGGTGTTCGGATGAAGCGGCGGAATCGTTTTTATGAAAGAGAAAGGTGGGAATGCCGCGAGAGAGGCGAAACGCTGGGTCTTAAGATCTGATAAGTCCACCGCGCAACACAGATTGTCTTTCACCCATCGAAGCAAGATCCCTACACCGACAAACCACATCAAAGGGGCACGCATGTCAAACTCGTCACAAATTAGCCGTTCTTTGACGCTTCGGCACCGATGCTACGGCTCAGAGCGCAAGACTGCATGGAAGCACACGGATGAGTGCGTGCAGACAAGGATTGACATCTTCCGTCCTGCGTAGCAACCGCCTGGAATCTAGTAGTCGACAGCTTCACACAAAGACAATTTCGATGGGCCGCAAGCCAGCAGTGCGATCTGGATCAGAACAGGCGTTTGTGGTGCTCGATTCTCACATCATTTTTGAGATTCCTCTTTGAGCATGCTTCTAGAGCCTATGCCCCGATTTTTGGATACTTGCAGCTCGCATAAGACAAACAGTGAAATTACGGGAGCTCAATCGAAGTTGCGTGTCAGAGTGCGCCGAAAACTTCGTGCACCAACTTTACAATTTCCTCTGGCCTGGCAAACAGCAACAAGCTTTCCTTTCATACCGCACTCTCACATCCTGCTCTCCAGCTCAGGAACTTCGCCTGCCCGCCCCCGCACTTTCGATTCCACGCCTGAGCAATTTCGATTCTACCTCTCAGCAACCTCGTCATCCACCAAGCAAACCTTCAAGGTAACTCGTCAACATGCCTCCAAAGGGCTCGAAGAAGAGAAAGGCAGAGGACGATGCACCAGTTGCTTCTGCTTCGACCGCATCGACTGCCGCCTTCGCCAAGAAGGCAAAGCAGGATGAACCAGACACAGAAGACACAGAGAACAAGAAGAGTAAGCTTGGTTTCGAAGTGGCCGAGCCATACATCGCCGCGTCCAAGCAACTCGACTCCGAGAACAACGTGAATACCAAGCCCACCACTGATGACATGGTTCGCAAACTTGCTTTGCACCTGGCCGTCTCGCCGCAATTCATTAGCTGGTATCAAAGCCAGACACCTTTCGATCAGCTACAAGTGAGCTATTGGTGGTGGGCAGCCGTCCATATTCCAGGCAGGTGGAACACGGTTGCATCGTTCAAGGTGAGCTTTTCCTGCTCGTTCTGCTTCTCTTGCAATTGAACACACATTCGAGGCACCGTCGCTGGCTCCGCCTTAGGTTGCTACCAAAGCGTCTGGCTGAGAGGCACACTTCTGACTTTTATCTCCGTACTGTTGGCATTGGTCTAGTCCTGTGGATTTCCGAGTCTGACGGCATGGTGCCGATCGCAGCTTGGAGTTGTATGACTTTCTAACGACGCGTGTAGACCTTTTACAGTCGACTCACCGGTCACAAGTCTGCGATGAAGAACAAGATCTTTGCGGATGCAAAGACTATCCTTGACGGCGTGCAGTCTCTTTCAAGTACCTCCATCAAGAATATCAGAGCACCAGCACCACAGGTCGATGACGACTCCCTCAACAAGCGAAACCATCTCTTCAAATTGCAAGTCACCAGACAGCGTTTGCTGGAAGGTGTCCACGCCATAACGTCCACGCAGCACGCGGTGGCTCAGGAACTCCGCGATGCGGTCGCTCAGCGATCGTCGAACCACGCTGCCGACGATACTCCATACACCAGCGCTGTCGAAGAGCTCGGCCATCTGGAGAATGTCCGAAGTGAACTCGAGGCACGCTTAAGTGATTCGGAGCTCAACAAGGCTGGCACAGAGGTGCTCGACGAGCTTTTGCAGGTGGTGCCAGACGACGGCAGCCGTGGCCCCGTTGCTCAGCTCTACCCATGCCTGTCGACCATGATACATCAAGTCAAGCACAACGTTGCCCTTGGTGTGTTCTTCCACTACTACGCCCACCTGTGGCACCCAGCCTGCCGCCCTTTCCGTGGTAAAGTCGGCTACACCGCTTTCGGCGAGGATGAAGCCGGCGAGGGTGAGACCGGCGAGGGTGAGGCTGGAGATGGTGACATCAGCGAGGCTATGGAGATTGACACTTGAAGGTGCAGAATGGGAATGGAGACGATGGCGCATAATGACTGACTGGAGCTGTACCCAATGCCCGGGACTCAATGACTGCTTGTCAAGCTCACGCATACACTGTACAATAACTCAACCGAAGCTGTCCTCGCTGGACTAGAACAACGCTTGTTACGCTTCCAAGCACTCATGTAGCTAGCAATCGCTGCGTCACCGAGCCTCTTCTCCTCTCAATAATCAACTCGTCTCGCGAAATCTCTTCCTGTTCACAATTCTCACTTATGGTGATTGAGCTTGTACAAACTCGATTCGTCGACAAACACAGGGAAAGATATATCTGCTTAACATTGAACGTAGCCGCACGCCTGGAGCCCCGATTGTATGATCATAGACCAAGTCAGTTGCCGCGTCATGAAGTACACGCCGCTTGTTGTAGCATCTTCACATCCTCAAATTTACACATCGCTGTTCATGACCTACCATGCACAGTCAACATGCTTTCGATAATCCCAGAGTCCTGGAAATGATGCCCTGCGATCTGCGAGCCGATTCGGTTGACAGGTCGAGATGTCTGAAATTCTCCGACTTTTCTGCTTGCCGGACGCATGGTCGAGATTTCGAGTGGTTTCATGCTGGGCGGAGCGCTACAACAAACCGCTAAAAGACGTCCTGAGTGTTCCTTAAGCAAACCACCGCATTATGGGGCAATGCTGCATCAAAAGCATGCAGACTTGGACAACGACACCAAATGTCTTCCGAACAACAGCTCATGTCTCTATCTACTCTAATTTCAGCATCTATCTCTATAAAAGAAGCAGGTCTTCGCTACATCGAAGAACCTGGAGATTGTTGAAGGTTGCGCAAAGCGCTTCCTCACTCGTCCCACAGTGCTACCAACTGGCGCGGAACTTTGATTGACTGCGCAGCTTTGGACCAAAATGGTATATTGCCACCATCCCAAAGATACAACAAATCATCAGTCCCGCAAGGAGACTACATCCACCACCGATACCCATTGCTGTAAACATTGGCCGTGCAAACAGAATCGCCGCAAAAGCGAACGAGCTTCTTGTAAAATCCGACGCCGCGTACAAGCTCGCCGTGAAACGTGGTTGGTAGGCTGCCAGGTAACTCAATAAAGATTGGAATACCGTGAAAACACCTGTTGGATACAGTGCAATCCCGACCATAGAGACTATCCAGTGCACGCTAGGGTCTGAGCTCCAGCCAAACAGTAAGAGTCCGATGGGAGGCAGGAACGACGCAATGATAGCTGGTATTAGGACGTGCTCAGGTTGTACGTCCTGGCCGGCTTCCAAACGAGGTTTCTGGATTACTAGTTAGTCTCCCGCAATTTTACGGCTGGGTTAAAACCACTTACTCGATCCAGGATAAGGAAAGCCAAATATCCGGAAACCGAGAAGACAGTGCCAATTGCCAGCGGCAGGAAGGCAAGGCCTAGTCCGAGAAGTGGGAAGTTATACATATCCTGGTAAACTATGGGAAAGCTCTCGAAGAAGGAATAATATATGGCATAGATCAGACAGAGATAGATGTTGATGAAGAGCACAGCAGGATCCATCAGTGTGATCCTCGATGGCACAAGCAGCGAATCGACCACTATCGTCCTCACCGTCATGCCACGCTGAGCGATTTCAGATCTGGATCGGATGTTGTCGTTGCCAGTCGCTCTACGAAGTCTTTCTGCGCGATAGTACAAGATCGTATCGGGACTCGTTTCGGGCAACAGAAGCATCATGGCCAGAACTGGACCGGAAGTAATGAGTGTCTCCCAGATCGAGAACCGCCAACCTAGATGCGTGACAGCAGCGGCAGAGATGATGGTCCCAACGGGCGGTGCAACAAAGCACGCTGCTCCCCAAGTGCTCAGCGCAATCGGCGCGTGTATCTCGTCGAAGACATCAACGATGCTCGCACCTCCTGTGGCCAAGATGGGACTACCAAAGAAGCCCTGCCAGAATCGAAAAAACATAAAGGCGGGTGCGTTGCGGACCAATGCTGTGGGAATCGTGACCAGCATGAAGGCGATGAAGGTGACGATGTAAGGTCGGTTGCGTCCTATGCTGGGGATCTCGCTGAGAGGTGAGAACAATAGTGGTCCGATCCCATAGCCAAGTCTAGATCTTGCGCCTCAGCTCTCGTGTGCTGCAAAGAACGTTGGGTATTGAATACTTACGTATAAAGTGCCAAGCCAAGTGAGGTATACTCGTAACCAGTGCCAAATTCCTCAGCGAACATGTCATGGCTGGGCGACCATATTGGCCCTGACATGTACACAACGAATGCGCAGACCAGAACGTTGGCTGTCACCCACAACTTCTTCGCCAAAGGCCAGTGCTTGGGATTCTCGGGGTCTTCGTTGCCATACCAATCGCATAGCTCCGTTTCGTCCAAGTCTTTCTCTCCCGGATATTCTTTCTCGGTTGATGATCGATCTGAGTCCGGATGCTTGTAGGTAAATCCAGGACACTCTTCTGGGTGTGGCAGCCATCGAGTGGCTAAAAATCGTAGAAGCTCTCCAGTAGGGCTGTCACGTACGATGTTCCTGAAAGTCATCGTGCTCGATTGGACGTACGTTAGAAGGGTGCGTGGAACCAAACCTACAGGCCCTTTGGGCATTTGTGAAGGCTGGAAATTCCATGTCTCCAAAGTTTCTACAATCAACTTTGTAAGCAGGCTGACAACTCATGCCGAAGAAGTGTAGAGCGCTGGTCACGAATATCGTTGAGATGTTGATGATGTTGTTTGTTGGAGTCGTTGGAGGAAAGGCTTTTGCCTTCGCAGACGTCGCTGAATCAGCAACCCCAAATTTTGGAGCGACCCCAACTTCCTCACCTCCAACACCACCGCCTTCCCCTTCCACGCACGCATCGTGGCCCCTTCGTTACACACACCGACGAAAGACAAGATGCCATCAAGGTCGCACACGTGTTCGTACTGCAAGAGGAACTTTGCGAGGCTTGAACATTCGAGGCGCCATATCACAACTCGTACCGCTTCGCCATACCCCAACGTAGCCGACATGTCTGATGGTGGCATGTAGACACGAATGAAAGGCCTTTCCGCTGCCATTGTGGTAAGTCTTTCACGAGGAAAGACTTGCTCAAGAGGCATGAGCAGATTGGGAGACATCTAGACACTCTTCTCACGCCTAGTCCTGATACCACTGCAAGCACTACTCCTCAAGATGCCTCCACAGCTCCATCTCTCGTGCCAGAATTCGGCGTGGGGTTGGAACCCGGCGCAGTTGGCTCGGCAGCAGAGATCAGCATGCACGACTCCAATTACCACTCCGAGCGTACGTGCTGCTGTGTGATCCGCAAACTTGTTCTGCCAGCTGATACCCCTATAGGTCTGTCGGTCGATCAGTTCGAACCCCTGCCAGACTTGGATGTTTTTGGCTCAGATGTATTCAATGACTTCGACTCTTTCATCGCCACGATGGGAATGAATGGCCCATTTGAGCTCGATCTCTTCACGGGTGGACCGAATCATGAACCGACTCCTGCCCCAAACAATCGGACCGAAATGTTGATGCTATATCATCGGCATCCACATGCGCTACAGCAACAAAACTCGTACCAGTGCCAGGACGTAGCTAGAGGTGCCAAAAGTATGGAGTTCGCCGATGCAGATGCGGATGAACTCAAGGAACTGCGGCCCATGCCTTGTCCCTGGGGCTGGAGTACTGCTCAGCGGGAAGAGCTGCAGCGGATAGCAAGTCTGTACAGGAACAGCGAGGACGCTTACCAAGTCCCATCTCGCCTTGCACTCGGAAGATATATCGCGGCGTACTTCGACGAATTTCACAATCATTTCCCGATGATTCACGCTAGTACGTTTCGGCCTCAGACCATTTGTACCAGTGCCCCCGAGCTCGTCTTGGCTCTTGCTACGTGCGGTGCCGCTTGTAAATACGAGACCAAGACAGCTTTGCGGACATGGCAGGTAGCCACCAGAATCACATTAGCAAAGTGGAGACAAAATAGTGTGGCAACAGCAGAAGACAAGCTTCAGACGGCACAGGCGGCATTACTGCTAACAGACTTCGCACTATTGCACTACAATTGCAAAACGATGCAGAACTCACCCGAGCTGAGGGAGATATTACAAGAATATGTTCGTGATCGACGCAAGATCGAGCAGAGCGAGCAGCAGGGCTGGCAGAGATGGACACTGGTAGAAGGGCAGCGCCGCACTGTGTGCTGCATATACGTTGTCCTTAATCTTTACAGCATCGCCTTGGACGTGCCACCTTCTTTACTCGTGAGCGAGCTCAATGTAACCTTGCCATCGTCAACGGCAGAGTGGACAGCTCCGTCAGAGTCGACATGGTTGGAAGCGAGAAAGAACGCCACTTCTGCGACTCACGTGCAAGAGGCTCTGGCAGCTTTGTTCTCAGCAACGACTCCTCAAAAGCTACACTCCCCGCTGGCGAACCTGGTGCTGATGGTCGCTGTACTGCAAAGGGTCTATCTCGGACGGCAAATGCAGCTCGTGGGCGACCAAGGCCCCGTCAGAGATGGAGATGCGAATGAGATACAGTGAGTCTGTACCCAAGCCAGCCTTCTATTCCCAGCTGACAGCCGTGCTTCAGATCAGCTCTCCAAAGATGGACGCTAGCTTGGCAACAGGCCCGTGAATCCATACTCGACCCACGGAATCCTGACGGCTCTAATTCCTTCACCTCAACCTCGTATCTAGGTCTAGCCTACATCCGTCTCTGCACGAATTACGCATCGCGCAGACATCTGGCTTCGTGGGACGCTGAAAAAATTGGAAGAAACCTTCACGAGTCACCTCTACCTCAACGCTCATCATCACTTGCTCCAGCTTTACTACATGCCACGCAAGCGCTATACATCCCCGTCAAATTGGGCCTAGAATGGATTACTCGAAGCAATTTCTTACACTGGGATTTATCGATTTTCCTGTGCTATCTCGAAGCTGCTGTATTCACATCGAAATGGCTATTGAGCGTTGCCGAGTCGTCGGGCCACTTTCCGCTGACAGATTGTGAACTCAACATACTCAAGACATTGCACCGTATCTCGGACGAAATCGACGAGTCACTGGACCCGATAATAGATGTCGTGGAGATGCAGACCGTACGCGTCGCGTCGGAACTTGGTACTACGGCTCTAGCTCGCAGTCTAGCTGTCCGCATAGCAGACATCTGGGCAAGACTTTTTTCCCATCACAATAGTCCGTGGCCGATGGTGGAACTAATAGGAAGAAGTCTGGCAGAATATGCGCGACTGGTACGCGAACATACGCAGATGAAATAATCCGGTGGCTGCCGCTGAAGAGCATGGATGGGAATCATGATAATGAATATCGCTCAAACTACAGCACAGCACTTTGCAGTTACACGAAGCTGCCGAATGCATATTAGTCGCCTATCGCACCATTGGCTCCAAGAAGAGACAATATGATTTGCGTTTTGAAGACTCGAAAGGTCTCGTAAAGATGAGGTATGTTTCACAAGCTTCATCATTGTATTGAGTTCGTTCTATCAGATCGCAGCCATCTATGCTCAACACTGCAGGCCGAGCCACCACAGATCTAGATCGGGAATGAATCTAGCAGTTCAGCACGGCACTACCGCATCCCATGACGACCTTGTTGAAGCGGTTGGAGCTGGCAACATTCTCATTGGAACGCGAACCACAGAAAGAGCCCGTCTCCTGAGAATCAGAACGTCAGGATCTCATTCTTAACCGGAACAATCGCAGCTCGAATAACATACCCTTCTGTTCATGCAAGTCTTGGCGCAGCAGCCATCGCCCGGGGCGCTACTGTAGCGGTAAGAGGCAGCAGTGAAGCCCAGGTTGTAAGTGCCGCTGAAAGACAAGACATCAGTACTGCAATTTGGTCAATGATACACATTGTTTCGGGATCCCTTACTGGGCGCCAGTGCGGGTGGTCCTTCCAGTGTATCCGGTGCCGGACCAAGCAGTGAAGGAATGTTGGGCATTAACACCGGCGGCGAGAGCCACGGCGGCAGCGATGATGGAGGTGAATTGCATGTTGTTTGATTGGGAGAACTTGGGTGTCGGTGTTGGAAAATCTTTGTCTTGGGTTTCTTGAGTTGTTGCTGATGTGTTCAGAAAACAGAATATTCAACGCCCTTATATGTCTTGATCACGCTGATATGCCCTAGGATAGAGCCCCTGTGATCAGCGTCTTGTGGTTCCATCTCTTCCTTGCGAAGACCACCGGCTCCTTCCTCATTCTTGGGCAAGTCGGTATACCCGCATCATTGCTTGGAGGCATGCGGGATTTCTTGTGTCCTGGATGCTACGGTGCCACCAGGAGCTGGAGGATCCTGGCCTGATTCCGCCATGATTGACTGGAGACAAGACGCCGTTGCCCTGGTCGTCTGAAGCTCCAAGCCATGTTCCATTCTCCTGAGCACCAGTCAGGTCAAGTGAATGGTTCAGCTCACCCTTGGCAGAATACGTACCCCGAAGGAGATTGTCGTTCTTTTCCTTGGCCTGCCGAATTGAGGAAACGGCGATGCCTGGGGAGAGCATACACTTTCTGTTATGAAGTCAAAGAGATTCATGGTATGCTTGGCTTGATATGCAGGGTTCGGTATGATAGAGTTCACCGCCAGATGAAGGGCTTCAAAGGGACGAGTTTATTCCTTCATTGGTATATGACCAGCAGCAGATCCAAGACTTTTCAGGTAAACGATGGCATTGTGCAGTCTTAGTGGTCTCATGTGATGTGCTGGGCAGAGTAACTGATCCGAAGCTAATCCCGTCAGCACACGATCTTCGCGAGTATGCTTACATGCAGAGAGTATAAATGCCATTGACAGTTTTTGACTGGTCGACAGCGCGCTCTGTTATTTGTTCGAGCAGTTTTGAGGCTTCGGCAACCTCCGTCTTAGCTGTCTGGTCACGCTTGTGATGCTTGCAGATCCCAGGTTAGCTACTTAGGTCTCTGCTCTCGCCAAGTCAGGGTCTGCTTAACTATACCGAAGCTGTACTGGATCCACGACTTGACTTTCGGATTAGGCAAGTGCTGAGAGACCCGGCCGGCTGCGAATATGATGCTGAGTCTTTCCCAAGGATGCCAGGCACGACGCACAACCGTTGCACATTTACTTGCGGAAGGTGTCGAAGAGCACTCAAGAGAATTCGTTTCCTTTTCTAGTCATGCATCGTTAGATCGTTGTCCTGCGTCTTGCTACGCAGAAGGCTATTAACATTATTAAATATGAACCTTGATGATTTGTGCAACGCTTGGTACGCCAGCGGAACTAATTGCGAACAAATACCAGTAGCCTGGAAGCAAGACCCCTGCATCGCCTGGCAGCTGCAGCGTATACGAATTTCCCTCTCGAGCGACTGGAGTCAATGGCACTCGGCGCTGATCCGTGTTCACGACGTGTGTCACAGTGGAAAGTCTGACCAGAGAGAAGGTGGCATCGTCCGGGTTAGCACCCAACGTGGCGATCAATGTGCCGCCAACTGGAACATCTTGGGTGCTCGTGGACTCAATCGTAGGTCGGGTAGCTTCACCACCTGACAGATAGGGCGGTGTGAAGATCTTGCCGTCGAAGCTAAACATCGTCAGTGTTGATCACGATCAAATCTTTTTGCCCCGCAAGACTTACTGGTTGATTCCATTGACGCACACAACACCGCAGAGACCACCGCCGCCGCTGAAGACTGTTCCATCTTGGAGCAGCACGCCAATAGAATGGTATGTGCGAGGAGTAACTTCATCTGCCAGCTCAGTCCAATCTTCCGTAATAGGATCCCATATCTCAGGCACAGTGACGGCTGTTGCATCGGTGTAGACTTTGCCCCACGACATGCCACCGGTCGTAAGTACGTGCCCGGTGGGAAGAAGAATGCCATCACCGAAGATGCGTCCTCGGTTCAGACCCTTGAGCTGCTTGACCTGAGCGATGCCCGATGCTTCGTTGATTGTTGTGATGTGCGAATTGGTTATGGCCGCGGACTCCTCATAACTGGGAGCGCCACCACCACTCAGAATCTTCCCTGCAACAGCATCATACATGACCTGTCCACATCAGCATCGGACCCAACAAATTCGGAGCCAGAATGGTACTTACACTGAAGCCACACATAGCATCTACGCCATCTCGCTCGCCAGCTGGAGCATGGCTGCCTTCGCCATTTGTATAGAACCAGTTCATCCTCTTGCTGGGCCCGGCGTGGAACACGGAGCCATCTTTCCAAGTGTGCAGCCACGCATGATTGTCAGATCGATACAAGCCCGCCCAGTCGTCAGTGAGAATTGGATCAACAGGAATACCCGGCAGTAGCTCCCAAGCGTTTGTCGAAGGATCCCAGATCTCAGAATGTTTGCCTCCATTGACGCCGTTCCACCAGCCAGCAGTCATTGAACTCCATGAGCCACCGATTAAGAACATCCTGCCATCACTCAAAGTCGTTTGTGTCTGGTATCCGCGAGGAATCTTAAGCTCTGGTCCCGGCTTCCAGACATCTGGTGTCCTCCAGTCGTGGAAGCTCGAACGAGTTGCCGAAGAACCTCCAGTGACTAGAATGTCGCCCTGATGACCCATAGAGACACCGCTACAGAACATATCGTGGTTCGTTTGTGACACGAGACGCTCGCTGACTGCTCCCGTCCTCCAGTTGTACTCCGCAGAAAAGGTCTGTCCGACGTTGCCATCGCCTGACCAATCTCTATCACGACTTGACCAGACAATGAGGGTTCCTGTATCAGGTGCAATGGCTCCGGACACTGTCACTATTGGAAATGGTATCGAAGGACCCCAGGAACCGGGTCCACCTTGCGCAGCAACAAGCTCGAACGCCGTTGCAAGGCAAGCGATTGCCGCCCTGGAACGAGTGAAAGGCATCTTGAGCCCGTAATTAGTTATTAGATTGACGAACGAAGGTCAGGAATTATGCTGTGAAACCAGCAACAGCCTGTGTAGCGCTGCAAGCAGTATATTCTTTCTCCCAAAAAGCACACAACCGTGCTATATCAACCTTGCAATGCTTTTCGCATGCTCATTTTCCCCGCCATACAAACTCCCAGCTATGACTGCATGATCTTGGAAATAAATCCTTCCCAGGCACCTTTTCCGTGGAGCTTTGCACTTGGTCTCCCATTGAAGTTGACATCTTGCCTAATCGGGACAAAAGGTGGCTGGAAAGGTGAGTCGCCAATGGTATACCAAGCGATTTAGCCTGCTCACGCGCCAACGTGAGAATTTCGACCACAGAAGCTAATGCCGCTGCGGATGTGCCGGGCTAATGGTATCGCTGCTATATTTGAGCTGCGAGCTTGTATAGAGTGCCATGCCGACGTGATGTTGGAGATCTGACTTGGACGTGAAGGAAGTTGCGTAATGTGGTCGAAGCTAAAATGGTGTACTCTTGAGCGTCAAGACAATTGGCATTGATTGTGAGTCCACTATGCGGAAGTCGACATGTGTAGAGTTCAATACTCCTCGCAGACAGAACCGTGCCACTGATGGTGAAAATGAGCGACTGCTCCGGAACTGAAGTGGGGTTCTCTCCAGATGCCCCAAGCCACAGCCAAGCCCGTGCTATCGTATTCATGCCTTAGCAGGATCGAGAGAGCCGATCGTGCTGCGATAAAGCACAAATCTTTGGGCATGCAGATAGTCGGGCTTGGGCTTCTGCCACACCATAAGACCAAATACCCGAGGGCCAAAGTCTAATACGAGGTGCGAATTGCGAAGCTCATCAACAGCAAGCGTCATTTTAAGGTATCGTCCTGCGAAGCTCTCAAACAATGGGCTATCCGGTTGGACTGCAAGATATGCAATACACGCATACACGCTGAGCATCTCCGTACTGCCACATGTCTAGTCAACAAACAGATTCCTGTGCAAGTTTACTATCGTTGGTCCGGATAAAGTAGAGAGGAGCCAGTGTAACGCTGGAGGTCAGATCCATTGCGCAAAGCAGATCAGATGTTAGATCTATTTCCACATTGTCCTGTCTCTTTCTCTTCGAATTATCATTCGACGCTAGGAGGTAACATGTCGATACGATTCCTCTGGGATCAGAAACGTACTTCGTAGGCTGATCTGTGATCTTTCAAACTCCTTCGCGGTTCTCCCAATTCCCCGAGCGCCGCGCTTGGTTTGACTCCCATGGGCGACATAGTCGCCGTTCGAGGTGAGTCGGGGTTGGATTGCTTTGAACGTGCTCGCAAGTGGTCATATGCAAGCGAAGCGCGGTTGTAAGCACGAGCGCAGAGAATGGCGCCCATCATTGATGATCTCAATGATCTCTTTTCGATCATTTCTCCCGCGCACCATTTCAGACAGGCTGCCACCAACTCTCTGCCTCCCCCGCATTATCGTTTTTCTTCTTCGGCTGTGGAGGTACAACCTTTGTCCTCCTCGTCGTCCACTGCTCCCACGGTTTGCCGCCAAACTGCTGCAGTGGCCAGACCAGAAACCGCGCCTTGCCTAATATAAGACCTGTTGAGATCGGACCATATGCGTTGCTGTCGTTTGACCTGCGCCAATTATCTCCTTCCACCCATACATGTCCTTCCGGCACAGGAACCCTTCCTTTGTTTGTATAGAATATCCTGTCCCACTTTTGCGCAGCGTCGTTGACAGCCCCGTTTATGGCGTCTTCCGGTCTTCGTCTCGGGTCCAAGAGGACGGTGTCTTCGCTCAATGCTATCACTCGCTTGACGCTCAGTTTCTCAGGCGCATGCGGCGCGTGGAAGAGCACTAAATCTCCGCGCTTCAAGTCTTGGGTCGGCGCGTATTTATCCCATAGGACAAAATCGCGTGAGCGATCGAGGCGGTATCGGGGAGAAAGCGTCGGCTGCATGGAAGCGCCGGTTACGGCGAGGACTTCGAAGAGATTGTCGTTGATGAAGATGATGCTGCATACGGTTATCTGCGCTGGGAGAAGAATGTATCTGATTGCGCGTCTCCATGACGAGGCCATGTTGTGTGCTGAGATGTGGTGGATGAAAGTTTGAGGCGGCTTTCATCGGTTCTTGTTATCAAGATCTCTGGTCGACCATGTTTGGCTGCGACTCTCGATTCGGCGGTATACGATGTATAGGACGACAGGCACGAGCAGAAGCGGTGCAAGTTGAATGTTGTCCATGGTATTGGTGTGTTCGGAAGTGGTCAAATGTCGCGCAGAAGCGCGTGGAGGTAGATGAGGTGCATGTCAGCAATCGGCAATTGGCCTCAAGCTGCACATCTTCAGCGAGTCTCCATTACAACATCATCAGCATTCGCATCTCGTGAGCTACCCATGCGAGGATCCATCGGAGCCGTATTGTACTGTCTCACATGAAGACGGCTGAGTGATCAGATTCCCAACCGCGAGGCAATGATGACGACGACATTGCAGACGAATAGCACAGCAACAAGTTGCATGTGCACGCATGCCTCACACTGACTTGCTACAGCATGACAATATCTTGAGGTATACACTATGCCTGCCGAAGGCTTGAAGATCAGAGATATTTCACCCGCGATCACGACGTTCACAACACCCTTCAATCGCTTCGCGCCTCTAGGCCGCTCCCTTCCGACCTTCGTAGCAGTCGGCAACCGCGCCAGTGCGATCTGCCTCCAAGATGGACGCGTCTTCCTGCTAAATCCCATCAAACTCGAGCCTACTATACAGCACAAGCTAGAAGAAATAGGCGGCGTACATTTGCTAGCATGCGATCTTGGTCACCACATGTACGCTGCAGATTACCTCAAGATATGGCCAAATGCGAAGACCATAGGCGTCCCAAACCTCGCTGGCAAAAGGAAAGACGTAGACTGGGATTTCATATACTCGGAGAGAAATCAGAAAGTCGAAGATGTGTTGGGCTTCGCAGAAGATGTGGAGACAGTTCTCTTCGAAGGCTTCATCACGTATTGCATCGCTTGGTACCACAAGCCGACCAAGACATTATTCCAATCAGATCTTCTCATGAACCTGCCATGTTACGAGCAATATGGTGCGAGTTCTGCTTCAAAGGGACCCGGATCGTGGGCCTTTGCTCAGATGGCGCATGCGAGGTCGGACTGGTTCAGGCGATTGATCTGGTACATTGCTACCGTAGACTACTCGCTGATGAGGAGGGATGCGAAATTGGTTGCGGAGTGGGATATCGAGCGCATTGTTCCATGCCACGGTGATGTTCTGGACGAGCGAGGGACTGATGCGTGGAAGGAGGCCTACAAGTGGTTCCTTGAGGGTGATTCACGGCCTGGCGTTTATCGGTCACTTGTGGACCGTTTGGGGTTCATGAAGCTGATAAGGTGGATCTTTCTTATGTAAAGAGCGGCCTTTTCGCGAAAGGCACAGGCAGTAGTCTGTACCTTTGCTACTCGTCCCCGGACCCAGCCAAAGGCGTCTCTTATACAAGTTGGAGAGACGTCAATAGCGGCAGTCGAGTCAAATCAAATTTTGATTTGTATCCTTCCCCATCCTTCAACCACACACGTTCCCCAAGCTCGACTCAAACACAAACAATGTCTAATTCGATCGTCGTGCCTGTACCATCAGAGCCACCGCGCAAGAAGACTCGCAAAGATTACTACTCTCGAAGTGTGGACTTCAATGAGCTCGCCAAGCACGACGACGACTTCGCAGCAATATCAAAAGCCGCCAAACGAGATGGCTGGATAGACTTTCACGACCCAAAGGTCGTTCAGTGAGAACGTCGTATTCCCTTCAGGCAAATTCCAACTGACAAGACATCTAGACAGCTCACGAAGAGTCTTCTCAAGTACGACTTTGGCCTCTCCTTGACACTCCCGGATGACCGACTTTGCCCGCCAATCCCAGTCCGATGGAACTACGTCCGCTGGCTGCAAGACCTACTCGACACAACTTCATCTTCCTTCTCAGACATCTATGATCCCGAACGCGAAGTTCTGGGCTTGGATATTGGAGTCGGTGCATCATGCATCTACGGACTCTTGGCATGCGCAAGTCGATCAAATTGGCGAATGGCAGGCACAGATATCGATGCCCATTCTTTGGACCACGCGAAACGAAATGTCGAAACAAACGATTTGCAGAATCGAATTCGCCTTAGGAAGATGAAGGCAGAGGAGGATCTCATTCCAATCGATTCCATGCGCGTGGAAGAAATGGACTTCGTCATGACCAACCCGCCGTTTTATTCCTCAGAAAAGGATTTCTTGGCTTCGTATAACGACTCGGGTCGCAAGGCTACAGATGATAAGCTGCCTTCGGCAGTCTGTGTAGGAGCGCAGAATGAGATGATATGTGAAGCTGGAGACGTCGGCTTTGTCACTCGTATTCTGGAGCAGTCACTGCTCCTACGGGAACGCGTGCAGTGGTACACCGCCATGCTCTCGCATATGCACTCTGTGCAACAGATCGTGGCGAAGCTGAAAGAGAAAGGTATCACGAACTTCGCGACCACTTCTTTACATCCTGGGAACAAGACGAAGAGATATGCCCTGGCGTGGAGCTTCAGAGATCGTCGACCTAGGAACGACGTTGCCAGACACGGAGAGTTGATTCTGGATGTATTGCCAGCTAGTACGGCGAAGACAATTCACCTGCCTCTTCACAGCACACGGTCTTTGGGCAAGAAGCTGGATGAAACCCTGAGCGCATTGGATGGCATTCAATGGGAGTGGCGACCACTGCTGGACGCTGGGATTTTGAAGTGCAAGGAGAATGTGTGGAGTCGAGCGGCAAGGAGGCAGAAGATGTTTGCTGATCGAGCAAAATCTGCAGCCGAAAGTGGTAAAGATAAAGAGAGCAGTAGTGATGGAGAGGACGAGGTGGCCTTGGCGGTTAAGATTAGCTGCAAGAACGAGGAAGCAGAGGTAAGATGGCTGAGAGGGAACGACCATGTCCTCTACGGAAGCTTTTGTGGTATGCTGTCGCGTGCTCTGAAGAATTAGGGATGGAAGAAGGTCCAGAATTCTGCTGCATAGACCAGTCATTCGGTTCGGGCTTCGGTGCAACACTCGTATGGGTGGCTGCTGGGAGTACTGCTCAACAGGTAGTCCAGAAGATCAATCGAGTGTGAGGCAATCAATGAGGCTGGTTCCAAATTTCCAAATTCAATTTCATCTGTTCATGCCTGTCTTGCCTTGGCCTGCTTAATCCTCCATATGAAGTCATGCTCACCACTTCGCCTCCTTGGAAGCAAGGAATGTGTTGAGTATTGCCACAATCTTCTCCAGTCCCTTGAGCCATTCATTGAGCTCCTTGTTCACTCGCTCTTGATCATCGCCCAACTTTGCATAGAAGTCCTTTCGGTATGGCGTCGCAGACATTGCGGCGGAGAAAATTGGCTTGACGATGAAGGAGTGATGTTGCTTCAGCGTCTTGCCGTAGCCCTCACGGAATGAGGCAGCGAGCTCTTCGTTTGGTGTGTCGACGTTGCGGCGGAGTGATTGGGCGGTGAAGTCCAGACCTCTGTAATTGCTGCTGTTAGCTCACCATGATTTGTGGTATTGATACGTTGTCCTGCAATGGCTTGAAGTACTGCAAGCATCATGGAATTGACACGCACCTGTTGAGCCACAGCAAACCTTCCGTAGCAGTGTGCTTCTTCGTCTTGAGCTCATTGCGGACCAAGTCCTGCAGTGTCTCGCCCTCCACTGGTGCTGCCAACTGCCTGTCGCGGACCTTCTTGATGTTGCCTCCAATATCACTCTTTACTGGACCGAATGCTACACCACCGAGCACGTCAAAGAGCCCAGTCAGAGCCTCTGCAGCCTCGAGGAATTCCGTAGTGTTGATAGCATCGCCCTTGGAAGCATCGATGTTGACTTCGGTGAACGACTTCTTGCCGTCGAAGTAGGTACCGCCGGGTGGGTAAGCTGCCATGGTGTTACGAGGTGAGTAGGTGGCTTCAGAAGAGGCTGTGGTCGTCAAAGGTCTCGCGAGGAATTGTCAAAATGATTTTAGAAATTCAATGCGGTGAGAGATGAGGCAAGGACTCGTGTAGCTTAGCTCCTCAGAACCGAACTAAAGCGCATCGCACACACGTGTCGTCTCGAATGCCCCTGCATGTGATGGCACCATCGGAGCTGTCCGTCGTATCTTCCTCCACCCGCGCCATATCTCAGCGTCTGCCTCCTTCACCGATCATGCTGCCTGTGACACTCTGGAAACAAATGTGCACGAGCACAAAATGCAAGCAGTGCCGTCGAGCGCGACCGAGGACGACGTGTGCACCGTATGCCGATCTCGCACCTGGTGGGGCTGCTCTCACGGTCCCGCCGGTTAAGCGATCAGCCTGATCTTCACGCGCCCTACATCGATGCCATTGCCTAGGTAAGCATTTCTTTTGTACACAAAGTGTCAGAGTGCCATAGGAAACGACATTGTAGCAGCAAGGTCTGAGTTCATCCATTTCGTTCTTCATCTTTCATCCGAGATCACGTTGAAAATGTCCAAGACATACAATATTGCCTGCATTCCTGGAGATGGCATTGGAGTCGACATCACAGAAGCAGCAGTGGAAGTACTGAACAAGCTCGCATCGGCAGTAGGAACTTTCTCATTCAATTTTACAACCTTCGACTGGTCCTCAAAAGCCTACTTGGAACGAGGCTGGTATATGCCAGAAGATGGCATGCAACAATTGGCCAAGCACGATGCGATCTACTTTGGAGCAGTCGGGTGGCCATCTGTCCCTGATCATATCTCACTCTGGAACCTGATCCTACCTATCCGTAAATGGAACAACCAGTATGTGAATGTGAGACCCACCAGAATCCTCCCTGGAACAACAGCGCCTTTGGCACAACTGCAGAAGAACCCGGCCGATCTGGACTGGATCATCATTCGCGAGAACTCGGAAGGAGAATACGCTGGCCAAGGAGGCACGACTCACGAAAACTCTGCACATACCATTGCTACGGAAGTGGCTATTTTCACGAAAGTCGGCATCGAGAGAATCATGCGATTCGCTTTCGAGACTGCCAAGTCGAGGCCCAGAAAGAAGCTCACTATGGTGACGAAAAGTAATGCTCAGAGACATGGAATGGTGCTGTGGGATAAGGTCTTCTACGAGGTCGCCAAAGAGTATGAAGGTGTTGTGGAGCACGACAAGATGCTCGTTGATGCGATGACTGTGAGGATGGTAAATAAGCCGGAGAGCATGGATGTCATCGTAGCAACTAATCGTAAGTCGTGTCTCCATTTGCAAGGAAAGGGCTAACTAACGTGTCTCCAGTACACGCCGACATCCTCTCAGATCTTGCAGCGGCACTTGCTGGATCGATCGGAATTGCTCCATCTTCCAACCTCGACCCAACTAGACAGTTCCCGTCAATGTTCGAACCGATTCATGGCTCAGCACCTGATATTGCTGGCCAAGGTATTGCAAATCCTGTTGGTGCTTTCTGGTCTGCAGCCGAGATGGTAAGGTGGGTCGGACAGGGCTCGCTTGACGAGGTTGCAGACAAGTTCATGACTGCGATTGAGAATGTGACTGGCAATCCTGAAACGCGAACAAGGGATATGGGTGGTAGTGCAAATACGAAGCAGGTTACTGAAGCGGTAATCAAGCAGATCGACGCCGTTTTTGCGAAATAGTAGAATAGAAGGTCTACCGTAATGCGATAATAGAAGCAGGAAAGCTGCAGTGTGTTTTCATGTCTTCACTGTACAGTTGGTCTGTTTTGCATCACGAGCAATTCCGGACGATTCAATTCTGGGAGAAGAGGCGCCTTGCAATTGTCCGTTGTTGAGGCGACTGTTCATTCACCTCGGATTTAAGGTTTGGTGATTGTTGGTATCACATGCACGCGACTCCACTCGCATCTTCCGCCCGTCCTCACTCCGACAACTCATCTCGACACGCAACGCACGAACCAAGCCAGTCTCAATTCGCGACAACAGCCACACTCTTTCTTCCAAAGCTTCGAGTCACCCGCCGCACCGAACCACCAACATCCCACGACTGTTTCGACCAAGTCGTCGTTCCTATTCTGACATTATCCCGCACACACTACACTGCCACACCAAAGCAACATGTCGGACATCGACGACAGCGAGCGCGGCGCCGACCCCTTCAACCCGGCCATGAAGTTCGTCTCCGGTGGCAACATCGAGACCTTCACCAAGACCCCCGCCAACGTCTCCAGAGACTATTTCGAAGGCCCAGCACCTCCGGTGAGGCCAGGCAGAGGTGGCAAAGCCGCGGCCAAGAAGCGCAAGTTGGGCGCCGCAGAGGAAGACCATCCCGCCACTCCAGCCAACAAGCGAGCCAAAGGCAAAGCAGGAGCAGCTGCTGACACTCCGGACTCTTCTGCCATCAAACCAGTATCCGCTCGTCAGAAGCAGACTCGAACATACAAGGGCAAGAACGCGGTTTCTAGGCCCATCCCGAGGACTTTCGAGGAGTGCGATGAGGTCGATAAGATGTTAATCGAGTGGCGCGACCAGAAGAAGGAGTGGGGCCCTATCAAGGCTGAGTGGAAGCGCTTGACAGGCGAGGCAACCGCTGTGAGCACCTTGCCGAATCGATACACTAGGTTGAAGTAAGTCTCCTCTTATGAGGTTTCCTTCATAGACTCGATCGTACCATCCGATCCCCTCGCTTACGCCGCATTACAGGACCAATTTCGCTGTGCTCAACGAAGAAGACAAGGGCATCTTGATCCAAGCCAAGCGCGAGATCGAAGACTCTTTCCAGGCTCAGAAGTGGTCGTTGGTTGCGAACGTATGTACTGCCAATTTCTTTGGTGGCTCCTCTCCACATCCAGCACTAACTGTGGCTCTAGGTCCTCCACTCCAAGGGTGGAAGTGACTACACCTCGTGCCCCGTCATTCTCCAGCGTCAGTGGAAGAAGCTCATGCTGGCCGGAGGAGCCACGATGCCGCCAGGAGTGAGAGACAAGGACTTCGAAGAAACGCCTCCTGGAAGCGATGCCGACGACAACGACGAGAACGGTGGACACGAAGGCGGGCAGGTCGGTGATGGGGATGGTGAGGACGATGACGGAGACGATGAAGACGAGTATTGAGTTGTCAGCGGGGCCCGGAGAGGCTTAGCTGTACTTCGAGAGTTTCTTGATTTGCCCCATTTGTTGGGGAAAGGTGCTGCTATCCTAAGGCTATGGTGCTGTCGCATCATGAAGCACAGGGATCGGCTACCTGCTGCATTGCTGCAGAATCTGAGCAGCCAAGCGAGCTGCGTAAAGATCGTCGGTCGGGATACGGCCTTGAAGTCTGGGGATTATACAGCTACCTGTTGCGAACGCATCATTTGTAGTCAATGCTGATGCGTACTCGGCAACATGGTCAATTGCACCACGCAGCCTGACGCCAAGGTTGCAACTTACTGCTCGTTTCTCCTACCGACGATCACGTCTCCGGTCATCGTCGTAATATCTTCTGCTGCCGCCAGCGTCTCTGCCATCACGATCTCGCCTCGAATCATATCGATCTCTGTCGTTGTGCCGCCTATCGTCATACGACCTGTCCCTATCACGACTCCTAGCTCTATTCCGCTCCGCGTCCCTCTGACCGTCCTTGTCTTCACTCTTCTCGGCCAGTATCTCCGGGGCCGGAGAGGGCGCGCGGACGACACTTTGAAGCATGTTGGCTGTGTTCTGCCTCGGCGGCCTCGGTTCTCTGGCTGGGGCAGGTGGTCGAGGACTATCGCGCGCGCTCCTCCTGTCGAACCCGTTCCGATCGTCCATAACTCGCCGCGTGTCAAATTCGCGTGGTCGCATGCCGTCTCTGTCACGGTCACGTCGTGCGAAGAAGTCACCATCGCGATCTCGATCTCTATCCCGAGAGCGGTCGTACGGCAGTGGTACTTCTATCTCCTCTTCATACTCTTCCCATTCTTCGGTATAGTATCGATTCACCTCAGTACGCTCTTCGGTTGCGCGTTGCGGATTCAGCATGAATCGCAGTGTGCCGTCCGTTTGCGGTGTATGCTGAGCTATGGCGGTATATGCGTTGACTGGTTGAGGCGCCTGTACGCCTGGCTGAGGTGGCGATACTGGCGTGGGGTGGCCGTTGGCTACACGCAGAGTATTACTCGTGCCATTCGTGTTATCCGGGGAGGGTGGCGGCTGTATCACGGTGTATCGCGGCAAGCTCGAATCGGAGCACTCCTTGTTCAGCGCGAGACGTATGCGTAGCAGATCATCGAGAGAGTACTTTGTGCCAAGTACGGTCGATGTTGTGTTGTGAGTGTACAGGTCCAGAGCGTCGAGCAGGGTCTCCATGACTTCTTCGCGGGTTGTGTGCCACTTTCGCAGGTCGAGATTTTGCAAGGAGTCGCGAACAAGGCATGTACGGTCTTCCGACTTAGCAGCAGTGAAATGCGCAGCCAGCTCGAGACTTGCCAGTGCCAAAGTAGAACTCGTCTGCTTCAATGGTGCAAAAGTGCGATGCAGATCTGTCAGAACTGTCCACGCCAGTTGCGAAACCTCCCTCAAGTCTGGACTCTGCGGCAGACTCTTTCCAATCTTGACAAGCGTGTGGTGTGGTGCCCTGCTCCTAAAGTCGAAACCTCCGCTCTCCAATATCAAACGTTCCATACCGATAACCATTCTGCTCTGCGCCTCGAACATCGGATCGTCTGCGCCGACCTGCTCGTGGGCGTTGGGCTGCTTCATGTTGTACGCTGCCGCCAGAATATCTCTGCTCTTCTTGAGGGTGTCTTCATTCTTGCAGCTTGTGAGCAGGCTCGCGGCCGCTGCATCGACCCACTGATAATCCTCCTTCGGGTGAGCAAGTCGAAACTTGTGGTAGTAGACCACAGCGGTGGTGAAGGTCTTGACAGGGAGCTGAAGGGCACGGCGGACATTATCCAGCCATGCGACGCCCTGCAGTCGAACAGTATCTTCGCGCGCCTCTGCCAGGCTCCTCTCCTGTGCATCCAGGCCCTCGGAAGCCAGCCGCTTGTCGATGGCTGCTTGGGTTATGTACGATGCCGACACGCGAATCGTGGAAGGATGAGGACCGACGATTTTGGCTTCACCGTTCGACATGCGCTTGGTCGCTCCCATGATGGCCGTATGTGCAGTGCCCCTTGGCACGGATGCCGTCGTCGATGGCCAGGCTTCCGCAGATGGAGAAGGCCTACTCAGTAACGCAGCGCGAGCCGGATGAATGAAGTTCGACGCGAACCCCGGAGCCAAGGCCGCGGCGCCTGCCTCCACTTTCACGCTTCGCTCCTTCTCCTCACGACGCGCTACATCGACCTTGCCAGGCTTTCGAGGAGCGAAGGAGAGTGGCAGCTCATCCCATTTGCCATCCGTGAAATCGTCCAAATGCCGCTGACGTTGCGTGCTCTGTAGAAGCGCGTTCTGCTCCTTGCGCTCACGATAGCGCTGCCAATACGTTGGACGACTGGCCTCCTGCAAGACAGGCGAGCGTGGACGATCTGGACGTCCTGTCACTTGGGGGGCAAGCATTTCTCGTAGGCGCGATTCCTGCAGCTCGGTCGAAGCCTCGCGTTCCGATGGGTCCACTCTCGTCTTCAGTGCATCTGGCTTCGGATCTTCTCTCTTGCTACGGTACTGTTCTGCTCTCATGAGCTGGTATAAGAAAGATTGCTCGGCCGTCGACAGTGCTGTGCCAGAACAGTCCGCGGGCAGGTGTCCTTCGGTGCCACAGCGAACGCACAGCGGCTTTCCCCACTCGAAGCGGTAGATCGTGGATCCGTTGATGAACTCGTTCGAGGACTGTGCTGGGTCAAACTGCTGGTCCACTTCCTGAAATGGCGCCCTCGGGCGATAGCTGTCGATTCCACGCGGCGCAGCTTCAAATGGTGGTGATGATGATGATGATGATGAAGGAAATCCCGTTGTGTGCAAAGTGCTGCGCGTGCCTTCCTCTGGTGCCCGAAAGCGATAGTCCTACAAGTCTCGTGAGTCCGCGGAGCTTCTCTGGAGCCATGGCATCCACCTACCTCACGCGCTGGAAACACTTCCCTCCTTGGGTTGGGCGCCGCAGCGAATGGTGGCAGGAAAGCTTCGCGAGAATCCGTGCCGCTGCCATCGATTGCCACTGTACCTTCCCTGAATGCTCCTGGCCATTGGTCTCTCCTCGAATGCTCTTCCTCCCTCCAAACGCCTTTACTCTCGTCGTGTGCGTCCCACAGCCACCTCAGCTCTTCTTCCGAGGGATGTCGCAGAGGACAGTCTCTGTTCTTGCATGTTGCGCGGGGAAGGGCATGCCGCTTGCAAATGCCATATTGTTCCCACGGCACGAAGACCATGGTGCTATTTGCAGATTGTTACGCGTAGATGCCAAGAAGCAGTGAGTTGCTGTTGTTGTGAGTCGAATGCTGATGTGACGAACCTCAAGTTCCGAGTGACGGCCTGGCTTCATCGGAGGCGACCTGCTCCATTCACCTGACCCGAGACTTGACTTCATCTAACTCACCACAGGCAAGCAGACGAAAGCGTACCTCGGCGCAGTGGTGTTCTTTTCACGATGTCTTGACATCAAACGAACGCGATGTACCACCTGTTTGTTGCGCACATTCTCTTTTCGAATCTCGGCTCAGTGCAGGAGCTTCAAAACCACGCTGATGCAACAGCCAGCATCGAATTGAAGTCCCTTCTGCCTATGCGTCTATGGACATGAGACAAGGATGGTCCCACCCATCGCTGTCGCAGCTAAACATCAAGATGGCTCAGGAGGACGAGTCCTCAAAGAAAATTGCAAGCTTCTGGAGTCTCTCACGAAGGTATTCTCCTCACGTTTCTCACCCTCGGAACGCCCTAAGTCAACAAACAGCCGTCCCGCATGCAACGACGTCCCCGAGCCTGCCAAATTCAAGAGTGGAAGGCGCACGACTGCAGTGACACCTTGACGCACAGAATGCATGCACCCGCCACACGAGATCCGTTGCACAGCAAACGGAGACCTGCGAACTTTAGTATCGTGTGTCTCACCATGCCGGCCTGAACATGAGACTTCGCAACGAGACATTGAGGAAAGCGAGGCGTCAGGTGTGAACCAGAAGCATCGCTTTCTTTGATGCACGAGGTGAACATCCAGATTTCCTATGTTCTCTGAAAAGCACACGAGAGCATTCTAGCTGGGAGCCTTCTTTTCACTTCCGCGCTTTGCTACTAAATGTGACTTCAGCTCAGCCTCAGCCAACTGAGTGTTTCTTCTGCCAGCCGATCTCGCATCACTTGAACTCACTATCAAACACGAGATATGTCCTACTCACAGCAATTCCAAAGTAGGTTGCTGCAACAACTCAACGACACCAATTCGAGAAATCTTGAGCTTCAGTCCTTACTCGCGCAGAAAGATGATCAGCTTGCGACACTCACTGCTCGCGCGGGACCTGGTGCTGGATCAAACGCTGGCGGCAACCAAAACACTATAAATCAGCTTCGCCGTACCAATGCCGACACTCTGGCGCAGCTGCGTCGTGCAGAAGAAAGTGCCACAGCTGCCGAGGCACAAGTCAAGCAAAACCTGTCCAGATTCCAAAAGATCGAGGCAGACTTGCGACAACAGATTGGTCAGCTCCAACGAGACCTTCGCCAACGTGACCAGCAGCTCAAAGATCGCGGCAGCGCTCACTCCGATCCTCGAAAGGGAGCACAATGGACAGCCTCTACCGGTGTGGCGCCTCGAGCTGAACTTGATGCTGCCAAAGCCGAAGTGAAGAGGCTAAGAAATGCACTCGGTTCCCTACAAAGGCAGTTTGAAAGGGAGAAGAGGGAAGCCAGCCAGCATCGAGATATGCCAGCTGCCAATCCGGAGAAATTGCGACAGATTGAAGACCAAGATGATGAGGAAACAGTGCTGAAGTAAGTGACTTCAACTTATGTCTTGCATGTGGCTTTGTACTGACTCCTACATAGCTTGAAACAAGAGCCTGGTACGGAGCCGCCTGCTCCGCAGATTGGCAACTTCACACACAAGGACACGAACAAGACAGAAGCTTCGACGGCCTCCAATCCTGCTGTAGGGCCGCCGCAAGTCCTGCCAATACAGACACGCAAGCGGATCCGAAGCGGAAATGCCAGCAATGAACCAGGCCCATCTGCATCGAAGAAAGCTCGAATCGAACGAGCAGACTCGGACTCTGTTGAAAGCGAAGAAGAGATTGACGGCGATGCAGACTTTTGTCTCGATGGTGCAGCACCTCGTGCAAAGCAGGCAATTACATCTCGAATCGATATCAAAGATCTTCAAGAACGTTTCGAATTCCAGGCCGTAACTCAGCATTATCCGACTGGAGACATCGATGCCTTTCATTCCAAGGAAGACCTCAGCGATGAATGCGAGGAGCTGTGGGCTCGCATCAAGAAGCAAGTGGATGAATGGGAAGAAGCGAAGGGCGAGGACTGGAGCTTCGAGTTTCAGAAGCCAGGCTACAAGTTGGTGAACCCACCTTGCATTACGACAAAGTTGAAGGGTAAGGGAGGAAAGTCGCAATGGCGGCCTGGATGCGAGGGCAAATTCACTTGTCGGAAGTGTGTCGAGGAAGAGAGACCGTGCTTTACTTGGAATGGGGAGGAGTTCTGGCTGCTGCCACTGCATGAGCAGGACAGGAAGTGGCCTGTTGAGGAAGGGAGTGAGATTCGATACTGGTTGAATGTTGAGTGAGGGAGTTGGATCTGTAAGATTATTGAGTATCTCGAAGCGATGGGATCAGCATGGGGACAGCTTCAGCAGCACAGTACACTTGGCTACTGTTTGGTGTTGGATAGATTCGCAACTCATATTTCGTGTCAGACTTTCGATTCTCGGGTCTTTGATTTTGTGGTGCAGCAAAAGACCAATCCCGACTTCTCATGTGAGGTTGGTGCCGAGCCAAGTCTCCGTGAAGGAGTCCTTGCGCTCTGGGGAATTAGACACTAGGGCGTCGGCACTCCACACGAGGAAAAGGCCGGCGACCAGTGGCGTGGTGACGTTCGAGCGCTGAGAAATCTGGGGAGTCGCTTAATTTTTTCACTGAACAGTACAGTACTTGGTGAAATAAGTGGCAAGCAGAAGGCACATTGACATCGAGCAGCCGTGGCCATGTGCATGCAGTCTCAGAGTTTGAGCGCAGACTTGAGCCCATGTCATTCCGGTGACTGGTGCCCGGGAATGGAACGAGAAATGTGAGTAAGCCACAGTGGAGCAACAGCAGCAGTGCAAAGACGACAGTGACACAGGGAGAATGGCGGAAGCAGCGGTGAAGATACGGGATCGGATGTGGTCAGGAGTGTTGAGAGTAGCTGCACCCCAGAAGTCAGATTCTGATGCGCTGAGAGGCGATGCGCTCCAGACACGGCGTCGTGCAGTAGGCGTCCAATTTTGGGCACGCGGTAAAGGGCGGTCTACCATTCGATGCTGCTTTTTCGCTGGTACCCGCGCCCGGAAGAATACCGCGGCAGGATGGGGAGTAGCAAGTCTTTCAGAGCGCCGCTCCATTTCTATTGTTGCAATGAGAGTCCATGTCCTGGGTTGCTATGGTAGCAGGTGGATTTCTCAGATTCGTAGGCTCTAGGACTTGCATGCGATGAGAATGATATGTAGAATAGCACAGTGGTTCGCAGCTGTCCAGATGGTGCAGAGCCGAGAATAGCTCTGTACAGCAGCGTCCAGGAGAGCAGAAAGGGCGGTTGCTCGTTGCTGGAGGCCACGCTCAACCAACGACAGTGACGCAGCGCTCGGCACGTCGGCCAATTGGAGGGGCGGCAAAAGTTGGTTGCCACCAAAAATTTTGAGAGATCTGAAAGCTGACGGAGAGCGACTCGAAACGCTCAGCTGAGGGATTGAGAAGACGCGACACGCCCGCGAGTCTGACATTGACACGACATCAACCCTCTCCTCCTCCATCGCCGCTCACTTCATCCACCACCGCCGACTTCTCCGCCGCAGAGCGAGCAGCGGACAGACCCTGAAGCGTTTCAACAGAATCCGCGCACTAAGGAGAGCGATAAGCGGACGGGCCACTTGGCGCGAAGCGCCCCTCGCATACAAAAAGTTCAAATTTCTTGCGCACTTTTCCACACCCACCCACCACTCTCTTTCCCTTTACCACCACAATCATGTCTCAGGCGGCAAAGGAGAACGCCGGCAGCGTGCAGGTGCTTGAGCAGCTGCTCAACAAGCTCTCTGTCTCCAAGACCGCAGACGAGGCCAAGGGCGCCTCGCAGGAGATCGCCACGTTCATTAATGGCGACATCCAGGCCGCCGACGCGCCCACCAAGGCCGTCGACAGCCTCAAGAAGATGCTGAGCAACAAGAAGGATGCCAACGCCCGACAAAACGCCTGCGAGGCCATCGCCACCATCGCGAAGCACGGCGAGGTTTCGGCCATTGTCGAGCCATACCTCGTCCAGCTCCTCCCCGCCGTCCTCTCCGCCGTCGGCGACAAGATGGCCGCCGTCAAGGTCGCCGCACAAGACGCCGCCCTCGCCATCACCAAGGCTGTCAACGCCAACGCCGTCAAGCTCCTCATCCCACACTTCATCAACTCGATCCGAACCGCACAGAAGTGGCCTGAAAAGATGACCGACCTCGAGTGCATCGAGGCTCTCACCGAGAGTGCCCCTGCACAGGCTGCATACCGCGTGCCAGAGCTCATCCCTATCGTCTCTGAGGCCATGTGGGACACCAAGCCAGAAGTCAAGAAGAAGGCATACGGCACAATGGAGAAGGTCTGCGCGCTCATTGTCAACAAGGATATCGAGCGTTTCATTCCTGAGCTCATCAAGTGTATCTCCAAGCCAGAGAACGTCCCAGAGACGATTCACTTGCTCGGTGCCACCACTTTCGTCACCGATGTGCACGAGCCAACACTCGCCATCATGGTGCCTCTGCTCGAGCGTGGTCTCAAGGAGCGTGAGACCGCCATCAAGCGTAAATCCGCTGTCATCATCGACAACATGTGCAAGCTTGTCGAGGACCCCAACATTGTGGCCTCTTTCTTGCCTAAGTTGATGCCACAGCTCAACCACAACCACGACAACATGGCCGATCCTGAGGCCCGTGAGAAGACCAAGCAGGCTCTTGACACCCTCATCCGTGTCGGTAACGTCAAGGACGGCAAGATCCCAGAAGTTTCCCACGACTCTGACGTTGAGACCGTTCTCGCCAAACTCAAGGACGTCCTTAGCTACAAGCACAAGGATGCTGCCGAGAAGTTCGCTGCAGTTGCCGAGTTTATCGCCGCCATTGGTGGTCAACTCATCGATGAGAAGGAGACTGAATCTGTCGCCTGGTCAACACAGCTGCTCCCATACACCAGCGCCATCGTTGGCGATGACGCCGCAGACATCGTGGAACAGGTCCGCAAGCGATCGCTTCCAGGCGCTCTCGCCGAGGACGAGGTTGAGCCAGATGAGGAGGAGGGCATCGATCTTTGCAACTGCACATTCAACTTGGCCTACGGTGCTAAGATTCTTCTCAACCAGACTTCTCTCCGCCTCAAGAAGGGCCAGCGATACGGCCTCCTCGGACCCAACGGTTCTGGAAAGACCACCCTCATGCGTGCCATCAACAACGAGCAGGTCGAGGGTTTCCCAAAGCAGAGCGAGGTCAAGACTGTCTACGTTGAGCACGATTTGGACTCTGACGACACTGAGATGACTGTCATCGAGTGGACCATGAAGAAGCTGAAGGAGGCCAACATTGATATCCCAGAGGACGAGGTCCGCAAGACTTTGGACGAGTTCGGCTTCGTGCCTGAGCAGGTCAACGGTGTCATCACTGCGCTCTCCGGTGGTTGGAAGATGAAGCTCGCGCTTGCTCGTGCTGTCTTCTCCAAGCCTGACATTCTCTTGCTCGATGAGCCCACCAACCACTTGGACGTGAAGAACGTCAAGTGGCTCGAAGACTACCTGACCACCTCTCCTTGCACATCGATCATCATCTCCCACGACAGCAAGTTCCTTGACAACGTCATCCAGCACGTCATCCACTACGAGCGCTTCAAGCTGAAGCGTTACCGTGGCAAGCTCAGCGAGTTCGTCAAGCGTGTCCCATCGGCCAAGTCTTACTACGAGCTCGGTGCATCCGAGATGGAGTTCAAGTTTCCAGAGCCAGGTTTCCTCGAGGGTGTCAAGACCAAGGCCAAGGCCATCGTTCGTGTTAGCAACATGTCCTTCCAGTACCCCGGCACACCAAAGCCACAGATTCAGGACATTACTTTCCAATGTTCGCTCGGCTCTCGTATTGCTGTCATCGGTCCAAACGGTGCTGGCAAGTCTACACTTGTCAACGTCCTGACTGGTGAGCTCATCCCAACCAGCGGTGATGTCTACCAGCACGAGAACATCCGTATCGCCTACATCAAGCAACACGCTTTCGCCCATATCGATCATCACCTCGACAAGACTCCATCTGAGTACATCCAATGGCGTTTCCAGACTGGTGAGGATCGTGAGACTATGGACCGTGCCAACAAGATCGTCACCGAGGACGACGAGAAGGCCATGGACAAGATCTACAGAATCGAAGGCTCGCAGCGTCGTGTCATTGGTGTCCACTCGCGAAGAAAGTTCAAGAACTCCTACGAGTACGAGTGTTCTTTCGCTCTTGGTGACAACGTCGGCATGAAGAACGAGAAGTGGACTCCTATGATGACTGCTGACAACGCCTGGATCCCACGTAACGAGCTCATCCAATCTCACCAGAAGATGGTTGCTGAGGTCGATCAAAAGGAGGCTCTTGCCAGCGGCCAGTTCCGTCCTCTGGTCCGCAAGGAGATTGAGGCTCACTGTACCAACTTCGGTCTCGATGCTGAGCTCGTCTCCCACTCGCGTATGCGTGGTCTCTCTGGTGGTCAGCGTGTCAAGGTCGTGCTCGCCGCCTGCTCATGGCAGCGTCCTCACTTGATTGTTCTTGACGAGCCAACCAACTACCTCGACCGTGACTCTCTCGGTGCCCTGTCCAAGGCCATCAAGTCCTTCGAGGGTGGTGTCATCATCATTACTCACTCTGCAGAGTTCACCAAGGATCTCACTGAGGAAGTCTGGGCTGTCATGGACGGTCGCATGACACCATCCGGTCACAACTGGGTGCAAGGTCAAGGTGCCGGTCCTCGATTGGCCCAGGGTGGTGACGACGAGGAGGAGAAGTTCGATGCCATGGGTAACAAGATCGAGAACACCAAGAAGGCCAAGAAGCTCACTGCCTCGGAGCTTCGCAAGAAGAAGAAGGACCGTATGGCTCGCCGCAAGCGTGGTGAGGAGGTCTTCTCTGACGAGGACGACTTCTAAGCTACATGTTGTGCCTGCTCACGGGGTGTCTTTTTGCAAGCGACGAATAGCATGGAGAAAGGCGTTCAGGGGTGTATTTGGATTGGCGTGAGCCTGGTTGACGATGACGGAAAAGCAAGATTCCCTACGACATGAGGTTCTAGACGATTAGAGTGCTACTAGATAGAAGAGTTCTCTCGAAGCATTATTGGTTCAACTTCAAACATGTTTCCTGTTCCATCGTATTCCAGCTTTCAAGTCCGTCCGTGAAACCAGTAGAACTCCTGTTTGCCACATGTGAGTGCTAGTGAGCACGGCGCCACGAGGCAGCTCATGAGTTTCCCCTAACCAGACTTTCGACTTGGAAGCCAAAACTGAAGATAGTCGCTACTCCTGCTTGTCAAGACCCTGCTGCCAGGTATACCACCGCTACGAGTGCCTAGAAGGCAAATGACATGCTACTCGTGATGCGTCGATCCGTTGGTACAGCGCTTTCTAAGGTGAATATGTTCGAAGATGATAGTAAAGGGACATCAGCTCTTCTACAACTGTTTTAAAACCGTAACGATTCATCATTCATTACACGTTCTTCTGCAGATACAATCTTGTCTCGTCAAGTCGTGTCCGCATATCCCGCTAGTTGGCGTTTGTGGCCTTGGAACCTTTCTGTCTCAGTTCCATGGCTGCATCCACTTAAAGTTCAACTTTCCCCACAATCTCCTCGTCTCATTCCTTCCCCTTTTTGCCAACTTGTTGCGCGAAGTTCCTGTTCCCAATCTACAATGACCAACGAAACCCATCACTCGAGTGCTCTTTGAGTTGGTACAGCTTATAATCGTAGGCTCGGCGTCTTCTACGTCCTGTACAAATAATCAGCTTACGACCCCGAGCCCCTTACAAAGCCTCGCTCCTCGGATCAAATCTTCTTACCTTCTTCGTCTTTTCCCAGACATCCCAGAACATCAGCTGGACTCCACGTACACTTGCAGATCGGGCAGCTGATACGTCCTGGCGACTTGACTTCGATCTGTTCTTCGAGTTTGCGAGCGAGACATTCTTTGCATACGGTGAGGTCCTTGAATGGATTTTCTCTGCTCAGATGCTCGCGGCAGTTGCGTGGGATGCGAGCGCAGGGAAAGCGACGGAATGGTTGCCAGGTTTTGCAGATGTCGCATTTGAGTGGTTGTGGCTCTTCCTTCTTCTTGAGTCCGAAGAACATGATGGTGTGTTGTTGTGGTGATTCGTGTAAGTGTGGGTTTTGTTGAATGGTGCTTTGACGTTCCTTTGAATAGTCGTGATCTGTAGCTCGAGGGCGTGGTTATCAGTAGTAGATATAGTCGAAAAGCGGAGATTGAGGCCCGTGATCAGATTCACTGGGTGAATACCTCTGGAATATGGTAAAGCCCCACTTTTGGCATGTGACCTCGAGAGAAGACCCCAAATGTGGTTCTTCAAGACAGCCGCCCAAAGCTAGATTCTTTTCCACATCGGTCGCCAATCCAGCTCAGCACGATAGCTCGAAAAGAGACACCATCGTGTAGCCTTGAAATGCCAACATAAATCCCAACTTACCGCCGTTCATCTTGCAACTGGAACATCGATACACCACCATGTGCAAAACTCAAACCTGGCAGTACCTCTGCGGCTGCTTCTCCAACCACCGGCTAAGCACCTGCCGCGGATCCTACACACTGAACGGACGCGCCTCGTGCCTAGGGGGTTCATACCTCCCCTCAATCCTAGCCCCAATACTCTGCGCCAGTTGCCTGAAAATCGGAGTCCTGAGAACCTTGACTAACACCCGCAACAAAGAAGTCAAGGAGGCTCGCGATGGAGGCAAAAGGATCAATCCGATTTATAGACATTACGCCAACCTCAGAGAGCAAGTCTATGAAGCGATGCCCCTCCATTCTCTCACGATCCACCGACCGAAACCGGAATCAACGTGGACGCCGCATCGACCGAGTCCGTTGCGGAAGGAGTTGAAGAGAAGGGATCTGTGTGATCGATATATGGAAGGATGGGGATTCGATGATACGATTCGCGGGTCTGAGTATGAGCCCGGTTCTGACACGGATCTCGAGTGGCTGGAGTACGACTATAACTCGATGGCGCCAGCTGAAGAGAATCGAAGCTCGTCTTCTGAAAAGGACCAGATGGATACTTCAGAGACGGCGGAGTCCATGGAGGGCATCGAAGAATATCTGCAGTGCATTGATCCCGCTCTGCTTGCCCTGAACCGAGAGCCAGAGCGCTGAAGAGTCATCTTTTAGCGTTCTTGCACGGATGGGACGTAGACTTCAGGAGTACTGTCGAGGCCATGGCGTCGTATGAGTCGTATGGCGTGTAGTCGAAAGCTGTGTCTGGTATTGCGTGTAATCAACAGCTGGTGGTCGTTGGAATTAAGATGGAAAGTTGGCCATGAGTGGAAGGAGTGCGGTCATCGGAAAGTCTGCCGAGGCCAAGCTAAGAGCGACTCTGTCTACAAGCAGCAAGAGCAGGACGAGGAAAGTGCACTCGCCGGGCAAAGTGGCGATTTGACGCAGTGAGATGGGAGAGACTGGCTAGACATTATGCATTTGCTATCGCTGCATACACTATATGCGTATCGTTACAAGAAGCTTCGTTTCTCCATAATCATCGTCCTGTCATAAAGCTGTGAAGCGTATCCCCTTCCATTCTTTTTTGTTGCCCATCGTCATCATGTGTTTTTGTTCCACCTTGCGCCGATCCTAAACAGCGGCACTATCTCTCTATCTAGTCCTAGGGAGTTGCTCAGTGCCCCCTCCCTTGTCGCTTCCTGGCGATGACTGGCTTCTGTGCTCTTTGATTGCAAATTCACAAGAGGACTTAAACCTCAATGATACGCCTCAGCACACAACGAGTCCTGCTCGAGTACTGGGAATTGTTACGTACAAGGCTGGTGCCATTGTACGGGCTGAAAAGGGTTCAGCTCCCACCATTCCTTGGTGGTTGCGGTGATGAGTGAGTGTCATACTCGACAGAGTCCGTTCTGTAACAAAGGCATTTCAACCATTAGGGCCATGCGGCGAACCTGATTGCGAAAGCTTTTCCGCCAGCCTTGAGAAGCTGCGCTCCGGGAGCGGCTCATGTGAAGTCTCGAGGGGCGAGGGTGGAATCGTGGTACTGCCTGAGCGAGATCGGATCGCCGGACTTGCAGGTCGACTTCCTTCCCTGGATCCAAGAAGTCTCGGACTTTGGAGTGCGAACTCCGGCGAGTAGATTTGTCCTCCGTAAGGCGAGGCCGTGATCACTGTTCGGGGCGATGTCAGTGGTGGCGGAACAGGCGACTCGGAACGAAACAAAGGATGAATATGGTGTTCAACGGCGGTCGGACTGGTTGGGCTGGCAATGCTCGGCGTGCTGCCGCGACGTGTGTGTAGAGGTGGTAGGCTTCGGATTGGGGTCTTTTCGGACTCGACGATCGCCACTGATGGTATTTTCGGCGATTGCCCCATAGAGTCCGAAAGCGGCTTATCTTTGAGCACGGGCTCGTTGGAAAATGGTCCTTCTAGAGCGTGGGCTGGCGAGACTGGCCGGCTACCTGGTATCGGCTCCAGTCGTGGTATCCCAGATTTCTTCTGGTACGACGTATCGAACGAGTGCTTCGCGCGGGAAGTGTCCCAGTTCTCGAATTCGTCGGTGCTACGAATTGAATGAATGGCCACTGCACTGCTTGCTTGGGTGCCCCGGGAGCTTCGTGAGCCGAAAGGGCTTTGGAGGATGAGTCTCGTCTTGGAAGTCATCGGTTGAAGTGATTCTGATACTGAGCTTCTGTATGAGTTCGTTCCATTCGTGGGAAATGTGGGGTACGCTGACGACATTGGTGTTGAGGATCCCTTGATGGGCGTGAAGAAAGAGCTCGGTTGCTTGATACCAATCGCATTGAGATAGACAGAGACGGATCGTTGCTTAGTTTGTTGATCTGGTAGGTATTGATCGTGTGTGGGAAGCACGCTGTGCTGTGCGTTGCGAGGCCAAATCATGCCCCAAAAGAATATTTGTGTCACTAGGCCGATTGATGTGGCGACCATGCCGGCTTCAGCCAGATGACGAACGTATTCATCGTCATTCGAATCGTCGCCGCGGTTGAGAGAAGGTGCGTTTGCAGAAGTGATCAAAGCCAAGACAGATCCGGCCAAACAGACAAGTGCACCAGGTATCCATACGAGTACGAGAGAGCCACGATCGACCCTGCGGAGAAAGAGTCCGACAGCGAGCAGAAGCGCAGCCAGGGCAACAATTTCGAAGACCGAAGCAGTGATCCCCAAGGCAAATATCGATCTGCCGACTAATGCTGTAGTAGCGAGCGTGGTAGTGGTGGCAATGGTAATGAATTTGGCAATGAAGGCCAGAAATGTGGTGGAGTAAAAGACCAAGGACGATCGATCAACGTGGTGAGAGCAGATCCAGGCCATGGTTAGAAGCGAGTGTAGATGTCGAAGGACGGGAGTGAAGAGTCCAGACGAGACGTGTCATGGACCATGTATGTACGTCAAGTGCGCGTGTCGTGTTCCTCAGCATGATCTTGATAGGTGCATGCAGACGAGAAGGTGTTCTGGTGCACGGCGCAGAAGTCGGAGTCGTTTACGAGGACAGCATGGTCGAGTGTGAGGCGGAGTAAGCAGAGAAGAGGTGCTTCAGGCGCGAAAACGGAGCGAAGGGTTGTTTATGGCGCGAGGTTTTCGCAGCAGCAGTATTCTGTTCGGTTCGGGGCGCACGTTCAACGTCGCACAGGTCGGGCTGGCGGTACCAGCAGTCCGCATCAACCCATGAACACGGGTTTGCGGGATGTTACTGTGTGTCCGCAGCTGAGGACGGGGTTGCCGGTCTCGCGGCGTGGTGGACGACGTCGGGAAACAGCCTTCAGGGCGCGGAGCTGAGGGCGAGAAGCATCGCAACGACGCGTCGTGGCAGGGGACATGGGGAGGAAGAGAGCGGGAGTCGACAAAGCTAGAGAGATTGCTATGGCGGTGCTGTGGGCGTCGACGCGTGCGAGAGGTCAACGCCGCTCGCAGCATGTCGCGTCGTGGAGCATTGCATTGCACCAGCGGCCCGGCGCCACAGGTGGACAATTATACAGCGGTTGCAGTGGCCCGGTGTGGCTGCAGCTCGCGTGGAGCGCGTTGTTGTGCTTGAGACTCTGCAGCGAGTGCTCGATGTCGTTCATTTCCCCTCGGCCAACGAGCCGAGCGAACGGCGGGCGGAAATGTCGGGCCAAACAGCCAGCGTTCTGCGGACAGCATTGCTGCTGTCAAACCATCTGACGTGGTCTCTTGGTCACTCAGAATAGGTTGGTGATACACCGAGCACGTCGCACAGCCATTGAGAACGCTGCAGGGACGGCGCCGATATGTACGCGTGCTGAAGAGGCGAACTCAGGGCGCAGCATCAGGTCAGGTCGGCGAGGTGGTTGTGCAGCTCATCGCAATCGCAGACGTTGTTTCAAAAAGCGTCTGGAATGACGAGCAGCGTGGGTCGGGCGTTTGTGCGGCTCGGGCATCGCGAGACGGCGTGTCAGGCAGAAGGAAGTAGCGAGGTGGGAAGTGACGAGCAACAACTTCGCACTTACTCTCGCAGTGGACGAAGAATACCGACAACCTCATCTATCGCGCCATTTGCGACAACTTTCCACTCCTCTTCTCGGCATGGCCTCCTCCCCGCCCAAGCCGAGCAAATGCACCTTTCTCGACCTGCCCGTCGAGCTGCGTCTCGAAATTTACGCCCATGCAATCTTGAACTGCCGCCACATAACCATCGGCACCGCGAAGATTGTGGGAGCGCCCGCTGACATCGTGCATCGACTCTATGGTCTGCGTCGCTCGCCCTACCCCGGCATACCGCCAAATCATGAGCCCGTCGTGGACACGCAATACGCACCTGCATTACTCTCGGCAGTCGCAGACACGACAGTCGATGCTACTGTCGAGCCACCAGAATCCGCCTTTCCCAACACCCGGAGCTCCTTCCACGCCCTTTCCTTGGTCAACAAACAAATCAAGAACGAGATCCACCGGCACTTCTCCATCCCCACTCAAAGGGGTACCTCGCTATGGATCCAATACCCCTCAGGACTACACATCTTGCACACCACCACTCCCCAGCTGCTGCGGCAATCTCGGAGTGTGCATCTGGCAGGATCCTACACTCCACGACACTACTGTCCCTCTCGAGTGGCACGTCTAGGCGTGACGCATGCCCCGCCACAGGCGCCATTGCAAGGCAAACTGCTGCCGGACTCCGAGAAGCAGCTAGAGCAGCTGGTCAGGTCGTGTCTGGGACGGGACCCTCAACACTCGGTCGACCTCATCGAGCTGCGTATTTACTATCCCGGAGAGAACTCCTATAGCACCGTGTGGGGTGATGACGAGTCGCCTGTCGTCGTCGCGTTGAGGAACATTGACCGAGGTGAGATCGACATTGAGGTGTGGCGGGGTCAGCATGGAACAGGTGTACGCCTTTGTGCCAAACGTCCCTCAGAAGGAGAGAAGAAACGCGTCGTCAGTACCGTTTGGCGCAAGCTCGAGGAAGGCGGTCGGGACCAGCCAGAGAACGGTAGCTGGATCGTAGACGAGCGCTGGCCGGAATGGGTACCGATAGAAGATATTACCAAGGTGGCAGGCAGAATCGTACGGTAGTCCTGATGTCGGTCGGAAACGAGAGAGAACAGCTATGCCAGAACTACAACAGTACCCTCCTCGACCCACAGCTTGGTTTCCGATGCTGACTTCAGTTCTACAATACAGTACTCGATTTGCAGGACGACTGGGCCAGTCGAAAGCAACACTGCCACGATCCTTGAGGCGCTTAGCTGACCACCAGTATTCTCCGAACGAGGCTGTTCACCAAGTGCTCCGCGTCTTGCACATACGATTGGAGTACTACAGTATATAGACTGACCACAGTATGCCTCATGCCACGATGTCGACCTCTTCAGCGACCGCTCGAGCTTACCCATGTGTATGCAACATGCCAAACGATCGTAATGGTCTCGATTCACAAGGAACGACACATCTTGAGATTATCTGCCACCTTTCTGTGCGCATGTGTTCAGCAAAAGACCCAGCCATTCTCGCAATTTCTAGAAGTTGTACCAGCAGCTGTACCCTTCAAACCCCTGAACTTTATCCTCCTCACGCATTGGTGCACCCTGCGCATGGTAGCTGCAACCTGGACAGAACATGGGCTAGCTTTTCGAGCTCTGATCCAAAACTCTATCAATCTACAACCTTGTACCTGGCAATCGCGAGCACCTCCGCTCCCAGCATTGGCGTTGGCGTCATTGCTGCCCTGCATGTTGATGAGCAGTGCGGGTGAAGCGGCGGCAGCCGTGTGAAGACAAGACCTGTACAGCACAACGCAGCTGACATCCATCACAGGGTGAGAGAATCGATAGCTCTGCAATCGCCGATATATGTATACTGTAGCGACGAGAGCTTGACAGACACGCAAGGAGACTTGTCGACTTTGTCGATAACCCAGGGCTTCTTATCGGTGGTTCCATCAATTCTGGCATTCGCTACTGCCTGTTCTGCCATGCCAGGCTCCAAAAAACAAGTACAGTCCCAAACTTTGGCTGCCGTGAGCTCTAACCTGTTTCTTGGCATGGCATGGCATGGAGCTCTGATCATCAGAGACAGGCTTCAGTCGTCGACTGCTTGGCTCTTGCAGTGCATGGAAATTTCGAGATTTCGCTCGTTCGCCTTACTCGCTGGGCATGAGTTTCGGCAGCCGCTTGGCTCAAGATGCTGATGATGGGACACGTGTACTGCACTGCGATATGATACTGGACATTCGAACTGCATTGAAGATGCCGAATCAGGTCACATCAGGAGAGACCGTTTCGTGTTAAGTCAATCCAATCCATGTGGAAGCGCAGATTGGACAACCGAATGACAGTTCCGATTCGGCTACCGCAACACGCGACATGAGACGACTTCTTCAACCTCGAGAAAGTCCATGACGAGACGGGAGTCTAGACTCTTTCTGGATGAATGACAAAGACTTTCAACAGTGATGGATGATGAGGGTACGGCACATGTCCGGCACAGCTTCAACTTGACTTCATTGTTTGTTGATGAGCAGTGGCCTGACTTATTTGATTCTGACCTTCCGTGCCTGGACCAACAAACTGTGTACTCAGGTACTGAGTTCGACCCTGCTGAGTTAGAGTTACGCCTGCAAGAGACCACTCTATCGGGCTGCGTTTGAGGAATCACGCAAGAAACCAACAGAGTTCCTCGTGCTCTTGCCGTTTTCCGCAATTTGTTGTTTTGTGTCGCTTTCCAGGGCGTTCGGTAGGATCCAGATTCGTCGTCGAGAAATTCAAAGATAGAAATGAGAATATCATCGAGGGAATATGGACAGTCGGATGCTACGAGTGTCTTGAGAGTAGTCTATCATTGTATAGTTGAATCTACAGTAACAACATGTCCTGGTTGCGAAGTGATGGTTGCAAAGTAATGCCATTTCCATCATTTAAATCAGTGTAACTGTTACATCGACCGCATTGGCAATGTCTCATACATCGCAGCACAACATCGGATTTCAGAACCACTCATCTCTCCATCATCACACTCACCATGCCTCATTGGAAAGCACAAGTGTGGCACCAACCAACCATGGAGTCAGTAGAGTATAACCACAATGGAGAGAATTGTGAAAGATTGTGAGATAAGAGAAGAGAAGAGTTTTCGCGCCTTGAAAAATTGTGTTGTTCAGTACAATCACTCTTATGGAGTGATGCTTTACCAATGGTATGGTTCTTGTCATCCATCAGTGAAGCTAAGCGTTCCCATCCTTCCCGCTACTTTGTCCATTTATACAGGGGATATCATATCTGCAGTTTGTCATTTTTAATAACGCCCAACCCTCGGTGCTTTGCACCATGCCTTTCCAAAAAAGAACTCCTAGATACCATGCTTCTGCAGTATGTTGTTGTTGTGAGAATGAAAAAAAGAAAAACCAGTTGGACAAAGTATGGGGAGCCAACACCATAGACAGCAATGTGCCGACAGTGTTGACGTAGAAGGGAGGCTGTGAACTAACACGAGCGCGCAGGATGATTACATATCCATCCTGAAGTGGCCGATTTCAGAGTAACCGGCGTCATCGTCAAAGAGACTGGGTTCCGGCCAGCGTCGCTGTACCTCAACAGGGCGCTGTACCGTCGTTGGCTGTGTCTTGATCGGGAGTGGCGGTTGCTTGTGCTCGCGCCAATTGTTGTCCTCTTGCCAGATTTTGGCACTGACAGAGTTCGACCGAGGTCGTTGAGGGCTGGCCTGGCGCCACGAAGGTGCACGCTCACGTTGTCGTTTGGGCTCAGGCTCCAAGTTGCATTGCGGCTGAGGCTGGGCCTTGTTCTTCTTGCTGCCGAAGGAGGTGAAGCTGGCAAATGCATCCGAATACTTGGTCTTGGGTGGAGTGGCAACAGCGGTGATAGGAGTGACGGCAGGCAGTGGATCCTGTCGAGCACGGCGGAAGTTACCAAGCGCCGCCCAGCGGTCCAGAATGGAAGATGACTTGACTTTAGGCAGCACCTTCGCAGGCTGGTCAGTGTTACCATCGATCTCGGTCTCAGTCAGGGATGTCGCAGAGCGCGCGTTGACATCGAGTCGAGCAAACGCTTGACGTGGCGTCACACTGCCTCGACCGTCTTCCAAGGCGATGATGTTGAGTCGAGGAGTGCTTGGTTCGACGACGCGCGATTCCTCGAACACCATCCCAGTCTGGTCAAGTATGGGGTCGCTCTCGACGACTGCTTCCTCTGCAGCGTCGGCTTCTTCCTCCTCCTCGTCCCAGAGATCGCTCCAACTCTTAGAGAAGCCACCACTGGTACCATAGGGAGAGGTCTTTGGGCGAGAGAAGCTGATTGGCAAGGATCCCACGAAACCAGACTTTGGCTTCTTGAGAGAAGGAGCGGTAGAGTGCATGGACTTCATCGACTTGGTGGACTTGTAAGACAAGCCTAAGCCAGAGTCCACATTGGAAGACAGGGAAGCCTCGTCAGCGTCGACGTACTGCCACTCTGAGTTGTTGGCAGACGCGGGGAACAAGTCCATGTCTTCGTCTTGAATTGTAGACAACTGACGGGACGGCTTCTGCGGCGTCTTGAGCAGGGCGGCAGTCCACGGGAAAGAGTCGACACCTGGAAGGTTGGGGCTGGTCACCGAGGGCGTTCGCAAAGGCTCGCGAGCAGCAGTTGCAATTGGAGCGATTTCGCACTGCTCAGTGCAGAAGTCGTCCAAAGCCTCATCGTCGGTGGTGAAGCTGACAACAGCCTCGAGCGCTTCTTTGACGGCAGTCAGAGATCGGTTCGACGGATCAAGGGCCAAACAGTGCTGGAGGACGTTGAAAGTATCCTGAGACATGTTGGGAAAGACGTCAAACAGGCTTTGGCGGTCGCGAGCAAAGTCGTCGAAGAGAGGATCCTTGATGGTTGGTGTCGCGAACGGATTGCGCTGGAACAGGACGTTCAGCAGGACGATGCCAATGGCCCAGACATCGGCCTGTGCTGGACAATATCCGTATCCGTAGACACCAGCATCATACTGTTCGGGAGCCATGTATCTGTCCGATCCCACAGCGAATTCCGTGGACCAGGTGTCCGTCGTGGCCAGGCCGAAGTCTCCCAGCTTCATGGTGGCTTCGGAGGTCAGGAAGATGTTCTCCGGCTTGATGTCGCGGTGGTAGACTCCATTGTCGTGCAAGTGCTCAACGGCGCTGACGAGTTGCAGCATGAAGTCACGAACGTGACCTGTTTCAAGTGGTCCCTTGCCCATGCGAATGGCCTCGTAGAGGTCGCCATTGCTGCAGAGCTCAAGCACCATGTACGTATGGTTGTCGGTCTGGAAGCTGGAGACGGTGTTGACGATGTTGGGGTGCTCCGGCAATCGTGAGTGTATCTTGAGTTCCTCGGAGTAGTCGTCGGTGGCTATTGTAGCTGGGCAGTTGGTGTTGGCGCCAGATTTGGTGATGCACTTGATCGCGACGTCTTGTCCGGTGTGGGTGTCGTGAGCGGCAAATACCATGCCGAATGAGCCATGGTTGAGTGGTTTGACAGTTATAAACCGTCCATTATCGAGTGGTCTTCCTTGTTCAAAGCCATCTCGCAAACAGGCCATAGGGTAATAGTCCGTGGGATTCGTCGAGGTTCGTAAACAACAAATGGAAAAGGCTCAGCCACTCCAACACACAATGCCGTTCAAAGTCGTTCGCTGGCAACACACCGTAGTGAACTCCTGCTCGGTCCGCAATAGCAATACAGAAAACAAGTCGCTCAGTCGCCCGCTGGCGGTAAACAAAGTGGTGATGGCCGAGGGTGTGGTAGTTTAAAGTAACATAAGGATTGTCGGTGTTATCATGTGTACAAGGAGATGTGTGTGGAATAGCTCGCCAGATTTGGCGGGGTCGAGGTGCGCGTCCGTCAAGGAGCAGGTGGCTTGGAGTGTAATATGGTCGTTACGGCGTTACAAAGAGATGTGGTGGTGTGTTCGGTCCGGGAGTGTTGTCGGTGTAAAGCAAGTATACGGAGAAGTAAATGACAAGAAGAGTAGTCGTCGGTGCGGGCGGAAGGTCGGTCGAGGGGTGAGTCGATCCGAGAAGAGGGTGTGAGTGTGAGTCGAGGAGGTATGCGCGGCGGGAGTGTAGTGGAGCTGCCTGGAGGACGGGAGCACGCTGCTATTCCTTGTCGTTCATCAAAGGGGCGCCAACTGAGTTCGTGAGGCCGGGTTGTTGTTATAGCAGTGGGGAGCTTGATGGGTGTGTTGCAAGATGACAGCTGGAAGCGCTGCTTTGTTGGCTGTGCTTGGTCCTAGTCGAGCGTGCCGATGACGAAGCAAAGATCCCGGCGGGCGGAGCGGACACTGGGGACCCTGTTTTGCGCTGTTTTACATCGACGGCGGGGGTTGGCGGTGATCTCGTAGGGCGTTGCGAGCGTAGATGCGGCGGAACAGCGTTGTTGCTGTTGCTGTTGCTGTTGCTGTGTACGACCGCTGCGTTCCTCGGCGCTGACGTCTTTGGGCAATCCCTCCTGGCTCTTCGCGTACGGGCGGGCGTGCAAGAGCTGCTTGTCGATCGAGAAGAGCCTGCGACGTGTGCGATGCAAGTGTGCTCTTCCTCAATGCGCGGCAACAGGACAGTTTTGACAAGAACGAGATATGGGCTGGTTGGCGAAGGGTAGGAGCTGGCGGTGAGGGTGGAAGGAAGCGCACAGCGGGCAGGCGCGTGTACCGTACCCTGGTCGCATTAGCGTGTCTGACTAGGCAACGAAAGTGATGGCACGGCAGGGGCGGCCGTGACTTGTGACCTTTTGCCACCAGACGTGCTTTGTTACCACGCCCCGTCCAGGCATGCGCCGGGCACTGTCGTAACCGCGTCCGGACGCCTTTTGTTCTCCCGCATTCGATGGCCTTCGGACTCGGAGCGCCCACGTCGGCAGCAACAGCATCGCACTGGCTCCCATGGGCGCTGATGAGCGACACCTTGAAACGCTTTGTTGGCGCTGCTCGCACCCATGGCCGCGCGGCAGCTACTGTATGCCTGGCGAGACGCTGTTTCACACTGCCAGGAGAGCTGTCTGCCCGCGTCGCTGGCCCTATGAAGCCAATTGCTGCGCAAGCTCATGGGAACCGACCACGAGCAAACTCAGGGAGATTGCGAATGGGACTCCACATCGTCATTCAGAGTTGGCAAAGTACCTCCTAAGCCAGGACAAGTCAAGCGCAATCTCCATAGTCCGCCGAATAGTCCGAGCAGCAACCCGTCTATCGATCGGCCAATGGCACCAGACTCACTTTCTACGGTATATTGTATCTCGACGACCTCTCGACTTCACGCAGTATGGCGAGCTCGTAGCTACACATTCTGGCAGGCAAATGACCGCGTATGCCAATGCACCACTGCCAGGACGGGAGACGGGTCATCATGCACGAGCTGCAGTAAATTCAGCCACACAGGTCGGAGCCATTGAGGCTAGAACTACCGTTCGCTAGTAGCTCGTGTACTTGTCCTCGTGAGCACCTCGGACACAATAATCATGGCACGCCCGTTGTGGTAGTGGTTTTGATGACGGCTGCCATAGTACCCTGACAAAGCCAGGTGATCAGTGCAGCCTTCATAACCGGAGCCACCAGATTGCCTGTCACCGTGCTTTGTGCTGCTGACGAGTACAACAGCGGGCTTGTCACGTGCGCCGGAATGTGATGCACGTCGCCCAGCAGAGCTCCTCGGATCGGCCTCGCCAGGGCCTACCCGAGTCAGTCCTCTCTGGCTTCATCCAGAACGAGGACCATTGGCACGCACGGCACGGGCAGTTGCGCCGTCACAGGTACACGCTGCGGGATGTGCACGTGCTGCTGGCCCAGTCCGCACCTCAGCAGCCAGAATAGGTCGACAAGCGGGTAACTCTCGACACGGCTCGTCTGCCGTGTAACAGTCGGTGTGGAAGGGGTGACAAGTCTGGAGACATCGAGACGCATTGTATGCACTCTTTAATCTGAGCATATCACCTACAGCCAATGTAGACTCGGCGTGGTGAAAATTTTTTTGGGACAACATCTACCTCGTGCAGTAGCTCGACGGAGTGTTTTCATCCTCTCATGCACTGCGTTCCGGTCCTGCAGCCTATCTTGCAGTCACATAACCAAGGCCGGACGAACAACGCCTCGTTAATCGCGCCAACGTTATGATCGGGCTTCTCAAGATATAGGAGCCTGCGGGTGAGGGAACTACACATGGCGGTGTAAGAAAATAACACTGCACGACTGCTGGCGAACGCTCACCATGGCGAACCATCCACGACTCGACGCGCGAGAACGTGTTGGCAGTCCAGCTCAACTGGTCCAGAGAAACGTCTGCACGTCCAATGTCTCAATGGCTCACTGACAGCGCTTCGCACCGACACCTTCTTTTTCTGGTTGAGGCCACGCAAAGAATGGTCTCAGCCGCAACCGCAGGCGCGTTGTTCCTTGCACTGGCGTGGCGCGTGTGGCGTTGTCATTGGTCAGTTTCCCGCCCACCGTGAACGGACAACCAACTCGCAATTCGCTTGCAGCATGACCTGCGACTTCTGACTGTCTGAACCCAAAATGGACGGCATCAGCTGTATACTTCTGGACATTGGTACGGCATGCCGTCGAAGGGGTGTGTCGGCGGTTGGCGCTCGTGACTGACATGCGCTGTAGAAGGGACGGTTTGCCCCATCTCATTCGTCCATGCCGCTTTGGTAGGTGTTTTATTCTTGGTTCCCATTACCAACCACAGCGCTCGGCACAACGACACCTCGTCCGAATGCTCACACGACTGCCTCTAGTTTCCCTATGCCATCAAGGCTTTGCCAGCTGTCCTAAGCACGAAATGGGACGACGCAACGTTTCTGCCTTATCGTGACGCGTTTCCCGAGGAGCATCGCAGATCGCCAGAAGCTCTTCAAGCGCACGTGGAGGATCTCACGAAGCGCGATGTCAAGATTGCCTATTTGAAAAATCTTCAAGGCTACCTATGGCAAGATGGCTACCGGACTGGTGCCTACTCAACAACCCTCTTTGCAGATGTGGTTCCTCAACTTCGGCAATGGAAGGATGACGGCTTATCTCTAGCCATCTACTCCTCAGGCAGCATCTTCGCCCAGAAGTTGCTGTTCGGCCACGTGCAAACAACTGAGACAACGCCCGCAACGGGAACGAAGCGTACGAGACCGATAGGGGATACCGAAGTTCAAGCGGACGATGACGATGCTTCTGATGTCAAGCCCGGAGCTGGCCCTCAATCTGTTGCAACTACTTCTGCGACCAGTGATGATGCTGGCAAAGCACCTGACGATGCCGGAAAGGGCTCTGCCAATGATGAACAGCCACCTGGAACTGAGGACCTGACCGCTCTGTTCGACGGCTGGTTTGATACGACCAACGCTGGCATGAAAACAGAGTCGGCGAGTTATGCAAACATAGCTCGGGAACTTGAGGTACGAACGCCTTCGGAAAGCCCGAAGTTGCGTGGCTTGCTTGGAGCTGACGTGCAACAGTGGAAACCTCAGCAGATACTGTTCCTGAGTGACAACGTCAAGGAGATCGATGCTGCTCATGAGGCTAAAATGCAAGCCGTGCTGGTGCAAAGACCAGGCAATGCTGAAATTGCATTCGCAGATAGAAGCCGACTGCAAATTGTCGAATCTCTGAGCGAGGTCTACATCAATAAAGGCACAGGCACGGAGGTAGGCACAGAGTGATTGAGTCATGATACTGTAACGTGTACGAGATGGACACGTTGCGTTGCAGTCGTATGGATTTCCCATCACTTCATTTCTGCTCCAAGCACGTGCTGTCTCGCACAGGCAGCCACTCGAACATCACAAACCAAGTTCGATCAAGCAGATCTTCTCCATTTCTGCCGCTCCCAATTTTCTGCGCATCGTGTTCAGAAAGCCCGCACCACTATACGTCGCAGGCACAATGCTGAAGAGAAAATGTAGCTCCGCATCGTCTTGATACCGCAAGAAATGTCTCGCAGCCAACCAGCTTCCTTCTTCGAGCAGGATCTGTTGCCCATCGATGATCACAGTCAGTCTACAGAAGAATCTGTGCTGCGTCGAAGACTTCATCAGAGCAGCCCGGGCCAGCACTCGGCCTTTGAGTAAAGCCAGAGCTTCTTCGTAAGTGGTCGTGGTAGGGAGCAGGATAGCGTCGCCTTGCTCGCTGAGAAGTTTGCCTGCTGTCATCAGATGCCCATCCAGAAGTTGATCAGGAGAGTGTTGGTGTAGTTGGATGATGAGTGGGATGGCCTGATGTGTAAGTTAGCTTACTTCCGTTTCACGCTGGCCTTGATCTTGTTCGTTTCGCTTACGCGTGGCTCAGCATTGGCTTCATGGTAGGATGGCGGTTCGACTTCTGTGGTAGACATGATCGAAGACTCTCGATCGAAGAGGATTGGAGGCGACGTGCAGCGCGAAGCTGACGATCATGATCTGAGATCTATCTATAGTCGTGGCACATTCACGACTGCGAACAAGACATTCACATTCCATGCTGCGTTTTCGAAAGTGTTTGCTAGGACTTTCCATATCGTTCACTGCGACCGGAATCGTTCAACGCAGCATTCCACTGCTCGTTGCGGACGGCGAGATAGCAGCTCGACAGCTTATCGACATGAGCATCGCGTTCTGGACCAGTTGAGACATTTTGGTCTCGTCCACTCCGCACCTGCGACATCCATTAGGCAATGAATCAGGAGAAGTCTCGTCACAGGAGTGAGCGCTCTGCGGGCGCATCTGACAAGAGCCTGACACCACAATTCCGCAGGCAGCTCGGCACCGACAAGACTAAAGAAGCCCGAAAGTGGTACTTCGTCCCAGAAGACACATTCAATAACGCAAATAAGCTTCGCATCCATCATCTCGGCGCCGTACTGTTCACGGATCAAGGAGCCGAAGCAGAAGTTCTCTGCGACCAGTGTGCCAAAGACGAAGTCCAGTGTATGGTATACAGTGTTGAAGCACACGCTGCTGGAACTAACCTCCCAGAGTCTCGCATTCACTGCTACTACAAGAGATACAGTGGCTGCAACACTCCCATGGTGACCCTGCAAACTCCACAAGCTGCAGAGAATGAAGAAGGTCACGGCTGCGGTCAATGTATGCTCCTACGCACAGAAGGTACTGCACTGGAAGAGCAACTGGATGAACTGCGAGACGAAGTCAAGCACCAGGCGAAGGTGCAGAAGTGTCTGAGAGATCAGATGTGGAAGCTGGAGAATTTTGTGGAGCCGGGCTCGTACCGCTGAAGTCTTCACCTGAACACAGAATGGCGGCCAGCACATTGGAAGTAAGACGACATTTGCTGGAGATGGAACGCGTTGGAAGGACCGGCGGTCGGCCGTCGCGACTTCCTCAGTAGTGTCGTTGGAAGTGATGCGGGCGACAGAGGACAACTTTAAATCAACTTCACCTCATCTACTTCTACCTCAACGACCGCACTAATTTTCCGAGCGTATGTGACCAGATACAGCAATACCTTCCACAAGGCAAGACACAGCGCGGTGCACCACGCGGCGTACTGCACGGCACGCTGGACCAGCACCAAGCTGCTGCCACGATGGCTGGCTACAATTTCACTCAGCCTGTTGATTCGTATCCGCTGCTTCAGTATTCAGCGTAGGAGTACGACGAAGATGAATTAGACACTACAATGAGCATGACTTTGTTCTCGCGCCATTACCTGTGCCGATCACGATTCTATGACAACAAAACTGAGACAAAAGCCCGCATCTTCTGCTGGTGTCGGCATACTGCGATCCAACCTGGACGAGAACGAGTTCGATCAGCTGATCGGATCATATGCATCTGCAGAGAACAGAGCTGTACCAGAGAATGTCTGGAAAAGCTTCAAAGAAACACATAAGCAGCTACTGGTATCTACTGACATGACCGACCTAAGGGGCACTGACTCGTATAATGATCCAAGCTGTCAACGAGATCAAATGCGAGATATAGATCAATTCACAGAGATTGGCAATTATCAAGCGGCGATCAATTGATAGAGACGATGTCGCCGAGACCAATGGCGAGTCACATGTCAATACGAGTAAAGTGGGAAGCAAGGCAATGCCGCTCTCGCCGAGACTATTGACGAGTCGGAAATGAACACGAAAAGAGCGGAGCCGACTTCAGCGGACGAAGGACGAGGCAATGCCATTCTCGCACCAGCTGGGCCCCTCGACGTTCATCGGCCTGATGAGCAGCCACTTTTTGTGCAAGGCAGCGATGCCATGATGGATGCTGACGTCGAGGTGAAGGTTGAAGAAGACATTGAGGTAGAGTGTGAAACGTATGAGCTCAATGGACTTGACGGGCAGCAAGAACATGTCCGATGCCTGACCGTGAATCGACCTAGTGAACATGACAGCTTGACTACCTGGAGCCAGGCGCTGATATGCAATGCGGAGACACTAGCGCTACAATTCACCTGCTGGTGGAAGATATCCGATGGCGGGTCACCCCAGCGCGATCGTACGGGAACGCCCACTTCGTCTCGTTGTCTTTTGGCAGAGCATTACTCTCTGGTGCTCTGGCTACCGCCTCACCGACAGACATGCTCAATGAGTCTACAAGCGCCATGCCAGACGAACTACGCTACAGATCCACACGAGCCACCCACCGCGCGCAAGATTACCAGTCAGATCTCAGCAACAAGAATACCGTCATTGATGGCAGCACGTCGTGGCCCGTTTGTGATGTCGGAGTGTTGGCTCACTTCAACCAGCGTCTCGCGGACGAGCTCGCCCAGATCCCAGATACCGACATCCTAGACAAGGAGCTGGGCTCACAAAGAGGAAGCTTCGGCAGTCCCTTTGCGTGCTTCATGACATACCCACGTCAAGGCAAAGATAAAACTCTCGACGAAACTGCTCGATTCGGTGACCAGGCTTTCCCCTCAGTCGCGTGGACCACACTCCCGACTAGGGATTTTCCGAACCATTTCAGCATCGATCTGATTCCGTATGTCCATACGATGAAAAATGTTGGCGGCAGTAGCGCGCATCTCCGGACAAAGTTGAAACAAGGGCATCGGTGAAAAGGTCCGGGATGCATTCAAAGGCATATCTATTAGAAGTTTTTGATCATGTCAAGTCTCCAGTCATTCTTACCAAAGGCGAATGGTGGCATAACTGGTCACACGAGGAGGCTGCAAACGTTGAGGGTATTTCCTTCGGCCCTGTTTCACTTTTCTTGAGCAATGATACTCAACATGGCTTCGCGAACGGACCCAGACACCCAGGAGATCACGGCGATTGTATCAATGTGACATCACTTGCATTCAGTCCAAACGTTGAACGACTAGTGTCACTCCACGGCAGCTGTACAAGATGCAGGAAAAGATATCGGGCGCGCCGTCCTTGGCAAGGAGCGTGGGTTATGGACATGTGCAGGATTTGAGCAAGCAATTTTGGAGGAGAATATTTTCTCAGAATGATCCTTCTCTGCTCGTTCCCAAGTCCCTATTCGGCATAATTTCTGGAGAGAGGCACACCGTTCGGTGTCATTCATCGTTGGTAACAAATGCGTGAACGCATACAAGTAACCATCGAGGAGGAAGGGGTCCTCTAGGCATTACGGACTGCTTGCCAGGGGCGGGGTTCCGTAAATCGGGGTACCCCACGCCAGAGTTGAGGTCCGTGGCGCGGAATCTTCGCGTTCATTCCCCTCGGAAACGACTACATTCTTAAAGAAAGGCGCCAAGTAGAGATTCTTCGGCATGCTGTCATGTCGGATGCTGGACAAGACTAGTTGCCGAGGGGTTATAACTTTGGTTGTCAAAGGAGGCATTGGTCAAGCACACCGACAGTCAAGGAGCCTTGAGGCGTGATCTGGCTGTAGTCAACAGGTTCCGTTTGTCCTTTTCATATGCCATGTTCGTATTATGCTCGGAAACGCTGCCACCGATCCCTGTCATTCGAATCGCCTTGCAGACGCCTAGAACAACCACACATACGCAAACAAACACCAAATGAAGAAGAAAAACAAAACCCAAACCTTCCAACCGACGCCCGTCCGCTCCGCCATCCTCAACATACTGTTCATCGTCCCTCTCAGCCGATTCCTCGCCCCTTCGAAAGAATCGTTCATGGAGTCTGCAAGTTTCGTGCTGTCCCGAATCTCGTCGCCAATCGCCATCGTGAGCTGCAACAGTATTAGCCTCTCCCTACAATCCACAGAACTCTCCAAATCTATATCTCACCTCCTTCAACATCTTCACCTTCTTACTCATCTCCCCAGCCTGCTCATCATTTTGACTCTCCAAACTCTCCAGTACTGCATCACTATACCTCCCCTTTCGATCCGGCGTCGCCGATCTAAACCCCGGAGCATCATCATTCTTCTTATCCGTAACCCCATACGGTGAGCTGCTTCCATTCATCGGTCCAGCATTGTACGCTCCATAGACATTCCCGCCTGCGGGCGCGAAGTTATCGTTCGCGGCGCCATTCAGCGCATACGGTGAGCCTGTACTGGCATATGGCGGATTCCTGCTTGAAGAGCGCTGAGGATTCGAGGCAGCAGAACCGGGTCGAGAGCGATTTGATGCGGAATCGTAGTTGGAGAAGAGCGCGTTGCGCGCGTCGTTTTGACGGGCGAACCTATGAGTTTGCGAAACACCTACCGTTAGTTCTTTGTGATCAATTCTCAGGTTGCGAGAGTCCCGTACCGTGAAGCCATTTGGCAACTTTGTCTCGGCTGTAAGTGTTGAAGTTCGGTTTTGTGGACTGCGATTACGTCAGATGGCGCGCGCCAGTTCGCCAACAGGGGCAACAATGAACAGGCGCAGCTGAAAGTGCGTTGACTACATTTGGCAGGGAGCTTAGTGTGTTGAGATATGTGATACAGAGACAAAATGACACGTTGTCGAAAAATTAGGCAGTACTACTATACAATGGGTGTGCCTGAGAGCTAAGAACGCTGAAATCATCCCTCATCTCTCCTTCAGATATCGCGTGAGTGTAGAGGTCAAAAACTTCGCAACGACTCTTCAATGTGTCAATCATATGTAGGACGATCGCAGACATGCTGGCGTCCGCTGGGTCGAGTTTACCCTTGCGTGCGTTCCGAATCAGTTGGATATAGTCATCACACATGTCCTCGTCCTCTTGCGATGATTGATGTCGTTTTCATGGATCATTTTGCGGGCACTGTGGAACCACTCCTTCTTCAATTTTGAGAAGCTCCTAGTTCTTTGGAGGGTACCTGGACGGTCTGTTAGTAGAATTCTTCTCGCTCATTGCTATGATAATTCCAATGCTCTCTGCTGGCGGGTTGGCCCAAAGCTGAAGCAACGCGTGGAGCACGCATCGTACTGCTGGCGCTTCCAAATCCTCTCGCCAATTCGAGATAGCTGCACTTAGAGACGTTGCCGTGCTGTCGCGCAACGATTGGAACCACAATGCCTAGGTCTCACTTACTTCTTGAAGAAATATTGTGACACATAGTAGTCACCCACTGCGAACAGGCCAACCACACCTGCCCATGCACCCACAACGTTCCACGTCAGGGTATTGGACTTGTGCGCACGGTATGCGCCAGTGCCCAGCAGAGCTGCGAGACCAGCAATGGCGACAGCATTGCCGAGCACAACTGGGTTGTTCTGGTTCTTCTCGGCCCAGTCGCCAGCCTTCTTTGCATCCTTCTCGACTTCCTTTGCGACCTTGCTACCCTCCTTCTTAGCCTTCTCATAGCCCTCTTGAGCTTTGCCCTTGGCCTTTTCGAATTCGGCCTCGGCCTTCTTCTCCAGCTTCTTGCCGTCCTTCTTCAGGTCATTTGCGCTCTTCTCTGCAGCATTCTGGAAGTCTCGTGCGTTCTTGTCGAGCTTATCTCCTGCTTGCTTCGCCTGTTGTCGGAGCTCTTCGGCGCGTTCTTCCGCTTCCTGTTGACCGGCATACGACGAGTCCGAGGGCAGAGACTGGAGGTGTTCGTTCGATGACTTCAAAGATTCGAGAGAGTGTACGCCTGAGTCCTCGTGAAGAATCTCTGGAATGGCATCTGGGACCCTGCGATGCCATGTTAGTTGCGTGTCGCGCCAATTGAGGCTGGTCACTGAGCAGTAACGCTGGGCGGACGCAACGAGCACAGCTCCGTCGCATCCTGAACCTTGTTGGTTCAATGACTGCCTTCACGATCGCATCGCGTTTTCGGGGCGTTCGAGCTTCTACTCGCCATGAAGGAGTTTTCAGGCGGTACCAAAGCTTTCACACCGCGCAGACAAGCAATTGATCGCAAGTGCAGTGAAGCCCCAACACTTGTGCTCAGTGACCTCAGTCCATAATACAGGGACATACGTACTTCTAGTATCATTGTTAGAATCACAGCAACGTAGTGATGTGGTAAATATCAACTCACCTCTTCGAGAGATTGCTCCTGGTCCTTGCCGTGAGGCGCGGCTGCTGCGGCGTAGGACATGTCGTCTGCTTCACTGTTCGGTCGCGCGAGGAACTCGAGCTGGCTGTCGGAAGACACTGGGGTCAAGTCGTCAATTACCGCGTCGTGCGTAGGGAGGCTCTTTCGATGGTCGCGAGTGCTCACTGAGGTGATAAAGGATGGCAGAGCGGGATGCAGAAGTTGGATAGCGTCGTTCACATGCAGCGCTTGCGCAAGGTCGGAGAGGCAGAGAAGACATGCCACAGACGTCACTCTTGTGAAGCTCGCAGCTTCACGTCTTGGCGCGACGTCTTGCCGATGATCGCGTCTTTCCTAGCAAGCCCGACAACCACTTCCGACATCCGATCGAGAACCAGGCCAGGCACAGCGCACTACCATGTCCGGCGGCTGGAACACCATCGAGAGCGATGCCGTACTGCCTCTCTCACTTCCCGCGCTGATGCATCGCTAATGGCATCAGGGCGTCTTCACCTACCTCATCGAATCGCTGGGCGTCAAGAATGTACAATTCGAAGAGCTCATTTCGCTGGACGCGGAATCACTTCAGCAGCTCAATCCGATAGGAGTCATCTTCCTGTTCAAGTACCCCACCGACGAGAAGCCCAAGAAGAATGCTCCAATAGATGGCGAATTTGACTACGGAGCATTGGAGAACCAAGAGGAGCCAGTCTGGTTTGCAGCGCAGACAATACAGAATGCATGCGGCACACAAGCACTTCTCAGTGTTCTCCTCAACAAGGACAACCAGGAAGATGGAGGTGTAGAAATTGGACAGAACTTGAAAGAGTTCAAGGAATTCACTGCGTCCTTCCCGGCAGAGTTCCGTGGCGAAGCTCTGTCGAATTCAGACCTCATTCGCGAGACACACAACTCATTCGCCCGATCATCGCCTTTCGTATCCGACGAGACACGGTTAGCGACCGCCGATGACGACGTCTACCACTTCATCGCCTACACGAGCATAAACAGCACACTGTACGAGCTTGATGGACTTCAGCCTGCACCGATCAGACACGGCGATGCGGGCGCCTGCCCACCAGAGATCTTCTCCGATGCCGTCATACCTGTGTTGCAGAAGCGGATGGAACGATACCCACAGACTGAGATTCGCTTCAACTTGCTCGCCATGTGTGAGGATTTGAGGTCAAGAGCACGAGAGGTCGGCGATCAGGAGTGGCTGGCTAGGGAGGAGCAGAAGAGACGCGACTGGAGGTGGGAGAATGCGCTGAGGCGACATAACTTCGTTGGTTTCGTCGGCGAGCTCATGAAAGGTGTTGCTGGGCAGAAGCTCAAGGACGGGACGTACGACAAGTGGATTGAAGACGGTAAAGCTGCTACGAAGAAGAGGGTTGAAGACCGACAGAAGAGAGGACAAGCTAGCGATGAGATGGACATGTCATGAGATTGTGTGAAGTGAACACACATGTGTTTGAAGCACATTTGCTCTCTGTAAGAGGCCACGCCGATACGCAATGACTTCAGCACACACATTGCGGCACAAGTCTCCAGATCCGGAGCTCAGTCGCTCAAAGTATGAACCGAAGTCCCTCATAGCAATCTTTTGGCGCCACTGATCTGATACAGGACCAAGTAACGCGCTTTCGAATGAAATGTGCTGGTCCAAGCTGTTGCTCTGGCTCATATACTGGAGCTCGCAGTGTCAGCGTTTAAAATCGCAGTCTGTGATAGTCTTCGCGGCCAGTTGCACCGTCGTACGATATGTGTGGTCGCTGTGCATGGCGAATGAGCACAGGCCATCAACTCCTCATTCACACGATGTATTCGGGCCGATAACTTCAAGGAAAGGCAAGTCTTCTGTTTAACTCATCTCTGCATTCAGTAGGGGTCTCGACCTTCTGTCTCTCTCGTCTATCACAACCAGAAAAACCAAAGCTTATGATACAGAAGAGGAACGCCCAAGCCATATGCGTTTCATGCCTTCACTCACAAAAAGTGAACCAAACCAAATGCCAGCGGGTGTTGTTATGATCTCATTTCTTCTTCAAAACATCATATCTACAAGTTCTTGATAATCGCATCAGCGTACTCGTGCGTCTTAGCCTTGCCTCCAAGATCACCAGTCAAGTATTTGCCCTCGGCCAGAGTCTTGAAGATGGCCTTCTCGATTTGTGCGGCGTGTTGTGTGAGGTTCATGTGCTGCAACATCATGATGGAAGAGAGGAGCAGGGCAGTCGGGTTGGCAAGGCCCTTGCCTGCGATATCGGGAGCGGAACCGTGCACGGCTTCGAAGATGGAGCACTCATCACCAATGTTTCCGGAAGGAGTGAGACCGAGACCACCGATCAAACCGGCGCACATGTCGGAGAGAATGTCACCGTAGAGGTTAGGCATGACGAGGACCTTGTCGTTGTATGGCAGGGGGTCGGTGACCATCTTCAAGCAAGTGTTGTCGAGCATTTCGGCGTCGAATTCGACGTTGGGAAACTCCTTGGCGATTTCCTTTGCGAGGTTGAGGAAGAGACCATCGGACATCTTCATGATGGTGGCCTTGTGCACCACGCGGACCTTGGGCTTGCCAATGTCTTGTGCGTATTGAAAGGCGAAGCGGAGCACACGCTCGGAGGCTTCCCGGGTGATGAGCTTAATGGATTGCACGACACCATCGACCACAACGTGCTCGATACCAGAGTACTCTCCCTCGGTGTTCTCACGAATAAGGTGGATGTTCACATCGTCGTATGGGGTCTTGTAGCCTGCGATGCTCTTGCAAGGTCGCACGTTGGCGAACAGGTTGAATGTCCTTCGGAGGGTCAGGTTCAGTGAGACGTGACCTTTGCCGATGGGTGTAGCCAGAGGACCCTTGAGGGCAACGTAGTTTCGTGTGATGGAGTCGATCGCCTCGTCTGGAATGGCGGTCTTGCCGTCCTTCAGGATTGGGGTAACATCGACTGGTTCCCACTTGATGGGGACGTTCGCGGCGCTGTAGATGTCCTTGACGGATTGCGAGATCTCGGGTCCAATACCATCACCCTCGATGAGCGATACTGTGTACTTTCCCTATCCGTCGCCGTTGCATGAGTATAATCATTCCTCCTTCTGATATGTGTTCGTTTATGCACGTACATCTGAGCCTTTCTGGCCCGGGAATTTGGCGATTCTGTCCTCGGCAGCGGTGGCATAGCTTCGTGGCGCGAACTGTAGCAGCTAGATTAGTGACTGAAGCTGCCTCGACAGAGCACTGTCAGTCCAGCAAGAGTAGCAGCGTACCTGAGCAAAAGCTGGTCGCGCAACCTTGAAGCATTGCCGCGGCGCCGAAGCCCGGATTCCCCTCGCCAACATCCTTGCGGCGGTGTGCAGAAGACCACTGCGGAGGCTTCAGTCACTCAATGCGACTGCGGGAGACCGAGAGGGAGCGTGGGTGTGGGAAAATGGCGCGGTCGTGAAAAGCAAAGATTAGCAGCAGTAGCAGCAGCTCGAGGGCAACAGACTTCGCGCATGTGCAAAGTCAAGCGACAGCGGATGCCGGAAACGACCGTTGCTGGGCTTGGATGCGCTCTCGTCGGCATAAAACGGCGGGACTTGATGGTCCATGGAACTTGCGCGCACACCACGCCGGCCGCCGTTCTCCTTTGGTCATGAAGCCGGTGTGCAGCTACGGTATGCTATGTATTGCTTTACGACCGGGACAAGCACACTTGTGTAGTACAGACGCTGCGCAGCAGGGTGTCAATGTATGTGAGGCTGTGACCGGCCAATCCCAATGCCGCGCGCGTGGCACCTTCGCCTGTGCACATCGCTCAATCCTGGGACGCGTCCGTGAGCTGCTGCTATCGACCTCATCCGCCCGCTCGCCCTGTAGCTGTATCTGCCTCGCTCGCGCTCGCCATGCCCATATCGGCCGACACGGAGCGCGAGTTGCTCAACAAGTACAAGCTCACCTCCCTCTATCCCACCGAATGGCCGCACCAGGACGATGACGACGAGGACGATGAAGACGAGTCCGATGAGGAGCAGACGCCAGTCCGAGCCCACGCCCGAAAGAACTCGCGCTTCCAGAAGATCGATCGCCATGCCAGCTTAAAGAGCAGCATTACCAGCAAGACCGCTACCAGCGATGCAGGCGTGCAAAAGGACGAGCCGGACGCCCTGGGCGTGGCCCCCTCGGTAGCCGCAGAGCTGCGCAAGAGAGGACTCCCAGTCGAGGACAATCTGGCGCTCCGCAATAAATTCATGACCTCCAGCACCACCTTCAATCCGGCACTCTACCTGTCCCAGGTGCACCAGCAGGCTAGTACCGAAGACCTGCTACGCGGGCTCGACTTTCTGAGCAGGAGTATTGAGCAGAAGTCGGCGAGTCTGAAAGTGCTGGTCGAGAGCAACTTTGAGCGCTTCGTGCGCGCAAAGGCGACGATAGATACGGTATACACAGAAATGAGGACGCAGGGCGTGGAGCCGTCACGACTGTCGCAGATGCCTTCGCTAGGCGCAGGCTTACGACCACATTCGCGACAGACGAGCAAGAATCAGAGTCACTTCAGAAACACCAGCGGTCCCTTTGGCAGCCAGAACAAAATCCCATACATGGACAAGAAAAAGAATGCGTTGACGAAGGAGTCCGAATATGGCGTGCAGGGCATCAAACAGCCTCTGCAGGAACTCGCCATCAAAGCGGAAGAAGTCTGGGGTCCTGCACTTGGTGGACACGAAAAGGAGGAGACTTTGAAAGCAGTGCTGGGCTCACTGGACCAACATCGGGAAATATTTCGCCTCCCGGGAACGGTGTATGAGGCGATCAAGAAGAACGACTACGACTCGGTCGTGGCCGCCTACAGACAGGCGAAGCAGCACGCGGATAAGGCCCGCGATATTGCTGCAATTGCCAAAGAGAACGAAATGGAGCTCGGCGATGCGGACGTACAGCAGATCATTGTAACAGCACGAATGTGGTATGCGGTAAATGACCAAATCAACGACTTCAAGAAGGAGATTTGGAGACGACTGAAAAACTCTCATGGCCGAAGACCTGCAAGTGTGGCAGAGGAGAGTGATCGAGAGCTGCACATGGAGCTCATCGCCATCCTGCTGCAACTTGGGGCTGAGCAGAACCCCATCTGGGTCTGGATCGACAGCCGCTACCTCTATCTGAAGGACAAGATTGCTCGAACATTCGAACGGAGTAGAATCGAGATTGAGATTCAACGTCGAAGATTGGCTGCCAACACGAGATTTGATGAGATCGCGCTCGCCAAACACCTTCGTGCTGCCTCTGCTAATAGCACGAATGTCCGCCTTGCTGGTCATGCGACGCGCGATCTCGACACCGAAAACATTCTCTCCTTCTGGGAGAAGGTACAGAGTTCAGTCAACAGTCTCCTGTCACTGCAGAATGGCATACTAGGTGAAGTTATCGACTGGCATGAAAGTGCACAGTCATTTGTCGACAACAAAGCTCAGAAGGCATTTCCGACTGCTGTCTTCGCAATGCAGGACTACACGCATCTACAATTGTCTCAAGAGCATATTGATGCGATCCGCAAGGAAGCGCTTGAGATGGTCGCCCTGTTACGCGACAACGCCAACGCGTTCTTCCAAGATGCCCCTGTGGACGATATTAGTCTGCTGTACAGCCCAATCCCGCCGACACCAATTTCGCCTGATGCGAAGACACCAATCTCCGGCGTTAAATCACGAAGCTTTTCGTTCGATCCACAGAACATTCCTGAACCAAGCCCCAAAGTGGGAAACGCATGGGAGACTTATGCGTTCTGGCCACCGGGTGCAAATTCGTTGTCCGGTTCCTTCTACCTGTCCAGACTGATTGCCATTACTGGTACTGCGTTCGGTGAAATGGCAGCCATGAGCACAGTGAAGATGTCCAACGAGCCAGAAAAGCTGAAGAACACCCTTGCGGCGGCCCGGGAGCGCTGCATTACTGGCATTTGTGCTTCTTGGAGCAGTGATGCCGAGAAGTGCAAGGTACTTGAAAGCTGGACTAGAAGTCCCGAGCGAAGAGATTTGACCCTGCTACCCAGCTACTTTGAGGCTTGGTTCGACAAAGTGCTCAGCAACGTGCAGAAGATTGCATACATCTCGGATGCGTCAACTAAGAGTGGCGACGTGATAGTGCCTCCATCTGCCAAGTTGTTGCAGGCCATCCGCAGCACATTCGTAACCAGTCTCTACAAAGGCCTCAACGGAATGGTGGAGAATGCCGAGAGGAGCAACAGAGATGCCTCTGACTTCAACGTGGACGCAGATCCAGATGGTATCACTATTGCGCGCTACCGTCAGGTCGATATGGACGGCGCAGCAGCACTTGGCTCCGAGCCTCTCAACGCATCGAATCGAAACGAGCGCATGTTGATCACATTGTCAAATTTGAATCACTTGCGGAGTGAAGTGATACCACAGCTCATCTCGCAATTTGAATCAGCATTCAGCGTCAAGCTGACCGAGGAAAGCAAGACAATCAGAGACGTGCTTGCGCAGATTGACGCCCGGCTATTCCAGGCCTATGTGAAGCCTCTCGTGGACGACCTTACTGCGACGATCACAAGCGGAATCATATCCAAGGGCTGGGAACCTGCCACACCTCGTCCCACAGACGCTCGAGCATACGTGTACGATGTACTCATTGCACTCGTGCTGGTGCATGCGGAAGTGACCTCTGCCACGACCAGCACGCTCACGAATCAGATCTTGAGCTATATGCTTGAGCAATGTTCTGTGGCTTTGATCAACGCTTTTAAGCAGCGAAAGCATTACACTCTGCCTGCTTTGATGCAAGCAACGCTGGATGTTGAGTTCATGGCGCAGACGCTGAACAATTACACTACCGATAGAGCCGGTGAAGTGCAAAGTCAGATCTACCTCGCGCTAGATGAGCGGACGGATAATGATGCAAGAGCCAAACTACAGGGCGAGTTGCCGGAGATGCGTGGTATTCTTAAGAAGCTGAGGGAAGGCACAAAGGGCGAGTTTGGATGTTTCAGACGTGAACGAAGAGGGAGGAGAGAGGCGCCGAAGGCATAAGAGCTAGTGCGGTGTCGTCCAAGCCGGCGTCAATGTCTGGGTAGCAGCGCAAGATTACCTATGACACCTGTGTAATCCGATGCTTCGTGGCATCATAGACCGACAAGTGACCTATCATCATGCCGCCTACGTTTGACCAGATTCAATTATGAAATGTACATGACACTCTCGCATTACTCGTACTGTATTCCAATCATCTACAAGCCACCAACACATCACATCAAACTTCGTCAAAAATCTTCTCATCCAAAATACAACCCCGTCGACAAACTCGGCGGCACATCATCTTGTCTCGTCCCCCACTCACTCTCCGTCTCTCCTAGCACCAAATCCAACGTCCCACCCTCCAAGAAGAACTTATGATCAAGCCAATTCTTCGTATACTTCTTCCCGTTCAATTTCGCACTCTGGATAAACATCTTCTTGTACGTTGGATCGAAGTTCACATTCCGAATCGTGGCCGTCTTTCCTGTTTGCGGATTCTTTATACTCACGCTTGGGAAGAAGGGCGGGATGATGAAGTATACCGATTGTCCTGCTGAGGGAAAGATCCCGAGCATAGAGAAGAAAACAAAGGTTCCCATTGCGCCGCTGTCGTCGTTTCCGGGAATTCCTTCGATTGTGTCGTTGAACATGGAGGGGATGTAGTGGTGTGTGATCTTAGCGGAGAGGGCCGGGCGGCCGGCGTAATGGTAGAGGAAAGTGGTGAGGAAGGCTTGTTCGTCACCCATGTACAGGACTCGGGAGGAGTGGAGTTTGTCGAGGCGGGCGAGGTAGGCTTCTTTTCCGCCTAAGAGGTCGATGAGGCCTTGCATGTCGCCCGGGACGTAAAAGAGGTAGAGCCAGGGGCTGCCTTCGTAGGTTTCGTGGCCGGAGGGGTTGAGGTAGCAGCCGTCGAAGTTGTTCAGGGCTGAGCAGAGGGTGGCGTTCTGCCAACCGAAGGTACCATTGGGCCAGCGTGGTTGGGGGAAGCCTTTGAAGCCCATGGACTCTTCGTCCGGGTTGTAGACGTTTTTCCAGTTGCTTGCTCGGCCGGCGTATTTTTGGTAGTCTTCGCCTCGATTGGTGGCGTTGGCCATTTGGGCGAGGCAGAAGTCGTTGTAGGCGTATTCCACTGTCCGAGAAATGGAACGGGTACGGGTACCGCCATGGTCTTCATCACGGTAGGGAATATATCCGCGTGTCTTCCAGCTTTCGAGACCTCCACGCCCTTCGATATCCCAATTCAGTGGCTGCTCTTCTGCATCCTTGACGATTGCTTGGTACGCTTGTGTCCAGTCGACGCCTTCCAGCTTCTTCATGAATGAATCAACCAATATAACATCTGCATTAGATCCTCCCTGTGTGAAACCCTTGCAGAACGACATACGGCAATCCGGCAGATATCCGGCGTGTTTGTAGATGTCAAGCAGAGATCGTACCATGCGAGATTGAGAGATGGTATCGACAAGCATATAGAATGGGTGCACGCCTCGGAAGGTATCCCAAATGCAGTACCAGCTGTCGTAGTATGGTTCGGTTGAGTTCCATAACTGGTTCTCGCCAGTGTAGTCCTGCGGGCTCAGGAAGGCTCGGTAGACTCCGCTCCAGTAGTTTCTGAGATGACCTTTGTCCACACCTGTTGTTTCTAGTCTGATAGGACTGAGCTTCTCTCTCCACGCATCCTCTGCTTGCTTCACAAGGCGCTCGAATTTCCAGTCCTTGATTTCCTTCTCGGCATTTTCACAGGCCCGCTCCGTGCTCAGCCATGACAGACCAACACGTACTAGCAATTCGTCACCTGGCTGCATCTCCTTCATGCGAACGTATACTCCTTGCTTAGGCGCGTAGAATTGGTTGTTGCCAGCCATGACTTGGCCGCCAGGGAAGACGGTACTGTTGAAGCCACCAGTATCTTGCAACTCAGCTCCTCGAAAGTCCACGCACTGGTAATTCTTGTAATCTCCAACGCCGAACGAAGGCCTAAAGGTGCCATGCGCTCTGATACGGCCAGTTTCTGGGTCGACTTCCATAATTCTCTCACCATTACTTCCAGGCAGATCTGAGCCATCTAGAAGGAGTACGGGATCCGTTGTATTCGTTGCGTTGGGAAACGTGAACCTGAACAGAGATGCTCTCTCGCCAGCTGTCATCTCAGCACGTACGCCAGAGATCAGATCTATTGTGAAATATCCCGGCTTTGCTGATACAGACTCAGGCACGTAATGAGTCATTCGCACAGTCTTGTACATCTTGCAATCTGTGACGTTTGGACATGATGGCTGCACAAAGATCGGGAAGTTGCCCATCGACGGCGATCCTCCAGTTCCAGAGTCGTGAAGGGATGAGAAGCCAGTAATGGGAGTCTGATCTGAAGCAAAGCCTCCCATCCTTTCCCCTGATACATCCGCCACCGGCTTCGCCATTCCGAATGGCAATGTTGCTCCAGCGAATACATGGCCACCAGGTCCAGTTCCAATAAGAGGGTCGATGTATTGCAGAACGTCTTCTCTTGGGCCATCACCGAACACGTCCGTGAAGAACGCCCCTGCCACAACCACCATGAGGAATGCCGAAACGATGAAGACCCATGTCCAGCAATTCCATAGTAAGGACAGAGACTTTGGCGTTCTCCTTCGCAGATCTTGTTGTCGCTCTTGCGTGTAACCAACTAGGGTCTTGAAAGATTGCATAGACTCCAGAAACTTCTTCCTTTTCTCGCTGACTGGCTTGTCAGCAAGTCCAAACTCCTCGCCATCCGGATCCTCCCCATTCTCCAACAGCTTGTAGGACTGCCGATTCGACATCCTCGGTACGAGCCTCCTGCCTGCAAGAGGACAAATTACGAAATGACCAAGAGATAGAAAGATGCGATTAGTTCATGATAGATGTGAGAAGCGCAAAGGAAACACCACGTCCTCAGCGCGTCCGTGGATCTACAAGCAGCCACCCTGCCAAGCTGCTCCGTAAAAAGTATACATGATGTGGCTTGCAGGCTAAAACCGAGGTGTGATCGGCGCGCACGCGAGAGCCGCTTTGACCGTCTGGTCTGCTGGTTCGATGTGCGGCCGGCAGATATCCATACCGTACCATGGTTGCTGATACTCAAGTGTACTTCATGAAGAGGCGTCTGGATGCGACTTCATCATCGTGAAGAAGCGCAGCTGACAGCAGTCACCCTGGTCCTGTACGTGGAAGGGTCTAGCCAAACCCAACACAAGCGTCGTGTGTCGATCCCGACGGGCCGCCAAGGGATGCGTGATCCCTGTTTGGTATCCGCACAACACTTGTTCGTCCTTGCTTGCTCTTTCCTCTGTTCCATCTTGCAGTTTGACATTGCATCTTGTCTCATCATAAAAGGTGAATTTCAGGGGAGCGTAGTTCTCAGATGAATTCGTGTTGTGAAAGGCCCGATCTCCCGCCAGCATTTGCGTTGATCCAAATGCCTAGCAGTACAGCGAATAGTACTTCATTCCCACGGTTCAACCCAGTGTTCTGCGCATGAATGGTGCGTACATGCACACAAGCAATGAAGCCATCTGTTCACTGCAGGTCGAAGCGTGTCTCCGGTGCATCAAGTGTTTAAAGCTGCCGGCGAAGTCCACGACGACGAGTCGTCAAATTCGAGATATTCGTACGAGGTTCGATCGGTATTTCTGGGACGTATAGGCGGCGGTAATCTGCAGAAACGGTCAGGGAACGTGGAGGGCTTAGGACTCCGCGTACGCTTGCTCGGAGACTTTGGACGAACGATTCTCGCAGTCCATCAGCACCGCCATTGTGCCAATGGTTGTGGTATTCCGTGGTGTGCGAACTGAGAAGAGTGTCTCTGATCACATACAAGCCGCCTAGAACACTCTCGCAGGCTCTTCAAGGTGGTCGAAAGGTTCTAGCACTGCTGGAAACTCCGAAGCTGTGAGTGTACGGTTGGGGATGCCAACATACCGTGTGTAGGCTATGGGTCCGCGATGTTGTTGCTGTTCGCCTTCATTGCCTGCCTCCTATGTATGCTCGGTCGGACCTAGCTAGGTCTCCGACAATTTCACATGCCATGCAAGTGCTTGGCCTACGTCCCTTCTCTTCCCAGAGACCCACTGGCCGCTGCCCTTACTATTTTTGATCGCACACTGACCAGCGTTCGCATACTAGCAAGTAACAGATTATTCTGTGATCAGAATCGGGCGGTATACCGCAATCTGCCTTCTCAGCGCTACCTGACCCCGAACCCACCACTGTCGCCTTGTTGACGCGATGTCTCTGCTCGTTCTGCCTGGCGGTAGGGTCGAGGGTTATGATGAGAATGGCCGCAAGACATATTCCTTTGACCTGGTAAGTCATGTGCCAATGACCTATGGTTCCTTGTTGACAATTCTGATAGCGCGCCATTCTCAATGGTATTCAGCGTGGACAGCGCCGCTTCCAGACGGTCAACAGCAAGCCACTTGAGATCTCCGACCTGCCACCTGAAGTCCATGTCGAGATTGCATCTCTCTTGGCCACCGAAGCCGACTCAATCCGTCTCAAGTTCTACCATCCGAAGAACCAACCTCGCCGCCTTGTTCGAGACACGTTCAAGCCAGCACCCAATGGGCCATCAGATGGCGAGGCTGAAGAGGACGAGACTCAAATGGGCCTCCACTCTGATGCGTCGAGTCTCATGCGGGTCAACAAGTACTTCTACCATACGGTCAAGGCAGTGCTTTATGGCACCAACCGCTTCGACTTCCATAGTTCGGAGTCGGTTCGCATGCTCAAGGGCCTTGGCAAGATCGAACCAAGTGCTCTGGTCTTGCTCAAGCACGCCAGTGTCATTCTCGAGGACCCCAAGAAGGTTAAATGCATGGTGACGGACTTGAGTGCTTCGCCAAAGCTACGCAGCCTCGTCATCGTACACCAGCGCATCAATAAGTGCATCTTCTCGAAGGGGACCTACAGCGTCTCACGCTTGGCTCAGGACATCATGCCATTGATCGACAAGCTCCATGCCAGTCACCGGCTCACTCCTCGTAGCTACAAGTTGCAGGACATCGTGTCTCTTCAGGAGTGCCAATGCAAGTCTTGCAAGAACGCCATCGAGGGCAAAGCCTGCTGCGCTCTCCCCGCGTGTGCCACTGCGCATACCGACTTCGACCGCGAGCTGCGTCAACTCATCGTACAGAAGTACGGTCCGGATGCTTGATTGTACTGGCCCGCATACTTGACTGTATGGTCGCGATGTCTCTTTTGATACGGCTTCCTACTCAACACTCTCCTCTCAACCGTTACTTTCTCCAACGACACCAAAAGCATCCCACTAGAGACCAGCCTCCCCTTACGAACACACTGGTCCTCTTGCCGAATCCCCTTTGATGTGGCTCGCCCTGCACCGAATCTGTCACACTCGCTCTAGTGAAAGCTTCTCCGTGCAACTCATATGCATCCGTCCAAGAGCACTTCCTGATGTCAGGATGGATTTGTAGCACCGTTACGGGTGCTGCTGTTGTGGCGGACGCAGAGTTTAGTTAGGGGCAAAGATGTAAGACGGGGTACGGAGGCTGCAGCTTTAGTTCCACAAGTACTTTCTACCATAGCTGTAGGCTAAGTGTTTCGAAATCTTTGTCCCTTCTGTTGCTTGATCACTCTCTGTCGTGGTTTCCTGATCTGTCTCTGGGATGCCTGAGGTTTCATCTCAGTCCGTGCTTCGCGCTAGCCTCCACGCCACCCGTTCCTGGCCATCCCATCTCTCATGAGTCTCATCACGTCCATCGACTACACCTTATCTTCCACGACTACGCTCCTCCTGCAGGATTTAAGTTGCAGACGGCCACTCGTCATGTCCAAACTTGACCAAGGGTGGTGGCTTCTCAACTTTGTTATCGCGAATCGCCCAGCTACTTCGATGACCCGCTTACGCCACGCCGAATCGCAATCGACGGACTGATTGTGAGCATTGAAGCGATGGATCCGCGACAGCTACTGAATCCGAAGGCCTTTGCCAAAGAAAAGGCAAAGGCCTCGAAAAAGACGCCTAATTATGGTACGTTGTGCTCTGCAACCACCTTCTTCTTCATTGCCAAGCCTTGCTTCACTTCACTTGAACAAGCGCGTGCATGAAACTACGCGTACTCACATGAAGTCGGCGACGCGTCAAATGATCATGTGCCAAGTTCAACAGCCGAACCACTGTCGTCGTTGAACCTCAACAACACACCTCATTTTGACTTCTGCCTTGACTTCCGCACTCGCTCATGACTGATCATTACACCCACCCTTGATCAGTGCTATCACCCCTTGCACATACCTTTAAGTCTATCACCAGGACTGGTGGCAGGCGCCGCTTCCAGTGCGCGTCTCAAACCAGATCATGGGCTCGTTTGATCGCCCTTTCGAGGCACCTTCCGTGGGCAACGAAAATGACTTCAACCACCTTTCACCGCCCACGGTCGGCGGTTACCAGCAACGGCAGTTTCTGACACTCCCAGGCCCGCAGCAGACCCGCAAGCCGACGAATGCCTCAGATCAAGGGCCACAAGTTCCGCAGGCGTCCTACAATCCACAGGCACTCCTAAACCCAAAAGCCGCCATGGCAAAGACGTCACCTCCTGGCGAATCCGCGCAAGCTCGAGCAGCAGACTCTAATGACACTGAGGTCAACATGGCGCGCATGATCGAGAACCTCAACGGCGTCCAGGAGCATGATGATGCTCCGATCAAGAAGCGCAAGACTCTTGCCGCGGAAGACGACGAAGAAGAGCGCAAGAAGGCCAAGACTCCCTCGACGCAGATTGGTAAAGGCGGCACGATCAGTGAGCACCTTAAGAAGGAGCGTCAGAACATCGCTGCTGATCAGTCTACCAACGACAATGCGATTGATCTTACCAAAGATGATGACGAAGTAGTTGAGCAGGGATCGCGGCAAGTCACAACCTCCAAGGCCGAGGAAGACGAAGAGGTCTGCCTTGGGATGTTGGACACCAATTGCAATGTTTTTCGCGTTCCTAGCGCATCCAAAGCAGCAATGAACAGCGTCCCGAAAAGCTACTGGCCACTGATCCGGGTTACATACCGCAAGGAGAGCGGCCCCGGAAACATCATTGATCTGTACGACAACGCGAATGCAAAATTCGGTAACCTGGACCTCAAAGCAGGCTCAGCCTTAGGCCCGCTGATCGAGGGCCACTCAGTCAACAAGATGCGACTGAAGATGGTGTTGCTCAATCGAGTTCGACGAAATGAGTCGCCCGGTATGAAAGTGTCTCAATCGCTGAAGATGGTCGTCACCGTATTCACACCTCGTAAGCTGTCGAAGAGAGTTGGCATGTGGCTCTCGCAGAGGCAGCTGTTCCTCCGCACTCCAACTTCATGGCAAGGCAGGCCAGTCGAGAACCCTCATGAAGTCCGCCCGCTTTACGCACCAGCTGCCAACAACAACTCGACACAGAGGCAGCAAGGCCCAGCAAGTGGTCACCACGTCCAGCGTACTGCTGAAGAGATGCGGCGCGAAGCAGATTCGATGTTCGACAAGTTAGCCAAGGAGGAGGACCTCCCAGAAATGGAGAGTAACACGGATATTATCAAGACTCCTTTAATGCCTCACCAGAAGCAAGCGCTCAACTTTTTGCTTACTCACGAGCGCGATGACTACGAAGGCGACGAGATTCCTAGTCACTCACTCTGGAAATATCGACCAAAGGACAATGGGAAGCCTGCATGGTATCATGTCATCACCGGTTTAGAGGTACACGAGAAACCAACACCAATCCAGGGTGGCATTTTGGCCGACTCGATGGGTCTCGGCAAGACTTTGAGTATGCTGTCACTCATCGCAGCGACAAAACAAGCTGCGGCACGTTTCCGGCAAGAACGACCTAACGAGGAAGACGATCTGGACCGCAACGGCCGTGCCACTCTCATCGTCTGTCCAAAGTCTGTGCTCTCCAATTGGCAAGAGCAGATTGCGGCACACACTGTTGCTGGCAGCATGACGTGTTACGTCTATCATGGAACGAATCGCATGCAGGATACGAGCAAACTGGCCAAGTACGACATCGTGCTTACGTCCTACAACACAGCCGCTTCAGAGTTCAGCGATGGCAATCGAACCAAAAAAGCTCTGAGCAGGATAAATTGGTTCCGTGTCGTGCTTGATGAAGCTCATCAGATTCGTACGCAGACCACCAAAGTTTCTAAAGCCTGCTGTGCTCTTTATGCTCAGCGGCGATGGGCAGTCACGGGAACGCCTGTGCAAAACTCTCTCCACGATCTTGGTGCCTTGATCAAGTTCCTCCGTATTCATCCGCTGGACCATCCACAGACATGGACACAGTACATCATGTCGCCCTTCAAGAATGGCGACACCAATGTGATTCAACAGCTTCAACTCCTGGTTGGAAGCATCACTCTGCGTCGTGGCAAGCAGACAATTGGCCTACTGGACCGCACAGAAGAGATCACCCGGCTCGAGTTCACCGAGGCTGAGCGACACTTGTACAAACAGTTTGCAACCACTTGCCGTACGCATTTCCATAACATCACTGGTGGCGGTAACCAGCTGCGTGGCAAGGCCTACGCGCATGTCCTCAAGTCCATTGGCCGCTTGCGTGCGATTTGCGCCCACGGCCGAGAAATGTTGACCGAAGAGGACATGAAGGAGATTGAAGGCGACGATCCGAGCAACGCCATTGTTCTTGACATCGGAGACGAGCCTGAGCTTGCAGACGAGAACGATTTCACTCCTGATAGTCAAGCTTATGGACTGCTCAAGGTTATGCAAGACAGCGAAGTAGACACTTGTGCTTCATGTGGCAATAAGCTCGGCAAGCAGGAGTCAGCGGATGGAGTCGTTGACCTCACAAAAGAAGACAGCGAAGCAAGCTATCAGGCTACTCCAGAGCCAGTCGCCGAGCTGGACGAGGAAGAAAATCTTCTGGGCTATCTGACGAGATGCTTCCACCTGATCTGTCCCAAGTGCGCGCCAACGCATGTGGAGGACTGCAAGAACCGTATGGAAGCGGATCGTTGGCACAAGTGCCCATATGACGACGCTTACCAGCCAATGGGTATGAAGCCCCTCTTTCGCCGCGGACTGGAACAGCATTTGGATGAGAAGAACCGGACTGAGAACCAGGCGATGGGTGCGAAGTGGGATGCAGACAGCTACGGTGGCCCGCATACCAAGGTCAACGCACTTCTTGCCGATCTCGAAGAGTCTGCCGCCGAGACGCGTGCTCTGCCAGCAGGCGAACCGCCGATCAGATCTGTTGTCTTCAGTGGCTGGACTTCCTACCTGGATCTCATCGAGTATGCCCTTGACCGTCAGGGTATTCACTACGCGCGTCTGGACGGCTCCATGTCAATCAAGCAGCGTACAGCTGCAATGGAACAATTCAAGACTGACGAGAGCTGCGTGGTCATGCTGGTCTCCATCAAAGCAGGTGGACAAGGTCTCAACTTCACGGCCGCCAACAAGTGTTACGTGATGGAACCCCAATTCAATCCCGGCGTGGAACAACAGGCCGTCGACCGTGTCCATCGTCTGGGCCAAACACGTGCCGTTTTCATCAAACACTACATCATGAACGATTCAGTTGAGGAGGGTATCCTGAAGCTGCAGAGAAAGAAGGAGGCTTTAGCTCAGATCTCGATGGACAAGAAGAAGAGTAAGCAGGAAGAGAACAAGGCGCGCATGGACGATTTGAGGGAGCTTTTCAAGTAATGCAAGGGCGAGTGCAATTGCGAGAATGACGTGAAAAGTTGTCGCAGAAAGAAACGCTTTCACATCACATGGCTACAGAAAGCCACCAGGGCGTTCAGGATCGTTTGGTAGCCTTTCCTACGATACCCACGCCAGCGCCGAGCGCCTGGCTAGACCGCAGCTTTCGCGAGGCATAGCGGCCATTGGCATAGACAGGACAGGAAACTATAGAACATGAAATGCGCGTTTTGCTGTGAATCATGATTATCATGCACCACGTAAGTGAAAATGCTCTTACACTTCTCGTTGGCTCTGATACAGATCTCATATTTTTTATGCTCCCCAAAAGCGTCGCAGACGTTACTACAATACAAGTTTTCTGATTGAAAAACGGTTCCATACATCCACCCATCCGGCAATTCTCGCCGTGTCACCGGCCGCTTGGCCAAACATATCCGCAACAGAAAAACCGTCGCTAGAGCTGACCGTTCTACAAATCGTGCTTCATGAACCCTTCCGCGTCCTCTCCAACAGGCTCGAATGTGTTGGGGACATCGGAGTCATTTTGTGGCACAGCAGCGACTTCCGGGGTAGGTTCAACATCATCCATGTTCAGAAAATCGTCCATGCCTTCCATGCCTTCCATTCCTTCCATCACTTCAAAAGTGCTCTCAAACTCGTTCGACTCTGGTGCAGCACCAAGGTCTCCATTGTCTTGCCCGAAGATCGAAGTAGGCTCGGGCTGTTGAGGTGCTTCACTCCCGGCGCCAGAGCCGGAAGCTTCGGTGGGTTGGGTAGCTTCTCGCTGCTCAGGAACGGCATTCTGCTGTTGTGGTTGTTCAGCGCTAGGCTGAGGTTGCTGCAGTTTCATGTTTGCGAATCTGGCTTCTGTCTCACGAACGCGTTTTCGGAATTGCAGTCTGTCGAGGAACAGCTTTTGGCGGGAACGCTCAATCTCGCGACGCTCTGCCTGAAGGAGCGCTTCCATCTCACTGAATTGTTGCAACTTCAGCTCGAGCTTCTGCAGCTGTAAATTGACGGCTGCAGATACTTGATTCGTTAATTGTCGCTCAGTGTGCGAGGCGAGAGCAGCTGAACGAGCAGCAGTCAGGCTCAAGGCTGTTGTCGGCAAGTCGTGTGATGTAGGTGGTTCTCGAGTGGCAAGAGATGTCGTGTCGTCGACGTCCATGCTGTCCTCGCCCTTGACTTCTTGCGGCTGGGCAGATGTATCTGCAGACTTGTCCTTCTCTGCACCGGCAGCGGATGGCGCCTCGGCCTCAATGCGCTGCTTGAGCTGTTTGCGCATCTCCTCAACGCTCTTGCCCGCTGCCTTTGCGGTGGTAGCTGGGTCAGCCAAACCAGCCAGGAAGCCCATGACAGACATGACTGGGTTGTCGAACTGGCTGAAAGGTAATCGGCCCCCAGAAAGATATGCCAGGTCCTGAACCCCGACGCCATTTGCCGTAGGTGTTTCTTCCAGATATTTGTCCTCGATCTCCAGCTGCAGAAATTTGAGCACGCATTCCTCTCTTGTCTTGGATCCGACGTGGTCTGCAACCTGCTCCCAGCTGTCATCGAACATTTCCAAACCTTCTAGCAACAGCAGAAGCTCGGCGTCCGTCCATGTTGCCTCCTTGTCACCCACACTACGGTAGTTGTCGTTTTCGAGCTTGACATAGTCGGCAGAGGTGGTTGAGCTGGGGAATCGTCCTTCTTGGAAGCACAAGCTGCAAAGATCGTATCGTTGGTCCTTGTTGGGCTTCGGCGTTGTTGCTACGGCGGGTGGATTTTTGGAGTTGTGATACCGCACACGAGTGCAGTCTTTCCCGCAAGAATAGCAGAAATACTGCTTGCCATCCTGTTTGAGGCTCTCTTCAACGCTCTTCTCTCCGTTCGCTTCACTGCCCTCTGTCTTTGCAGGTGTGACGTCCTTGCCCTTGTCATCGTAAATGTTTCGTCGCACTTCGAGGCTGAGATCTGCTTTGCCGCCAGCTGCCAATTTTTCGGTGGCCGGGAGCGCCTTGCCGGCTGTCACAGTACTTGCAGCTGGTTGCAGTGGCTGCAACCCGCGTGGGGTATCTGCAGTGATTCGGAAATGGCCCGTGAAAGGTGGGCCAATGTTTGAAGGCCGAGTGTCTGGGTCAATCTACAAATCTCATTAGAGAGTGAACACTCCAGATAGATGTCAATACACACCTGATAGTTGATTAGACCCCACTGTTCCAGGAACGAGTGGACTCTCATGATCGCGCACACGTCTCCAGCCAAATTCCTTCTGCATGCTGTCACCGTGAGATACTCTGATGGATTCAAGCGATATGTGTTGACCATGAAGTCTCGGTAGTCTTTGTACACAGCCGGAGTCTTGCTGCGATTGCGATTGTTGAAGAACTCGGGCAGTGCCTTGCGTTCGAGTGCGTGAATTTCATGCATGTCGAACCAGGCGCTGTAGCTCGGCAAGATGATGGCATGGTTCTGGTCGATAAGATTATTTCGCGCAACCTGTTCCGTCGCAGCTTTGGTTTGTGCTGGCGCTGGTGTAGCTCCCGCCGCAGGAGTCGCGTCGTCCTTAGTGTCGGCCATCTCTTCATCCTCCCCACCCTCTTCAGCGTTCTCGGGCGCGGGCGCATCGGGCGCGTCGAGTGGATTGTCCGATACTGGCGCCGCATCGTCTGATGTTGGCTTTTCAGCAGCAGGCTGCTCTACCTTCGCGTCGTCCGCGTCTTCAACCATTGACGTGTCTTGGTCCTGATTCTGCGATTCCTGCTTGGCGCCTGTCTCGATGGCCTCGTTCTCGACGTGAATCAGCTCATCAGATGCCTCTCCAGGGGCATTGGCATCCTCGTTCGCGAATTCGAAGTCCATTGTGGCTGTTTATGGAGGGTGGGATAAAAGTGGGAGCTGTGATGCGCCCAGCCAGCTCCGTCCCCGGACACGAGCCTCTGATGCGCGACAAGAGTGCAGGCCAGTCGCGTATGCTTTGAAAAGCACTTGTGGTATGCTAAGGAGTGTGGAGAGCAGTGTGAAGAGCGCGACTTGATGTCGTGTGGTGGTTCGCGATGCGCTGAGAGGGAGAGACGCGAACGGTGCTTGTCGGACGAGTCGGGAGGATGCCGCGCCACGGTGGCCTGAACATGCACAAGCGTCACATAAGGCCCACCTCTGCAGCAACGACCACTTGAAACAGGAACGGCCATTTCAGGCGAGGATGGACATCAAAAACATTCATTAGATAGCTATGCCATTCGCTCTCGAAGGCTCATGTGATATATCTCAAAGTACTCGTCGAGCAAAACGTTTCCAGATGTCCTCACGGCGCTTGTTGGAGTCTGGGGCGTTTCAATGAAATAGCCTCCGACCTACAAAGTGAGCCATTGTCGAGTTCCTCGTCAAAGCTGACTTCCTCACGTCGGAGCAGACATGCTTCAACGCCATCTCACGTTGCTTGCGAAGCCTGGTCCCCAACAACAGATATGAAGGCAAGCGCGCCCCCTTCAGCTTTTTGTCCCTCTTCCGCGTATCGCGTTTCCAACCTGTTACAAGCGCGAGCCGTGGAATAGAATGCTAATGCCAATGTAGCACAACAGACAAACGACCTCCGTTCCAGAACCCATTCTGCCGCATTCGACCTGCGCTGCTGATTCCCGACGGCTGCCCCGCTGAACGCCCGCTTGCAATGTCCCGGTATTTTTCATAAAGAAGGGTTTCCTGTGATGCGTCCTGACGCCGCCCTAGGTAGTTCAGATGGCTCTGTAAATGGAAAATGTGCCAAGTTCGGCAATATGCTATAATATGCCTGAATCCTTCAGTGCGTTCTGCAAAATGGTCTCTTTTACTGCAGCAAAAACGAGACGGATGTTGGAGGTATCCGTGGCTTGTGTAAGGCTGAACGGCTGTTAGTATGTCTTGATAAACCTCCACAGGACGAGACACTCACTGAGGGTACAAATTTAAGTGTGCCCGGTTAACCTGATTGAATCGCCACAATAGGTATTTCGCAGCGCGATTCACATCGTTTCCGCCGGAATAGTCCGGAAAGTAGTTTCCGAGCGGTGATTTGGCCAGCTTGGCTCGAAACAGATCCACCTTGTTCAAAAACAGGATGATGGATGTCCGCATAAACCACCTCGAGTTGACCACTGAGTCGAACAGAACCAAGGATTCCATCATTCGATTTTGACTGCTCTCTTCCAGCAGGACCTGATCATATTCGGATAATGCCACGCAGAATATTATTGACGTGACATTCTCGAAGCAATGGATCCATTTCTTTCGTTCGCTACGCTGGCCGCCGACGTCGAACATATGTATGCTGAGTTGGCCCATCTGGAATCTGGTCTCATAGATACCAGTGGTTTTTGTTCGTGCCCGCAGTACATCAGCTTCGGTAGGGATGTAATCGGGTGCTGATATTCTCGTCACCTCGTCAAAGAAACTGTGTATTGATTAGCATAAACACTCCAAAGGCGGATACTTCCGATCGTACTAAGGCGCTGAGTCCATGAGGTAGAACTCGTTCCCGTGCGCGTCCAACAGAGATGCGATGCAGGGATCTTTCCATATGCTTGCAATGGCTTCTCCTACGCGTTGGTCCAACGCCTGTTGTGGATCCGGATCGACTGTGTACTCCATTATGTAGTCAGTCAATTCCCGATTCGCCGGATCTTCGACCTCGATCTCGAATTGGCGCATAGCACCAACCAAGGCCTTTGCGCAGTCCACAAGGTTCTTGTAAATGGTATGGCGATAGAGCGCCAATTCGTCCACTGAATATCCATTCTGATGTATGATTTTCATTTGTTTGACGATTGTACTCTTCCCGCTCTCGCCAGATCCTACACAAAGTCAGTGCGCGGTCTATCAATGCCCTGAAGACCGGTGTCGTACCCAGAAGTAATATCTTGCATTCTCGACGTAGCTTCTTTGAGTCCTCCTCCAGCGTTCGGTCGATCGCCTGACTGCGCTTCTTCTGTTCCCCATCTTGGGCATCACCGCTGCTCATACACGCGCCCATGGCGATGCAAGTCAGGATAGCCCGACGGCTCCAGCGAGCTCAGGCGATTACAAGGACGACCCCAAACCGCTGTCGGTGGTGAGGCCAGCTCCGGCGGTGCAGATGTGCAGCTCTGCGCGTGATTACGCTCGTGCGGGCGGTGCTCTCAATAGTTGACTCTGGCAAACGTGGAGAGGTGCAGCGTGTGGAATGCGGCCAGCAAGCGCGCGCGGCTTGTTCGCTCGGTGGCTTCGGGTCCTTTGTGTCCTGGTGATCGTGCTCGATGCGGCGGCGGCGGTGCGCCAAGCGGACGGCGCGACGTCGACAGCGCAGCAGGCCGGGCGAGATGACGAGGAGTCGGTCGGTGGTGAGGATGGGTCGCAGGCGATGCAGGTGCAGTGGTGCAGCTTCGGCGGGATCGCGCAAGGTGTCGCAGGCGGAGCGGCAGCTGGTTGGGCACGGTGATGATGTCGATGCAGCTCCGATCTCCAGACGGACGGTATGGCGCACAGACGGCAGATGGGTTGCGTGAGGCGGCTTCCTGCGGCGCGCGAAGTGGCGGCCCTGAGCACGCCGGCGAACTGGAGGGTGGAGTGGAGTGCCTTCGACGGCGAGGCTGCGTTCGAAGGGCGAGGGAGGATGTACGACGTCGGTGTGAAGGTCTGCAATGCCTAATAATGCCTGTGCTCGGTAACTCAATCACGACTAACCAAGGTGGAGACGGCGCAGATCTGGGCGTTCTCACAGACTGCACAGCGAGCGCTAGATACCGGCGCGCCACGTTAAGCGGAGAAAAGAACGTGGTCAACACTCTCACGTCCTCTTGCGCCACGGCTTGCTGCATCGACGAACGAGCCTGTGCAAAGTGCTCCATTGCAGTGCCGGGGTGCAGTCCCGACGACGACCCCAGGCACTGTCATCACGAAACACAGGCACTGCTATTGCGGCTGGCCGTAGGCCGTCGGCCGCGAATCCGAGCATGTCTTGATCCTGAACGTCGACTTGTCGTATCCCAACCACGCCACACCGAGCGCTCATCGCGTCTCGCCCTCGCCCTCGCCCAATTCGTTATCACAGTACATTCTCGCCGCCATGTGGGCTCATTCAGCTGCGCCCACGGGTTTCGTATCCACTGACCTTCTCACGGCCTCGCGTGCCGCTACCCGCATAGCACATCGTCTGCTATGAGTACGCGACAACCGTGACGCCGCACGTGTCAGACAGTACGTACCCGTCGCCTAGGTGCGGTTCGGCGAGCGGCGGAACAAGCCCTTTTTCGCAATGGCTACTGTTCCCAGAAATGAAGTTTCGAGCAGCAAGCTTCAGGTGTGTACTTCGAAGCCAGGGCATCGCACAATGGCATCACTGCTGCCGGCAGATGCGCGTTTGTTGCGGCAAGAGTGGCAGTGGCAGCAAGCAAGTGAGGAGTGGGAGCCCGGCGATTTCACGAATGGGGAAATTTCCACGCCCAAATGTCCCAATCCACGTGCTCTGCGCACGCATTGCATTGCACATGCACTCCGACCCAGCGCGCGCACTACTCGCACATGTGTGGAATTGTTGCAACAGGCGGTCACTGAGTCGCGATGGGCGAAAAGCTTAATGCATCCGCACACTGTCTGGGACAGCCCTCGACATAGCAGCTTGTCTGACGCAGGGCACATCCAGGACCAGCAGCAGCGCCAGGACTGCAGTGGCAGTCTGATAAGTGTATGGCAGGCAGTGGCGGCGTGGAGGAGGCGGGTGTGGGACGTGGAGAGGCAAAGCAAAGCAGATGAGGGGCAGCGCTGAAATTCTCGTCATGTAGCAACGCAACGGCCATGGGGGCCTTGATGTGTTTGTGCCAGCAGCAATGATATCACAGTCTGGCGAACGTAAGAGATAGAGCCCGTGAGGTTGAAAAGTCGAGCGATTAGTGGTTATGGATGTTGGCCCGGTCGGCGCCTTTCTGGATAACTCGCAAGCGCGCTGAAGGCCTGTTGCTATGACGTTGCAGTGATTCCGACGATTCTGCAAACAAGAGCGGCAAGCCGTCCGCACACCAGCGCGACGAGGAGCCAAAAACGTGGTCGACATCGTGCCGTGTCCCCTCAGCCTCACAATCCTCCCACTCCGACACTCCCTCTGCCTCCGTATCCGCGTGCTTGTGGCAATCATCGAGCGCGCGGCGAGCTTCTGAAGAGCTTTTGACGGCCCGTGAGCCTGCGTCGATCTTCGATCGACCTAATTTGCACGCGAGAGCGGCTCAAAGACGACTTCGTTGCTGGTGCAATTCCCAACTGCCACAACACCGCCATACAAAGGAACTTTGTGCTGCCACACACAATCACCGAGTGCGCCATCCAGCTCCAGCGTGGTCCGAGGCAGTCGCGCAAGGAACGTGCAACTTCAGTCGCTCTGCTCTGCTTCCCCCCCAGCCGCTACCGTCCCCGCTACTCGATCGCCCTGCGACGACCTACGACACCCGCCGAAGCCGCCGACACCCTTTCACCCACCCCACCACCTTGATTCGAGATCGAACCCACCTTCACCATGGCGGAATTCGTGCGTGCTCAGATCTTCGGCACGACCTTCGAGATCACGAGCAGGTGCGTCGCAAGAGCCCGAAGGCAACGCCACAGAGGCGTCTGCGCACCGAGAGTCGCGATGTGCGAGGACTGACACTCGCCTAGATATACGGATTTGCAACCCGTGGGCATGGGAGCCTTTGGGCTTGTATGGTGCGTACTTGGGGAACAACAGCGAAAGTGCTAGGGCCAGACCACTGACCAGCACTTAGCTCGGCCAAGGATCAGCTCACAGGACAGGCCGTCGCTGTGAAGAAGATAATGAAGCCTTTCAGCACACCAGTTCTGTCCAAGCGTACATACCGCGAGCTCAAGCTGCTCAAGCACCTCAAGCACGAAAATGTACGCTCCCTTCCCCGCTCCCGCGGCACGGTTGCGCGCATACTCACTAACCCCAGGTCATTTCTCTCAGCGACATCTTCATCTCGCCTCTCGAGGATATGTATGTCGGTAAGTCAACCCTGACCACAAACTTGGCTTATTCTCTTCTCACAGTTATTTTGTGACCGAATTGCTCGGGACCGATCTCCACCGCCTCCTTACCTCGCGCCCATTGGAGAAGCAGTTCATTCAGTACTTTCTGTACCAAATACTCGTGAGTTGCACTGTTCCTGTTTTTGGGCACAGAGCTGACTCGTACAGCGTGGTCTCAAATATGTCCATTCCGCCGGCGTGGTGCACCGTGATTTGAAGCCTTCGAACATTCTTGTGAACGAGAACTGCGACCTGAAGATCTGCGACTTCGGTCTTGCCCGCATCCAAGATCCTCAAATGACCGGATACGTTTCCACGAGGTATTACAGAGCACCGGAAATCATGCTCACATGGCAAAAGTATGATGTGGAGGTGGACATCTGGAGTGCAGGCTGCATTTTTGCAGAGATGCTGGAAGGCAAGCCATTGTTCCCTGGCAAGGACCACGTCAACCAGTTCTCGATCATCACAGAACTTCTGGGTACACCTCCAGACGATGTTATTTCTACCATCTGCAGCGAGAACGTGAGCAGCTCCGCATTGAGGATGCGAGACAAATTGCTGATCCACTGTCTAGACTCTGCGATTCGTGCAATCTCTGCCCAAGCGTGAGCGCCAGCCACTGAAGAACAAATTCAAGAACGCCGATCCTCAAGGTAAGCAAGAATGATGAAGAATCTCTAACAACACTCACTAACGTGTTCAGCAATCGAATTACTTGAGCGAATGCTTGTCTTCGATCCTCGAAAACGTGTCAAGGCGGGCGAAGCACTCGCCGATCCATATCTCGCCCCGTACCACGACCCTACAGACGAGCCTGAAGCGGAAGAGAAGTTTGATTGGTCGTTCAATGATGCCGACCTTCCAGTAGACACATGGAAAATCATGATGTACGGCTAAGCAGACTCACAAAAGGTACTGGAACAGACGCTGACGATTGCTTTGCTTAGGTACTCGGAGATCCTCGACTACCACAATGTTGACCAAGGCAACGAGGCCACGGCTGCAGGCGGTCTGACCGAGAACGGAGCTGCTTAGAAAGAAGTCACGACATCAATGAAAGCATAGGGCGGTGCACAGGCGTCCGGCAGTCGGAACGATATGATCCCACGTACCAGCCAGTAATGATATCAGCGGGAGGCAGGGTGCCTATGTCATATGTGTGCGACAGAAGTCAAACGGCGCTACTTAGCAGGACCAGTTTGGATGCAGTGAGGGGTGGAGTAAGTTTTGACGCGGTGAGATATCAAGTCTCACGCAGCGAAGGAGGCCTTTTGTCACAGCAACGCACCAGAAGTGCTGCAGAGCTGCTTCCCAGTCTCTGCGGCATCCGTACCCTAGATCACATTCAACAACGCAATTGCGCATCGCCTTACATAAAACGATATACGTGGTGATAGAAAAATGACCAGACAGTCACATGGCCATCAGTAACTATATCTCATCGACCACAAAGAACAATGATTTGAACATCACTGCAAATGTCGATGTGATCATCCTTTCTTTTCTCGGAGCGCGTGAGGGCCGGCCTCGGCTCAGACACCCTGTAAGCCGAGAAACGGCATGACATGACGACTTTCTACAGCTCTACCACCTTGCTGTGATCGCAGCAAACCACAACACAATACCGCCAACATGGTTGCACCATTACGGAATGGCGTCCTGCGACAAGCAGCGACTTGCCTTCGCCAGCAACGCAGTACGCCCTCAATTCGACCAATGTCCCGCGAAGCATTGCGCCGCCTGGCATCGACACTTGCGATCCTCGAGCAACGCGAAGGCAAGCTGAATATGTCATCCCTGGCCTCAATCTCGGCTGCACAGAAACTGGGAGGTAGCATACATGGCTTCGTGGCAGGCTCCAATATCAAGTCGGTGGCCGACGAGGCCTCCAAGGTCGACGGACTGGAAAAGGTGATCTACGTCGAGAACGGCGCATACGACAAAGGCCTCCCCGAGAATTTTGCTCCTCTTCTAGTCGAGAACATCAAAAAGGGTGGATACACACATGTGCTGGCGGGACATTCTGCCTTTGGGAAGAACCTCATGCCGCGCGTGGCTGCGCTACTTGATGTGCAGCAGATCAGCGACATCACGGACATTGAGGGCGAGGACACATTTGTTAGGCCGATCTATGCTGGAAATGCGATCCTAACTGTGCAAAGTCAAGACGAGGTCAAGGTGGTGACAGTGCGAGGCACGGCTTTCCCGGCAGGTGCAGCTGAGGGCGGATCGGCTGCTATTGAAGAGGGTACTGACCCAAAGGCGGAATGCCCTACAGAATGGGTGTCTGAGGATTTGGCCAAGAGTGACCGCCCAGATCTGGCTACAGCAGAAAAGGTTGTCAGCGGTGGGCGCGGTTTGAAGAGTAAGGAGGAGTTCGATAAGCTGATGCCACCGCTCGCTGATGCCCTCGGTGCCGCTATCGGAGCCAGTCGAGCGGCCGTTGATTCTGGATTCGCAGACAACAGTCTGCAGGTTGGACAGACTGGAAAGAACGTCGCACCACAGCTATATCTCTGCGCTGGTATCTCCGGCGCCATTCAACATTTGGCTGGCATGAAGGATTCGAAGGTGATTGCAGCGATCAACAAAGACCCAGATGCGCCTATTTTCCAGGTGGCGGATGTTGGGCTCGTGGGGGATTTGTTTGAGAAGGTGCCAGAGTTGACCGAAAAGCTCAAGAGCTCGTAGACTAGCGACGGGTGATTATACCAGAAAGTGAGGCGTTTGTGGAGCCGACAGGTATGGAAATGCAATCTGTACTGCTCATCTAGCAGATCCTGGACATGTGATAGTTCGTGCAACGAATATGCTTTCTTTTACCCGCTATTGAGACCATGCCGAGCATCTTCCAAGGTGATGCTTACTGTGCCATGATGGCAGCGATCGTGTAGCAGAGGATCTCGCCCTATCGTGTCGTGTGATTTCCTCCGTACCATCATCATCGGATCAATGTCTCGTGAGTCTTGGCGCAACACCCGCACCAGACCAGACCTGCATGCAGCGGCAGACCCTTGGAGGTATGCGCTGGTCGTGCATATGGCATCGCGTTACTCCGCTATACGTACAGATTGATTGCGCTCGGCATTGACATACAGAGAGCACAACGATGAGGTTCCTCGTCGCCGAGCCACGAGATTACGCCGGCCCTCTCCCATCTACCCAAGGGATTTAGACTGCGAGCCGTTGGCTCTGAGGAGAAGCTCACCAGACTGCACTAGAGAACTACATTGACCGTCTTTATGCTTCGCATTCTCCGTGCAGGACTGGTCTCGTAAGCTTGTGCTGGCACATGGGCAGTCCGAAAGCGAGAGAGGAGCAGCCATGGCGACGCCGACACCACCACAAATTTCCAGAAGCGGTACCCCACGACCTCGAGAAAGCGATTTCAAGCCTCTAGTCTGTGTCGTAGACTTCAATCACCACCGTGGACCCGAAATCGAGCATTGGCTGGGTGCAGAAGATGGCGTCGATCCCGCAGTCTCGAACGACTGGGGCCTCATACCGTATATGGCGTTGCCGGACGGCGCTCACCAGAACGAGGAGGAGTTCTCCTACTTCACGCTAGTGCACAAAGGGAGCACGACGGCGGAGGGGAAAGATGTTGAGCCAACATCTGTCTTTGGGATATCGTGCATGCATCAGATCGATTCTAGCTCACTGACATGGAAAAGCGAGGAAGTCACAAGAAGTGCTGTACAAAAGGCTGTCGTGGTGATCACAGACCGACCAGAGGGATTCAGTGCGCTTCGGGAGAAGCTGAGTGCTGTGACAAGAGCATGGTTTGCCCAGAAAGATTTCAGAGATCTAGACATACTCCAGGTGGGTTAGTGGAAACTGTGGTAGGTCTAGTATCAGTAAGTGTGCTGACAGACTGGACAGCGCTTTCAGGAGAACCTCACGGAAGAGGTCTACAGGAGCGAGGATGAGAGAGATCAATACTTCGGCTTGAGCTTGCGAGAGCTTCTGCATACCTTCAAGTGGCAGACCTTGGTCATGCTGAAGTGCATGCTGTTGCAGCAGAAGGTCCGCCTGCCTGCTCCTGTACCCGCATCCCAATATCTGAGCTGACAACGTACTGTAGATCCTATTCTTCGGCTCGCACTGCGAGCGCGTCTGCCAGGCACAGTTCTCGTTGATTTCCTTGATACCGGGTTTAGTTCGCAGCCTACGCGACTGCGCAGACCCGGCTATGGATCGGTATGCGGAGACGTTGCAGAAATCGGATTCTGTCCGTACAAGCGATCGAGCATCCCTGCTTGCATATATTGGTTTGCCACTGCAACCGTTCGGCAAAGGATCTATGTTCGGTCCATATACCCCTCTGCAACAGCTTGACATGATCACGGATGCCAATACGCAGAGTTACGTGGTGGGCAGCACTAACAGTCTGCTCCTGCAACAGAAAGACAAGTATTGTGACTTACTAGTCAACCTGGACGAGGATACGGCACAAGTGCTGAACCCGGCATTGAAGAATGCCTTGACATTGACCACCGCCGATCGAAGATGGGTCGACTTCCTCACACAATCGGTGAACGAAACGTGGGATGCGTTCGATCCATCGCGTCCGACAACGCACGGGTACGCGGGTAGCGAGGAGTTTATCAGGCTTCAATTTGAAGAATACTTGATTGCTCTGCTGTCAGCCACAAAATATCATCAGTACATGGCTACACACAAAGATGGCGATCCGAAACTGCTCCTTGCGGACGTCGAGGGCGATCCGGCTTCAGAATTCTCTCTGGCGTTTGTGGAAGCATGGGAGCAATCGGAAAACTACAAAGTATGGAACAGAACTGCTGATAGCCAACTCTTCGACATTGTGGAACCTCGTCACCCAATGGCAGGCGGTCTGACAATAGAAGACGTACAACGTCGGCTCGCTGTGCAAATATCCGAATTGCACCTCGACGAACGCTTCAGCCAGACAAAAGAAGTGGTTGGCAAACGCTTGGCAGACGGCAGGACGCATGTGACGAGCGCATTCAATCGTGTATGGGCGGACATTGAAGCTATGCGAGAAGCACAACGAAAACGAACAGAGGATGCTAGAGCTGCGGCGGCGACTGCGAACCCTCAAGATGGCGAACAAAGCAAATCCGATCGACCAGATGCGCAAAAGGCACAAGCTAGCGTAGCAGCCGCAAGTCAGCGGGCAGGCGCATATCTCAGCTCATGGGGAACGTGGGCAGCCGAGAAGAAGAAGTCATGGTATGCGCAACGCAGCACAAGTGGTAATCAGGAAGCAGCGGCGGCGAGCACTGCTGCACCAGCGAAAGAGGCGCCAGCGCCATCGTCATATGCGATCAGGAATTCGATGCCCTCCGGTGGCCTTCGTGAATTGAAGCTAAATCGTTCGAACACGGGCGACGAAAAGATCTCATCTCCTCCGAGGAACCGGCCACGAGTTACGACTGTCAGCGAACTGTCTGTTAATGGTACGGCGAGGGCCGAGAAGCCAGCGTCATCGGAGTGACCTGTATATACATAGTTTGTCGCTCGTACGAATTGAGCGGGATCTCACTAATGTGCAGTGGGCGGCATTCTGGAGCGTTTTGGAATATACAGCATCAGCATAACTTGCAATGGAATAACCGACCATATTGGTCAATGCGTACGAGAGCAGGTGCAGAACGACGATCAATGTGAACCCTAATGTCCTAGAGATGTGTTTGGAGCAGAGCCAAAACGCACATCCTCGACTCCATGCTGATCTGGAGGTGCCGCATGGGCTGGAATTCGTCGTTGATATTTTAATATTGTTGATCTACGTGATCTTCAACTTCACGGCCCAGAGGCATGTTTTGGGTTGGGATTTAGATTGGTTGTGAGTGCAAGGGTGTACAGTTTGCGCCAAGAAATATCTCGAGGTGGCGCAACTGGCTTCCGCCTTCACATCAACTTCATCAACATCAACATCTCTCCATCCCACGGCCGCGCTACTCTGCCGGACATGCCATCGATGCGAGACAAGCAAAAAGTTTTCCAACTGCACCATGGGAGGCAGCGATGACAGCAAACCTTGCACGCCTTCCGCCATTCACCCCTGCCGCCACATGGGTACGCGTTGTCAAGAGCACGTGTCGCGTACGGTGAACGAAGAAAATGAAGTGAAGCGGGAAGCCTTCCTCGTGACGGCGCATTTGTGGCGGTACTTTTTGCGCGTCTCGGCGTCTGTCGTAGCACACTCTCCAACACCGACCTGGTTTTGCCGAGAGGTTGCGTGGGACGTGACACGAAGCTAACGCGTTACCAAACACCCACGCCCTTGATCGGATTTGCAAGCCGCGAGGGCCCAAAGTGCAACAGTTCTGGCAGACCGCCGCGAACATTTTCAAGATTGCTCGACGCAAGGCAAGTGACAGCAAGTTCTATCTCACCGATTTCTTACCCTCTTTGTTTTCAACAACAGGAGGGAGCTATCTCTGGTCCCAGGCTGAATGCCCGGCTCGACTTCTCGAGCGCGTCGAGTCGAGTCGAGATGGACTTCGCGCGAACTACTGACGATGGAATACCATCAATCCGGGACCCATGGCCAGTGAAGGACATTGTTTATGTCGGCATTGTGGGTCCGTTGATGCTCGCAGCATTTTTCGAATGGGCACTTTGGCTGGTCGCATTTCTCTACTGCCTGGGTAAATGCTTCGTCAAGGCTGGTGGCAGTACGAAATGGTCGACTCGAGTTCTGGCCGTCCTTCTCATGATCATTTTCAGCTGCTTGAGACTGGTCTTCTTACCAATCATGGTCGTCACGCTCCCGCTTCCGGCACAGGTCGTACAGTACTTCCCGAAGACTATGATGAGCGTGCTCCAATGGTTCGCTTTCTGTTCTTTCGCCGGTCTACTCACCATACCTTGGCTGCTTTGCGTTTACCAGCTGGTAACACACAACGTTGGGAGACAGAAAAGAATCAAGACAGTCCTGGATGAACACTCAGCGCCGAAGGTCGTCATTGTGATGCCGTGCTACAATGAGAAGCCAGAAGTCCTGCTCACAACCGTGGACTCGATCGTGGATTGCGAGTATCCTCCATCCTGCATGCATGTGTTCCTAAGCTTCGACGGAGAAAAAGAAAACGAGTTGTTCTTGAAGATAATCGATCGCTTAGGAGTACCGATCACACTGGAGCACTATCCTAAGAGCATCGACGTCAAATACCGAGGCTGCAGGATCACCGTCTCTCGCTTTCTGCACGGCGGGAAGCGTAGCGTCCAGAAAAAGACCTACAGACTCATCGTAAGTTTGGTGTACCCCAGGCCTTTGTCCTAACCATTCTGATTATCAAGCAGGACAAAATCTATGAGAATTACCTTCGAAAACATGACAATCTTTTCATGTTGTTCATTGACTCCGACTGTATCCTCGACAAGTACTGCATCCAGAACTTTATGTACGAAATGGAGCTCAAGCCCGGCAGCAAGCATAACAAGCTGGCCATGACGGGCGTTATTACCTCCACGACCAAAAAACACTCTTTGATCACTGTCCTCCAGGATATGGAGTATGTACACGGGCAGCTTTTTGAACGAAGCGTCGAGAGTGCATGCGGCGCCGTCACTTGTCTACCTGGAGCACTAACGATTCTGCGCTTCTCTGCTTTCCGGCAAATGGCCAAATACTATTTCGCAGACAAGGCGGAGCAGTGCGATGACATGTTCGACTACGGCAAGTGTCATCTCGGCGAGGACAGATGGCTCACGCATCTGTTCATGATTGGTGCCACGGAGAGGTATCAGATCGCGATGAACACAAGCGCATTCTGCAAGACGGAAGCAGTGGATACATATCGGAGTCTTCTGAAGCAGCGCAGACGATGGTTTCTCGGTTTCATCACAAACGAGGCCTGTATGCTCACTGACGTGAGGCTCTGGAAACGCTACCCCCTCCTGCTCATCCTGCGCCTGGCACAAAACACGATCCGGACCACTGCGCTACTTTTCTTCATCATGGTTATCTCCATCTGCACGACTTCTCAGGAAGTGGCGAACCTTCCTGTCGGATTCCTCGCTGTCTCTCTCGGACTGAACTGGGCGCTGATGTTCTATTTTGGCGCGGTACTCGGAAGATACAAGATCGTAAGTCGGTCGCTAGAAGTCGCTTCCAATCCCCGAACATTCTCGGACCTTCAGCTGACTGTTTGCAGATGCTTTATCCACTTATGTTTGTCCTCAATCCATTCTTCAACTGGGTATACGTAAGTATAATCTCCATTGAGCACTTCGGGCAGCTTCTTTTCTCAGACACGCACGGACCCTGTACTGACCACTATTTAGATGGTATACGGCATCTGTACAGCCTCTGATAGGACTTGGGGCGGCCCAAGAGCAGATGCTGCAGAGGCAGACGAGAAGACAACGCCCGCGCAGGCGGTCTCAAAAGCTCTAGCGGCCGGCGACGAGCTGAATATCAAGCCAGAGACTTTCCGCACCAAAGCAGACGTCCGGCCACCACTGATGCCATCCGGCTCACTCGAAGGTCGATTTGCGCCAGCCGAGCAAGTACCTGGCGGCTTCTACAGGCAGGTCAAGCCCTCTCCTCGACTGCATTCGGACATGACACCGAGAGAGCAAGAAGCAGATATACGTAGCGCGGCTCGTCGCGACCGATCACAGGATTCGTACATGTCTGAATGGAGCTCAGGCGACTCTCGCAACTCCTTGCCAATGCCGCGCAGAGTCGAGAGCATCGTTGGTCCTGAGATAACAGCGGCATATCACCAGCGACAAGCCCAGCAGCGACCAGCTGGAGGAGCTTTCTTTGAGTCCGGATTGTACGAGGACGAAGAAGAACTTCGACGTGAAACCGAGAAGCGATCCGCCAGCTTGGAGAGATCTCGACACCCTACGACGCGGTCGGTGTCTGCCGACAGCATGAGATCGGCCGACTCATCAATTGAAATGCACTTTCCGGTCCACCCAGCTCCGCTGGCCCGTCCACCAAGTCCGAAAGTAAGGATACCAACCAGAACAGGCGATGATTCACCAGATCGTGGCTCTCCTTCGCCTGGGGTCGCTGCTCCTCTGGGCGCTTACCACCCACACAGCCGCTCGGGCACGGCTCCTCGCATCGGGAAGAGCCCCTTGACGCGCAAGAGCTTCACTCGCTTGGCAACTGACGATGCTCCGTCTACGGCCGGCACTTCCACCGAGGTTGAGGTCAGAGTGCCAAGGAGAAGCTCAACGGACGAAGAAGTTCCCAGAGGGCGAAGACGGAGAACGAGCATGGGCCCTGACGGTCGACGTCGGCTGAGCAAGCAGGCTCCGGGAAGTAGATCGACGAGCAGAGCTTCAGTGGGTAGGAAGTGAGCTTCATGAGGTTGGCGGCAAAGGCGTGTGACGCAAAATAGATCGTGTGCTTGCGCGCTGCCTTGGAGGTGTCCAAGTTTTTTTCAGCTTGAACGGCACGTCGAATTGGGGAGATGTCCGCGACACTTGGATGGGAGTGTTTCAGCATAGTGTGGTTTCGAGACACAGCATAGCATGGTGCATGAGGCATGAATTGCGACACTACACGATGAAAAGATAGAAAACACAGGAAGATGCGGACCCCTGCGTTCCCAGTGCGATACAAATCCGAGCAAGAAGGTACCGCGAACTCCAAGTAGAGCAATAAAGACTCTGTTTGAACGATATAGAGTCTCTACGACCAGCTCGCAATAGCTGCAATGTCCGCATTATCCGCGTGTGCACTCTTCGATGGCGATTCATCTTCCTGTCTCCCACCTCTCTGCGCATACCATAACTCTTCCACGTTCTTCCGTGCATAGCGTCTCTTCTGCTCATATCCTTCGACCCTTTCAGCGTAATCCTCCGCCGCCTGCAGAATATCCCAACAACGATCATCACCCACACGTGCGAGCTGCATAGCCAGCGCTTCTAGCGTCCCAAAGCGAGGCATCCAGCCCAGAGGCTGCATATCAGCGAAATGCCGGAACGACCAGTCCACGAGCTCCACGCCTCGCTCATGCTCTTCTTTGGCTTTGACTGGATCCTGAATCTCACTAGCCTTGCGCAGAGCATATTTAGCTGCTTCGATGAAGCATAAAATGAGTCGATCGTAGGTCATAGCCGTTGGCACGACGCGGAGGGCTAGGAGTTCAGATACCAAAAATGAAGCTTGTTGCTCGTCCGGCGGGTCTGCGACTCTGCAACCTTTCAGTAGCAAGTTGAAAGTTTGGATATTTGCAAAAGATTTCTGTGCCCCTTGGCCGAGTGGCGCGAAAGTGTGGATAATCTTGTAGAGTTTCATGGCTTCGGCGAGATCCTTTTGCTCGATGTAGCATTCGATCAGTAGGTTGAGGATCGTGATGGAGATTTTGCGACCCGCAGTATGCAGATCGCGAAGTGTTGTCACGGCCTGCTTGACGAGGGCAGGCTTGTCTTTGATGTGCATGAAGATGCCTCTCGTCTGCGCAATCGTGGGCTCCAGCTTTTCCAGCGGCATGATCGTCAGAATGCTGATGGCTCGACCTAGATCCGGCGGGCTTGCGGATAGGTAAGCTGATATCAGTAGTTCGTAGTGAATTGGCCGAAATGCACTTCCTCGTTTGCTCAGATGTGTGAAGACTTCTGTAGCCATTGGAGCATCGCCTGCTTGGGCAGCAGTCGCGAGCACGTTCAGGCACGTGCCAGAAGATGGGTTGAAGTATCCTCGGTTGACTTGGCTCATCCAGACGAGGGATGTAGCATTGTGGTGACGCGCCTCGCTCCCTGTGTCGAGAAGGTACGCCCATACAGCTTGTCTGAGTCGTAGCTCTCCAGCATCATACCGTGTCCGCATCATCCGGAACGCCTCTTCTATCTCGCCAGCATCACACAGGGCGAAGACGGTCATATCCAGCAACCAGGGTTCGATATGCATTCTTTCTTGCCTCATCTTGTCCAGCCTTTCGAGTGCTTGCTCGAATCTTGCCTCCCTTAACATCCCAGCGATCATGTCGTGCCACCCTTCCTCGCTAAGCTGGAACCATCTCTTGTGCATGTACTCCAGGATCTCAGTCCTCAGTAAATGGTCCAAGTGTACACTCAACACCTTCAGCACAGCATGGCATGTCCCGACATCTGGCTGCAGCCCTGCTTCTCTCATCTCTTCTAGCAGATCGTGTACTCTCCATGCCGCTCCCAATTCATGATGCGTGTTGCTCAAAATGAGAGCGTTGTAAAGCTGTACATTTGGCCTCTCCTTCCTCTCTTTGACAAGGTATTCGGCGATGTTGAAGCACGCATTCGGTTGTCCCTCTGCCGCTGATATCCGAAGACGCCCGTAGAGCAAGCGCGTCTCTTCGTGCTCCAAATTGGCATCATGTTTCGTCTCGAGATGTGCGGCTGCGCGATTCTTTGACCGAGGCTGCTGTAAGGGTTGGAAAGATGCTGTGCTATAGGTCCGGATGTCATGATGGGCAGTCGTAGCGTTGTGAGAAGGCCGTGTCCAGGTCGACTGTCGCAAGCATTGTCGCTGCTCTGGCGCTCGCCGGCTCCGACTGACAGCGCGCGTCGCCCGCAGGAGGCTGGACGATGACCATGACGGGCAGAGGCATTGCCAAAGCGGATCAATGGCAAGTTTCGCGGTGCTCATAGCATCGTTCCGGTATCGTCAGCTTCGTCTTCTCGCGTCTGTCGGAATTCCACCTGCTCACCGAAGTGGGTCCCGCTAGGACCATTGCCGACCCCTGTTCAGCCCTATCGAACCTTCTCCGTCGCGTTACTTCACGGAACCTGAGAAACACCAACTACTACATCTGTATGTGACAAACGTGTTTCCGTACTCATCGGCACGCTCTCCAGCTTCGTTCTTTTCCCGGCGATTGGCAAGCATGGCACAAGCATTGCGGCGGCAGAGAGCGCGGTGCAGCACACCACAATCCAATGCCAGCCTAGAATTGGCGAAGTGTTCGACAAGAGCTACCAAGTCAAGTATTGGATCTGTTGTGGTCCGTCATTCTGCTTTCCCTCAGTTGTACTGCTGAATGGTCTTGCGTTACTCTGTTGGAAGGCTTCTGATCTGCACGCACTTTTTGCCAAGGATATCAAACACAACGTCATCGCCGGGAAGCCTGGCGCGCGTGAACCTTGTCCAACACGCACGCGACAACTTCATCTCACACTTCATCGTGCACAGTCTGACCAGTCGCAGAAATCACTCCTACTAATAACTATGATCCGGTAACAGTCCATTATTTGATGAGCCAGGCGGCTTCAACGCATCACGATGCTGGCGCGCAGAAGGCTGCATCGAGCAGCTGCTCCCTTGCTCAAACCCTCGCCCAGTCCAAGCACATATCCATTGGCGTCGCGCATCTCAAGACGATCTGTAACTGGAGAAGCTGGCGATAACAATACCGGCCATATCTCGACCACTTCGCAAGAGGGCATCCTATTCTTCAACAGCATTTTACCGTCAAATTTACAATGGTTCTTTCGACTCACATCTGCCATCCCGACGGGACGGAGAACTCCAAAGATCTTGGATCCGTCGAGCAGTAACTACGGCGTTGTCAATCCCGCTTCTGCCTTTCAGAAGGCTTTAAAAGCGGAGAACATCGCGGGCAAAGCAGATGTGGTGGAAATCTTGCCTCGGTATGGAGAGGGTGCTGCGTTTTTGAAGTTCAGCCACGACGGCACGAGTGATTCGAAAACAATCTCAGAGGCGGTCAAGAAGTATCTCAACGAAAATACTGCGCGACCCTGGTGGAACCCTTTCATGACTGTACAAGTCGGTCGTGTACTGGGCAAGCCTTGGGTTGAGGATCTTTCGCGGCGTCCTTCTTCGAGGCTAAGGGTCGAATTCCTGCCGACTGAGCCTGGTGCTAGTGCGGCTGAGCTTACACAAGAGCAGCTCTACAGCTTCTTTAGGCCATTCGGCAAGCTGTCTGAAATTATCGTGCAACCCTCGGACTCGAAAGTGCTACCCAAGTACGCCCATCTGGATTTTGAAAGCTATAGAAAAGCTGTGATGGCGAAGAACTGTATGCATGGCTATCTCGTCACCGATTCTGAAGGAGGCGGAAAACTTGGGACACTGCTCCGCTTGACCTACGAAAAGAGGCAGCGTGCGGGCTGGATCAAGGATTGGATTATGAACCACCCTCGCATCGTTATACCACTGCTGGTCGCGTTAATTGCCGGTATATCAGCTGTAATTTTCGATCCCATCCGGACGATTGCTATCAAAGCCCACATTACGCGTGCATTCCACATTGAGGACAATTGGATCTTTGCCTGGCTCATCAAGCAGAGTGAAGATTTGGTCAACAAGGTCAAATCGCTTGGACGGGATTTGGATGTCAATGACGGTGGCATGGCTGTTGTGTGGGAGGACAGACAGAAAGAGATTGACCAGATCCAGTCCTGGCTGATGGAAAGCACAGATACTTTCATCGTTGTGCAAGGTCCTCGCGGCAGCGGCAAGCGTGAGCTAGTGCTTGATCATGCGTTGAAGCACAAGCGGGCAAACAACCGGGTCCTTACTGTCGATTGCAAGCCGCTACAGGAAGCAAGAGGAGATGCTGCGACCATTGCGGCGGCCGCGAATCAAGTTGGGTACAAGCCAGTGTTCAGTTGGATCAACAACATCAGCGGTCTGGTTGATCTGGCAGCGCAAGGCATGACAGGATCCAAAGCTGGCTTCTCAGAGACCCTCGAAAATCAGCTGGTTAAGATTTGGACCAAGACGACTGCTGCTCTGAAGAGCATTGCTCTCGAAGGTCGCAAGAAAGACGACAAAGATGCAAAGCTTTCAGACGATGAGTACCTCGAGGGCCATCCGGAGAGGCGACCTGTTGTCGTGATTGAGAACTTCTTGCACAAAGGCTCGGAGCCGGGTGCAGCTTTGATCTACGACAAGCTCGCAGAGTGGGCTGCGACACTTTCAACCTCCAATATTGCCCACGTCATCTTTGTGACCAACGATGTCTCCTTCACCAAGTCTCTGAGCAAAGCTTTGCCAGACAGGGTCTTCAGACAAATCTCGTTAGGCGACTGCTCGCCTGAAGTGGCTAAGCGCTATGTCATTCAGCACCTGGACTTCGATGCTGATCCTAGTCAAGTCACCGGCGACAAAGGTGCTGAAGGTGAGGATGTCAAACATTTGACTCCCTCTCAGAAACGCGAGGATCTGCGCGAACTGGATTCTGTCATAGGCCAGCTTGGTGGCCGTCTCACGGATCTTGAGTTCTTCGCTAGGCGCATCAAGGCTGGTGAGACACCAACACGAGCTGTCAAAGAGATGGTCGATCAGTCTGCGTCTGAGATCCTCAAGATGTACCTACTACTTGGCAGTGACAGCAGAGAATGGACATCGGCACAAGCGTGGACTCTTGTCCGCGAACTAGCCGACAAGGAAGGCCTACGCTACAATGAGGTTCTGCTTGCCGATCCGTTCAAATCTGGTGGCGAAAAGGCCATTGCAGCATTGGAACAGGCAGAGCTGATTACCGTGCAATCGAGCAACGGCCGGCCTTACAAAATCATGCCCGGAAAGCCAGTCTACCAGCCTGCTTTCCAGAACCTCGTGTCGGATAATGTTCTACGAGCGAAACTGGAATTGGCATTGCTCAGCGACGCCATCGCTAGCGAAAACAAGTCGATCGACAAGTACGAGCAAGAATTACGCCTACTTTCTGAGCTACCCAAGCAGCCACCAGAGTTGTACGACCGCATGAAGTGGTTGCTGGGTAATGTTGCGAAGAGTCAGAAGAGCATCGAGAGTTTGGAGAAGGAGAGTGCAGCGCTGAAGAAGATCCTGCAGACGGAATTTTGAGATAATCGTAGTGAAGGGGCCGAGCGAAATTCATGACCAGGCTAACATTCGGCAGAAAATTGGATGCAACTGTACAAATTTAGGAAGATACCACTCAGCATTGACAGGATTGAAGAACCACCATCGATCGATTGCGCACTGTGAAGAGAAGGTTACATGTGGAGAAGTATACCCATGTTGGTTATGCTGTCATTGCCAAGCCAGCTGAATTGAAGTGGTCAAGGTATTTGATCCTGAGACCCATCCGCATTTCCAAAACCAGAGCAAAACGACCCATCAAGCTTGTCAAGCGGGAGGGAGAGGCCTGTTCCCGTCCACTCTTCCCTTGGCGGCCCGTTGGTTCTCCACGCATGTGTGTATCCCAGTCGCCCCATGGCGTCCATTGCCAAGATTTTCCCATCCATCGCTGCTCGCACTGACCTTAAGCACTGTGTTACCACATTTGGTGACACACGAAGGATTCGACTGCGTATCGTGTTAACACCGGGAGTCATGTTCATGTTGAAAATAGGTATATGGCCCTCGTTCGGCGTCGTAGAAAGGATGCGAAGGACGAAGCTAGACGAGTTGATTCGGGAAACTCGGAGGGCATCGATCGATCAACACGAGCGCATCTGGCTGGGACTGAACATATAAAATACCGTCGAATCGTCGAGGAAGAGAACATCAACGACAACAACACCAGCGCCAGCAGAGCATTCACAACCTTTTACAACGCACGAACACCGCACACTCCGACCACAAACCACAATGAAGCAATTCACCCTCATCACCGCAGCTCTCGCAGCTCTGCTGCCATCTGCATTTGCCGACTTCGACATTTACTACTCTACGTTCGCCGAAGGCATCTCTCAGACCTCCAACACAGGCTTCACCATTTTCGATGGCGAGCCCGACTGCAACGATGTCTTCAACAACCGAATGTGGGGTTCGTTCGACGATGTCAGCGGCTCGAAAGTCGGGTTCCGTTGCTCGGGAAGTGGCTGTAACCCAAGCCGCGATACCAACCCAGAAAACATTGATGTGCTGGAGATGAACTTTGGCGATGGCGGTCATTACAGTAAGTCTGCGCTTGCTGGGTTCTGAGGACAGCCGTAATGCTAACATCATGGACTTTTAGCCATGTACAAGGACCGCGACTACGCTCTTGTTGATCTGGACGATAACCAGGTCGGCACTTGTGAGCCTTTCCCAGGAGACGACTATCTTTGTGCGCAGGCGGTGGCACTTGGCAACCCCAACTATACTGGAGATCGCAAGATCAAGTGCCGCACCGACTTCACGGCACAGGACATCCTCGATGCTTAGAGGTGTGCTTCATTTAGAGCTAGGTGAAGTCGTGGGAAATCGGGGAACGAGAGAAACATGACGGGAGCGGTATCGAGGAGTAGATTGCAGATCGATAGTTAGCACTTCATATCGCATGACAATTCATCTCTGCCTCCATATCCACCCAACTTTTCGAGACTCTTCTCTCGGCATCATAGATACGCCGAGAAAGGCGAGGCCCGCGGCATTCCACAAACGAAGCTTGTTCTCAAACTCTATACCAACTCTGGATTCAACCACTTCACTTCCTTGTTCTTCAACTTTATTCAGCAGACTGGATCGAATTTAAACCAGGAATCATAAAAGAACGTACAAGCTTACAAATACAATTGACCTTGAGGCAACGCCAACCATGTCGGCCCCACCAATGCTGTATTCAATGAGTATCCCGATCGTCATTCGGCAACTCAAAAGTCTTCGACAATTCCTTCAGAAAGGCGAGAATTGGCTCAAAGAGAATGGACACCCAGAGTCGAAGCTTATAGAAGCTCGTCTGGCTCCGGATATGCATGTGAGTTTCCATGTCTTGTGTTCAGCATCCAGTTTTTCTGATATCGATTCCGAGCACTTTACTGACGTGCGATAGCCTCTTCCCTTCCAAATCCAAACTTGTACAGACGACTCATTCAAGCTTCTCACCCGTATGCTCAATGCTGAAGTCACGTTCCCGCCACGAGAGGAGACGACCTTTGCTGGATTGTATGCGAGAATCGATAACGCCCTGTCGGTGCTAGAAGGTGTGAAGCCTGAGAAGTTTGAGGGTTTAGAAGGAAAGGAGATCAAGTTTCGAGCCGGGCCTTATGAGGTCAAGTACGATGGAGTGACTTATCTGCAGGAAGTAGCGTTGGCGAATTGTAAGTCGGGCATGGCCATGGTTGGATGTGTAGGAATGATTTCGCTGTTCGTGAATGCTAACGTATGCATTCAGTCTTGTTTCATGCCTCGATCGCTTATGCGCTACTGAGAATGGAAGGCGTGCCTTTGGGGAAGTTTGACTTCATTGGAGGTCCAAGCAAAGGCATGGAGAAAGTAGAATGAAAGCTCGTGACTTGTGGTAAGTATAACGCGCAAGCTGTTCGTGAGTCTAAATATGTACAGAAGAGTAACACAGTCTCCGATCACAAGTTCCTCGCCTCAAATTGCTCAGCAATCTTCAAGTAGAGCGAGGTGGTCGCCTTTCTCGACCGCTTGCCCCAGAAGATGAAAGCCAAGGCCGCAGGTCCCGTGATGAGAAATGCCAGCACACCGGTCAAGATGAAGCCAGTTCTGTTGTCCCATTCCATCGATCCACGGCTGGATACCCCAAGTGATACCGAAACCCACGAGGTTTCGAATCAGGATGACCGTAGTCATAACATGAGTATCGATTCTCTCGTAGCAGTCAATGATGTATGCCATGGCGATGGTACCTCCAATACTCAGGCCAAAGCCCACGAATCCCGCACCAAGGATGGGTATGATCCAGTGCATAGCGTGAGCAGATGTAACACCGTACAGAATGAGACCACAAGCCATGACAAAAGCTGTGGGTACGAGAGCCCAGAGACGGAATTCAGGCTCGCGCCAACCTTTGTTGCGGTTCGAGAGTCGGATGATGAAAATATCGTTGAGGGGACCAGCGTAGATTGCACCAATCAAGCTGCCGATCAGAGGTGCGATGTAGATCAGTCCAAGAGAGCTGGATTGGAACAGGTAGGGAGGTCTGCTGAACACTTCGGCAATGGTTGTGCCCATGACTGACAGCCATGAGACACAGGTTCCGTACTAGAGATGGTCAGCGAGTGAATTCCATTTATGCAGAGGTGTTTCGGCCAGACTTACATTAATGCCACACCAGATCACAGCGGGAAAGGCGCAAGTGATCAGTGGCCGGAAGAACTCCAACCAAACCTCGCGCCAAGCTCCTGGGAAAAGCTGCCACAGACGGAACTGAGGCTTCCAGTTGTCGGTCTCGAAGACTTCACCAGCAATGGGCTGTGTGCCAATTTCTCGTGCAAGCTCCAGCTCACGGATCTTCTTGTCCTGGATATCGCCTGCTGTTGAAGGGTTTCTCGAGCCAATCGAAAGTTCCTCAGCCTTCCGATGCGGTACATCAACAATGGCCTCCTCTCCACGTTCCCGAACAAAGCGTGTCTCTTCAAACGTACAGTAGAAGAGGATAATGGTGACAGCAGCGAAAATGCAACCCCAGCGATAGATCCATCGCCAGCCCATATTGTCCGCCACGAATCCTCCACAAATAGGTCCTATGAAGCTGCCAACGCTTAGCCCAAAGACGTACCATCCAATCTTACCACCTCTTTCGTGTGCGAAGAATATGTCGGCGATGCTGATGGCCGGTAAAGCTTCAAAAGGCGCGGCGCCCAGCCCGATAAGAACGTGTGCGCCTTGCCAGCCGCCGATATCGTCCACGAAAGCCAACCAGAGGCAGGCTGCGAGAACAACGACGAGTGAGAAGAGGTATACTGAGCGACGGCCAATCTCTGTGCTGTTGTCAGCTTATTGGTCTCCGGAGGGAAGACTGGCACACGCGCATCCTTGACATACTGTTCGACAGGGGAACGAAGAAGCAATTCCCAACTCCCAGCATAAGCAGCATAAGAGCAGCGCCAACGTTGAGAGACGAGACCCCGATTCTGAACGTCTGGATCAACGGAAGGTAGATGACGGACTCCCATTGTGTGATGCAACCAAGAACAGCAGCGTAGATGCTATGCGGTGTTGATCAGCATGCTTCCAACACGCGATATTCAAGAAGTAACCCGAGGCTTACACAAGACAAATGACATGATACAGCTTTCGCCAGCTGGACCAGCGCTGCGAAGGTTCGTGAGCACACATTCATCTCTACAACGCTCTTGTTGCAAGAGAACAGAATGATAATACCAATGGGTCTCTGATATCTTGTGAAGGCCTCGGAATCAGGACAATGGCTTGAGCGGCGCCAGCCTCATGGGTACCCTCGACAAGGTAGACAGTTCCGGGAGGGGCATCATAATCTGGAAAGTTCGCTTCCCCATGGGCAAAGCTGATCGTCTGGAGTCCTGCCATGATGGCACTTGGAAGAAATGGACCAGTCGATGGACTGAAGAATTTGTTATCGCAAAGTCTTCAGGTTTACCCCAGATTCATATATGTTCTGGGCCCAGCAATCTGGCGTTCTCAGCCTGGAATTGGTTCCTTTCCCCACGATTCCGCGTCTTATCATCTGTCTGAGACGCGATATGCCGGGGTGGTTCATCACAGCCACCAGGATGTTTGCGGGGAAGGAGCCTTGTTCCGCGTTCATGTTGCCGCGGGTTGACATGAGGAGAGTACGAATCGCATCGGCACTTGGAACATGATGAGACAGACGAATGACTTGTTGTTGTGCGACTTGCCGAACATCAAAGCGTGAACTTAAAGAAGAAAGCACGTGAGATGTTGGTAGGGGATGACCCGCAAGTGGCTGCCCATTTCGGCCAAGTGTCCACTAAGGCACGCTAATTCGCGGTTTCGACCAGAGCTGCTATCAACCTGTACAGCTGAAAGATAGCCCAAGGCCGACCACGCAGAGGCGTCGCACCACATCAGCGTCCTGTGAGCCTCGCGCTCTTGGAGCAGCATCAGGCAGTGTGACGAGACTTTAGGTGAGCTCGCTAGTGTTTACTCTTCTTCAGCTTCATCAAGATCCTCGCTACCCTCGCTATCCTCAGCCATCGAATCGTCCACCGACTCGTCGTCTGACACACTTTGATGGATTGGAGAGACCAATGCCCGCTTCGACATGTCGTGCAGCCACTGTTGCACGCTTGTGCCCATGTACTGCGCCTTGAAGTTGACTATCTGCTCCCCCTCTGCTTTGGCCAGGTCTGCAGTATCTTTACCTTCGGGGATGAAGAAAACTCTGGCATCCGTATGATGGTATCGAATTTCACCCAGATAATAGGCCTGACTTCCATATCCGATCATGATGTTCCGAAGGCCAGTCGAGGAAGGCAATCGTGTTGCGAGCTGTGACAGAAAGTGAGACCAGCCGTCTTCAGAAGTGTGGTCCTTTTTGTGGGACTGCAGAGTCATTTTCCACAGACTGAATGACTCCAGATCAATCTTACTGAGCACTCGAACCAGCCCTGCAGCCGTTGCGTTTGCCATGCCCAGGTCTAAACTTTTCAGAGACTGCAGCTGCAGTGGTGGGACTGGCAGAGCATGAACTTGCGGGTTTGGGGTCAATACATCGCCGGTGCGACCGAGCCAGTCGATGGTACGGAAGCCGAGGAACTCATCGACGACAAAATTCAGTCGCAGCGACTCGAGGTTTGTAGTGTGGTGCAGGAAGCGTCGAATTGTCGTCTCCGCGGCGTTCTTCTCATCATAAGGCGATCCTGGACCACCAAAGAAGTTCGAAGCCAATGAACCGTCGGATGAGATAGCAAGCATCAGTGTCTTCAAGCCTTTCAACACAGGTATAACATCGGAGCCAAGTCGCCCGTCGCAGCATTGGAATGAATCGGCCTGGAGAGCCCTGCGACGAAGGAAGACTTCCACATTGGTAGGTCGAGCTTGAGCTTCTCCAGCGGCACGCAATACCAATGGAAGTATTGGCTCCGATGAATCGCATCGAACCAATGGCGAGCGATTTATGGACCAGCCCCAAGGCCGCCAACAAGCTCTCTCGCCTTCACGGACGCGTCCCGCACCACTATAACAAGGTCAGCATTTGTTTCTCAACGTTTCTCGGCTTCGAACAACGATGTTCCGCACATTGAGCATCGCAAAGACGGCGCGCTGAATGGTCAACAGTCACAGTGGTGGACTTACTCGTAGTCCCGCAGGCCGATAGTCCGCAAGTTTGGCAGATTGGAGAAGACTTCTACCAGCATGTCGCGTGCCATCCCAGTGTGAACGAGGACCCGATGGTTGACATGGCCGGTCCGCAATCGCCGGTCGTCCAGCCACCTACTGGAATCGAAAACACGCAAGTCGATAATAACCTCAGTGAGCTTCGACGCTAGGCCAGGATGTTTGGAAATTCCCACGAGTGCTTCGAGTGATTCATGTTCGATCATAAACTGCCGTTTGGTGAAGAACTCGCGAGCGAAGGTGTCGAAGAGCTGGCGCTCGATGTGTTTACAGGAGCAACGAAGCGGGTTCAGTTCTTCAGTAGTGAGGAAGCTCGCAACCCTGACGAGGAGTTCTTGTGGCAGACCAATCAAAGACACGTCTGTTGATGCCGGAGGCGGTTTGGCCATCTTGGGCGAAACTGTGTGGTCTGCGACCGGCGCGTTCTGCGTTCTGTTGGCGACTTTTGAAGTGCGACGATGAATGTGGACTTGCGGGTCGCCGATGATGTGTTGCACGAGGGACTGTGGACGAGCGCGCTCCTGCCTGCAGAAGACGCGTTTGATTGGCTGGTGCCTGAAACGCCACTCCTTCCCAATCAGGCAGACCCTCACCGGTCGCTTTGCTTGATCAACTCAACTTCCTGCTCTTCGTTCGACACTGCACTCAATCTCACTTTAATCTCGCAGTGAGTGCGGCAACACGACTTTCAAGAACCATCCACGACCTGCACGATGCCGCCTGCACTCCGCCAGCGCAAGCGTCCAGCTTCGCCTGACGCTGAACCAGATCCTCCGAAGAAGACCAGACAATCCAGATCGAAAGCAGTCAAGGCCGACCCCGATAGCGGCGCTGAAGACGTGAAGACCAAGCAAGTACCTGCAAAGTCAAAAGGCAAGTCAAAGGCCAAAGCGATTAAATCTGAGCCTGAAGACGACGAGGAAGAAGAAGTCGATGTGTCGGCCCCGAAAGCCAATGGCAAAGCAAAGTCAAAATCCGAACCGAAGAACGCGATTCCAGAGAATGCTACAACTGGAGGCGCTCAGTTTGCCAAAGCTGAGAAGCTTGTCATTCCTGTTGACGAGGAGTGCTCCTACAATGGGCGCGTGTATGTTGACGACAGCACCGGTATAATTTACGTGGGTGATCTTCTTGTCTAGCCTCCGATCAAAGCTGACTCGCGTAGGATGCCTCGCTCAATCAGACGAATGCCGGTGCCAACGCCAACAAGTTCTACAAAGTTCAGGTGACATTCGACGCTCACAAAGCCATCTATTCAAAGAGACTGACTTGCGCTAGCTCCTTACCAACGAGAAGGGCAAGTACATGACGTGGACTCGCTGGGGTCGAGTCGGCGAGCGTGGACAGAATGCTCTTCTCGGAGATGGCAGTCTAGCCGATGCGCTCAGGAACTTCGAAAAGAAGTTCAAAGATAAGTCAGGTCTTGCTTGGGATGACCGCGGAAATAAACCGAAGGCCGGCAAATACGTTTTCATTGAGCGCAACTACGAGCCAGAGTCATCCGATGACGAGAAGGAGGAGGAGATGCCAGAGCAGAAAGCTCAAGGGAGTAGGTCGCGGAGTATTTCACCAGCGAAGTGCACTCTCGACGCTCCAGTCAAGTCGCTCATGGAACTCATCTTCAATGAGCAGTACATTCAGGAGACAATGGCGGACATGAACTACGACGCTCAGAAGCTACCTCTCGGCAAGCTCAGCAAAGCCACCATCACACGCGGCTATAAGGCACTCAAGGATCTTTCCGCTTTGTTCAACGATCAAAGCCTGGCTCAGTCCGAGCACGGTCTGAGCTACGCCCAAGCCGTGGAAACGCTGTCCAACCAATACTATTCCTTCATCCCACACGCGTTCGGCCGCAATCGCCCTCCAGTCATCAGAGATCACCATGGCCTTAAGAAGGAAGTCGAGCTGCTCCAATCTTTGACCGACCTCAAGGATGCCGATAGCATTCTCAAAGCCGACAAGGGTTCCAGCTCGATTCATGCTTTGGACTTGCGCTTCAGGAACCTCAATCTCCGCGAAATGTCGCCCCTTGACAAAAAGAGTGCGGAGTTTACTAACCTGTCTGACTATCTTGTCAACACTCGCGGTCATACTCATGGAAACTCGTATCAGGAGGTCCTTGACATCTTTCGCGTCGAGCGTGATGGCGAATCGGACCGTTTCGAACAGTACACCAAAGCCAACAGCGATCGTCGTCTGTTGTGGCATGGTTCGCGCGCCACCAACTTTGGTGGTATTTTGAGCCAAGGTCTCCGTATCGCACCTCCAGAGGCCCCAGGTGAGTGGTCGAAGCGCCAAATCACTCAAGCGCAACACTGATCTGTCAAATAGTCTCTGGCTACGCCTTCGGGAAGGGGGTGTACCTGGCTGGTGAGTAAATCAATCAAGTATTTAGTGAATCCGCTGACTTAATCATAGATATGAGTTCAAAGAGTGCCAACTACTGCTGCTCGTACATCAGTGGTGGTCAGGCCTTGCTTCTGCTGTGCGAAGCTGAGCTGGGCGATCCGCTCTATGAGCTGACCACTGGTTCATACACTGCCGGAGAGGAAGCCATTAAGAACGGATCTCTCTCCACCTGGGGCAAAGGCATGACTGCGCCGCCTGTCTGGAAAGACGCGAGTTGCGTCCATCCTTCGTTGGCTGGTGTCAAAATGGTCAGTAAAAATTCTTGCAGATCTACCTTGCTCCTCGCTGATCTCAACCTAGCCCGACACCGCCACAGCTGTTGGTCAGACCAACGTGCAAAACACATACCTGCAGTACAACGAATACATCTGCTACGACGTCGCACAGATTCGCTTACGCTACCTGCTTCGCGTGAAGATGTAAACTGCTTGCATCTACCCACGCCATCAACCAAGAGACTTTCGTACGCCAGCAAGGCATCGATATCGCGTCTACATTCATCGCTCGAGAACATCTCGCAGTCCACTCTACACTGGACGTGCTGCGTCAAGGCCATCGCCGCAGCGCTGCCTGCTGAGTGCAGGAGTGCGTACCTCAATAGCTCTGGACCAAGTTTGATCAAGAAGCATCGAAGTCGATGAAGACCGCTGTTTTCTCACTTTCAAGAACACATCTCTGTTCTCCTGATGCCGCAAATTTCGCTTGTCGTGCAATCTCAAGTCCCGTCAGTGACACCATCTATCGATACAGAATCCTCCACGCCTCTTCCGCAATTGCAAGGGAACTCGTCAAGCCCGGGCTCTCGATCCCCAGCAGATTGATAAAGTCCCCACTCACACCACTCTCGTCTCCTTTCTCATTTCGAATATAGAAATCTTGGAACCCTTTCTCTCCTGCCGCGATTGCACCCAACTTGCCCAGCTTTGGCCTTATACCCGCGTACCCCAAACTTATCGCTTCGGTATCCACATTCGGCAGAAATGAAGTGATTTCTTTGATTGCAGCTTCGAAGCGTTCGGTACTTTGCGAGGGCGCGAGATTGGTAGGTGAATCGACCCACTCTACATCTGGTCCGAAACGGATTTGTCCTGCCATATCGAGAGTCAAGTGTGTACCGAGACCGCCTAGACCAGGAGTTGGAGCGGGATAGACGAGTGTGCTAGGTTTGGGATGTGATTTGCTGTAGGTGAAATAGGAGCCTTTGGCGTAGTATGGTGTTCTGTGGAGGTGAGATGGGAGTACCATGTTGTTTATCGCGATGGCGTAGAGGCCGGCGGAATTGATTAAAGTAGAGGCTGTGATGGAGCTGTCTTCGTCGGAGGTATTTTGGGAGGAGACTTGGGGTGTGGGAGAGGAGGGAGTGGGCTCGGTTGCGCCTGCTCCGGTCCAGATTTTCCAGTCGGAATTGGAGGCTGAGGGGGCTTCGATATGGGTTACGGGACTCATGAGGGCAACAGTGCCGCCAGCATTTTCGAAATCGCCTTGAAGGAATTGCATAAAGCTGTGGGAGTCGACTATTCCTGTCGTGGGACTTTCGAGCACACCTGCTTCGGCTCGGACTTCGGGTTCGCGTTGTTGGGCTTCTTCTCGAGGCACGTATCGTACAGGCACTCCGATTGATTTCGCAAAATCGTGCACTTTTTTGAGTCCGGCCATTTGATCGTCTGTTTGCGCAACGATCCATTTGCCACAGTTCATATGTGGGATGTCGTTCTTCTTGCAGAGATCGTACATCAGTTCTTTGCCTTGTATGCATAGTTTGGTCTTCAACGTGTCCGGCCCGTAGTATAAACCTGCATGGATTACCTGCTATTTGTTAATATATATCTAGATCGGTATGGTGGCGTACCTGACCTCGGAGTTCCGACTGCTGGTCTCGCTGCCCACCATGCCATGCTTTTCAATCAACACAACCTGTGCTCCGTCCACTTGTTGTAATCGCCTTGCAATGGCAAGCCCCACGGCGCCAGCACCGATGACTGCATGAGTGAAATCTGCATGTCTTGCTGTGGACGAAGAAAAGCAACGAGAACGACGTGCTGCTATAGTAGCAGCTCTTCTCGAGAACATAATCCGTGTCGATGGACAGCGAGCATCGATTTCACAGAGCCATCAATGATGTTCTAGTATGCCATTATCCGGTGCATGTGGTAGCGGTGGACTAAAAGATGCTGAAGTTATCGCAACAAGAGCGGGTCGGAGTCGGATCGCCGCTGCTGAATCATCACGTCGTCTCGAGTGGAGCCGAAAACTAAGGATGCAGCGTGCAGTATGTGAATGCAGAACCTGTGCTGTACACCTACTTCGCGAGTTCGCACACTTGCTCGTTGAGTGTGTTGTCAAGCAGTCACCGTGCTGTAGCAGATAAGTAAGACAGCATGAGAGATGTGTATGGAATAGAATACTGGCGATCATTTGTGATTCCTGCGGCTGCTCGGCCGCCGCGTGAACATATTCTCTTTATTGTAAGGCCATCGTATCGCCTCTTCGTGCTACAAGTTCTGCTGGCGATATGTACTCGAGCGGACAAGATGGCCATACTCCGGGCTCATGCCACAGAGTCAGGCAGACTGTGCTCTGCGACCCGTGATGCATATACGAGGACTGCTGCAAGGTTTCTTGTCTGCCGATGCATATTTAACGAAACCAATCAAATGTTGAATGAGGTCCAGCACGTGCCTGCCGAAGCGTGGTTCAAGGTTTTGACGTCAGGCGCGTTGATGGCACCGCCACAACCGCGTTGAACTCTGTGTGTCGCCTGCCTTGTTGTGAGCATACCATGTTTGGTGCTCCAGCACTGTGGTGCTGCCGGCAAGTGGTCGGGATGAAGGTCTGATCAGTGCAGTCCAGCAACAATGCGACCATGAGCCGAAACACGCACCTCCCGCCAAACTCGCACACGGCGCGCCGACTCGAGCATGCCACTCCCGACCACCTGCATCAGACCACCCGTCGCGTCTTCATTGGACCCATCCCGGAAGGCTGGCTGAGCAGCCACCGCAAAGAATGGTACAAGCAATACGTTGGGGGCAGAAGCAAACGCACTCTGTCCTTTCGGGCTGCCAACCCGGCCGCCACTGTCCAGCACGTCGATGGAGCCTCGAGCAGCCGGGATCAAGGAGGAGACGTTGCGGGCGATGTGGTGTCCGCAGAGGAAGCACCTCGTCTGTCGGGCATATCGGAGAACGCAGTAGGAGGGAGCGCAGCATTAGGCCCGGCGAGCACGACCAGTCTGCTGCACAGCCAGAACAGATCGATCCTCGAAGCGGTCGAGACCCATCAACATGCCCATGCGGAACAGCATGCGCCTTCGGGCATCTTGCAGAGCAATGGGACTGCAGACAAGGCTGCTGGCAAGACGCCCGGCGCAAAGGTGCGCTTCACCGAGGCCAGCAGACTGCAGCTACGTGCCAAGGCATCACGACTAGCAGCGAAAGGTGGTCTGCGACATCGTAAGATCAAAACCGGCGAGATGATGAAAGTGGACAAGATGCTTGTGCGCATCGACATCACACAGCAATCGCTGCGTGAAGACTACGATGAGAAGATCAGTCAAAGCGTTGTCACTAAAAGCATGGACAAATGGCGCGAATTTATTGTGGTATGCCGAAGCCACGAGGAAGAGGATGCCCATGCAGTTCTCCAGCTATATCAAACGCGAGTCATCAATGTTTCTGAAGACGAAAAAGTCAAGAAAAAGCCCAAGGTGCAGATACTGCTCGGGAACAGTAAAGTCCGCGTCAATCTGTACTCGTCACTCGACAAGACACTATGCTTGTGGACCACAGATGGCGCCAGAACCACGATATACTACCTGCGAGCACCATCGAGTGCCACGGCTGTGGAATGGTACACTTTCTTGCGAGGAGTGCTTGGCCATAAGAGGGCCGAGACCTTGCAGGTTAACATACCTGATCTCAGCGTCAGCTTGCGCCTTGATGACCCCTTCAAATCAATTGAGACGTCGCAGACGGTAGCCGACGCCGCTGTTGGTGACGATGATGCTTTGCTCAAGGCTATTAACGAGGAGAAGGGTGTTGCTGGAGGCATTGTCACACGATGTATGGACATGCTTCGCGAGAATCCAGAGTGGCAAGATGTGCTCAAGGTTTGGGCCCAGGAAAACCGCATAGGTCTTGCCTGGAAACGCTACGATCGACTGGAATGGTTACATGGCGCTGTAGAGCAGAGGATGTATGGCACGATTGCTATGCAGCGCACCCACGATCTAGAGCTTCGGCCGAAGGACCACTATCCGAGTCATTCGAAGCGGTCTGATGGCTCTGATCTTGCAGAGCCGGCTCCAGTCGAAGGCTTCTTGATCCGCCTGACATCACAAAGAGGCACAGAGCAGCGTCTCGGCAAGATGCTGTACAAGCGACTGTATTTCACCACTCAGAACCAATACCTGCTTTTCACCCGTCCCGCCAAGGCGACGCCCCCGCCTCCTCCCAAGATGACTGCACAAAACAATGCTGCCACCATACCATCTGCTAAAGACTTAGCAGCACAAGTGCCACTTGCTTACGATGTCGAACCTTACGAGTTGCAAGGCAACAACATCGCTTGGCTGGACAGTCAAGGCGTTGTTCCTGCAGCGGAGGTGCGAAATCGAGACGAAGAGGCCGCAGCAGAATCCGAGCGCAACATCAATATGTTGCTGGCATCCGACGGCTTCATCAACTTGTGCAACGTGCACCATGTACGGAACTTCGTCAACGGCGCCTCGCCTGCTGATGAGAACCTCGAAAATGGCGAAGAGGTCGACTTCCACGTGCAAGTCCCTGACACCAGACAGGACGATGGCGCGACAACCGAACTGGACGAGGATCGAGTTTTCGAGCTCGTGATGAAGAATGGACTGATTGTTCGTCTACAGGCTTACAACAAAGCCACTCGAGACGAATGGGCGAAGCGCATGCGGCAATTGGTGACATACTGGACAGTACGAAAGAAGGCAGACATGGACATGTACAAATCCACTCGCGAGCAGAATCTGCGACAGCTGGGCATCGATGAGCGTGCTGAAGCTGTCGTGGGTCAATTCGCATATAAGTGGGAGGTGGGCAAGTCGTTTGCCTCACCGACCTTGTACAACATGTGCGGAATCTCTGCATGTCGTGCCATTCATCTCGACGGAGTATTGTTCCGGAAGCCCCGCAAGCATACTACCTTCGAGCGCAATCGCGTTATACTCTCGCATGGTCATCTGTTAATATTTCAGGATACCCTGCGCAAGCGCACTGGTAAAAAGCTACAGCACATCCACCACGAACGAATCGCCTCCATCGACCTGACAGGTTGCTACCTCTATTCTGGCTTACTTACCGAGAACGATCTCTTATATCAGAATCAGACCTTCGATTCTAATACACCAGGTCATCACGCCCTACCACGCGTTTTCTTGGAAGATGGCTGGACGAGTACGGACGAGGATGCCATGACTACATTCGTCATCTGGCATGCTAACAGCAATTCATGGTTCAAAAGCTCGTCCACTGTCGACGATCACAGGACTCAACAACAGCAAGCCGATGCAGATCGCAAAGTCCGAACCAACTTGACCAGAGTCAGCAAACTCGGAGCCACCGGACGAAGTGTTGTCTTCAAAGCACGTAGTCGCGCAGAGCGGGACCACTGGGTCTTGGCTATACAGGTGGAGATTGAGAGGCTTGCGAGCCAGGTGGACGAGGTGCGACTAGTCAGTGCTGGGAAGAAGGACGATGGCGAAACAGGGGTTGAGGAAGGTTGAAGGAGGGCGAAGGTCTTCAACACATTCGTGAAAATTTATCGTTTGAGCGTGGGCGTTTTGTTGCAGCAAATTCAGCACAATACCCTTGGGCGTAGCATGGCAGGAAGGCAGAACATGATGCATAATAGTGTACAGTAATCTCTATTTGTTAGAACAGTATGCTAGCAGACCAGTCGTCTGCCGTACATAATTAGGTCCTCACTGGATGTCAAGACGCAGGGGGTGGCAATCACCACAGACCCCACCAATAGCAGAAGACTTGACAAGCCTGATTGGAGTGATATGCGAGGTGACATTTCGCAGTGTTTGAGCTGAATAAATTTTAGGATCATCAATATCTCGTTACGACTCGCACAAGAACAATGTCATACATCATCAAGAGCCATACCAAGTCACAAGAATCATGCTCGCAGTAGCATCATCGCTTCTCATCGCTCTAAACACCAATATCTAAAACATTGCCCAAGCCCTCGTTGTAAAAGTTACCTGCGATAGGTCCAATCAACCCATTGTTGCGAACATAGTCCACCAACGGGAAGCGGGCCCTCAAACCTGGCAGGTTCTGGAGCTGAGCCGGTGGGACATAGTTTGGTGGCTGGCGGTAGATGAGGAAAGTATAGTGGTGAGGAGCGACAGAGAGTGGAGTCGGGAACATGTAGGGTGCTACGATCTTGCGGCGCTGGGTTGGAATGCAGTCGGGTTGGACGTCGGAGACGATGAGGTGGAGGAAGGGGGCCAGAATTGGGGTTTCTGAGTTGGGTGCGTCTGGGTCGGCCATGATGAGGGTGTATTTTGTTGTGGCGGGGTCTGGTATAATTAGTGCATGGTCTGGAAGAAGGTAAGTGGTGAGACATACCGAAGTTGGGTTCTCTTGTGAAGCTGAAGTTTGGGCTCGGGACAGTTTCTGCGCAAGTGTATCAGTTCTCTGATACTGGCTGTCATTCCATTGCCGTCATTTGGCTGTACTCACCAATAGTGGAGAAGTTGTTGCCCAAGTTGACAGCCTTGTTGCCATAAGACACCGCCAGAGCAGAAACAGGGTTGAACTCTGGAATCAATTGCGCCTCTGCTGGGTCGAATTGAGCTGGAGTTGGAGGAATAATTCCTTCACGCAGAAAGGCCGCTCTTGCAGCGGACAGTTCAGCCGCAGTAGCAATTCGGCATGTTTGGCGTTCTTCGAGAGCAGCTGGCTCGGGTAGAGCGACAGCGCTGACGGTAGCCACGAGGGCGAGCAGAGAGACCAACATATTGATGACGGCGACGAAGAATGAAACTTGGAGCGAGATGACTTGACAATTCGGACACCTCGAAGAACAGCACAACAATGGTGCAGTCCACTTACCTAAATACTCAGATGGATCAGCGACGCCGAGCAAAACAACGGCGATGCTTTTTGCCTATTCCGTGTCCGCGGGAGGAGGGAGACACGTAGTAGGCTGCCGCTCACCGTGTACGCGCTTCTATCACACACCGCGCGACTCAAATCAACAGCCAGCGTCCACAGGTCCGACTCCCCGAGCATCCAAATCTCATCGTGCAGCAGACCTGAGTTTCTTGTGACGTCCGCGCTTCCCTTAAAGTGGCGCAGATCGACAAGCCATTTACCGCCAGAAGCTCCGCAAATTCTGGGCGGGCGTCGTCAAGCATCTTGGATTCAACTCTTTTATCATGTGGCCAAGGAGGCGGCTCTGCTGGTAGCTTTGGAGGCGTTGCGCCATGACATCGGCGTTGTAGCGCTATTGCCTGCATGGAGGGGACATATGTTGAGGATCGAGATGGGAGGGGAGGGACAGATAGAACGCAGAACTCCAAAGCAAGACGTGCGCCAAGGCGTTAGAGCTGGATGTTTTATTGTTTTGGTTTTTCTTTCTTGGGAGGGGAGCAGCCCGGACGAAGGCTTGCTTGTATGGAGATCAGTTTTCTTGTACCATGTACGATTAGACAATGGCCTTCTGCAATCTGCTGCTTCAGTGCTCATCGATCGCCGTCTTCCGGGCCACGAGGTGCCATGCAGCATGGCGTGCGTACCTCGAGGTACGACCGATTTCGCACCAAAGTAAGGACACTCTGGATATGATACTTCTCGTTCTCGAATTGCTGCTTTTGCGCTTTTGGGCTTCTCCATCCAGGCCTGTAGCCAAAATGCTAGGTCGCCATATGTGCACTCTATACTACACGAGCTGAGAGTCAGCGTACGTCTCATACCCAGGCCACCTGCGACCCTGCTCACACATCACCCCGGAATCGCCCAAAGAACGCCGAACGCTATGCAAACTTTGCAGGAGGCCTGATAGCCCATCGCGGAATGAAACAGCAACTACTGTTGCGCGCATTGTGCTCCTTGCGGCCCGTCATCGTCGTCTTCCCATTCCGCACCTGCTGCTCGCGGGTCATCTGAACCAGCACCAAAGCCATCCAGAGAGTCGACAACCTCGAAGTCATGGATCTCGTCAATGATCCCTGGGGTCTGCCCAGGCTTCACATCTGCGAATCCACCAGCAGGATGAGCAGTTGGTTGAGGTAGCACAGCTTTGACACAATCCACGGCAGCCGGATCTTTGAGCCAGCCGTCCTCAGGGAAGACAATCTTGAGTGAGAGGTAGAGATCACCCTTGTGATCCGACCGCTTCATAGGCATGCCCTCGCCTTCGATCTTGAGAACTTCGTCTGGTCGCAGAACTTTGCCATTTGGTTGCTGCACCTTCAGATGCAGCCCCCGGCCGTCGAGATGGGTGATCACAACGCGATCGACGCCCGTCAGAGCCTCAGCTAGACTGATTTCCAGCTCCGCGTGCAGGTCTGCGCCTGCTCGGTTGAAGGCCTTGTGTTGCTCCTCGACCAGTTCGAAAATGATATCTCCGGGCTCTTCGTCGTTAGGATCCTGATCTGCCTCACCTGATAGAATGATGTGTTCTCCTTCCCTTGATCCTCGAGGGATGTAGAGCTCCAGAATCTTCTTCTGCTTGATTGTGCGAGCGCCTTTGCACTTCTTGCACTTGTCCTTATCCGCAAAGAACTGCCCTCGGCCACTGCACGTTGAGCACTCGACTGTCGCCTGCGTGACCATGCCGGGTCCCACTGGCTGCAGTCGTGTTTGCACGCCGCGGCCCTTGCAAGTGTCGCACGTCTTTGGCTTCTTGCCTTCTCTGCCTCCGCTACCCTCGCAGTTATTGCAGATGACGTTCTTCGTACTGGCAAACTTTGTCGTCTTGCCCTTGTACAGCTCCTCCAGTGTGACCTCGTACTGTTGCATCTCATTTCTGCCCTTTGGTCTCTTTCGGCGCTGTCCTGGCGGGCCTCCGCCCATACCGCCGAATGGATCACCGCCCATGCCACCCATACCACCACCCATTCCGAACATCTGTGCTAGAATATCGTCGAGGTCAGGCCCTGCCCCACCCCCGCCTTGGCCCTTCTCGAAGGCGGCCATGCCGTGTTGATCGTACATCGCTCGAGTATCGTCATCGCTCAGGATTTCGTAGGCTTGCGAGACGGCTTTGAATTTGACATCTGCCTCTTCTCGCTGGTCTTCGGGGACTTTGTCGGGATGTGATGAGAGCGCGGCCTAGCGGGGCGACAATGTTGGCTGATGGTAAGAGATCTAATCGTGGGGTGGTACTTACCTTGTGATATGCCTTCTTGATCTCCGCTTTGCTGGCACCTTTTGATATCCCTAGGATCTCTGTTTACTTATGTCAGCTACCGTCTTGCGCCGTGTGAGGGCCGGGTGCCTACCGTAGAGATCAATCTCCTCTGCGCTCATCTTTGCGCGAATTGTCGACTATCCGAGTGTCTGCTAGAGTTTTTCGTGGTTCTAGGGAGAATGGCTCTGTACGCGACCAGAATCAAAGGAGTCCCAGGGCAAGAAAGGAGAGATGTCGGCGACGTGCAAAGAAGCAGAGATCGCTTCCAAAAAGATTCACTCGACACAAACAGCTGATTCAGCAAGCATCGGGCCGGAGCTGGAAACCTCGAACGCCGACCATTCACTCCCGTCACGCATGTGACAGTCACCACATCGGTCATTGGGACTCGGTCGAATTCGGCATCTGATGTTACTATCGAGCCGGCGCAGACATGCCACGACATCAGTCGTCGGCTGGGTCTGCGCAAGTTGCCAGAGCCGCCAGGCACGACCATCAAGAAAGGCCTTTTCCGCATCGGCAAGAACGAAACCGACTCAAGAAGTGATTGCATCAAAACAACGCGTCTCAAGCAATCCCCAGGACGCAACTAGAAGATATGCTTCAACAAACCATGGCAGACAGGGAGGCAAGCTGCCTGACTCTCCAGCCAGGACGCGTTTCGCCCCATCCCCTACCGGATACATGCACATAGGAGGACTGCGAACGGCATTGTTCAGCTACCTTCTCGCCAAACGTACTCAGGGCCAATTCCTGCTGCGAATAGAAGACACGGATCAGAAAAGACTAGTCCCGGATGCCGAGCAAAGGCTGTGTGACGATTTGCAGTGGGCTGGCCTGCGATGGGATGAAGGGCCACAACTCGGCGGCGGGTACGGCCCCTATAAACAGTCCGAGAGAAATCACATCTACCAAGAACATGCTCGCAGTCTTCTAGACTCTGGAAGTGCATACCGATGCTTCTGTACGCCTCAGACCACAGGATCACAGGGCAGCAAAGCCGCATATGTTACCAGTGGCTGCTACCAAGACTGTTCCTCGTTGTCGGCAGAACAAGCACAAGACAAAGCCGAGAGCAAACACGAGGCGTACACGATACGCCTCAAGCAGCCCACAGATGTGCATAAGCGTGTCTATACGGACTTGATATATGGCAAGATCCAACGACTCAAGCGATTGCCAAGTGCGAGTCAGAATGCTGAAGATGATTCTGGCATCGACGCTGCAGATACCATCCTGGTCAAGTCCGACGGTACACCTACATACCACTTCGCGAATGTTGTCGATGACCACCTGATGAAGATCACGCATGTTATTCGGGGCACCGAGTGGATGGCCAGCACGCCACTGCACTACGATCTATATACTGCGTTCGGTTGGACGCCCCCTACATTCGCACACGTCGGGTTACTTGTAGATGAGAATAAAGCCAAGCTCTCGAAACGAAGCGACACAGGTCTCGTACTAGACGTGAAAGGCATGCGAGAGCAGAATGGGATACTACCAGAAGTCCTTACCAACTTCCTCGCCCTGCTCGGCTGGAGCAATCCTGGACGCAACGATGTGTTAGAGATGCAAGAGTTGATCCGAGACTTTGACCTCAAGTTCACAAAAGGCAACACCATAGTCCGCATGGAAAAGCTCTGGTTCTTACAAAAGCAGCACGTTGCTCGTAGGACCGAACAAGCTCGTGCAGCTAACGACATCACTCCCATCGAAGCCATCATCTCCGCCATTGAGAAAGAAGCGCCAACCAACACACCCTTCTTGCAACAGCACATTGGCGAGGGCAAATTGTATCCAGATCTGAGAACCTACATCCGAGACATCCTCCTTATCGACTCCAAATCATATCAAACCCCGCAACAATTCCTCACTCGAAACCAGTACTTCTTCTCCTACAATTCTACTCTAGTTCCAGAATCTCCAGAGCACTACCACCAAGACGACAATCTTACGATTACAGCCTCGGATCTTTCTCAAGTGATCGAGCACGCACTATCTACGCCTCTGCATTCTGGCCCGAGCGAGAACTCCGGGGAGCGGCATGTCTCAAATGACACATTAGATGCGCACATCACACACTTCTCAATGTTAGTCCACGATCGTATCAGTACGTCGATAGTAGCCCATCTCAAGCTCGGCAAAGACTCAATTGAGGAATCACCCACAACAAGGAAGGCGTGCAACAAAGCACTGATGCGGTACTTGCGAGAGAAATTGAGTTACGGAATGCCTGGACCCGGGATAGGACAAATGATGGCAGTATTGGGCTTGGAGGAGTGCTGCAAGCGGTTATTAGGCAACGGAAGCGACCTAGCGAAAGTACATAAGAACCGGGAATGATGGTCCGGGTGTTACAGTCCACCTTGCAAGATTCATATGTAGCATACCTCTAAAGGAACTGTACAATATGCAATGAGGACATCAATCTCAACATGACGCTTTTAATACATTTGAGCACTCACTATACAGTTCTGGGTGCCGTTGCACTCTTCGTAGTACTTCTATCCCCTCTCATCCATGATATCATGTCACAGTCAACATCTCACCCTTTCAGCCAACCTATCTATACCTCTCTTCCTTCAGTCTCTTGTACGGCAGCGGCTCCACTCTCTTCCTCTTGAACTCCACATTCTCGCCCACAATGCCCGCTCTCCGCATCACGCCTGCAGTTCCCTCATCCCACACTGTCCTGAATAGCTCCACGCCAATGGCCTTCAACTGCAGATCCTTCCTCAGCGCTCTCAATGCGAAATCTTCTCTCCTCGCAAACCTTCCATCCCGCAAACTCTTGACTTCAGCAAGATCGAATTTCTTGCAGACCTTGACAGGAGCATCGACCAAGTTCTGCGTTGGATCTGTGGAGGCGGGTTGTTCGAGGATGACGATTGACATGCGTTGGTATGGGAGACCGGCTTGAGAGTACGCTGGTAGCCAGGGAAGGATGACCTGGTCTTCTGAGCGAAGCTTGCCCAGATCAACGGTGGTTTGAGTGGGAGAGATGGGGACGTTGCAGGCGAGAAAGTGGCAGCGGTTACCGAAGCCGTCGATCTCAACCTTAGGCACATCCGGGTTGACGACAGCGATTGTGACGAGTTTCTCGCCGCGCTCGAATGATTGTATATCGAGCACGGGTGCGTGTTCGGATATCCGTGTGTCGACAATTTCACCGTGTTGTACATTCCGAATCTTTCGGGGGTTGTTTGGGTTGGCGAATGTCAGTTTCGTTGACACGATGGGGTCAATTTCTGGAAGCACATCCGGAACGATGTACATCGTCTCGATACGTTGTATGAGTAAATCGCGTTCGTAGGAGCGCCATTTCTTGTCGGCCAGATGACGATAGATGGGCTTGTTCATATCACCTTATAGTACTGTCAGCATCTGCTGCTGGCATTTTGCAACTTAAAATCCTACCTTGTCCATCCTCGAAGCGCTTCTTGACCATAGGATCATTGATATCGGCCAGAATCTTTGTAGCCTCTAATTTCCGCCTCATATCATAGAGCGATTTCTCCTTGAACGCAATCTCGGCCTCGGTCACGGGCACAGAATTTGACAGCTTTTCGATTCGTTGCCGATATCTCGCGATCATCTCTAGTTTCTCTGCCCTGTCTTCCTGCAGGAACTTGCGAGCCTCCTGGAAACATTGATAGGGGAGCTGTTCGAATGGAACGTTGGCGCTGCTCGCTATTGCTCGTCGTCGTCGTCGTGATCCTATGGGCATCTTGCCCTGCTCCCGTTGCAGCTTTCGCTCGAGACGGGGCGTCGATACGGTCAATGGGTCCAATTCTCGCGCGGGCTTGATCTGCTCCGTTTCGGCGTTCTGGCATGGCGTCGAAGTGCTGAATGACCGGATGGGTAATGATAATCGTTCATGGCGCGTACATCTAAGGCATTGCGCCACCGGACGAGCGCCTCGTTCCAATGCCATGATGGGTTGAGTATGTGAAGCCGACCGGTGGTGATGGGACGCAGCTGTTCGAGGTGGATGAAATTGCGGAGAAGCTCGGGAGTGTCGACGTGAACCAGATGCACAACAACCTGTGCGACTCAGCGACACCACAACACCGCCCCAACAATGGCATCAAAACGAGCCGCGGTGCCGGCGAAGCACCTCTTCAATGGCTTCCGGTTATACGAACAGCCCACGCGATGCTTCGCCCGATCCATGGCCACGACATCTCAAGGACCTCACCCAGATCGTCTCCAGGAGCCTCTCACAGACCCGGAAGATACCATCGTCGAAGCCTACGCCGAGTCGCAGAGTCCATTCACAGCACCGCAAATGTCCCGCGACATGCTTAAAGACACATTCACTGTGCCTCCACCCGATTCCTTGACCGACGATGTCACAATACCTCTATCATGGCAGAAAGCCTATCAAGCACCACCGAACCCCTTCCGAAAAAAGGCTCAATGCACCATTTACAATTTCCCCTCCCTCGAACCGACCTCATTCATTTCGTACCCGGGCACACATCTTCTTCTGCCCATCCGCAAAGACATCCTCCACCGCGCCGTAATCTTCGAAGCCGATGCCTCACGCCGCGGAACGGCGAGCACAAAATGGAGATCCGAAGTCCACGGCTCCAACCGCAAAGTGCGACCACAAAAGGGCACAGGAAGCGCGCGATTAGGCGATAAGAAATCTCCCATGCTCAAGGGAGGGGGTGTAGCGTTTGGCCCCAAACCACGGGACTTCAGTACCGACTTGCCAAAGAAAGTGTACGATCGCGCTTGGAGGACAGCGTTGAGTTATCGGTACAAGAAGGGAGAGTTGATCGTTGCCGAGGACACAATCGATGTGACTGGCGTGCACGAGAACAGCTTGGAAAGATACATGACTGATGTGCTAAAGTGGAATGGGCTCGGGAATCACGATGAGAAGAAGTATGGCAAATCATTGTTCTTGACACTAGAACGACGAGAAGGCCTCTTTTCCGCGCTGGAGAAGGGCAAGATGCACAGACATGCAAGGGCCATTGAAGCGGAATGGGTTGACGTGAAGGATTTGCTGGAGGGAGGGAGACTCATTGTCGAGAAAGCAGCGCTTGAGCAATTGTTTGAGGAGCATGAGAGTGACTTGAGACCTAGCGAGAAGCTGGTGATGCAGATGCCAGGATTGTACGATGAGGAAATCGAAGCTGTGGATCGTGCCCTTAGTTTGAGCTGAGTTGAATAATGTACTTCAATATGCTTCATGATGTATACAAGGCACGCAGAGCTGTGTACGTTCTCATGATCTTTCGACTTGAGATGCGACGAAATGTCTGATCACGTCAAAGGTCGCTCGCGAGGTCATTCTATTGTCTGGCCGATAAGCCCGATGCAGTTGTGTAGGGCTCAATGCCTGGAGGCCGAAAGCGAGAGGTTCCGAGACTCATGCCCCTGACAGGGGCCCGCTCCTTGGTCCAGGCATGCATGGATAGAGATATGCGCGCCTTGAGCGCCATTGCCAGACCATGCAGGTCATGGATCATCGCGTGAAGGTGAGGACCTTCATCAAACAATCAGGACCCAGTGCTGCGTAACAGGATCCTGGCCATCCATTGGCGAGGTTTGTTCTCTTAAACCGTTTTCTGATATTGGATCGCTGCTGCGCCATGTCATTGGGCTGTCTGGCACAACCGACATTCTTTCGAGTGCATGGCGCAGAAGCGACCCCGGGTAGCCACACATCCAGTCACGTCCTGAGTGTGCTGCTTAGCAACGACACTCGTTTAATAGATCGAGATCGATCTTGCACATCTGGCACTCCGCCCTCCCAGTCTATCGATCACTCTGTCATCTTGCAGTCCCGTAATCGTAATCCCTTCGAGTCTTCTCAACATTCACCTCCACTTCCTCTCCCTTGCCATTCCCACCACCTACCTCTTTCCCAACCCCAGTCCCAGTCGCAGCTGCATTCGTCAAAGGCCTCCCCTGGAAAGTCCACTGACAAAACCCTCCCAACTTCCCCTTCATCTCCTCCCTCTCCCTCGCCCCCTCCACACTCTCCACCGCCGCCAAAATCTTCTCCACCACCCCCTCACACTCCTCCCTGCTCGCCTTCCTCCCCCTCTTCTTCGCCGCACAAACAACCTCCACCCTCCTCCCCTCAGCCAAAAACGCCTTCAATCTCTCCAACCGATGCATCAAATCATTCTTCTGATCAATCGCCCAATTAATCTCCAATGTCTTTAACCCTTCTCCACTCACAACCTTCTGTACCCTCTTCTTCTCTTTCGCGAGTTCTTTTGCCTTCTTTTCTGATTCGTACATGTCTTTCTTATTCAGAATTTTGCATTTGGGGATGAAATCTGGATTCCTGGGTTCATCGGGAACGAGTTGGACAAGACGGTGAGTTTTGGTATCTAGGGTCTTGAGCACGTCGAAACGCGTCATGGGTTCGAGAAGTTTATTGGTTTCGGGGTCGATGAGTTGGATCACTTTGGCGGTAATTTCTTCGTTCCATTTTTGGGAGCGTTCTTCTGCGGCGCGGGTTTTGGCTAGACGGCGGGTGGAGGTGGAGAACTGGTGGATGGGTGATCGAGAGCACGCTTGATGGCGTGGGTATTGGAGGAAGGCTTGTCGGGTGGCTGGTTTGGAGAGAGCTGGGAGGACGAAGACTTGGTAAAGAGCTTGAACAGTTGATGAGGTGTGCTTGGACTGCGCCATTCCGATCAAATGGATGTGCTGTGGTGTCTCTTAAAGTTCAATGCGTGAGCTTCAATGTGAGGTCAAACTTCAGAGCCGCAAGCGAGGTCACGTGGAGGCGGCACGATCTTGTATTCAGTCAAGAAATATATAAATATCATGCAACGTAACACACTCTTAGTATTTAGAAAGAATTCTGACCTATGCACAAGTTCCCTGTCGCTTCGATGCAGCCATTCAAACCAAAATCAGGCTTTTTCATGGGAGAAGCAAAACATCGAAAACGCCTCTCAGGTGCTGTTCCCTCCAACCATCTTCCCATGCCAAAGGCCAAATCCCATCCCTAGAAGTACCTCAAAAACGATCAGAGCGAAGCGAAAGTCGCGGGTATAAGCATGTCCAACCAGACAAGAGTTTCCGCCCATGAAAGAAACAACCCGCGCTATGCATAAAATAAAACTTCCCCGGTTCTCCTCATCTCTAATCTCTCAACCTCCCCAGTAATTTCTGCGGTCCCAGAAGCAAATTCCGCTTTCTCTTCGACTCTTCGACGTCTTCAGCTGAGGGCTCGGCTGGAGCAGCAGGAAGGCTATTGTGACTCTGGCTATTCGAGCTCGTTGATGTCGAAGATTTTTGCTTCAGGCGATCGCTCAGACCGGTCAGATGTCTCGTGATGGAGACTGCACGATTGCGCGAGTCATCTGTATTGGTCGCACTTGGCGGCGAGAGCCGTAGACCTGGTAGTGACTTCGGCGAAGCGTTGTTTCCGTGTTGCGAGGGCGGCGGTGCGGTAGAGAATCCGTTTTCGCCGTTGGTCACGAAGCTCCTGGCGCCGTCCTCAGAGAGGCGCAGGTCTGGACTGGAGTTGTCGTATGAAGAGTAGCTCATACTTCGAGCAACATGGCTGCTTGCAGGTCTGGCACTGTACGGTCGACCAGATGCATCCGTCATACTGTTTTCCATGAAACTGCTTGTCTCGGAGCTCGTTGTTGTTGTCCAGTCGACTGTCCCACTTTGTCCACCAGCCCACGCCGCCTGGCTGCTGTTGGCACTCATAAACGTACTTCTGTTCGCCAGCTCTCTCAGCTTCGATGTAACTTGCTTGTTTGGCTTATGGTGACTGAACTTGTTGCCGACGATCGCTCCAGCATGACTAATCAAGGCTCGAACAACGTCCTTCTTGAGCTGCATGGCCAGATCAAGATTTGACCATGTCTTGTTGCGATATTCAAGTGTTGGCAATTTGAAGACCAAATCGTGCACGTCTTCGATATTACGCTTCCCTTGGCCTTTGTACGACAAGCAGAGGACCATGCTTGGGATCTTGACATAAGCAAGTGTCATGTAGTTCGAAGCTCTGCTCATCATCTGCGTCAGATCATCGGTAGGGCCGTCCTTCTCCTTCTCCTTTTCTTTTTTCTTCTTGTCTTCACTGGCTTTCTGATATGCCGCTGCGAGTCGCTTGCTCTTCTCATACTTGCCGTCCCGGTCGTCACTATCGGCAGTACTATGCATCGTGGACAAGGAGCGCTGACTAGGCGTTCGTGCTGGCGTGAGATTCGATTGTGATAGGGCACTGCGTGATGCGGGAGATCTCGCCCCGGGACTGCTTCGATTGGACTTGTCGGAATGCTGAAAGATCGTCAGAGCATGCAAGCCGTGATGATTGGCGTTGGAGATGCCCAGACCCTTGGTTTCGGACTTTGTCTTCTTGTGCTTGGTCAAGGTCAAAGTGGGCTTCAATCGTGCATCCAGAGAGCCCGGACCATTCGGATCGCTTTGCATATCGACGTGGTCCGTTACTGTCGACTCGAATGATGACTGTGGAGTAGTCTCCCGCTCAGCCTCCTCGTCCTTTCCATCTTCCGCAGGCAGCATGTTCTTGACCATGAATGGCGAGAAGCCTCCGTCGAAGGCACTACCTCCCACGCCGGGGAAGATGTATTCGAATATCCTCTTGGCGACATCTCGCTCTATCTGCAATCTCAGCGGCACCAGGTCGACTTCAAAATAGTCCACAACAGGTATGCCGGCAATAGCTTCGAGCATCAGCCATTGAACACGTAGCATTTTGCCGTCGCGCAGCCTGCGACCACCCTTGCCCTCGTCCGTGAAGGGTGATATGATCTCAGGATAGATCGCATCCTTCAGCAGATTGTAACCATTGATGCGAGTGATTTCAACGCTATTGTAGTTCGACCCATCATAATTGTCAGTCCGATCGAAGCTAGCATCCTTGAGCTGCAATTCGATGAGCGACTCGCCCATCTCTTGGATTAGATGCCATGCGATCTCGCGGGACGCAATGTGGATGTGCATGAAGCCGCTACTGTTCTCCGGTTCTCTGCGCTCCTCGACATGTTGCTGAGAAGTGGTAATGGCTTTCATCATGAAGAAAAGCTCGTCTTCACAACTGGCCAGCTCTTGATCCAGCTTAATTCTGTCTTTCCAGCCTTGGCGATCGAGGAATTTCTCATTGACCTGGAAGTGCATCTTGATATCCTCAAGTTGTCTGATACGCTCTTGCAGCATTTGCACCATCTCAGGGGCGCCGGTCAAATCACTGAAGTCGGACGCCAACATGATCTTTTCAAGTCGTTCGCTTCTAGTCTTCTCTAGAGGCTCATTGTACAGCAGAAGATCCATGGCGATCACGTACATGGCGAAGTACTGCGTCGAGTCGCATATGGCGCGGAACTGTGGGAACTCCAGCCAAACGTGATCCATGCGGGTTTCGGCCTCTTCTGCACTCTCAGCCGTGGTTGGCTCGCCTCCCGAGATGTCGTCGTTGTACTTGAGACGCAGTTGGTTGTACTTGTCGTATCGCAAGCTTGCTGACGTCCTGTGCACAACGCGATTGAATCCATAGGGATTTGTTTGGAATTCGAACATGATCTCCATAGGAGCCCATGGAGGCCAGTATGTGCCGGCTTTGACACCGTATCGGTTGGCAGAGTAGAAGTGCAAGTATTCGGTAGAGAAATTCTTGGTGCTCGTGACAAACATCTGCACACTGTCTGCGGCAGCATTGAAGCGTCGTTGTACCAGACCACTGACGTCGTCGTCGATTTTGTCCTTTTCCATGATCTGGATGACCTTCAACTGCATGCCCTTGGCCGTGACGAGCACAGCTGACTTTGGGTTCTTTTCACTTTGCAGCTGCACCTGCGGAGCGATCAGACGGAAATGATAGGTGTTGAGTGCAGCGAACTCCATAGCAATGTCGTCCATCGGTCCACCAGTGCCATTTGTCGTCCACCTATCGAGCTTGTCCGCCTCGTCAGCGTCGACAAAACTACGACCATCGCGGAGCAGCTCGTCAATTCGATCCTGCACGGTCTCATCGTCATCCGCGTCCGGAGACATGACGCTGTACTGTGTGGCGTGCGACTTCTGCCGCTTTGGTGTCGATGGATTGTCGCCATTCTTCCGCTCTTCGAGCACGTCCAGAATGAACTTTACCGCGCGGCGTGACATGTAGTATACGAAACCACGCCTTTGACCGTTTTGATGAATGTAGCGCAGGATGATATTCCTGAGCGAATTGTTCCATTTGATCTGCGCATTGTGCACAATGAAGCGATTGTTGAAATCGCTGGTGTAGTCCGCTAGAGGTGCGCCGTCGACGTGCGCAGGGTCAGAGTTGTTGGCATAAGGGTTTTCATGCGCTTCGAAGAACTTTTCGCTGGTCTCCAGATCAGGAACCGCCGAAGGATCCTCGTCATTCAGTCGTTGCAGAAGCTCGTCGAGAATGTTTTGAAGGAATTGGTGTTTGCCTTCTAAGGACTTCGTGTGATTCCTCAAGGCATCTACTTTCGCTTGTAATGCTTCCACCGCCTCCTTGTTCTGGGAACTCTCCCGTACCAGCAAGACTTCTTGCTCGCCCAGTGTTCTTGTGTTTTGTTCTTGCTTTTCTTTGATCAATGTCAGTCGGCGCTCAATGAGTTCGGCCTGTACGCGTCGTGGATCGTTTTTCTGCGACATGACACAGTAGTGAGTTGGCTCTTCGCCAAACGGACTCGTCCGCGATGGATCTCCGGCAATGGTGCCGTTGTGGTCTGTTTGCCGGAAATAAGTGAATCGAGGGGCGTATCCCAGAGGTAATATCTTTGTTTCTGGGTCAGCCTCGGCGGGCAGGATCCAGTCCAGCTCTACAAAGTCATCCATATCGATCCAGGAGAAATCGTTGTCCGGAATATCGAACTTCGACATGTCCACCAGAGGTACTTGCCCATGGAGTGAAGCAAGCGTCTCATCATTGGCCTTTTCGATGTCTTCTGCCCTGGTGCCTACTATGGCAGCAGACAGAGCACGCAAATCGGCCGAGATGAAGTCGAGCTGTGCCTGATTGATGCGCATGCCACTTGTTGTCTTGGCGCGAGCACCCTCTTTGCCTTTCAGATCGAAGTACTCCCGCCTTTGATGCAGATCCAACATAAAACTGTCCAGTCGCATCTTGAGTCCAGTAGCGGAGACGGACTGCGAAGCGTAGTCTTCGGCGTCTTTGTGCTTGTAGACATGGCTGATGAATAATGGCGACAGCAGCAAGTTGTACTTGATCGTGGCCATGTGACGACCAAACTTCTTACTCTTCTTCTCCTGAATGCCCCACAGCGGTCCTTGCTTGATTGGCAAGGACATGACGCCAGAGAACATTGACCACCAGCTGTAGAAGTGAGAAAAGAAGCGAGGGGTGAGATGAACCGAATTGTAGTTGTTCGACGGCTTGAGGTTGTTGACGGACCAATCTCGATCATGGGGCGCAGAGACGGCAATCGACATGTGGATGTGGTGGCTCCTGAAATCGCGGAAGGCATCGTACTCTTCGCCATTCGGACCGTTCTTGGCAAAGTCTGGATGTTTCAGCACAACATCATAGTGCGGTTTGAACTTGAAGCTTCGTTTGCCGTCTCCAATGTCGCGCTCAAACATGAGTCCGGCAAGCCATGTCACCTTGCCCGAAAGCTTCATGACGACCTTCTTGAAATGAGCGTTATTTTTTGTGATGCTCGAGCTTGATGTGCTTCCATCGTCAAGATTCTCCAGCTCTTGCGAATGACGAGCGTAGTTGGAGAAGTCGGGCACAGCGAGAATGTACTCGCCGCTGTCGACGGTGAAGAACTTGCGAGGATCGTTGTGTTGAGCAATGTTCCAATTGACATTGTCCCGCCAAACCATTACCAAACCAGCTCCCTGACCGGTGACAACATAGGGATCCCTAGACCCCTTGATGAGGAAGTGGACATCGCCATCACCTTTCCAGGCGACATTGATTCGAGAATGGAAGGACAGGCGTATCTTGTCCCAGAAGCCAACGCGATCTGAGGGATCGACTGGCGGCTTGGTAAAATTCTCAATGACCTGCATCGTGTCTTGAATAGCAGGCTGATACGATGTTGACCAAGATATCTTTGTCGGGTTGCTTGTGTTGATCTCAATCTTGATGTCAGAATACGTCTTGACAGCCGAAATTGTGCGTTGAACATCAATGGAAAAGCCCTTTGCGCCGGCCTGCATCTTCTCGGGAGGTACGACCTGCACAGTGACACTGCGCTGCGACTCGATATCACGGAATTCTTCGGCGATCACAAAGTCTGTTCGTACTGACATTGCGGGTAGTCGAGCGGACTGACCAGCGGCCAATGTTGGGATGTGAAGCATAGGCAAGGGATAGTCGCGCAGCTGTACGCGTGCCTCACCCATCGTGAGGTGCACATTCATGGGGATCAAAAGACCATATTCCATGTTTCGTGGCATGCCCTTGCCGACACTATGGAGGAATTTCGAGTACTCCTCTATGGGGAAGGTCGGCTTATCGACGGTAATGCCCAGATCCGTGATTGCGACTACTGCCAGACCCGGCCGCCTACTCCATGAAAGGATAGGCTCACTCTGGTCCACATCGTCCATGTCATCCGACACGCCGAAGAGTTTGCGAATGTCCTTGATAGCATGGCTCTGGAAGGTCTTTACGCGATCAATACGAGCTTTCCACGACTGTGCGTTGTAGATGTTCAACCTCTCCCGTGCTTTATCGATCGAGACAGCAGCGGACTCGCTGATGCCGCATTTTCCCTCTGCGTCGTAGCGCATGCTGCGGCCGCGCCTGTGGCGATAGCTATCTCTAGGACTAAGTCTCTCGCCCTCTATGCTTTGACTGCGCTTGGGAGGATTGGGGTGCCGGTTGCGAGATCTCGAGCGCGAAGAATGTCCGATCTGAGCAGACTGTGCTCGAAGCCTCGACGATCCTTTCTGCTTGCTCCGAGATAGACGCTTCTTCTTCAGCTCGAACGCTTCCTCCCGGGCAAGTCTCTGCTTTTGCTCTAGCAGCCCTGCGCGATAGATAGCTCCGAGTTTGGATTCGAAAAGACTATCTTCGATATCAAACAGGAAGATCTGACTGCGCACGGTGATCCGAGGAACGTGCTTGGGGCCTTCGGGCTCCTTGGCGAGGATGTAGTCATTCGTACCTGTTCGGAAATGGTGTTGCATCTGCTTTGATGTCTTCACAATGTTCGTGATGTTGTCAAATATTGCGTGCACTTCGAGTGAATGCGGTATGGATATTCTGATGGCTTCGGATGCGACATCGATGGACTTCTCGCTCAACGTGTTCTTGCCAATCTTCCGCCGCACATCGCGCAGGTCGAGGCGAAGTATTTTAACGCTGACAACGCGACTCCACGCAGTCCTTGTCGCGGGAGCCTTGACATACAGCCGTGCTTTTTTAGTGCGCAGGAAAGGCGAAGACCATCGATGCCGGCCACATTCAAGGTAGCAGATTTGTAACATCATTGGAGGGTCGGCGGGTGTCTTCGCTTTTATCTGAAGCAAGCTTGCTTTAAAATCGATCGCAGTGATCTCGCGACCGGCAAGTTCAACAAGTTGAGGGTCAGCCACAGACAGACCTCCACTTTGTGCTCGACTAAGACCTGGGATGGGCGGCTTGTCCTCCCCGCGATCCAAGAAAGTCTTCTTAATCACGGTGGCAGCAACGCCAATGGCGAAGTGGTTGTATAGAGAGTATTGCAACAGGATACTCTTTGCGAAAGAATTGACATGGAATATTGGCCCCTGGGCATCTGTCGATGTAGAAAAGGCAACCTCGAATCGCGGCACCGATAGGAAAGACTCGGATTCTGAGTTTTCGATGGAGTCGACAATAAGACCCTCGAGATTTTGTATATGAAATGTGAGCCGGCGGCCGTCCGCATAGCTGTGATAGCGCTTGCGATGTGAATGATGCTCGCCGTGCTTGGCCGATCTGTCCTTGTTAGGTGTCCTAATGATTGATTTTCGACGATCGGTTGGGTCTGAGGTCACCGACGCATCGTCTCGTTGGCATTTGTATTCTATCGCCCAGGACTCCAGCTGTAAGCCAAATCCACGCGAGTCCTTCGAGACTTGCTCATCAACTCCCGCAAGCTCCAAACCAAAGTCAGAACCTTCGAATTTGAATTGTTGGAGCCAATTTGGCGCCCGGCGCAGAAAGCTTGCTTGTGCTTTGCTGCCAGCGGGATTGCTCGCGAGTACATTCCGCCGGAGTTGTTGGACGACTTGACGCACGCCTTCGCATATGTCCGGGCGGACCAGGAAGACTGTGTACGATTGTGCTCGCCCGGAAGCAATGACCGAAACGTCTGGAATGGCATTGACGTCCACCTGTACTTCCACAAAGTCGCTTTGCAGAAGATCGTGTCTGTCTCCAGCGGCACTCTGGTAGTATAGCTTGTTTCTGGAATGGCGATAGTAGGAGTTCAAGCTGTAATGCAGGCGACCATCAGTCGCATGGGATGACTCGCACTCCCACGCAACAGAGGATACAGAAGATATCAGCAAGTCAAAATCGCCCTCTTCGGCATTAGCTTTGTCCATGGGAGGTAGCGATATACGGAGAACTGGCTCCTGCACAGAGAACTTGACATGTGCCTTGGGCAACAGCTGGGATATCATGTGGTGATGTGTCGACGCAGGTTGATCGTGTTGAGGGCGTCTGGATCGTCGTTTCAATATCCCACGGACCAGTGGCAAATGCTTCGGGTCCAGATCCACTGAAGGAGAGGTGCAGACAAAGTTGGCGTAAAGCATATTAGTATTGCGATCAGTAGGCCCGTCATCTCTGGTAGCTTGAATGGTACGCGAAGGGAGCGTTGTCTTGACTGTTGCAGTGATCATGGGCACATATAGCATGCGTTCCGGGTGTTCGAGACCATCGTCAATGCCCGCAGCAATCGCGATGCCTGTCAGGAGACCTTGATGTGCGACATCCTTGGTTGAGAAGTACATCCTGTGCGCTGGACTCTTAGGATCTAATCGCAGAATATCAAAGCCCAATTCCTTCATTGCGAAGTTAAAATAGACGTTTCTGTCGCCGTGGGCTTTAATGGACAACTTCTTAGACAGGCCGACGAAACCCACGGCGAACTGCACTTCCTGGATCCCTCGAAGCACGGATGCGATGAAAGCTCGAGAATCGGACACAGCGCGAACGATGTGATTGTCGCGACTCCCAGGGTCGTCCGATTCACCAACAACAGCTGCCAAATGATCGCTCGAGCCACGCCTGTCGCCTTGTGGTTGAGCATATCTGCCGCGAAGCAGATCGGCCAGCCGCTTGGCATGCTCGATGTCATCGTACGGCACATTTACACGGCCAAGCTTGAGTGCGATAGATGCGTCACGAAGGCCTTCCCGGTCTCGATGTAGCATGCCGTGTATGTTCACCGTGCAGTAGTCGAGCACCTCAGTAGAGTCTCGGCCTTCCGGAGTGAACAGCACGCTCCTGATCAAGGCCTTCCACTCGGCAGGACATTGCGTATCCGGTCGGTGCTTGTGGTGCTGGAATAGCCTGCTCCGGTCCACTGTCTGCGATCTCGTGTCGACCGACATGGTCAAGCGCTCCATCCGGACAGATCCGACTCCCACGACGTTCAGCGTCACTGCTGTTGCGATCAGATCGAACAGCCTTAGCCACCCAATTTGTCGATGCAGCCTTTTGATCTTCTCTTTTACTTCCGTCAGCTGCCTCCACAACTTCCCATGCCCATCCGCATCCTGCTGATCTACCGGCGTCTTGGGCCGTTCTTTCTTCTCTCCTTCGGCGCCATGTCTCCGTCGAGCCTCGTCCAGAGCTCTCAAATCTACCGTGACGACTAATTCTGTAATGACCAAGCTGCACCATGTTGGCAGCGCGAACGTCGGGCGGTGAACAGACAGGCCGACGCCACGGATGTTGATCTTGAGGCCATTCCGTGGAGAGAAGGCGAGGCGTCGGAAGCCCGAATAACCCACCCGTTGTATGGAGACACCAGTGACAATGCGCAGAACGGCGAAGACGACGAATGTGAAGAGGTAGCCGACGACTACTAGCCCCAGCAAGAAGGACAGGGTCGGCACAGGCATGTCGAATACGATCGCGCTCTGTCCATCAGTGCACTTCGGTTGCGCGTAGTTCTGTGACGCGCTCTATAGTGAAGATTGCAGCGTTCATAGTCTCGTGTCAATTCGTGAGATCGTGGAATGCGGTATCGGTGTTCGTGGGTCGTGTGCTCGTGTGGTCCGCGGGGAGAATCGTGGCGGAGCGGGAGGAGGTATGCATGCAGGCAGCGGGCAAGACGGCGGGAACGTGGGCGTGAGTGAAGGGCGGAAAGGGTGTCGGTATGTGCTGGCAGTGCCGCGAGAGAGTGGAGCGGCCGTCGACTGCAGGAAGGAGAGGGAAATGGATGTTTTGCTATCGATCCGTGCACATTCACTGCGAGGAGCTGCAAGATGATGCGCGGCTGATTATTGACAGCGATCATGGGCGAGCCGACGCACCCGGCGAGGAATTCCTTTTCTTCAACACGTGTCCACCAGCTCCAGCACGTCCAGCTACATGGGTGTAGGTGCTCGCAGTACCCAATGGCGACGATGTTCTGTACAACGACGACTCGTCTGCCACGCGACACGCTGCTGAAACAGATCGGATCTGATGGTTGTGAGCAGCGAAGCTCGGGCCCCGTTGGAGGCTCTTCGGCACGTGGCCGCCCGAAGTTGCCGAGTGGAGCTCCTTCGCCATCATCACATTTGCCGCTTCCCTTCCTCTCTTCTTCATCGTCAACGGACATCGTCAATCGCCACTCGAGGTATGCCTGGGCGCGGGACCGAGCGTTCTCGCATCGACCACCTTCTTCGAGGCTCCGCGCAAGATCACGCTCGAGGTGCGAGCAATGACCAGCAAGAAAATATTCTCAAGGCACCACTAATTCCGCGTAAGACGATGAACAGGTTGGTCGCTAGGCAAAGCGTATCATTCTAAAAGCTACGTATCTAGGTCGTACATAATTCATCGTCCTTCGTAACTCATGCTCGCGCGAAATCGCCAACATCTTCAAGCATCCTATCCATGGGCCCGAGTGGCTGGGACATAAGGAGGCAGAGCGCCGAAAGTGCAATCTTCCTGGTGGTGGACGTAAACTCCGCTGTTGGGCTTGGTTCCCACACGGCCTGCGAGTGACACCTCAAAAAGGCGGCAGTTGCCCCGGGGCTTGTACGCGAAGCCCAAACATCTCTTGGTGGTGACATTGTCTTGCAAGCACCTCTCGCGGCACTTGTCGTAAAATCCGAAGGAATCGTCGGTCTCTTGTTTGTACCTGCGCAGACACCAGGTCAGCATATGCATCATGCAAAGTCCACGCGACGACCAGAATGGTGTACTGAGCAGATCTTTCCATGATATCTGCCAATGTTCACAGCAAAAAGAAGCAGGGAATGATACTCACCATGCTGGGTTCAGGTGCGGTGTTCCGCCCACGATACCCGCAGGAAGCTCGTAGTACACGGTTGTGGCATCCGCGCGGGTATTGACGCCCAAAGTGCTGTTGTACAGCTTGCACACGCCCAGACCGTTGTCCTTGACAACAAAGGACACGCATTGCGAGTTCTCGGGAGCAGAGCACAGGGCTCGGCAGCCTTCGACGGTGGCGATTCCTCGTTCGGCTTTGAAGTTGAAGCGGGGATCGTTCTCCCGATTTCCAGTGATCAAGCCACGATTGCCAGTGACTGAGCACGTAGGCGTCTGGCGCTCAATGAGTGGAGATGCGAGTGCGAGGACTGGGAGGAGAGAGAGGACGGTGAACTTCATGGCTGTTGAGGTGCGTTGGTGTCGTGAGTGGTGATCGATTCAAGGGTTTGTTCTTGAGGCCTGGTGATTGCGGCGTTGCTGATGACAAGAAAATGAAAGGCAGATCTTTGAGTATTCTTTATACGCTCACCACGAGGCTGAACGTTGATCGTCCACTTTCCCAACATGGCAGCCATGCTGTCCTACTCAGCGTGGCTTGCACAGCTTGCGGTTATGGCTGACTTGTGTTCGCTTCCGAAAACACAAAGCGAAAGACCTATGCCTCGACGCCGACATGCCAAGCGACGAGGTCTTGTCGTCTGTCTTGGGAGCAACACACAACGCAGTGCAGGAATTCCCTGCCGAGCCGACCTGGAGCACGATTCGGGGCCAGCTCGCTTCCTTCCCACGATTGCTCTGGCTGCGCACACCCGAACAGGAAAGATCCCAAAACCTGAAAAACCGGAAAGACGTCCAAAGCATCCGCGTCAGACCCGTTTGCGGTAAGATCTGCACCAGATCAGCATCAACTTTGCCGCAAAGCAGTTCTGGAAGCTCTATTGACTCGTCGACTCGCGCACCAAACCTGCGGTCGACATAGCTGCCATACACAACGCCCTCGCGACCAGACTGCGCTCTGAACAGAGGTGACTCGTCTGTACTTGGCACACACGCATCCGCCTCCCTCGCCTCCATCAGCCAAAACATCAATGTGGCTTCAATTTCCAAGCCTTGGCTGCCGCCGAATCCGCCCTCGACCAATGCTGTGGTGTCGCGGCTCCCGACGTCAGTTTATCGCCGCGCTTAAAGTCAACAGGATAGCCACGTTCTCCTCGCTTCTTCCCCTTTTGAGCAAGTGTGCTAACGCCTCTAAGCCTCGTCTTGGCGAGGCGTAACTTGAGCTTTAACGGCATAGCCAATAGACTTTCTCAAAACTTCTACTTCCAAGCCTATACCAAGTCGCTGCCAACACCAAAAGACCCACGATGGCCTGATCCCAAGAAACGTTGTCGTGCAGACGTGACAAGGTCATATCGGTAGCGAGGACGCGCACGCTGTCGCCACGTGGAAAATGGGCCACATAACGCTGCACGCAAAACGCACGTACAATCTAAGCCACGAGGCGAGACGCCGAATACCAGGCTATCGGCCTTGCCCGTGCCCTGTCACAGCTATTGAGTTATTGCAAGAGGAGAATTTTAGACGAGAAGGCTTTTGGTCCTATCTGCATGTGGAAAGCAGTGAGAGAGCCACTCGCTACACAACGCTGCCCTTCCGTCTTGAAGGTACTCTTGGTCGCCACGTGGGACGATTCGCCCTCTTGCCCTTGACCACCGTAGGCAGTCGTACCATCCTTCGCACGAGTCGGTAGGAGGTCCGACTGGCGATAAGTGATACTTCAGCAGAATGTGCTGTGCGGACATGCAGCCTGAGCGCTAACGACAACGACGGCTCGGATTTCACCGATCGAACGGCACGATCTGCCGCACAATTTTATGCATGATGCATTTCTGACAATCTGGTGGGCGCCCGCAAGGACTTCTGCACAAACAGTGAAGTCAAGCGAGGAGAAATGTGAGGTCGAATGGAACTTGACGCGACAGTTCAGAACCCGTGTGATGCCTCATCATCTGCGGACGGAACTCACTTGGCTCATTGGCAAAGTGAGACAACCAGCATCGAAGTCGGCAAGGCACTCCCCGTCTCACTTGGTCTACTCGCCACCATCTCTTACAGAGTTGTAGTGGTCAAAGGCATCAACGTGATCCCAGGTCTCCCTGACCGTCACAAGAGGCATAGACCTCATCATCAGCTGCGAAAGTTTCAGTGCGCCTGCAGCGGAGAAGAATTGCGGTGGGCTCGATATTGGTCAGGGGACTGCCTCAGTCGAAGTTGTCTCACTGACGCCCGTCGGCGTGACAATCGTAGTGGAGGGTGATAGAGTTGTGAGACCAGCAAGCAAGGCTGTAGGACTCCATAAAAACACCCCAGCGGTCAGCAGAACGGTACACGTCTTCGCGCCGATGGGTACATTGCATGCACTTGCGTGCGCTGAAGATGCAGGCGGCTGTAGTCTGCCCTGCCTGTGACCAGTAGAGATCGTACTAATGACCGTGAGCCTCCTGTTGCTCAAAGCGCGTCGGGGTCGCCGTGCGGTTGCAGGAAGGGAAGCTTGGGACGGTCACGGGGACTACGATTACATATCACGCCTCATCGACGGTTGCGTTGCTGGTGCAGGAGCTGGATGTGACATTGCTATGCGCCACAATGGTCTACGTGCCGTCCAGCGTGCATGTGGTAGGTGGGCCCGTGGAACTCCGAGGGTTCCAGTTGAAACAGCGGCAGCAGCATTGGGTTGCAGATTCATCAAAGCTTTCGATGTGGCTTTGCCCTGCTTGACATTCACGCTCGGGTCTCCCGTGATGGTGGGTTTTCCGAGAGCTAGTCTCGTTGATCCCAGGTGAGTCGTGCTGCCACAATGTCACGTTAGGGACACGAGAAGGAGGGTGGCAAAGTAATCGTTGATTGCTCATTAGCTGCAATCTCAGCCCCGATAATTGTTTATGGCTGCGGTGAGATTTGCGCTATCAAGAACACTGTGATTGTTACTGCGTCTCCAGTAGGGCGCAGGGCTGTTGAGAAGTCTCTACTCAGACATCTGCCTGTAGCCTTTCTGCTCATCGAGCAAGGCAAGTCGAGCCATGATGAAGGACGTAGTTTAGGCATCGGTCCACTCGGATAACACGAACAATCGACTCTTTAGATCGAGCAGACGAAGGCAATCATCGCTGTTACAAAGGTCAAGGGACTACGGAGCCCCTGTTCAATTATCCACTTGACCATCACAATGCGGAGTGTCTCGGAGTATTCTGAGGCGTTGTCGACAATCATGGCGTTGAATAACGTGCACACTCTCACCGTCGTTTCTTTGGCAGCACACCTCCACATGCCCTCTCGGCGCCATCCTCGCCACTGACTCATCCATCCAGCCACAAAGCCGAATCTGGTATACGAAATCTCATGTCGCCCTACGTTGCCAAGCCTTGGCTCAAGGAAAGTGAATTGGTGCTAGCGTCGCCAGCAACGCCACAGGGCATACATATACTTTTAGACCATGGATTACCAGATCCTCGGATGCAAAGCCGGCCACACGTTGGACCCGAGGGAGGAGAACTGGCAAGAACGAATCGAGCCATATTTTACGCGAGGTCAAGGAGTCGAGTGCAGCAACAACCGAACAAAAAGAACTGGCCTGGCCAGGGATCAAATGGTCCAGATTGTCGAGCACAGCCCGCATACGAGTCGATCGTATCTAGCAGCCCGCGGTGATGGCCAACGCCGCCAACAGAATGGACGGTGAGACTGACAGATTGCGGTGCTGCACAAGGACAACGTCTTGGCTGCCTGCTATTGTCCGTTGCGAACTTCAGAATGGCGGAAGACCGCGAGGGTTTGTCTGCGAGCAAACCGCCTGTGATGAAGAGCACCAACTACTGGTCTGAGCATTCGATGATCGTGGTCCTCAGGAACATACCAGCCACGAACCACCCTGATCCAGGATCCGTCATTGAGATGCGCAGAAGTCGACCGAGTCAGCTCGTGGTGATGTTGTGGCGGGTCGCTTGGTTAGTAAGAAGTCCAGTTCGCTCCTGAAGGTCCTTGGTGGAATAAAGCGACAAGATTTGAAGAATATCATCGCCACTCTCCTCGGGTAATGAAGCGAGCGACGTCCGTTGCGGCTCCGTGAGAAGAGAGCCTGTGAGATGGAGGCCACAAATGTCGTTGTTAGCTCAGACTCGGCGGTATGCTTAAAGCAAGATCACCCGTGGCCTCCGGGTGATTCAGCTTCTGTCATAAAATCTGCATAATTTCTTCCAAAAGCTCAGGGCGTCGATCAGCATCTCATGGTCAGTAGTTGTGCTTGTGGGACTGACGGGGACCCGCCAGCGCGAAAATGTCCCTCACACAAGGTAGATGCTGGGTCGCAGTGCCCGTTCTTCTTTGAATGTGAGCCTCAGAAACGTGTACGTGTTGCCTTGCGGTGGACTGGTTAGGTTTTGGCAGTGCCGCAGCCTTGCTCCTTGTGTCCAGCACAGCCAACAGGCTTTCTGGAATGTTCCCAGGCGCTGTCATACAGTCATCGGAATCTTCATCAATTGAGTCGGCAGAGGAGTCACGATGCTGTGGTGGGTGCATTGTAAGTCCGTTATAGTCAATTTCCGATTCGCATCCTGCCTTTCGCATTTCTCTGTCGTTGTCGCTGAGCAAAGGAGCAAAGCGCCGCTGGGTCCTGCGCCTCACCTCCGCGGCATTCGTTCATTAGTCTACTAATCCCACTCACGTGGCTGGTGCGTGGCTTCGCGTCCGTGCAATACGTCACTCCCAATAATCTTGCTTGCTCCAGATCGTCACGAGAGACAGACATTCAGCTGCCACCACGCGCTTCTTAACAGACATACGAAGAATTGCAGCTGATTGTCCGACGCGAGCCATTCTCGTTGCCCCTGCAGAAGTTCAGCGCCCGCGACTTCCCCGACGAAGCGACACAAAGCCCGGCAGCGACCAGCTCGTAGTTGCCGCTTACTGACAAAGCCACGCCGAACACATCATCAACGAGCACACGCGCACTCCTCGGCACTGCACACCACGCCCACCACCTTTGCGACGACGCGACACCTGCGGAGCGGCAGCTCCTTCTCGCCACCACCTATTCCGCATATCCGTAATCATGTCCAGCAATCAGCAACAACAGCAACCCCGCGAGCGAGAGGTCGTATTCTGCCATCAGTGCGAGAACGAGTGGTATCGTGACGAGCATGGCTTGGTATGCCCGGAGTGTCAAGGCGATTTCGTGGAAGTGATAGAAGCGAACAACGACCCTCGCGAAGACGGCCCCAATCCAGGCCCGTCCGGCGCCTTTGCACCGGACCCAGATGAGGATGATATCGATGACTTTCAGTGGCGCAACAATGGCCCGGGGCAATATCATGGCACTTTCCAACGTAATATCACACTACAGCCCGGACAGCAGGCTCCAGGTGGGCAGGGCGCAGGACTGTTTGGATTAATAGGACAGGCGTTAGGCCCCGCTCTCCAGGGAATGCTCGGTGGCCAGCAAGGACAACATCCGCATCAGCAGCCACAACAACAGCCAGGTCAGCAGAGATCTCCTGGACCAGAAAGCCCTCGTGGAGAAGCGCCACAGTCACCACAAATGGGCGGTAGCACAACCACGCGGCATGGCTCCGGTCCCGGCTTCTCCTACACCATCACCACATCCACACGAGGTGGCTTCGGCCCGCGTGACGCGAACGCACCGCAGCCCTTGCAGGGCCAGCCCGAACACATCGAGCGTATGATGGCTCAGATGTTCGCGAACATTGGGGTTCCGATGCACGGACAGCATCCTCATGGGCAACACCCTCACCATCAAGCCGGAGGCATCGTGTTCGGCATGGCCCCACCCGGTATGGGTGCGCCGATGGGCGGACAGCAGATGGGCGGACCTATGGGCTTTGGTGGCCTCTTCCATCTACTTGGTCTCCCACCTGGCGGTGTCGCCGGCGATCACGTCTACACTCAAGAAGGGCTTGACAGGATCATCACACAGCTAATGGAGCAACATCAAGCTGGAAATGCTCCCCCTCCCGCATCGGAAGAAGCGATCGAATCTTTGCCCAGACGCAAAATCACAGAGAAGGACTTTGGCGATGGCGGCAAAGCTGATTGCTCTATCTGCATGGACGAGGCCGAATTGGGATCCGAGGTGACTGAGCTGCCGTGCCATCATTGGTTTCATCATGATTGTATCAAGGCCTGGCTTATCGAACACGACACATGCCCGCACTGTCGGCAAGGTATCACGCCCAAGGAAGGCGAGAGTACTGGCAACCGCCCTCGCGAGCCAGGTCAAGCTCCTTTGCACGACATGCACAGTCCAGACTATCAACGAGCACGCGTACCCGGTGAATACCCTTTCCCACGCCAGGATTCTTCTGGCGCCGGTGCGAGCGGAAGCACGAACACGGCAGACAACCGAAGAAGTGCAAGTCCTCGGGCGGAACGCAGTGGCGGCATGTTTTCACGCATGCGAGAGGCCTTTTCGCCTCGCGATCAGCCCGCTCCCGACCAGAGAGGCAGCGGAGAAGGTGACAAACATTCTTGACCATGATTTCTTCTTGACGTTTGGGGTCGAATTGGAAACAGCGGTAACGTGCCGCTTTTTTGTATGGCATCTTGGCTCACACTTTCGATGCTTTAGATGATAGCGTTTCGGGAGCGGCAAGCGCTGACACTACAGCGACGAGGCGCCAACGGTTTTCGGCGTTGATGACCAGGACGACGAGGCGATTTCGTCCGCGACATAGGGATACTTCTGATTACAAGTAGGTTGTATAGCCGTAGCTAAGGGACTATGGCATTGGCATCACTTTACAGCATTAATTACTCGCACATTCTGACCTTCCATGTCAGGCACTACGGCGACATGCGATGCTGTAGCACTCTATGTGCGATACGAGAAGAGACTCTCAGATCGCATACTCGCGGTTCAATCGGATAAGTATCATTCTCTGTACCTTGAGAATGGGAGCATTTGTTTGCGGTCGTGTCAAGCTCTCTGCCTTGCGCAGCGTAGCCAAGGCTTCATCTCTCTCGAAACGAGACAGGCGTGAGATCAAGGTCGCGACGGGACCTCACAAGATAGGGACGTTCTCAGTTCTTCTTTGCAGTCCGCGTCTTCAACCTCGGACTTTCGAATTGCATCTCTGCCATGCTTCGGACCACGTTCCAGAAGCTCACAAAGACTTCGGAAGATTTCCAGCCAGTCGTGTCGTCTAAGAAACGATTTACTTGCTTATCTCCTCTCGTCTTGAAAATCGTTACCATGCCTTTTTAGCGCTTCGCTCTTGACCAAAGTTTACACTGAGATTGGCACTTGCTTGCCACAGCTTGTTTTCCAACAACTTGTCTCGTACAAGATCATCGAAGCAAACGAAGCAAGCGTGTTGGTATCTCGGGGCTAATGCACGCTGCACATCTTCTGTGGGGTGTTTGCAGAGATATGTCACCGACACCTGCCTTTTGCGGAGTTTCCAGTCGGATGCAATCTGATGTTCAAAGATCGACAAGGATGAAGATCTGCGAGTCTTGGCTTTGCTTGGCATGAGAGCTTTTCTGGTTCTTCATTCGAGGAGGGTTTCGACGGACTTGCAGCGTGCAGAACGCCATCTTCATCTCGAAGCTTTTGGATGGACAGGGCTTTGTGGCTTGTACATGCTTATCGGCAATTGTGGGTGAAGGCATCTGCAATTTTGTTCCTCTCTTGTGCGACTGCACTTTATTTGACAGGTTCGGAGTACCACCGCAAGAACGTGTGTTTCACGCGTGTCTCTGGCGCGTGGCGTATCTCGTGCGACGCAACCTATTTCATACAATCGCCCTCCTGGATCCGGTCATGATGAGGTCTGTTTCTGGAGTGTGGCGGTACCGAACGAGTTCTTGCAAGCGTCACAACGATAGGATTGTCATCTGCGCTTTCCCCATCACTCGCTTCTCCCCATCAGCCTCGGGCGGAAAGCAGAGCTGAACGTGATCGGCTTTCGCCTCCAGACTCCCGCTATCAACTCTCACGCCGCAGATCTGCCCTCGACACGCTCGCATATGACCTGCAAGAAAGCCAATGTATCCACTAGCTCATCAAAGATACATCAAATTGCCCTCGTGGGCGGCAATTCCACCAACCAACCAAGTCCACCCCGAGAGCTCCGACGAACCGACCTGCCGCTTTATCTCAAGCCTCGCACGTAGCAAAGGCAACATATCCACTTGCCAAGCCGCTTCTCGCTGCCTCTAGCCGCTGCACTCGCTCGCTTAGATGCCCACTCGACTACACCTACTGTGGCAAGTCATCAAGTCATTATTCCTACCTGGAACACACCCGTACCTACTGTGTGCACCGCATGGCCTGCAAGGCGGAAACAAGCTCCTTCCAGTGGCTGCAGACACGGCACCTTCTAGCTCAAGCCTCCTGGCCTTGGCTGTCTTTGTGGCGGATAGATGATCGCCTGCCTTGTATGGCGTGCGCCGCTCCGTGATAGCAAAATGGGAGATTGTTACATACGAGGCTGTCTGTTCTCTCTACCGTCCTACTGGGTCGGCGGAAGATCTCTACAGCGCCTGCCGGTTAGGGACTCGTGTGCGATCGTTGCCCCCGTTCCCCCGTGATGCTCAAAGTGTGGTATTGCAGTAGTGTGGAATCTCAATTGGGGGTGCGAGCCGCGTTGGTATGGGACTGTAAGAGGTAGGTCTGGTATAAAGTATGTCTACTCCTTCGCCTCATTACATGTGAAGAATCCATCAAGGTCTTCTCTTCTTTCGATTCATTCACTTGGACTCGAGACTGCTACATTCTAGAAACTCTACGTCACTGGGACTATTATCTTTCTTCTCTCCAAGATGTTCTCTTCGATCTTGGCCCTCGTGGCCGCTGCCAGCGTTGCTACAGCCGAATATGTTCGCTGCGGAACAGCGCAACCCAACTCCACGCATGTGGCTGAGATGAACGATGCCTTCTTCGCTGCAGACCTCCAGCGTGTTGTGGCCCAGGCCGTGTCCGTCAACACTTATGTCCACATCGTCACGACATCGGCGAAATCTGGAAAGTACACAAAGGCCCAAGCACAGCAACAGATGAGCGTCATGAACGAAGCATATGCTCCGTAAGTCAAACATATGACCCTCTCCTGGATCGAGTCCTCATGAGATAAACTAATCTCTTGCCCCTTTGATAGTCTCGGCATCTCCTTCAACACCCAAGCAATCGACATCACCGTCAACAATGCCTGGGCTGCAGCATCCCAAGGCAGTTCCGCCGAACGCCAAATGAAGCAAACTCTCCGTCAAGGCTCCTACAGCGACCTTAACCTTTACTTCCTCTCCGACCTCGGTGGAGGTCTCCTGGGATTCTGCTACTTCCCTCTGGCAAGCCCAACCTCTTCGGACAAGATCCTCGACGGATGCATCAACCTTGCAGGAAGTCTTCCAGGCGGTGATGCCACCAACTACGATGAGGGTTACACTGCTGTTCATGAGACTGGTCACGTAAGCCCTGACCTTCAAAAGCATCTTAACAGATCTGCTGGATTCTGTTGCTGACTTTCTTCGATACTGTAGTGGTTCGGACTCTACCACGTCTTCCAAGGCTCCTCCTGCACTGGCTCCGGCGACCAAGTCTCCGACACTCCTATCCAGAAGACCGCCACAAGCGGCTGCCCTGCTTCGCAAGATTCTTGCCCGTAAGTACTTCCCCATTCATTCACCACTTGTCAACCTCAAATAGGACACGTGAACTGACAGGTTGTAAAGCAACTCCGCCGGCGCAGACAGTATCCACAACTACATGGACTACAGCTACGACCGCTGCATGTACGAGTTCACATCTGGACAGAGCCAACGTGCAAATGCAATCTACTCGCAGTACCGTGCTGGAAAATAAATTTCGCGACTTGCATAATTGGAGCGGAGTGAAACCAAAATCGACAGATAGCGACGGCGTTTCTGGTTCTCATGGGATTTGGTAGAGACGCAGTCGAGAGTGTCCAGAAGGTTCGCTTTTCTGGGCGAATAGAAAGCGCATCGAGAAGAGACAGAGAGTACGACTACAGATGAACATTTCGATGAAATTCCAGACGAGATGAGTATAACTTCAATGTAGAGATTTTTGAAGCTGAAAATACGACCACCAAAGAGTCATGTAAAGTTTCACACATCGATATTCGCCTCTTGTCGAAGCAGAAGAATCATCATAACCCATTCGTTTGTACACATCGCTCTCTACGTGTACGTTGCCAAGTCAGAGAAAATATATATGATGCCATCATGTCATATCATCGAACGCCATCGTTCAATGAAACCCTCCTCAACCCCTACTAAATCCACCTTCAACATCCGCTTCTCCATACTGTCTCGCCATGCCACTCATCCCCTGCATAAAACTCGCAGCATCGTCCAGCGGCGGCGTCAAAGTTCGATCAATCAGATTTGCCACCTCACTATTCTCGTTCCCATCACCAACAGGCGCTGCATTGATGACACCCTCTTCCAGCCCAACAGGTGCCGTGGTGCGAAGATCTCTCCCGGAAGCACTCCCGACAGCTCTCTCCTCCTCTTCAAGATACTCTTGAAACGTGCCCATCCCTCTCTTTTCCGCCGCACGCAGCGCCTCATCCACCGTTCGGAAGAAATTATGCTCTCCTCCGCATAAATCCACAATGCCAGCCTTTTCAAACAGTTTCCACACTTTTGACTTCTTCGGTGGAATGCGACAGAAATACACACCATGCCCTCGGTCTTTGTACTCTTTCACAATCTCTACCAAGACCTGCGCTGCGGCGTAGTCCATCCCAGTCACGCCGTGGATATGGAATATGATGTTTTTATTGTGCTCTTTACTCCTCATGGAAGGTAGAGCAGGGTGTGCGTAATTCGTACCGTAGTCTTCTAGTCGTTTCAAGCGGTCTTTCAAGGAGCCAGTGTTGGCGAACGTGAGAGGTTCGGGAATTTTGACGATCAGGCTGTTTGGCACCATTTCAATGCGGCCTTCTTGAGCGAGCAGCTCTGCGTTCTCAAATTCGTGGGTGCCTGGGACACGGCCGAGAATCTGAACGCGGGGCCGCGTGGCGTGCTTCATGAGGCGGATTAAGGAGAATATGATGCCGACGATGATTCCGCCGCGGAGCGACCAGAAGAAAGTGGTGAGGAAGACGAGAAGCATCAAGAAGAGCTCGATGTAGCCGCCGATTTGCCAGAAGAAGATTATGTCGTGCGGAGCTTCTTCCAGGAGGGAGATGGAGACGACTGTTATCATGGCGCAGAGGACGCCTTTCTGCAATGCGTGTTAGCCTGCTCGGGACAAGATATGGTCGCACGACTTACTGGAATGTAGTAAAAGTAAGGCAGAAGAAACACAGTGCACAGGACTGTGATGAGCGACAGAAAGACGCTGCTCATTGGAGTCTTGCCTCCCGTGCTGACGTTGATCTTGCTTCGCCCATAGCCTCCAAATGCCGGAATTGCCATGAAGGCCCCTCCGACTATGTTTGCCACACCAAGTGCAACGAGTTCGCGATTCGAAGACACACTGATGCCGCGGATACCATCGCTCTCCTCCACCTCTTCCACTGTTCCATCTTTTCGCGTTTTGTGCACGACTTCCGTCTTCACATTGCCACTGCCAAGACTCTTTGCTGCGACACAACTCTCGAAAAAGCCAAGGAGTGCAACGATGAAAGCGGTCTCGAAGGCATCATTGACGTGCTTGAAGTTTTCTTGCGCAAACGGCCAGTGCGGCTGAAATATTGGAAGGCCCGACGGTGGTCTGATATCTCCAAGAATATCCAATCCCTTTGATTGCCAGTCGTATCGCCAAGCCAGAACGGCTGACAGCACGACGACAATGCATCGGTCTGGGATAAAGACGACCCAACTGAGCTTGGGCAGTGGTTGCAGCCGGCGCTTCAGCTCTCGCATGAACAGAATGACTGCGACTGCGCCAAAGCTAATACCAGCTGTGAACTTATGGATTTCGTGCCCATGATCGCTGATGAACATGAGGGTGTCGAGAGGCGAACCATGTGCGCGCACGGAGTTCTCTGCTGCTTTGTCTAGACCCATCTCAGGCAGGAGCTGGTTAATGAAGATGACAAGACCGATACTGCTAATGAAGCCACGTAGGAAAGGGCGGGACAGAACGCTGTCCAGGAAACCAAGTCGCAGTATGCCAGCAATGAGAATGAAAGCGCCCGCGATACCAGTAACCATGCCGCCAACCTGGGCCGCTTTCATGCCATCGTCATCGCGGATATGGCCCTTCTTAATGGCCTCGACCACCACACTTCCCGTCAACAATGAGCCAGCTGCTTCTGGTCCAACTACCATTTGCGAGCATGTGCCAAGAATTGCGTAGATGAAAGGGTTGAATACGAATGCGTAGAGGCCATTGATCGGCGGCATGTGACTCAAGTTGCTGGCATACGACAGTGCCATTGGGACGTAGAAGGAGGCCATTGTAATAGCTGCAATCAAGTCCCCACGTAAGAACTGCCACCTGTATTGCTGAATCCAGTTTGTAAATGGAACGTAGTAATTGATGTACCTACCAAGTTATCAGTATATTGTGCACCAAGCGCGGTCAGCTCAGTTTCTAGAGTTAGAAATTGCAGCGGGGTTAGCAAGACGGACATCATTCGCTTCTCTTTTATACCAGCTCGTTCTCGCAACCAACTGGTAACTCCATGTGCTTTCGGCTTGCCCAGCAGGCCTTCGGTAACAGCATCCGGGAGGTGCTCGACAATGCCACCACGCGTCTGCGTGTTGAAGTCGTCTGATGTTTCATAGCGGGCCCCGAGTCCTGGCCGACTCTGCTCGAAGCTATTCAAGGTCTCGGCGTAGGTGCTCGCGAAACTGCCGTAGCCTCTCGCTCGTCTCGGACGCACTGTCTGCTCGCTGTCCCGGTTGTATCGCTCCAGCAGTGCTGTTGCCGCATTGGGCGTCTCTTCCGACGGCCCAATGGCTCCTTCTTGATGTGTGGCTTCGGTGTTGGTGACAGCTGCGGGTTCGTGATCCTGGGGCTGAATGCCTGGGGCATCAGTGCCTTGCTGTGAACGCTGGTCGTCAGGCGAGGTCGACGGCATGTGTGAGACGCGAAGCTGCGAGGGCTGGTTCGGACGGTGTTGCTGGAAGCTCATTCGTGACGGCGTGCCTGGGCTCGTTGGACTCCCAGGACTTCGAGGTCTGCTGTCTGCATTTGTTGATGCCTTGCTCGAACTCCCACTCGAGCCTGGCGCGGACGGGGTGTTGTTGGAGGCCATGGTTGCACGATGGCAGTGCTGCTCGCACAATTGTTTACTTTAGCCCGCAACGAGGGAAAGAGACTCGACTCGATCAACCGCCGGCTACGCTGGCTCCACACTTTACTCTTCTCGTCCAGTTCGAGAGCATCATTCGCATCTCGTGCCGAAACGCCAAGTGCTGGGATTCGACGACAAGAGGTCTGCTGCCAGCACAGCGACAACGCCAGAAATCACAGGGTGCCTTGTCCAGACCTGTGATACAATCCAATGATCAGCCACGCGATCAAGGTCAGCAGAATCTCCCACGCCCAGCGCTGCCGAGCCCTCACTGCGACGGGGCCGGGGCCGACTTTCGCCGCTCCGACCTCCGAGCCTTGGCACCCACTCAATTCTCTCGCGCGCTCTGCGCGCAAACCACTTCTGCTCTTCAGACAAACTCGACTTTGTCCACCACGACCATCTTCGTCCTTCCGACCCTGAACCAAACGCTAGACCACCTTACTCACTAGCCATGGGTAAGTATCAGCTGTGTTCAGTACTGGCTACAGCCGTCGCCGGCTGAAAAAACGCTCCCTCGCCAATGCGCGCGCTCACAATTCCTCTCAGCACCAAAGTTCGACCCCAACGAGGAGAAGATTATCCACCTCCGCGCCACTGGTGGTGAGGTTGGTGCTTCGTCCGCTCTTGCTCCAAAGATTGGTCCTCTCGGTCTTTCGCCAAAGAAGGTCGGAGAAGATATCGCAAAGGCCACCGGTGACTGGGTAAGCATCTACATTTCTGCCCACGAGCTCGAATCTTCCCTCTAACAGCCATTTCAGAAAGGTCTCCGTGTCACCGTTCGCTTGACCATCAAGAACCGTCAAGCCGCCGTCTCGGTCGTCCCATCTGCATCGTCGCTCGTCATCAAGGCCCTCAAGGAGCCACCGCGAGACCGCAAGAAGGAGAAGAACATCAAGCACACCAAGTCCATCCCTCTCGATGAGATCATCAACATCGCCAGGACTATGCGCCACAAGTCCATGGCCAAGGACCTGAAGGGTACCGTTTTGGAGATCCTCGGCACTGCTTTCTCCACTGGCTGCCAGGTTGACGGCCGCTCGCCAAAGGCCATCTCGGACGATGTCAAGGCCGGCGAGATCGAGATCCCAGAGGAGTAAATGTTTGCTTTCGACAAAAGTAGAGTTGCAGATACCCTCGATTCAAAAGAAATGTTTCTGTGGCACGAAGCCTCTGAAGTCACGAATAGCATTGGGGCTGGCGGCGTTCAAGGCGTAGGTGTCACCCAGCGGTGACTGGATACTTTTCGATTTGAAAAGATGGCAGCTGCACAGCCAACACTTCGACTTGGCTCCGCTTGCCCTGTCAAGCATCATTCACTTTCACTTCTCATTCCAGTAGGTTGTTCGCGCACCCCTCACCGACACTCTGGGACGATTACACATCATTTTTTCGATCCCTATTTAGTGTGAGGGAGATTGATCTCCAGGGCTTTCGCAAGAGAGTTCCTACCTCTTACTCACTGCGCTGTCTATTCCATTGACGGGGAAGTCCATCCGACGAGGTGACATACCGAATCATATGCTAATTATATCTTACGTGCAATCGCATGACTCGATCAGTGATGATGGAAGGCTGTGCCTACACATGGCTCGCAATCTTCTTCGGAACGCCTATTGATGCCACACTGATCTCATACAGTCTGCCCACAGGCTGATGACTCGCCAACGCTAGTCATCAGCAACTAGAAAGCCAGATATTGCAGAGACTAAACGGGCCGCTGCTGAATAGCTAGGTAATGCTTTGAACAATTCACTCATTTCTACAAAATACCGATCTCCAATTTGCGCGGTTTCCAGCAGCATTTCATCACACACTCGTGCATCTTCGTCAAGCCGGTGAGCAAAGACCTTGGCCTGCTTTCAGAGAACGCCGCACTGTCTTTCATCACTTCATATGTGTCTCAGAGGACATCCCTGCCGCACAGTGTTGAGCGGAGCTAGGCACATGGGCAGCGCAGCCTGTATGTGAACGGAAAGACTCGTGCTCTCTGGCCACTGCCCTAAGATATCATCCTTACCAGGGGTAAGCTCGTGAGCAGCGGCGCCTGCATTCGCCTGGAGAAGGGTATGCTCTCTGGCAACTGACCCAGATCACAACTCGCGCCGGGGCTAAGCACGTTGGCACTGACGCCTTTGTTGGGACGGAGAAAGGCGTACTCTCTGGCAATCGCTCGGTATCAAAACCTCGGTCAGGGCTAAGCTCGTAAGCAGCGACAGCGGTATTCGGATGGAGACAGTCGTGCTCTCTGGAAATTGATCCCAATCAACATATTATCTAAAGCTACGTGCATTGGCAGTGAAGCCTCTGTAACCCCGGAGAAAGCTGTGCTTTCCGGCAGTGGCACCAAATCACCATACTAGCTAGGATCGTGTACGTGGGCGGTGAAGCTTCTGTGCAACAAGAGAAACGCGTACAATCTTAAAGATACTTCACCTCACGAACCCGAAATCCAATCTCCCAAATTGAACGTAACGAAACTCGGAATCTCGTCCTCTTCGAGAATGTACTCATGCTCCACATTCAGCTCCTTCGCCTCATCCTTCAAATACGAAGCATCATCATCCAACCAGAAATTCAGCCTCTTTGACTCCCGCACACCTCGCTTGGTCTCTTTCTTTTTCTCTACTGTGAACGTCCAATTCCCGCCAGCATCCTTGCGAGAAGCCTCGTATACATCGCGGTCGTACCCAGGACCCACTCGAATTTTGCGTCGAAGATCGTCCTTTCTCGCATTCTTCACGTTTCTGCCGCTGGAAGTTTTCCAACCTCGAGCGAAACGCTCAAGCTCGATTTTGTCAAGTCTGATCTGCTGCTTGTGTGTGAATGAGGGGCGAAACCACACTTCGGGATTGTCGTCCATCCAAGATTCTCTTTCTTCCATATAGCCACCACATCTGGGGCACCAATTGGGCGGCGGGCATTGCCTTTGTTCTCCTTGTTGCGGCACTGGGTCTCTGTATGGACTGGGAGGAGGTCGATAACTTGTCTCCTCCTTTTCCTCCTCCATGAGGACCGTGACTTTGGGAGCGAGGATCGCATCCTTGGCCGCATCGACTTTCACGAAAAGTGCTTGGTGTAGAGCCTTTTTCTTCTCGTCGAGACATTTGTCTGGATGAAGGAGTAAGGCCAATTTACGGAAGGCCACCGTAACTTCTCGCTCAGTGCATCCGGATTCGAGCCCAAGAATTGCACGTGGATCCTGGTTGCCTCTGACCTGCGAGTAGATCTGGTCAAGGGAGGGGGGACTTCGCGCACTCGTGTCAGGTTTCTTCACAGGTTCGTGTGCCTTCTTCTCCTGGATCACGTAGGGCTCCTTGAGTCTCCGAGCATACGTCCAGCCAGATGCTTGATCGTCGTCGTAATGATCATCGGAGTATGCCATCGTGCCTTCGTAAGTATAGCTTTCTCGGAGGTGGTGCGATGTGAAGAAGTTGTAAGCAAGCTACGCCTGTTGGCTTTGACGGCTTTGGAATCCTGGAGGTAGAAGGAGGAGTGCAGACTATGTACTCAAAAATCGAGCCCGCGCAGTCACGAATTTTGGGTTGGGAATCCAACACTGGCAGACACTGGCCTCGCATTCATATGCGACTGATCGCCCAATAAGAATTGATCTTACTGCGTGAATACTGTGCGAACCGTCGGAATGGGCTCTCGTCCTTAATGAACCTACCTGGAATAATACTCGGTCAAGAAAATGTGCTCGTAGGCACGAAAGTATAAATTTCAAGACAGCCCAGGGAAGTCACCTCACAGACCTCGACTGCAGAACGCCTTCCTCCTGTACAGATGTACTAAGCTGATATTTCCGAAAGCGAGATCGTGGTAGGAGACGGCGTTCCATTTGTCGAGTTGATAGGATGCTTCTTGCATCTAGGCCGTTGTAGCATATCGCGAGGGCACATCTTCTCGCAGAAGTCGATGAGCACCGTCGCTTTTTACCGCATCGGTAGATGATGGCAACATAAGTTTATGGTTGCAGTACTTGTGTCTGACAGGACGAGCGCCATCGATGAGTTTTGTCCGTTGATCCCTGTACGCAGCGATGAAGAAGTCGATTTTCGCCTGTGCGAAAGCTTCTCTGGCCAAATGCTATTTCACGTGCAATCTTGAGAAGAAGTGAACTTCCCACGGCGCGCAAGTATGAGATGATCAGATTGTCTGTCATGGAGCGTGAGATGATGGAACTGAGGTATGTAAGTGAGATGGCGTCTTGAACTTGAACGCTCATTCTCGTCATCACCGGGCTCGAGCGCCGCAATCTCTACACGTAAGTCAGTAGCACGGAGCAAGACCAGCGCACAAACGATCGTGTTCGACGCCACTTTGAAAACGTAAGTTGGTGTCAGTGTTCAAGGAGAGGAAGGAAATGTCGTCCGCGCATCTCGCTTGATTCTGCGCCGTGAAATGTGGCGCATGCGGGCTTCAACTTTCAAGTCGTCATTCGGTCCTTCCTTCCATTCGCCCACGGCACAGCTCCAACTCCAATCTTATCACAAACATACACAACACATCCCAGCCACTCCAGCCTGCCAAACAGTCTGCATCATCAGAGCAAATACTACAGAAGCAATTCGGCGTAGAAGGGAAGTATACAGAAAACCCACGACATGATGCATGGCCGATGAAACTCCAGCCAACATGCCCAAAGGCCATCGCATTTCCGTCATCGGAGCCGGTCTCGCCGGGCTCACCTTAGGACGATGCTTGCATCAGAAAGGCATCAAAACCAGCGTCTTCGAGAAAGCGAGGAAATCTGTGAACAGGAATAATTATGGCGTCACATTGTATTCCAAATCCTATCTACCGCTGCTTCAAGTCCTCCAATTGGACGAAGCGACATTCCGGAAAAAGGTCGCCGTAGACAGCCACCTTATCGGAGGGACAGGAAGCATTCACGGACAAGGGGAGAAAGACTGCTTCAAAGCGAACAAGAGCAGGCTCGAAGCTTTGCTCGCGGAAGAACTGGAAGTGAAGTGGGACCACGAGTTAACGAATTTGGAAGCTCTGCCTGGAGCGGTCGAGCTGGAGTTCAAGAACCACAGTCGGCATGCGAGTACCTACGTAGTAGGAGCTGATGGCCCACATTCTATTGTGCGAGGGAAGATCCTCCCGGAGGCGGGTCTGACGACTTTGCCGTACGCGACGTACAATGGCAAACGACGCGTAAGTCGAGAACAATGGGAGAGGGACTTTGCGCCCGGATTCGAAGGTGGAAATGTGGTAGAGAAGAGAGTAGGGAATGAAGGAACCACGCTTCTGCAAATCTCACTGAACAGCGTGAGTGATGACGAGGCGAGCATCAACTATGTCTTTTCGCGCCCAGCGAAGAGGTCGGGCGAAGATGCACTGTACCGTCCGCAGCGAGATAAGGCAGAGGCGAAGGATGTCCCAGACGAGCTTTTCGCCGAAGTGAAAGACTTGCAAGACCAGCTATCTGGACCGTTGAAGCTGATATTCGACCCAGAAGCGATGAAGAAGGACAGACTGCTCAACTGGCTCATGCGATGCCTTCACGTTGACACTGCGAAACTTGGCCAGCCCGCTGAAGAAGGCATCGTGTTGATTGGGGATGCAATCCATGCTGAACCAATCCTTGGCGGCATGGGCGCGAACCAGTCAATTGAAGACGCAATGGCGCTCGCGGAAATCCTGGCGGAGAAAGACGCAAAGGTGCAGGGCCTGTATGACAGGAGAGCCGGCGAGTGGCAGAAAGGGCTGAGAGAAGCCGAAAGCAGGATCGGGAACATGCATGGCGTGACATCGAGAGCGAGTCTCTGAGATAAGAAAGTGAGCGGGTACTGGCAAGAAGCAATTGCGAATCGTTTCTGACTGGTTAATAAGGGAGATGGTGCTAATGGCTGCCAGCAGATTGTGGCGTTAGAGTGGACTGCATAAGCTCGAGCACGGCGTTTGTGAGGGTATGTTGTGTTCAGCAGCGAAGCACAAAAGTCGCTTGAGTGCATGCGGAGTGTCGCAGATCTTGTTCGTAAAGGTGCATAGTGAGCACACGGCTGGATATGTGGCTGGAGCAAGCTTTTTTGCTCTCCGAGGTGCTTTGGGCTGTTACATGATGGGTGGAATACGTCTTCTCCTCCCTGCTATGCTGTTCTCGTTCGTCATGTTGTTTTTGGGCTTGTCTCCTGTCGGTCTTGTTGGTGATCCACTGTTGTATGCGTGAAGATTGTCGCAGCCCGAACCCGGCCCGGCCTAGTTAGGTGTTGCATGCTCCATGTACGCTAAAAATGTGGATCACAGCATAGCGCACCGCAGCAAAGCGTGCAACTCACCTAAGTGGGATTGTCAAACATAGCTTTGTGATGTCGAGAATTTCCGGCAACGACCCATCGTCACGTCCGCGGAGCGGCGCAAGTCATTAGGTACTCACATGCGCACCCGTCTGTCCCCGCTACTTACAGTACATGGACAATCCGATATGGTGCTCAGATCTCGCGTGGTGGCATGTCGATCGTCCTCGTGTCATTTTGGCTCTTGCCTGCATAAGGAAGGCGTCACCTCAGGTACACTGCGGATGTACATGAAGTCTTGACAGCATGGCGTCCCAGTCGATGGCAGCACTACTGCACTGCACCGTGCTCAATATGGGTCGGCCCAGGATTCTCCAGGCCAGGTGCGTCGTTGTCGAATCCACTCGAGGAAGCGGAAGTGGAGTCGTGTCAGCATGGTGGGCTGGGATTTCGAGCCGGCTGCACAGCGAATGCAGCGCGGCAATCGGCAGCATTTGCTGGATTGTTTTCGCGTTGCATGGTGGTGAGGTTAGGCATGCTGGAAGCCGTGCTGTCCTCATGATGATTATTATTGTACAGAGGTACCGTAGGAGATGCTGGAGATCTGTACGCAGCCGCGCCGGCCGAGCCGTGGGTGCCGTGGGCAGCGTGTGATCGGACTGGGATCGCTGCGGCGAGGGGCTGGCGATAGGCTGGAGGAGGACGACAAGCGATGCGAGTCGCCGGAGCGTCGAGCGCCACGCACCACCGCGCCCCAGCGAGTGGAGTGTCGCAGGCCCGGCAGCATGTTTCGCGCTGCTGATGGCCGCGTCTGCGCCGCCCGGATCCATCAAACTGGCTGCGGCGAGTGGCACAGGTGGGTGTCAGAAAGCGCCTCTAAGCGTGCAGCACTGGTGGATTCCCAAGGTGAAGGTTCGCGCGGCATTCTCCAGCAGCAGGTGCGATTGGTGCATTCCCTGCGCCATGCTTGACACCAACTGCTCGTGAAGGACGACGTGACTGCCACCCTCTTCCTCTTCACCACACGCTCGTCCGTCCGCGATTACTTTTGGATACGCCTTCTTGATTCACGCGAGCACATCACCGACGACGAGGCAAGAGCGAGGGACTGGGAGCACCGTGAAACCGACGAGGCAGATGACACCTTGCCCGGCATACAGCACACGGATCGTAGAGCGCGGAGGCTAGCTGCTCTGGAGAATGCGCTGAAAAAGACGGTCGTTGTGAGACACAGCCGCCGTACAGCAGCAACCGCTTGCCGGCGAATTGCTGCAGCAGTTTGAGGCCAGCGCTGCCCGCATCTGCCCGCCGGGAACGTGAAGCAAGGCGGGAGTGCGCAGGTCTGCATGTTTTCGTGACCACAATACCACGGGGATCATTGACTAGGGCTCTGCCACCGTCCACGAGCCGTCCGCGAGGAGAAAGAGCTCCTTGCGACCATCGTTATCACGCCAGCATAGGACAAAAGGTGGTTTGGGCTGCTGCGATTCATGGAAGATGCGAGCTATCCGGCACACCAATCGCAAGGGCATAGGCACACACTCTCATCCGTGAGCCAGCAGCAGGTCTTTGCAGCGCTACAAGGCGCGCAGAGAAGTCCTTCAGCTGCGTCACAATGAGCGTGGATGCTAGTCTTTCTCATATCAGCCCTTCTTCGGCACATATATCTGGTCGAACTTCGACTTCGAATTACCACCCTGCAGGGGGCTCTATGCCATACCTGACCCAGCGCTATGCTTTGCCGATACATCATAATCAGAGGAGGGAGACAGAATATGAGTTGCGGAGGAAGACACCTTCAGGCACGTTGCACGCCGGCTACGACGCATCCGGAGCAGAACTCATTCAGCCCAATAAGCACCAACTGCTCAGCGAAGGCAACACAACGGGACTTTACAACAGCGAGAAGCGTACATTTTTGCAACACCAGCAGCAACAACAGAATGCTGGCATCAGATCATGGCATGCCTCCCCCGTGCTGCCCTCCTGGCCCCAGCCGAGTCATGTTCAGCAGCAACCGCATAGTCCGTTTCCCGTGATGGACTCAATGCTCAATCAGATGCCCATCCACCAAGGTATTCATCCTTACTACAACCAAACTATTCCCAGCGTGATTCAGCCCTCCTTTCAGTATCTGGGTCCAACCGCATCTGGTCCCCAAGGCTCGGGCTTGTATGGGCCATACTATTTTCACGACGGGAGCTATGTCCCGTATATTGCAGCTGCCGTGAAGAACCCACACTTTTATCACCATCCACATGCCGCTGGGACTTATATGGGCTCAATGCCGAACTCACAATTCCGCTACCAGTCGGATCTCTGGCAACAGCAGCAGATGCAGTCGAACCAGGGCCTATGGTCTGCTTCGACAAGTATGCGTCCTTATGCCCCTCCACCTTTGCATTCTACAGCTGCACGCCATGTGCCCCTTGGAGTCGGGCACACATCGAGCTATCAACTTAATAACAATAGGCATGGTATGGCTATGCAAGCCTCGATCCAGAGTCCATCCGCACCCATACCTCCCTTTGACCTCGATCGACCGAACACGAATCCGGATGCCCGTCAGCGCGAAGACATATTTCGATGGGCATTACAGCAATATCGAGAATTGTTGAACCACATCCATCAAACTAGACGGCAGCAACAACAGGCTCGGAGTGCACAAGGTCAACAGCAACAACCTCCATCGCGGCCGAGCTTCTTCCCCAAGCCACCAAGACCGTCTGCGTCAGGGCCATCTGCGTTGGCAAAGAATACAATTGAAGCCGACGAAGTCCATGCCAGCGATGACGAGGACCCGCCATTGCGCAGCGCACAGTCGGAAAGCGCGCGGGACTCAAACGAAAATGACAGTATTACGCCAAGGGCAAGGTCGCCCGTGGATCAGGCTCCTCCAGGAAGATCACGGCGAGCTAGCGACGATCCGCGATTTCTTCCTCGACACAATTCGCATGATTCGTCACATAGTCCTCAATCGCTGTCGCAGCCAGAGACACTATCGCGCAGGACTTCACATACGCTGCGCCGGTCCACTGGATCCTCGATCGCCTCGATCTCGTATTCTGAGGATGCCGCGACTCTCCGGGCAAAAGTGGCTCTCCACCATGTGACAGCAGCATGCCGAGCGACTCGCTGGCAATGGACGGACGGGGTGCAACTTGGTGGCTGTCTGGCGTATGGACTTGGCAACTACAAGAAAGCACAAATCTGGTTCATGCGAGTTCTGGAGAACGACTCAAAGCACCTGGAAGCCAGGTCGAACCTTGCTGCATCGTTGCTAGCGTTGGGTCAGCGAGTTGAAGCTGAACAGCACTGGCAGAAGGTCATAAGAGCGGCACCTAACCATTTCGAAGCAGTGGAGCATTTGATTGGATTACTGTGTTCGGAACAGCGCAGCAGAGACGCGATCAAGGTCATCGAGTATGTGGAGCGATCTCTGAAGCTACCCGGCCCGCCGTCTGAGGACAATCGCCAGTCCGCGGACCGCCAGAGCGAGCGCTCGGCTTCGATCACCAGCAAATCACCATCACTTTCAGAGCAGTCTGACCGAGTATCCTATGACTTTGATCCTGACGAGGATCCGTTTGTGCTAGATGGACAGGACAACGAGCCAGGATTCGGATCCAGCGGCTTTGCTATTCCAGGTTGCGACAATGGCCGAATCCTGGCACTCATCCACGCCAAAGGCAACATGTTGTACGGTCTTGGAAACAATGCTGGCGCAGCCAAGGCTTTCGAGGATGCTGTGCTCATTGCAACAGGACGCCAATTTGATGGCATTCAAAGTCTGGTGAAGCATATTCTCAAAGTTGTTTCCGCCGTCACGTTTCGCGACCACTCTCAGTCACCACGAATATCGACAACAGAGCCAATTCTGCTATCTCCTGAGCAGGCACTCTCGACCGCAAGACTATGCTTTCCAGGCGCTTCGGAGCTGCCCGGACTGCAACATGTGCTGAGCTCATCGAACAGCTTAGCCAGAAAGGCAGCCATCTCGACTACGAGCAATTTGCTGTTATCGCTGGCCAAGATCTTCCAGGACGGCATGTCTAACGCCAGTCGATCGGCCGGAGTGGTTCCCTTGAATCATGGAGTACGAGATATCCTCGCATTGTATTACCTGTCACTATCTTTGCAGCCCAGCCCGTCGACTGCAAACAATGTTGGCATCTTACTTGCAAGCGTTCAGCAATCTGCTACGCCTGCAGCAGTGCTTGGTCCACGCCAGCGTACCGACATCCCAGGAGTTGTGCCGGGCAGTGGTATCGCTTTGGCCTTGCAATACTACAATTACGGCTTGCAATTGGACAGTCAGCATGCCCACCTGTACACAAATTTGGGGAGTCTGCTCAAAGACATTGGCCAGCTCGATGCAGCTATCGGCATGTACGAGCATGCTGTGACATGCGACGGAAAGTTCGACATTGCACTCGCCAATTTAGCTAACGCTGTCAAAGACAAAGGCAGAATCAGCGACGCGATAGGATATTACAAGCGGGCTGTCGAGGTCAATCCTGAATTCGCAGAAGCGGTGTGCGGCCTCGCTAACGCTCTGAACTCCGTTTGCGGGTGGCAGGCGCGAGGCGGCATAGCTGCGGATGGCGGCAAGCGCGACCGTTGGCATGTCGATGCAGAGGGCATGTTGCTCGATGCGCGGCAGCATGGCGCTTCGAGCTCTGGCTGGATCAAGCGGGTGCTCGATATCGTCGAGCGGCAGCTGGTCGAAGGGGAGACTTGGGGCACAGGGACGCTTAACACCACACTCATCGACTACATGGTCCGGCAGTTCCCCGGGTTCGAACAATCTGCAGAAGACCGGAGAGACCGTGAAGAGCACATGCGGAAGACTCTCACAAGCTGGGCTGGGAAGAAGTGGGAGGGAGCCCGAATCACCCGACTCGTTGAACGTGCCACGCGACGTCTGATGTGGCAGTTCTATCACGACCTCTACGTCAAGAAGATCAGACGCCCCTCTACAGCCTACAACCGACCCCAGTTACCTGCAGCCCTATTTGTTCCTACGGCCCCGACGGTCTTGCCGTTTCACACCTTCACTTGCCCAGTGTCTGCCAAGCAGATCCGCCTGATCTCGCAGCGCAACGGTCTACGCATCTCCGTTTCGACGATGCGTGCACCCTGGCTCCCGAAGCAGGTGTTCCCCCCTCCATCGCCGCCCTCCCCTACACTGCGCGTTGGCTACGTCTCATCCGACTTCAATAACCATCCTCTGGCGCATCTTATGCAGTCCGTGTTCGGGATGCACGACACTGAGCGCGTTCGCGCATATTGTTATGCTACGACTGCCAGCGATAACTCCGTACATCGTCGACAAATCGAAGCCGAGGCACCAGTCTTTCATGATGCCAGTACCTGGGGACCTGAGAGGCTCGTCAAACAGATTATCAAAGACCAGATCCACATCCTCGTCAATCTCAATGGCTATACTCGGGGTGCGCGCAACGAGGTCTTTGCCGCCAGGCCTGCGCCTATTCAGATGTCTTTCATGGGCTTTGCGGGCACCATGGGAGCTGAATGGTGTGACTATCTTCTCGCCGACGAGACGGCAGTGCCACTCGAGACCTTACGTCCGTGGAGGAGGAATGTCGATGTCGAAGACAAGGTCCAGGACGAGAACAGTGCCGGGGAGAACGAAGACTGGGTATATGGTGAGAACATCATATATTCGCGGGACACATTCTTCTGCTGCGATCACAAACAAAGCGCTCCCGACGCAAATGAGAGGCAATTAAGTTGGCCTGAAGAACAACGGCGGCGCTGGCAGATGCGCAAAGAACTCTTCCCACAACTGGCAGACGACATCATCATCTTCGGCAACTTCAACCAGCTGTACAAGATCGAACCGACCACATTCCGTACCTGGCTACGTATCCTCGCTCGTGTACCCAACTCCATTCTCTGGCTCCTCCGCTTCCCAGACCTCGGCGAATCGCACCTCCTCGCTACAGCAAAACTATGGGCCGGCAAAGAAGTCGCTTCACGTGTCATCTTCACCGACGTTGCACCCAAACACCTCCACATCTCCCGCGCCCGCGTTTGCGACCTCGTCCTCGACACCGCCGAATGCAATGCACATACGACCGCAGCCGATGTCCTCTGGAGTGGCACCCCACTCCTGACTCTTCCCCGCTACCCATACAAAATGTGCAGTCGCATGGCAGCGAGCATTCTCAAAGGTGCTCTTCCTAAAACTGAAGAAGGTCGTCGTGCAGAGAAGGAACTCATCGCGAAGAACGAAGAAGACTACGAAGAGAAAGCTGTAGCTTTGGGCAAAGGATTCAAATATTTGATATCCTCTTCTCACGGACGATGTGACGGGAGAGGTGAAGGAAGAATTATGGAGTTGCGAAGATTATTGTATGAGGCGAGATGGACGAGTGCATTGTTCGATACCAAGCGATGGGTTAGTGATTTGGAGGATGCTTATGAAGAGGCTTGGAGGAGATGGGTTGCGGGTGAGGGAGGCGATATCTGGCTTGATCAAGTTCCGAGGGGGAAGGATAGACGGAGAGTTGCGAGACAGCTTGGAGTGAGTGATGTGAAGAGGGAAAGTCAAGAGGAAAGCGCGCCGCGATGGCAGGGACGGGAGTGAGGAATTGAAGTCTTGTTGCATAAGCGGAGTGTTTTTTTTTGGCGATGTTGTAAGGGAGCGGTCTGTTTGAGTGGGATTTGTATGCGATCATGCATGGAGGTGGATTTTGTGGTATCCTGTTTCACTTTTTTGCGTATCACGGCATGAATTGTGAAGCAAGATTCCCCCAATTTTCTTGCTATTTATTCTCCATTCACATTGTTGGGCGAGGTCGATCTTCGAGAGGAGGAAAGTGGCAGCGAAAGGAAGAGGACATGTTTCCTTGCGCCACCGAGCATAGACAACAACAACAATAACAGATACAAGAATATGCATATCTATTTTCTCTCTGTTAACGAAGCCACCGACCAGAGCAAAAGAATCCTCCGACCTCGAATCCCACCTCCTCACTCTCTGCCTACACGTCTAAACGCATCGGACTACAATCCAAGAATGTTGATCTTCGTAGCCACTACCGTTGGTCACGACAGGCTTAGTTTTTACCAGAGACTTACCTCTGTGGCTGCAGAATCCTTCGTATTCTGTTTTCAATTTCTTGTACGATTTCTTCATTTGCTCATTTGCTGACCGCCGGACGGAAGCCACCTCCGCCGGAAGGAAGGAGTTGCTGGTTCCGCCCCATGTCTGGCATCTGCAGCCTCTGCGGTGCGACGACTGCGGATCCCGAGGCAATGGGTTTTGTTTACGCCAAGTCCATGCGAGATGCACGCGATCGAGATCTGAGGGGTCGTTTTCGTGGTTGTGGTATTGATGATGTGGGTGCTGGAAAGTGGGATTGCTGCGTGATGCGTACCGTTTGGAGGTTGCTTGGCAAGTGTTTGGAACGAGGTGTTGGAGTGGTGAGCTTCATTTGCTTTGGCCGAACTTCTCTGCGTTGCAAAGATCGGTGGACCTCGTGTTCGCCGCTCGTTCGGTTGATGATGACGGTCATGAACGATACTGATGTTGCCAGACATGCGTTCAGCTGGCAACGAAGAAAATTGCAACCAGTGTTATGCCGTGGTGACCAACTGCTGCTAAACGGGTGGTGTGATTGCGCGGGATCGTGGGGCAAAGGTGCCGTACGTTGTAGCATCGTTCGAAGAGATTTGTTTGTTGTTATTGTAGAGTGGGAGTGCGACGCGAAAGAGGATGTTTGTTGTCATTATGTACCGTACCAGTGTAGGTGGCTGGAGCTAAGGAACAGTCGAGCGTTGTCGACAGCTCGAAGAACCTTGGGTCGAAAGGGCGCGAGTCGCCTGTCATCTTCAGGAGAGATCTGAAGTACGAGTATGACGTGTTGTGGTGTTTTCATTGCATGGCAATAGAAGTTGCTTCGCGTTTCGTTGTTTTCGACGTTGGACGTTGGTCGCAGTATGTAACAACAGGGCGAGACCGGAGGATGGAGAAGGTTTGTATCAAGGTTAAGCGTTGTCTTGAATTCTCCGTGAAGAGCCATACATCGGAGAAAAGGTTGCGCAATCGCGCCACTGAGACATGTATCAATTGAGCCGTGTGATATCTCATGGAGAGCGGAAAATCCGGGGCGAAATGTGTCGCTTCAGGAGTGAGCTGACCAGAGGGGCAATCGCGCTCGAGGTCGCGCTGAGACACATATCAAACTGAACCTCGAGATCTTTCATGAACGACAATGACTGTCGTCGTGGTTGTTGACACCGACAGCATCATCCTACAGAGCCCTTGACGTTTGCCAGACGTTGCAGAACGATAGAGATGTATCGACAGCTGCGAACACGAGTTGGTTGCGCAATTCTAGGCCAACGGCCAACGTCTTGAGGTTCATATCCCTCAGCGAGCGTACCGCAGGCGAAAGACGTTGAGCACCCTGCCAATCGTGCTGGCTGATCTTTCACAATTGCGCAGCCTGTTGAGCCGGAGGCAAAGGCTGTGCGTGAGACTTGCGACTTGTTCTGCTTGAAAGAGCATCTGCAACATTGTGCTCTGTCTCAGCACATCCGGATCGATGTTCAATGTGCCGTGCATGGGCAGTGATGGCAGATGCTGTCACACCACTTCCCCCAACGGAGCCGCATCAGTGCGCGACCGACGCAACGTAGATGCATCCGGGCCACTGCTGTCCACAGCACGTACGAAGGCCTTTCCTGCGACAGGGCATGGAGCTTTCCGATGACAATTAGGGCCTGGGGAGGGCGGAGTGTGTTCCCAACCCGCCTGATAGGTAGATTCACAGGGCACGCTGGTGTGTCGATGGCGCTGATCGGGACGGTACCGGCCGATCAAGACATCCGATCTGAAGTGGGAGCTGTGAAGCGACGGCAAACTTGAGACAGAGCTCAAGGAAGCTTGCGGCGTAGCAAGAGGTGCCCCAGGCGGGCACATTATTGACTTGGTGTGCGCATCAGTCAGGGGAAGAGGGCGTCCCAGTGCGGTGACGTGAGACGAGAGCTCGCCTACGTTTCACCAGGCCCACCGCATACGGCGGAGGCAATAGTGGTTGTTTCCCAATGCGGGAGCGGACGTCGCGCGTCGCCGAGCAGTCCATGCCAGATTGGAGTCGTCGTCGCCAGAAATCGCCCGTGACGGCGCGCTGGGCGTGTGTAGCGGGGCTGCAGATTCCCAGTGTGGACGCGCTGCAGTCGCGTGGCCATGCCACAAACGGCGCTGATGGCGCGTTGGGCTGGTGTGATATAACGTCCCGCCGCAGGCACGCATGCACCATCAGATGCTAGCGGCCGTAGTTGACGATGGCCGCGCTGCATATAGCAACTGCTGCACGCCTCGACGAGTATCATGACGCGCCGCCCCCGTCGTCGATGTGGCAGACAGAGTGGCTGCAATTCATCTCGCCCGCTTGGCATCTTCCACCACCGCCAACATCGCCGACATGATCCAACGGTGGATGGCCGAGGAGCGGTCCGATGCTGTGTAACAGGCGCGTGCGCCCGCGAGGGCGGCGGAGGGCGGAGCGGGCTGTTGTGCAACTGCATGTGACGCGATCTCACCAACGAGCTGGAGACTTTTCTCGCTAAGCGTGCGTGCGTGCGAGGCAGCGGGAGCGCACAGCGGTCCCGGCGGATCTGGCTGCGCAGGCGATCTGCCGCCAGTAGCGTTGCGCGCCAGGGGTCGACGTCGATTTTGGTTGATGCTGCTGCTGCGACGCCTGGCCTGGCCTGGCACCGCCGACGACGACTCGCCGCCCTCTGCCCGCGCTGCGAGCGCTCGCCTCCAGCTGCAGGCGCAGAGTCAGGCGCCGCATCGCAAACGTGCTGTGGTTGGCGACCGCGTGCGATTGTCTTCGGCGAATTAATCGTCAAGGTTGGAGCTTGAGGATATTCTCGTCGCCGCCCTCCATGTGTCGCAGCGAGGACACCCTGGTCCCGTGCCGCCGCTGCCTCGACATCAGCTCGTCGCGAAGCCGCAGACGCAGACCAGACCCGCAACTGCCCTTCCGCCCACCGCCATCGTGCGCGGAGCTCACTTGGACGTGGGGCCTGCATCAGGCTTGTCGGCAGACGCTGCAGGCATCCCAATCCAACCGCCTGCCCTGCACCCACGCAGCCATCCTCACCCCGAATTCCAAATGCTCTATTCTCCCACCCACACCACTACTCACGGCTCGCAGGAGAATGCGCAATCGCCCAGGATCGAGACGACCACCATGAAGCTCGCCTCGACGGCTAGCACCTCTCCACATCGTAATGTAGTCCTCGCGCGGAATCTTGGTCTGCAATGTCCCAGGCCATGGCTCTCTGGCAACAGGAGCCGCCTCCGAGCAGAAAAGTGGGCTGCGATGGACTTTCCTGGTTCAGGCTGTCCGGCTCTGCGATTCCTCGGCTTGTTGCGAATGAGGAACTGGCTGCAAAAGCCGAAGCGATGCGTACGCTGTCCTGGCAGGCCACAATCATCTGAAACACGGCTACTGACATCTGCCACTGACATAGTACTATCAATGTCTAAAAATGCTTCACAAGAAGACCCGGTGGAGGTTTGAAGTCTGCCCGTGCACTTTTTGCGCGACATGTGGGCGACGCACAGGTGCAGGACGACGTACGGTCAATCTGATGCCAGCGGCCACGGCAGACTCAGGCCACGACCATAGTGGTGCTGCTATGTCCGGGCGTCGTTCGGTCGAATGCACGCCTAATCTCTACATCGTTGCCGCACAGTGGAATTGCCATCCATCTCACAGCTTGGTGCAAGTGAGACCGACATCAGTCGCAATTCAGCTCCAGCGTTGGAACGCTCGCAGCGCAATCGCGTACCCTGGACCCCATTCGGCTTTATGGTCGTCTCCATGTCAAGTGTAGGTGCCGATCGTGCCCCTGGCAAGTGGCTGCATAACGCATGCATGGTCGCCCCTGCTCGTTCTGCGACGTTACGCCAGCTGCATGGAATCTGGGTCCTCGCCTTTGGATGAAGAACATCACCATTGCCCCGACCGTGGTTGGTACCGCGCTGTCGCTATGGGAATTTGTCCATCGCGATCTTTGTACTCCCGTCTACACCACCGCCTCACAACGTTCATTTGAAACGCCCTCCCGCGACGATACGCACCCAGATGTTTGCAAGCATCGTCAGTGTGAGAAGCAGCGCCCCTCAGTTGATCCACCACAACGCTCGCGAAGCATCATTTAGACTTCGCCCGTTGATCGACGACACTAGCGGCAGAGCGAAACCCTATTAACATTGTCAACCCGCATCACACGTCCTATTGTGCCTAATTCAGTCTCGCATAAGACTTTCCACTACTGGCGTCAATCTTTATACATACTTCCACAGCAGCCCAGCTCTCGAAACACCCAACGTCAGAACATCTGTTGCTCGTCGCTGTCACAACACCCAACGGTGGCCAGTTCGCCAGTTCACTGCACGTTTGAAAGGTCAGTGCAACGCCTGCATCGTCTTCTTACAACATCTCCCTCTTCCTCGCCGTTCGCTGAACTGACATTGAACAGCTGCTTTCACAACGCAACTGAACAACAACGACTACTCCTTCACAAACTCTTCACAATGCCACAGCACAAGCGTGGCCCTTGGTCGCAGGCCGAAGACAACCTGCTGCTTCACCTCGTGGACCAATATGGCGCGTCGAATTGGGTCCGCATATCCAGCACCATCCAGACCCGATCCCCAAAGCAATGTCGCGAGAGATTCCACCAGAACCTGAAGCCCAACTTGAACCATGACCCAATCACGCCTGAGGAAGGCGTACTCATCGAGCAGATGGTGGCCGAGATGGGCAAGCGTTGGGCAGAGATCGCGCGTCGCCTGCGAGGACGAAGTGACAACGCCGTCAAGAACTGGTGGAATGGTGGCATGAACCGCCGTCGACGCAATCAACAACAACGACAGGCAGAGTTCGAGATTCGACACCACCACTCTCACGCACACCCCAACATGCACAACATGCCGACTGCTCCAGTGCAGCAACCACTCCCACAAGCCTGGACGCAGCAACAGTTCTTTCCACAGCAGCAGTACATGGGAAATCCGGGCCACGCACACCCCCCGCAATACGCACACTTTCCCACTGCGGTGGCAACGTTCGGCAGAATGGTCGAAGCTCCTCTACCTTCGCCGTCAGCATATTCCCAAATGTCAGCGGACGGCGCCCCGTCACTGATTTCAGATTGCTCGTCTCTCGACAATCGCTCTCCACGCCACGGTCCATCACCCAACCCCATCGAGCTTCCTCCACTCGCAGGGTCGCGCGAAGAACGCCGCTCTTCTGCACCAATGCTCCGTTTAGGTGTGCCTGGCACCTTCGCGCAAGACACCGACTTCATGACCATGGAGTCCTTCGGAGACATGCGCAAGCACACACCCATGCTGCAGGAAGCGTTCATGCCACAGTCATCCGCACTGCCAGCACCCACCGCATATCTTCCTTCGCAGCCCAGACACTCACCGCCAATGCAACAGACTCAGCAGGTGCAGCAGAGCTTCTTGATGGCCAACCAGCAACCACCGCGTCGGCACTCGGCGTACCCCGGCATGCAAGGGCACATCCCCTCAACGCCAATGGACCATCACCACAACATGGCCCACGCAAAATATGACCAGCACAAGTATTATGGTCACATTGACTCCGGCATGGCCACACCCATCATCTCCGGCCACTCTCCTGAGGACTCACCCAAAGACAAGATGAGCCTCTCCAACCTCACACATTGAACGACAGACCTTTTTCCACAGCTTCTCTTGCACAGGCACCCTTAATGTACATAGTTATACTGCTTAGGACGGGCGTTTGACGATACCTTATGACCTTGTGAACACAAAGCTTTTGTGATAGCGTTACAGCGAAGAGTTCAGGTTGGGAGTCTTGTTTGCGCGGCTGGAGAACTGCCATGCTCAGTTCGTAATGTGCAGCTGTACTAGATATTGGGAACCAAAAATTGAAGGCGACTTATCTTAACTTTCCCAAGTCCACTCTCCAAGTGAGACATGTCCACCACCACTCGAGGCCTTGGGTCGGTGAAGTCTCTGTTCCAGCCGGTGAGGCCCGCTCAGAGTGGCGCTGTCATTGCCCACGCTCAGGTCTCCTGTCGGCACTTGGTGCTATTCTTGCATCCTCGTAAACCACGCGCTCTCGGCAGAACGGAGTCGTGCAGAGCGTCTGAGAGCAAACTTCAGCTTCAGCGTCTCAGACTCTGCGACGCGAGTCGCTCCACGCCAAGACTTGAGCTTTCCCTTTTGAGTTTACTCTCCGTTTCGACATCACTTGTGATGCTCAGTGACCTGTTCTTTGCGACCGCACACGTGCAGCTTCATCGCCCAAAATGGCTTTCTCCATCTGATCGCATCTGCAAGCAAACAATGACTGGTCTCACGAGGCTAGATCCCGCTACGCTCCGAGTCAATGTCGGCACTACTATACACGCCCGACCCTGCCATTAATAGCACATTTGTGGTTCAGCTTGTATGTTATTACATATTGCCATTGACTCGGCATTTCTGCAAAGTGCTTCTGCTAATAGCAATCGTCACAGTCGCAGCGTGACCTGTCCCTGCGTGTGCCGGTCAACTTTGTCACGCATCCGGGTGTCGCTCTCTCCGCCGCGTGTTTCGGGAATCGACGCTACGAGGAGTCGACAGCTGCGAAATGCCTCTCCAACCTGCTCGTGTCTGGCTTTCGCCGGATAGAGGCTGATGTATACTGGGACGCGAGCAGATCGACCTGGAGTCTCTGCCCGGTTGAGCTGGGAGGCAGTGGCGAGTCGCTCACTTCTTCCGCTAGCTTGGCAGCCACCACGTCTGCGGGACTATTCCGACGACTTGCTGCTGCGGACAATGGTGCTGGTAGAGACATCCCGTTGATACTGCAGCAAAGACAGAACGATGAGGCACTGAACCCTTCCACTCCACCTGCAACAACGGTGACAGCATCGGATACTATATCAAGTACGGCTACTCTGCTTGCGAATCCGACTTCGCCTTCAACAGGTGGTATCCTCGAGCCGACAGACCCAGATGCAGGAGATGGAACACTCATACAAGCTGGTTCCTACTCTTGCACAACTTCTACAGACTTTGCTCTTCTTGTCAGCATAATTTCTGCGCACATTGTACGAATACGCAAAGCTCTACTTACAGATCTGCAGCTGACGAATTCCAGGTCAATACAGACACTAATATCGGCGCGACGACCCTGTTTCTCACACTGCATGTGCACGCTGCTGCATCTGCTTCAAATCCTGACGGCCCTGCCCAACAGCCTGAGGAAGATAATCTGCCCGAGGGCGGGTCCCTGCTAAGCTCCATCATCAACAGCAATGTCTCCTCATACATATATTCCCCTCGAGAGCTGCTCAATCAGCGAAACGATTTGAACACGAGTTCGTGGTTTACAACCCCTGGAGTCTCTGAGCCAATCTCGGAATACTTCAGCGTCGAAGAAAGAGGCAACACTCCATACACTCCTGATGGATGGCCTGGTGAGAACTATCTTGAAGTGCCCGGCTATTCAAACCGTTTGCTGGTAGGCTTCGGCACTGTCGATCCTCAAATGGCCAACTACAACTTCACTGGAGACAGTTCTACAATATTCCCCGCCCAGTACCTGGAATCTAATCGTAATGTCACATTCACCAGCGGAGGTACTGTGGCTACGGGCTGCTTCTTCAATCCTGAGCAGACCGTCCTGGCCGAAACGAATTCATCCTTCGCATTATCGACCGTGGGTAGCGGTGAAATAGTGCCGACCGACCAATTATCCACATATTTCGAAAGGGCACGAAATCTCACCAGGTGCGGCATCTCTCCGATTCTCAACGCCACTCTGGGAAACTCTTCTGCCGACCGCGAGTTCCGGCCTTACCAAGAATTCGCAAATAACACGGTCTGGTCGTGGGGCCCAGGCGAGCCAGTAAATTCCACTGGCGAAGATATCAATGATTTCAGCTGTGCCGCACTCAATGCCACATCCGGCACATGGAGAGCCTCGGACTGTAGTGAGTCCCGGTATGGCGCGTGTCGCGTTGGGAATGAACGATACGCCTGGCAAGTGAGCGATTCCGCCGCTCCATACGAGCGAGTGGAACTGGCATGCAAAGAAGACCACAACTTTGATGCTCCTCGTACTGCGCTCGAGAATGAGTATCTGCTTTCAACATGGCGGAGGTATCGCGCAGAACCTGATAGCGATGATGTGGGCGAGCTCCTTTGGCTAAACTTCAACGCTCTCGACGTAAAAGCTTGCTGGGTCATCGGACAAAACATGACTTGTCCTTACGATGGACCCCAAGAGGAACAGTCGCGAAGAATTGTCGTGCCTGTAGTTGGAGGCGTCATTGTCTTCGTGCTTACAGGATTGACGATATTGATCAAGTGCGCTGGAAAAAGGCAAACATCAAAGCGGCGACGAAGACGTGGCGATGATGGCTGGGACTACGAGGGCGTGCCATCGTGATCATTACTCGAGTCGAGCAATTCAACGAGCTATCTCTACATAGACGCAACTGGACTCTGGAGCAGAGGAGCTGGCAGATGTACAGACAGACATATCAGCGACAGTTTCGATTTTTCGAGCTTCCTGCCTTGCGTGGGCAATGTGAGCCATATTGTCGCTCTCTCGCTGTCTTCGAGCAATGTCGACCGTGATGTGTTTGCAGTTCTTGCCTTGCTTCCCACTCTCACCTGTGGATTGACCTTGAAAAGACCCAATTAAAGGCAACACAGGTGTAACCTTATTCGAAACCCTTCATTCGCCAGCCACAGCATGAATCTAGTGATCGTCTTACCACGACCGACATGAGACCGGCCGAAACTCCACACTCGACTCCAACTTTCCCCATCTTCAATCCTCAACAGTCACCCCATCAAACAACATCGGGAGTATTTTCGGAGTCTTGATGCGATGCAATGCCGCTGCCAAGTACATGCAATGTGGAGTACCTCCGTCCACTACAACGCTTCCATGCAAGATCTCCTCTCTTGGCAGCATTTGACTTTGCTGGGCGCTTCCCTGCACTCCAGCCTTCGACGTCAGCATCACCGACCCGCACCTCCTCATCAAGTCCTTCTTCTTGCTTTGGGCCAATTGACTAAGCGATTCTCGCTACGAATGAGCGGCACGTCCGGCCTTATGCTCATTGCTTATGTGCCGAAAAAGCGTTGCATCGCGCGCATAAACTTGGTGTCACAGGCTTGGCGGCTCGCATTGAGAGTGGAGTGGATGCGGATTCCATCATGATGGATTCGCTAATGAGCGGAGGCAAGGGCTTATATAGTGTCATCAGGCATTCGCTTCGTTTTGGGAAGAAACATCCTCGCATCATGTTGGGTGGAATTGCTTTGACGGGTGCTGTTTTGGCAGCTACTGTCTCTGGCAGAGCTGTTGTTGTGAGACAGTCGAATGCTACTGCTGATGGAGCTTCTTCGTGTCCTGGATATTCGGCGAGCAATGTGCAAACTACAGGTACTGGTTTGACGGCAGATTTGGCTCTTGCTGGACCGGCTTGCAATAGTTATGGAGAGGATGTTCCGAATTTGAAGCTCACTGTCAATTATGATACTGGTGAGTTAAGCTCTTTAAGCTCTAACGGGTTTCAAGCCACTGACAACGCCACAGCAAAGCGACTTCATGTGAAGATTCAAGACGAGCCTGCGATTGCATATACAGTCCCGGAATCTGTCTTCCCATACCCAAGCAGCAACAACTCTGTCTCTGCAGACGAGGCTGAACTGGAATTCGCGTATGAGGAATCGCCCTTCAGCTTCCGTGTGATCCGAAAATCGACAAACGATGTCCTCTTCGACTCGTCAGCCGAGTCGCTCATCTTCCAAGATGGATACCTCCGCTTGCGTACAGCATTGCCTGAGAATCCAAACCTTTACGGTCTCGGCGAGCACTCCGATAACTTCCGCCTCAACACCACAAACAACACTCGCACACTGTGGTCTCGAGACAGCTACGGCATTCCCGAAGGCACAAATCTTTACGGGAATCACCCAGTGTACTTCGACCACCGTGGAGCGAATGGCACACATGGTGTCTACCTCCACTCCAGCGCGGGTATGGATGTCAAGATTGACAAGTCCAATTCGACTGGACAGCAGTATCTGGAGTATAACTTGATTTCTGGTATTCTGGACTTGTTCTTCGTGGCTGGACCTACCCCTACGGAGGTCAGCAAGCAGTATGCCGAGATTGCTGGTCTTCCAGCGGAAATGCCATACTGGGGCTTCGGTCTACATCAGTGCCGATATGGATACCGTGACTTTTACGGTGTGGCGGAGGTTGTGGCGAATTACTCGAAGGCGAATATCCCGTTGGAGACGATGTGGACTGATATCGGTGAGTACCTCCTATTCATACGGCAAGCAAGATTGTGCTGACATTCTGCCTCCAGACTATATGTATGCCAGATACATTATGACAACGGATCCGGACCGCTTCCCGATCCCACGTGTTCGGGATATCGTCGACTACCTGCATGAGAACGACCAACACTACATTGTCATGGTTGACCCTGCTGTCGCATACCAAGAGCAGAAATACGATAACTTGACTTACACCACATTCACCACTGCCGCTGAGAATGGCTACTTCGTCTATAAGAACGGCAGCATCTACAAAGGTGTCGTCTGGCCTGGTGTCACGGCATTCCCAGATTGGTTCCATCCAGAAGTGCAACAATGGTGGAACCAAGAGTTCCTGGCTTTCTTCGATAGAGATACTGGAGTCGACATTGATGGTCTGTGGATCGACATGAACGAAGCAGCCAACTTCAACTACTACGGCGACAACCCAGAGGAGACTCAAGAAGAGCGTGGTTTCCCTCCTACTCGACCAGCACTCCGCTCGCAGCCACGCCCAATTCCTGGCTTCCCAGCAGAGTTCCAGCCTGGTGCGCAAGACTATCCTGCTGATGATTTGGCGTATGCTCCACCGTGGCTCGCACCAGACTCGAACCCCAACGATGCGAAGAAGCGATCTGTTTCGGCAAACGCGCAAGTGGCTCAGCCCGTGAAGCGTCAAGCTCCCACTTCCCCATCTGGCGCTGACCTGATCGGTTACCCCAATCGCAACTTCCTAGCACCGCCATATCAACTCGACAACGCGAACACTGTGGAGGCTGTCGGTGGTCTTTCGAACTTCACTCTCGATACTGACATCGTCCACTATGATGGCCATGTCGAGCTCGACGTCCACAACCTTTACGGAACCCAGATGAGCGAAGCTTCTCGCACAGCAATGCTCGCCCGTCGTCCAGAACGCCGTCCTCTGGTCATCACGCGATCCACTTTCGCAGGTGCTGGTCGCAGCGTAGGCAAATGGCTTGGTGACAACCTGAGCAACTGGGACCAGTACCGCAACTCGATCCAAGGCATGCTTAACTTTGCATCCTTGTTCCAAGTCCCGATGGTCGGATCAGACATTTGCGGTTTTGGTGCCAACACCACTGAGACGCTTTGCGCTCGCTGGGTCACTTTGGGAGCTTTCTACACCTTCATGAGAAACCATAACGGCGACACCTCGATTCCTCAGGAGTTTTATCTATGGGATACCGTCGCTGAGGCTGCCCGCAATGCACTGGATATCAGATACCGATTGCTGGATTACATTTACACTGGATTCCACAAGCAGTCCAAAGATGGTACTCCAGTCCTCAACCCGCTATGGTTCTTGTATCCTGAGGACGAGAACACCTTTGGCAACCAATTGCAGTTCTTCTACGGAGGCTCTTTGCTCGTCTCCCCAGTGACTGAAGAGAATGCCACAAGTGTGAGCATTTATCTTCCAGATGACCGCTTCTACACCTGGGGATCCTGGGAGATTATCGAAGGTGCAGGGGCAGTGGTGAACTTGACTGACGTTGGTTTCACCGAGATTCCACTTCACGTCAAGGGTGGTAGCATTTTGCCTGTGAGACAGAAGGCTGGCTACACCACAACTGAGACCAGAAAGTCGCCATTCGAAATCATTGTGGCTCCAGGCCGTGATGGAAAGGCGAGCGGGTCGCTTTATCTGGATGATGGTGATAGCCTTGTGCAAGCTGCTACTTCGGAGATCACCTTTGAGTATGAGAATGGAGAGCTGAAGATCGGTGGTACTTTTGGTTATACTACCGATACTTTGGTCACCACTGTGACTGTGCTTGGTGATGGCTCTGGAGAAGGAAACGCTCCTTCATACTACAAGGGAAGCACGAAGACAAAGGCCTGCAAAGATGATGAGTGGCAGTACGATGCTGGAAAGGGCGTCAAGTCTGCCCAGGTTAATGAGGCCCTTGATGGCGAGATGGTCGTCCGGATTTAGGCGGACAATGGACTTGATATGATAGATTATGACCTGATGTGAATGAATAAATGGTTGCGCTCTCTGGCGCCTTGGATTCTCGAATTATGGTGTGGCTCCAAGATGTTCCGGCGTCAAACTTGCCGTTCGGTTCCAGTTGTAGCTTCGATGCCTGGAGCGCGGCATAGACGGGTATGCGCAACTTTGCCACGTGTTCGTCTTCAGCTCAATGTCGAACGCATTCCTATGCTATCGAGGCTAGCCGCCAAGGTCTTGTGGAGGCAGCGGACGGTGGAGCGGTGTTTCCATGCCAAGACGCGGACAGCAGCGGCCGCGGGTGCGTAGTCAGCGTGGAGTTTAACGGAGACACGGCCGCGTTGGTCGATTTGAGATCATACTTCTTTTGTGACATCAACATGGCAGCACAACCCTTCACTAGCTCACTTCCATCACGGACTTTGCGTAGGACTTAAGCTGCTCTATGACCGAATAGCTCTTGCTGCAGCTCAGGTACAAGTATCGGCACTGCTTTCTCCCATCTCTCTTTCCATTGACCACAACTTCTCTATCCATTGAGAAACCAACTCACTTCACGACCACCAACAGAAGCAAATACACCCGCCAACACCGCAATCATGTCTTTCCTGTTCGAACCAGCGCCGGAGCCGGCCACCCCACTAGGCCGCTACCGCGTCCTCTCCTCCACCGCAGGCGTCCGCGTCTCCCCTCTCCAGCTCGGCGCCATGTCCATTGGCGAAGCCTGGAACGACTTCATGGGCAGCATGTCCAAGGAAGACAGCTTCAAGCTGCTCGACGCTTTTGAGGCCGCAGGGGGAAATTTCATCGACACAGCCAACAACTACCAGAACGAGCAATCGGAAGAATGGATTGGCGAGTGGATGGCCAAGAAGAAGAACAGAGATTATATGGTGATTGCCACCAAGTTCACCACTGGTTATCGCGTTGAGAAAGATGGCAAGGGAAAGACTGTAAACCATGCGGGAAACCACAAGAGGAGTTTGCACATGAGTCTGAGGGATAGCTTGAAGAAGTTGCAGACGGATTATATTGATATTCTGTATCTGCACTGGTGGTGAGTAGCTGAAGCTCTCCGAGATTCTGGAATTTGCTTGCTGACCGAGCTGGCGTCGTAGGGACTGGACTACCAGCATTGAGGGTGAGTGAGACATAGACGAGATCTACTTTGAAGTGCTTTTGACTAACGCCATTCAGAAATCATGGATTCACTCGATGCAGTTGTCAAGTCCGGCAAGGTTCTCTATCTCGGAATCTCAGACAGCCCGGCTTGGGTCGTGTCTGCAGCGAATGAGTACGCCAAGTCTCATGGAAAGACACAGTTCTCTGTCTACCAGGGTAGATGGAATATTATGGTCCGAGACTTTGAGCGAGAAATCCTACCAATGGCACGCCATTATGGCATGGCCCTGGCTCCATGGGTAAGTTCGACTTGCAAACGCTTTAGGCATTCTCGTACATCCGCTAAGAATCGAATTTGCAGGACGTTATTGGCGGCGGAAAGTTCCAGACCAAGGCCCAGCTCGAGGAGCGCAAGAAGAACAACGAAGGCTTGCGCAGCCTCATGGGTGGTGAACAAAATGAAACTCAAGAAAAGATCTCGGCCGCTCTGGAGAAGGTCGCCAACGCTCACGGCCTGGAGACTCCATCGGTGATAGCTCTAGCCTATGTCATGGCTAAGGCGCCGAACGTCTTCCCGATTGTCGGTGGTCGCAAGGTGGAGCATCTCCAACAGAATATCAAGTCGCTCGAAATCAAGTTGTCGCAGCAGGAGATTGAGGAGCTGGAAAGTGTGCTAGACTTCGACCCCGGCTTCCCAAACACTTTCATCGGACCCGATCCGCATGTCGTTGGCAAGGCTTCCGGACTGCTTGGTGCTGTTGCGCCAATGTCGTTTGTTCTGGCAGGAAAGCCGATCGGTCACGAGTAGCCTTTGGACGAACATGTATGATGCTACGACTAAGATAGATGCATAGAATAACAACAAACGGCGACTATGAGATTCCAATAAGAACTCACAACGAAACTCGAGCTCGACGGGGCACAACAGCCTGCAGGATATCGACTTGACAGAGTTACTACGTGCGAATACAGCGACTCTCAATTCATGCAACTACGCTTTCGCGCTGTGTTTGGATCTGTGGTGGCACGGACGTTACTCAACCAACGGAGAGAGCACAGGTGAACATGTCTTCTCTGCAGTGTGCAGAAAGCGCTTTTGAGCTGCATCTGAATCTGCAGTGGCATGCAGAGCATTCAACGAGCGGAGATGCTTTTTGTCCGAGCAGAAACTCTGAAGTAAGCAAAAAGTACCACTGCGCTACATCTGGACCTGTGGTGGCGTCCAAAGCGCTCGCTGAACGGAGAGAAAGCGGCTAGCGGCTAAGCATACGGTCTCCCACAGACCGCCAAATGTATAATCTGTGTGAGTTGGAGATGCAATGCCACGAGGTTCGATCAATTGGCAGAGACAAGAAGATGACTGGCAGCAATTGGATTCACATGAGACAGCTTCGGCAATGACAACGAGAATTCATCAGAAGTAGAGGGAAGCTCGTTGGCGGTGCTGTGATTGTTTTCTCGGAGAAATAGGAACGCATACGAGACTGACTCTGGAATACGCACCAAGCGCTCGAGCGCTTGATCTGGAGACTTGATGACATGCAAGTTACCTCAAAATAGGGAGAATAGTACAAGATTCCTCTGATTTCCAAAATCTTGCCGGCTCTATCGCCTGGCACACAGGGAACTGTAGCGCCGTTCAGTTTGATCAATCGGCAGAGATAGTATGAGGAGTACTTATTGCTTCCTTCTCCCAGAGCCGGGAATGTTCGACGCCTTTCCAATACGCAATGGCTCTGTGAGTCCCAGACCAACGGAGATGAAAGGAACAAACCGGCCTGCTTCCAATTGTCGTCGGATATGTCTGAGGTTAGGAGATGAATACATGATGCCACAAGAAATTTCACGATGTCGGAGAAAGCAATTTGTTGTTACGATATGTAACCTACTTCCTCTTCTGGCTTGCCCTCCATCTGGCCATGTTGGCCGCCTTCTTCGCCCTCTTCTCCGCCACATGCCCCATTGGATGGCTATGCGCCTCGGCCGCGTGACCCGCCTGCTCCCTGAGAGTCGATATACTACCATACTTGGCAGCAATCTCCTCCTGGGACGGAGCGGGAGCAGGAGAGTCATCGTCATCGTCGACGGGGATGGGGACGACATACTTCTCCGCAAACTCTCGCTCCCGAATAGCCTTTCTCTCCTCATGCTGTTGCTTGAGGAGAGCCTTGCGCTCCCGTTTGGTCGGGGCGGTCAGGTCTATTGGTGCGGAGTTTTCTCCAGTAACTGGAGGGAGAGAGGTCTGAGTCGTCGTGACCTCGGATGCCGTCGGCGCGGGTGGCCGATCAGAGACAGCTGGAGCTTCTACGCAAGCCTCCCAGCATCGTCTCTTCCTACCCGTGAACACGGAGGTGGCTGCGACCGTGTTCCGAATCGAGGCAGCGGTCACCTCGGCGCCGTTCTTCCCCTTCCTGCCCTTGCGCTTGCGGCCGGGCGCAGAGTCATCGTCGTCGCCGTCGTCATCAGGAGAAGCTGGTGAGCTTCCCTCGGATGCATGGCTCTGCGGCGCAGTCTCTTCGGCGTCCGACTGCGGTTGGCTGGTCGGTGGCGTTGGAAGGCCGCCCTCGACAGAGAAAGCCGACGCAGCTGCCTCTTCAGCCTCCCACTCCTCGGCTTCCTGCTCTTCCAATGCAAGCTGAGCCATTTCCTCCGCGCTGGGATTGGCACCTTCGGCCTCCCTCTCTTCCCTTGTCCCTCCCATCTCCAACATCTCCTCCTCTCCCACGACGCCTCGGGCTCCATTTTCTTGGAGAGCCAGGACAAGGTCATCGTACAGGCGGCCTTGTCTCTCCTCGGCCACGCTCTCTTCCCTGGTGCTCCCTATCTCCTGCGACTCCTCCTCGCTCACGACTTCGAGAAGGCCATCGTCGGGAGCGTCGTCTCCCCCCACTTCATCTTCTTCGACAGGGCGAGACATCGCAAGAAATGCGGCTTCTTCCCGATCCTTGGCTGCTTGTTCTTCTTGTTGAGCCCGGAGAAGTTCACTGGCCTCGCGAGCTGCCCTCTCTTTGGCCGCCCTCTGCACCGCGGTCTTCCCATACTCCTGCAACTCCTCCTCGCTCAAGACGTAGAGAAGGCCATCGTCGGAAGCCTCGTCCTCGTCTGGCTCCTGGAGAGCGACACTGGCGGCGGCGTCGTCTTCCTTCTGCTGACGGAGAACCTGCTTGGGAAGCGCGGGCTCCCAAGCGCCCGAACCGTCATTCTCCGCAGACAACGAATCCACCCTTCCTTCCGCAAAGCTCTCCTTAAGAGCGGCGTCCTGCTCCTCCGCGGAGAGATCCTCTCCAAACAAATCCTCCTCTCTCCCCCTTCCCTTCCCCTCCCCGTCTTCTGCGAGGTTCTCCCCAGCCGCATCGTCCACCTTATCCTTGGAGAGCTCGCCGAACAACTCGCGATCTTTCCTCCCCTCCCCCGCCTCCTCGCCTTCTGCGACGTCCTCCCCAGCGGCATCGTCCCCCTCATCATCGGAGAGCTCGCCAAACAGCTCCCGATCCACCCTCCTCTCCTCCTCCTCCGCTTCCGTCCGAGGCCTCTTCACCTGGCGGCAATCCTCCGCATCTCCGTCCTCCCGACCCCGTTTCATGCCAACAGAGGTGGTTCCGCAGGACATTTCTGTGAACTTCTTTCAGCAGAAATGGAGATGGTCTTGTGAATCGATCTGCTTCTCAGAATCGATTTTTCGGTATCTCTTGGTCGTCTGGGCACTCAGTGGCTGTGCTGTTCGTGTACCAGCAGAGATGTCTTGTCTGTCTTGTGTGTGAAGTAGGCTTGCGTGAGCGTGAGCGTGAGCGTGAGCTGTGGTTTCGAAACAACTTTTCAGAGATTTGTGGTCTGTGAAAGTTGTGAGGAAAAAGGGAGAGGAGAAAGTGCAGAGGGAGCAGGTAGATATGGATGCACAATTGAGGCGACAACAGAGAGAACACTGACCATGCTACCACAGTTCCGAGCGACCATGTTGCTATCTTGGGAGAGAAACAGCACAGAGCGAATGAGTTTCTTCTTACACCAGCGGTCACTGTAGTAACTGTGAAAACTCTGCATTGTTCCACTGGTAGAGCGAATATCAGGACATCAGGACGCGAAGACTGAAAGTGGTCCAGGGTGCCCCTTGGATGGAGTATCAAACCTGGAGACATGTTGATGCGCAGTTCCTGCAACGCCAGAAAAGCCTTGAGGTCGATTCGAACGGTCCTCTGGGATTCTTACTGCTAGAGGTGCAATGCAATGCTTGAGCTGGAGTGGATAGCAGATGTGCGATTTAAGGTTTGGCGCGTCTGTGCTTGGTATACCTTGAGGCCTCACAAAGGTTCCAAACACGACATGGAAGCGCGTAGAAACGCAAGCATTGGACAGCACACAGTAGTGTTGGACATAGGTGGCAGCTGCGCGACCTGTCGACGCTGCCGAAACGTAAGATCGCACGTGAGAGGAGATGTAGAATGAATCCGAAAAACATACCGGGTATATCCACTAAACGCCAACTCTGTTTCCCAAGCAGACACCAAGCAAAGCTTCGTGCTGCAATTGCCATGCACATCTTTGACTCAAGCAAGTAAAGCGCGCCAACTCCTCGTGATCAACTGAAAACCCCCGCCCGTCGCATCACATTCTCAAACTCCTCCTTCCCCACAGCACCCAGCGGCCCACCCTTCGCCTCCCTCACCATATCCCTTAGGACACTCTCGGGAACATCCTCCCTCAACTCCTTCGCCACGCGTCTCAAATCCGCAATCGTAATCTCCCTCTCCTCACCTCGTGTAAACAGCGCATACGCCTTCTCCACCTCCTCATTCTGCTCCTCTTCATCCCGCTCATTCTTCGCCCTATTCATTTGCAACGCCGCAACGGGCAAGAAATGCTCATAATCAATCGCGCCTTCGCCATCTGCGTCCGCGATGTCGATGAGCTCTTGCAGGTCTTCGTTCGAAGCCGGTGGGGCATTGAGCGCGATGAGGCAGCGACGGATGTCGATGCTACGAATTGTGGGAGTTTCGGAGTCGGAGGTACTACAGAAGAGAGCGAAAGCTTCTTGGATCTCGGCTTCTTCTTCTGCGGTGATGTCGTTCTCTTTGGCGAGTTTAGAGCGCCTTTTGGCGGGAGTTTTCGCAGTGGACGAAGAAGCTGCGGGCGCTTTACGCTTGGGCGGCTACGCGTCTGTTAGATCCAAAACCATCTATTGCGAAGTTCAAGGCTATCACTCACCATGGCTAGTAAATGCCTTCACAGCTCGTGTCGCAAGTAGACGTGAAGTCGGAGCATCGGCGGCGGATCAGAGCGGCCAAGACAACGCGTCGACCGCCTGAGAATTTCTTTGTCTTCAAGCTCTCACTTCTCTTTCTTCCTTCTCGGCCACAATTCTCGCCATGCGACAGTGCTGCGACACACCGCGCCCACTTCAGCCACGAATATGAGCTATACATCGCTCAAGGCGCCGAGCGCAACAGAACCAGCTGCTGAGCTCGCAACTGACTTCCACGGTACAGGTACAGTATACAGATTTTCATCAATCCCTCATCTACAAAGTTACGCCATGATTTAGCTAGAGCCTCCCGCCACTATAGGCCGTGAGGTCGACCCCAAGGCGCAGGAGGTGTGGACAGCATTGGCAATATTAAGAACGGTCTCGTCTCACGAGACGGGGACAGCTCCATCGCTTGTCTGTTTCGGCTGCTTACTTTGCGGAGACATGACTTGATGTGGAGCGGACATTTCAATACTTCGTGAACATATATTGTAGACGAGCGAAATGAATCTGATGTTGTGAACGCAATGCGTCAAGTCCTCATGCTATCGTATATCTCTTTTGGTACAGGAATTCAAACGCTACAGCAGAATGCAAGAACGCGACTTTCTCACTACTGGGTATCATGTCCAATGTCACTTTTCCATAAAATGGATGCGCTTTCATCGTCTGTCGCATCGTCCTACAATCCGTATTGCCTTCTAAAATTGTTCATTGGCCCAGGATCCTTCCTTGCAATGTACCAATTTCCATGCGCTGCACCCCAGCTAACACTGTCGGAAAAGTATTCAAACTTCTGCTGAACAAAAAGGTTGACAGGATCGTAAATGTTGCGCGCCGACATCTTGTGTCCGTCCGGTACAAATGGCTTCAGACTGACCACTTGACACCCTTCCTTCAGGTCCAGAAATTTCATGAGCAGTTTACTGTTCAAGTCGGATGAGAAAGCCTGATTGTTGACCAGCACCACATCAGCTTCCTTGAGGATGTTGGGCACTTCCGGATGCTCGAGAAAATCGCCTTGTAGTAATCGAATCTTGCCAGCTGCAAGACCCCAGAGCTTGGTCCTGCCTGGAAATTCCCTCTCTTGTAGCTCGGCTGCTTCGCAAGGATTCGGCATGACCTCGATACCGGTACTGTCACAGCCGATCTCGAGTGCAGCCTGCAACACCACATTGCCGACACCAGAACCGAGATCTACGAATTTCATCTCATGAGTGAGCTTGGTCTTTTTGAAGATGTCGCTGCAGAAGCGGGGCAAGAGCTCGCCGTAGACATTTTCGCTGAAGGCCTCGTACTTGACAAGTCTCTCGACCATTGGAGACACCGTCCTTGAATAGGTCTGGTCCAGTATCCGCTGCACCCAGTCCAAGGGGAGATGGCTCCTACTTCGAAGAACGGTCTCGATGGTGCCGTTATCCACGAGCGCTTTCAACATTTTATTGTATTCGCTGACAATGTCCACAAACTCCGCAACGTCTTCTTTCTGCCACGCCAAATTAAAGCGTCGCCGATATCCCGTCTCTGGGTTTGTGTACTTCGCGGACAGCTCTTCGGGCAGGTAATGCTGACAGACTGTATCGATAGACTCAATGATATCCTCCATCGGCTTGTAGTCCTCTTTCTTGTCTGTCCTGGGCCATTTAAGCTGGAATTTCTCTCGTTGCCCTCTACTTGGGTACTGTAGCCTGCACGTCGCAAAATCGTCCTCTCCCCACGGGTTCTTGAAGTTCCCAGCGTACCTGCCAGATGTAGCATCAGCACCATGTACGATGGCCAGTGTTGCTCCTTCCTTGAATGATTGTTCCGAAAGCAGCGGTCTTCTAGGCCCGTGGCTGTCTATTGAGCTGACACTGCTCTTGATCCTCTTCCTCGAGACATCCGAGTCGCTGCCGTCGCTGCTATCGTCGTCATCGTCACTCCAGACCACTCGATCGGGGGTGGCGCTCTTCCTCTTGACTCCTCTCGAGTGGGCGACGGCTCGTTTCGCGGGGTTCGCGGGCTTTGCTCTGACGACGGGTGTGTTTGTTGGTTTGAATCGATTAGGGTCGTGCATCCTTACTGGTGCCGGGTGCCCGCTGCTGCTGCTTGTTTGGACAGGCCTCACAGTCTGCGTGATGGGCTTGCGTACGATCGTCTTTCGAACCGTGGGTGCGTTGCCCGTCTTGGGCCGGTTGAAGTTCATAGTCGCTCGGAAGTATACTTATGCAAGGCTAGCGAGGGTTGTGCATGAACGCATGCTTTTCTGTACCGATGTATGTAGCTTGTGTGCAAGGAGCGTAGGCAAACGGCTGTGAGAATGTTGGCGCATTCGGGAATGTCGCGTGATAGTGTGCGAGAGAAGACCAATGTTACGCAAAGCAGGGAGGACTCGAGCGGGCCCTTGCGCGTTTTCTTGCCGAAGAAGGAACAAGACTTGCCATCGGCCACGTCCGTGTTGAGAAGGCGCTGCCCAATAAACGCGTGTCGCGCCACGCTCGTGACCTACCTTGAGCAGTTCTCATCGCAACATCGCTCGGCGGGTGTGCAAAGTTGCACACAGTGTTCGAGGGTGTTCTTCGATGAGTTGGAGCAAAGTTGACGGCTTCCGGTCGGTCCTGCGCAGTCGCCCAGGTTTGGCCTGGCCGCAGAGCCGCAGGAACAACGTCTCCGCGTGGACCGCGCCAATAACCTTCCCTCTGACTCTGGGGTCGTTAGGCGTTCGGGGGCATACCGTGATCATTGGCATACAGATGCATCGCAAGATCACTAACGCTGTTCCTACCCTCGGCGAATACGCCCTCATCAGCATCTCCAGTCTGAAATATATGCACAACGCTGAGTGATGAATCGTGACATCATGCGCTGTGCTGCATGTGATGCTGTGGTTTGTACGCATTCTGATCAAACTCTTGTCGCGTTTCTAGACTCAAGATAAGAGCTGCTTGTTGAACAGGCTCAAACGGACGCGATGGCTTCTGACCAGAAGTTCGACAACATGGACAGCTTACCAGTCACAAATCGTGCCGCCGGCGAGCCCGAATCGATGAAGGAGAATATCCTTGAGACCGGAGCATCAATGGTGCAAAATTTCGAGCCCACGAAGCGTCTGTGTGCTCATCTGTAAGCGATCACCCATAACTTTACCGAGCCAACCTGACGAGTCCAGCAACGCCTTCCACGTCTACGTCAACGAGCCCACCCGGACATCAGAAGCCAACCACTATTGCGCGCACGTGAATGAAGATGTCAGGCAATGCATCCTCTACGACTCTCCAGGTCCAAATGCTCGCCTCATTGGAGTCGAGTACATGGTATCGCCACGCATCTATGAGACGTTAGACCCAGAGGAGAGGAAGTTATGGCATTCTCATGTCTTCGAAGTGAAAAGCGGTATGCTTATTATGCCAGCTCCTTCCGCCATGCCTCTCGCTGCCTGGGAGAAGGCCGAAAACGCCGAGATGGAAGAAGTCGTTCACCTCTATGGCAAGGTCTTCCAACTCTGGCAAGTAGACAGAGGCGACAAGGTGCCACTGGGCATCCCGCAGCTCATGACCAGCTTTACAAGCAACGATCAGACTGATATCGCCAAACTGGTGGAGGATCGGGATAGACGGTTTGGCGTGGACTTCAGGAAGAAAGCGGAAGGGAGGACGTACATCGAAGAGCCCAAGGTGCACCCAGACGCCGACGATTTGTGGAAGAAACAACAGAAGGTCCAGTAAGTGGAAGACTGGAGACTGTGAGTATACGGTACCGAGAGATCTCCCAGATCGACTGTAATGCTTTCCATGCAAATGCAGTCCAACGTGGGCAACGACGACTTCTTTTGCCATGTCTACTGATGGAATGGCGCACGCTTGGACTTCATTATGTGCAGTACTCTATCGCTGAGACGTGAACTGCCGCTTTGTAGAAACTGAGCTCCGGACACCAGCTGTAGTTGCAGAGGCAGGCTAATCCTGTTGTTGAAGAACATAGTGCATCATTCAAATATCTGTTGGCGTTCTCGTCCGGAAAGGAGTTGCTGCTCGGATGCGATCGGATACACCATGTGCTGTTGTCGGGAATGTGGAGAGTGGACACCCGATGAGATTCGCATGCTGTTCCTGCCCTGCTCTTCCCGTCGTCACACTTTGCAGATCTAAGGATTGACGGTGCCGTACAGCTCAAGTGGCATCGTTAGCGATGCAGCCCACCTGGCAAAGCAGCGTTTTGGAAGAAACATGAAGTTGCAATAACCAGGCCGGTGCTGTGTGGCGCACTGTGGTGATCTCTCAAGCTTTCGAGGCGTCCCGGTCAGCTCGCTTGGCTTGGCCTGACGAGCTCGCCAATGCAGTGGCATGGGTAGCGGTAGGTAGCTTATGTGATCGTCATCGAGATGTGTACGCGAAGACACCGCACGTTCGGAGTCCAGCTGAAGCCCCATGGCACGACATGCGGAGAGTCGAGATGTCGAGCAATGTGTAAAGGGCCGAATTCTTCAGCGGGGAGCGGAGGAGACCTGGAGACTGGAGACCACTTCCTCCAGAAAGTTGCGACTGTGAGGTATGTTCCGAAGCATATCACACCACAACTCAGCAGCCAGGCGCGCGGATAATCGGCATGGCGGTCGTAGTGTGGTTTTCAAACCCTCTCCAGAAGTAGTGCACAAGGACAGAGAAGCGTGCACAGCGCGGAACCGGTTTTGCCATGCTCGAAGCGAAGGAAAGCATACCCTATCTGGGCCTCCGATCTGCCCACATTATTATTATGCTGTGATCGAGTATGGAGCCTCGTGTGGGTACTTTCGGGCTTGCTGAAGCCTTATGCAAGGCTTTTCCGCCATCAGTCGCCGACAAGCAAGACATGGCTCTCTTGGCAGATGTGTCTTCGCACGTTTGACATGGATGTCGTGGATCCACCCGATTTGGACACGCAGAGCCTCAAATCTCGCAGCCTCGAAGGTGAATGCTGCGAAGTGGTCAGTCAACACGAGGAAGCGCGTCGAACGCAAGCCACCGACTGATTGAGCTTCGCATGCGAAGGAAGCGCGATGTAACATGCGCCGCTGTAGGGCTGTAGGGACCGCACAACAGCCTTTCGGGCACCGAACCTTCTTCTGGAGAAGAGACGTGAAGCGATGTGGAGAGGCGGTTTTGGTGTGGAGCACGTTTTCCGTCTGTCGAGCCGGCACACTCCCCATTCCTGTCGCTGTGGGTATCGCAGGACCCATGGGGGCAGCTGCGCATTCGCACGCGGCAAGCCGGCTTCTGTTGTCGCATTTGACAAGTGAACGCTGAAACATTGCTCGAGGTCACGAGCCGACATTGGCGGCAGGGTCCTTCTTGCCATATTAAAGAAAGCTTGCCCGCAACACCCCAACCAAGCTTGCCCTTGCCTCCGACCTGCCAAAATCTTGCGGCGCACAACAGACGACGAAGTCGACCGAATTCAAGCAGCATCGCCGGACAGTCACTGCCCATCATGAAGCAGTACGGCAGTAAGTTCAATCGCTATGCGACATGCTTTAGCTGCAAAAGACCTTACTGACTCCTGCCAGATGTGTATCTTGTCGCCGCAATCTCCATCATTGGCGGCATGCTCTTCGGTTTCGACATCAGTTCCATGAGCGCCATCATCGCCACCAAGCCGTACCTCTGCTACTTCAACCAAGGCCCCAATGGACCACCTTATAACGATTTGGCTTGTTCCGGACCCCGAACAGATGTCCAGGGCGGCATCACCGCTTCCATGGCTGGTGGCTCGTGGCTTGCCAGTCTGGTCAGTGGTATCATCTCTGACCGCCTCGGTCGCAAAAGTGCCATCCAAATCGGCGCCGTCATCTGGGTCATCGGCTGCATCATTGTCTGCGCGGCACAGAACATTCCCATGCTGATCGTGGGTCGCATCATCAACGGATTTTGTGTCGGAATTTGCTCTGCGCAGGTACCCGTCTACATCACTGAGATCGCGCCGCCAACGAAGAGAGGCCGTCTGGTCGGTGCTCAGCAATGGGCAATCACGTAAGGGGACGCCACGACTTTGAGGTTCAAGTATCGCATGCTGACTGCACATAGCTGGGGCATCTTGATCATGTTCTACATCTCATACGGCAGCTCCTTCATCAACGGCGTTGCCGCTTTTCGACTTCCATGGGCCCTGCAGATGATTCCGGCAATCATCCTCTTCTTCGGAATGATCATTCTTCCGGAGAGTCCTCGCTGGCTCGCATCAAAGGATCGCTGGGAGGAGTGCGAGCAAGTGCTCATTCTCACTCACGGCCGCGGTGACCCAAATAGCCCCTGGGTAGCTCAGGAGTTCCAAGAGATCAAGGAATGGATCGAGATCGAGAGAGCTAGTGCCCGCGTCCGCTACATCGACCTCTTCTCGCCAAAGTACATCAACCGCACCCATATCGGCCTCTTCACACAGATTTGGTCTCAACTCACAGGTAAGTCACCACATTATACGCCGCTGTAACACGCGCTGACGGCCACATAGGCATGAATGTGATGATGTACTACATCACCTATGTTTTCGCGATGGCAGGGTTAACAGGAAACACCCTGCTGGTGTCATCCTCGATCCAATATGTCATCAACGTAGTCATGACCGTCCCTGCCTTGATCTGGATCGACCGCGTTGGACGTCGCCCTCTGCTCCTGCTTGGTTCCACCCTTATGGCAACCTGGCTCTTCGCTAATGCAGGACTCCTCGCCGTATATGGCACTGATCCAGGTCCGGAAGGTGTCGGCGGCATCAAGGAAGCCAGCGTTGAGGTCTCTGGCGCCGCATCTAAGGCCGTCATTGCTTGCTCGTACTTGTTCGTGGCCAGCTACGCACCAACCTGGGGACCTGTCTCTTGGGTCTATCCACCAGAGCTTTTCCCAAACCATCTTCGTGGAAAGGCTGTCGCTCTTGCCACTTCTGGCAACTGGGCCTTCAACTTCGCTCTCGGCTACTTCGTGCCCCCAGCTTTTGTCAACATCAAGTGGCAGACTTACATCATCTTTGGCGTATTCTGCGTGGCCATGACTTTGCATGTCTTCTTCATCTTCCCCGAGACCGCTGGCAAGCAGCTCGAGGAGGTCACCGCCATGTTTGAGGATCCCCGCGGCATTAAGTACCTCGGCACACCTGCTTGGAAGACTCATTCACACTTCCAGGATGCTCAAAAGCTGGAGCACGGTCAAGGTTTGGAGAAGAAGATGGAAGAAGATCACTCGCCAGAGCGCCACGAGAGAGTGGAGCCAACCAAGATCGACGTTTGAATATAGTTGGTTCATGCAGTAATGACTTTGTCAGAGCCTTACGGCCCGCTTCATACGACAGTATGGTAGATGACAACAGATGCGAATACAAGATACCCGATTATGAAACAAAATCATGTTTCTCTCCCATCTACGCATATCTTGCCTTGATTCTGTCTGACGCCCGCTCCGCTAGCGCGTACAGTGTGCTGACCAGATGTCCAGACACCTGGAAAGGCATGACGGAAGCGTCCACGACTCGTACGTTTGCCGTGCCGTAGACCAAATGGTCGCTATCGACAACGCCACCTATTTCTCGGGACATCATTGCTGCAGTCGAGATATAATGAAAGTTCGATCGGAAGGTGGATTTCAACCAATCGCCCCAGACCTGATCACTCGCGCCGCGAGGCACAGTCTGATAGCCCGGCAGAACCTCATCGGAGATCAGCTTGCTGAAAGGTGAGGTGTTGGCAACAGCTCTCGCAGCTCGTGCTGTTCCGATCAGTTGCTTGATATCCCAGCCAAATTGGAAGAAGTTGGGGTTAATCAGAGCTGGAGCGGAAGCGTTCGGTGATGGGATGTGGATGTTCCCTCGAGAGAAGGGAAGCAGGCCCCAGTATTCGATTGTTGAAGTACCGATCGCAGGAGCGTTGACGATGACTTCTGAGATGACAGCTAGATCTTCAAAGATGAGCTTGTGCTGAATGTCGAAGAGTTTCTGCAGAGTTGGAAGCGCGACTGTGCCGTTTGAGGCGGTCGAAACTTGGCGGGCGTATGCTGGAAGAGAGGTTTTGACCTGGGCGCTGATGCGGTCGGTATCGTTGCCGAAGATGTCTAGGGCGTTGTAGTAGCCGATGAAGCCTCCTGAGCCAGTGAAGTTTTGAGTCGCGGTGTACTGTGTGTCGATTGTCGTCTGGTCCTGGAGATTCTCGCCTACGTTGGGGTTGTTGACTTGGACCTTGATGCCGTGTTTCTTCAAGATGCTGCGCTCTGTTAGCTCACATAACGGTATCCGGCCCATGACTCCGACACTCACGTTGGGTTTCCCACTCCAGATTGTTCAAGGATCAGAGGTGATCGAAGCGATCCTGCAGAGAGAATGACCTCTTTCCCGGCTGGCAGCTGTTGTACTTTGCCTGAGGGATCTTTAAGCACAACACCGTTCGCAAACGGAAGCGAGTCACTCGTCGCCTCTCGCCAGGTCAAATGATCAACGAAGGAGTTGAGGTAGACATGCAAGTTTTGCCTTGAGCTGTAGGGATAGTAGTGTGAGCGGGCAGCGTCAGCGCGAATGTTGGCGCTAGTGTTGACCATCTTCGTGAAGATGTTGTAGCCGCGCATGTGACCAGCATTGGGTTCGCCGTTCCAATCGAGTCCTTGAGACTGGAAAGTACTGTTCAAAGTCCCAGATAATCCTTGGCCGACCATCTCAGCAGGCCACCCAACTGCCTGTGGCCCGACGAAGCCATGAGCGTCTGCGTCGAACTGCGCCCCGTCTCTCACTTGCTCTTCAGTTGGAATCTGGAAGTGCTCGCTTTTCTTGAAGTATGGCAGTAGGGAGTCCCAGGTGATGTTGTTACCGATAGCGACCCACGCATCCAGTTGGCTTCTTTCAGCACGCAGGTAAGCCATGCCTGAATACATGTCAGCTACAGGTAGGCGATTCGACTACTGGCGAGTCATACCATTGATAGTGCTTGTTCCCCCAAGGGCCTTGCCGGCCCGCAGGACTTTCATTTCGTTGCCAGCGTAGAGCTGTGGCGTGCTTGAGTATGCCCAGTCGAGAGGCGTATCGAACGCTTTGCTGTAGCCAGCAACGTCCGTGACATTCTCATTGTTGAAAACGCTTGCTCCTGCTTCGATGACAGCCACAGAGACTGAAGGATCTTCGCTGAGGCGATTGGCAACGACTAGACCAGACGTGCCGCCTCCCACGACAATAAAGTCGTACGAGGTTGTGGCGTTGTACAAGGGCGTTGCCACAGCAAGAGCTGCGGAAACAACTACGAGCCCAGCGGTGGTCGAATGCATTCTAAGCAAGTACTAGCAGAGCAGTGTGAGAAGTAGAACTTACTGTAATGATGGATATGACCGTTGCCCATTTATATATCCATGGCGGAGACAACTGCGCGGAATTATGGCACTTGCGAAGAATCTTCAGCACCAGACGACATTTCCATGCTTATGATAGCATGACCATTGCGCATGGCCTGGTTACGCCTTTTCAAGGAGAAGCATTTCAAGATCATCTTCGGCCATATTGCGGCCGTGTTTCAAAGCCAGTGTGTGGATCATGTTCGGCGAAACGTCGAACAGCTCAGGATCGCAATTAATCGTCATTTTGCTGCGTTTCTCAGCAGCCATACGCGTGGCAAAAGAGAATGATGGCGAGGACGCAGAAACGTATGACTTCTGGTCCTTGCTTGACGTCCGTTCTCGGCGTGTAAGTACTTGCTCGACTTGGACTATGCCTGGCCAAAAGCGCGATTTCAGCGCTTCTTCATCGCACGACATGGTACCTCTGATGTGCTTGCATCACACGTCACTGAAGCAGTGCGAACACTATCGCGCTAGCACACCGTGCTGGCGATGGAGGCAATGCGTTGCTGCTTTAGCGTTCCTTGCACACCGGAGTCGCTCGGCTTGAGGAAGGCATCCGTCTCGCCGAACACTCCTAAGGCGAGGCATGCGCGTTGACAGGCGTGGCGCGAGAAGCGTATTCTTGTACTGTAGCGGCAGTCTTGAGTGGTAGCGCCAAATAGGTAGGATCGAGGCCGGGAAGCAGCTGGATGAGAACGGCCGTCGCACTTCTGCGCAGACATCGCAAAGTCGTAATTCCGAGTCACAGCGAACCGGCGAGGCTGGCATGAAGCCTTGGAGACGTGAAAGCCTCGCCTCGGCACAGCATCATCATGTGTGTTGCGTCTGCGGAATCCTTGCACAGCAGTACGCAGGACGATGCTCTGACAGATCGTGTTGGAGTCAAATCAAGCACTGTCCCGCGCTTGGTTGTTTGTGCCTCAGGCAGCATGCACATGCTGACTGACCTTCACGTTGCTGTCGTGTCCTCCGCCTTCTTTTGAACGAATCATTGACCATGAGCAGACGAGAGAGGCGTCCGCCGGTGGTGGCCGTCTTCCTCGTAGTGTTCGACCAGAAGGTTGGGTAGGTGTGTAATCCTCCCTCCGCGCCAGGCAGACGCGCCAGCTAACATCCTGAGCAGCTACACCATCTCCTGGAAACGCAGTGTGGACGATGTCGACCTTGGCGGAGTCGAATTCAAAAGCCTACCCTCCGGACTGCACGCCGTGAAAGAAGATCTGATATACTTCATCCAAGGCGACCATGCCGGTGTCACCGCCTTCGTGCAAGAGGAGGCCGATGCGCGGCAGCGGAATGCGAGCTTTGTTGCTGTTGGGGCATTAATATCACTGAATCATGGGCAGCTGGGACGTAGCTGGACACATGCAGAAGAGCTGCGAAGGCTTGCAAAGGTGGTCGTGAGGCAGGCCTCAGATACGGCGCCTTTGGAGGAATTTTGGGAACAGCACAGAGCGGACAACCCAAACCGTACAGCACCTTCGTCTCCAGTTGCAAGCCGCGCTGATGGTGCCAATGGCCTCGGAAGGAAGCGTCTCGCCTCAGAAGCAACGTTGGCGGGATTTCATGCCGAATGGAGCTGGCCTTTAGACCACCCTGCGCTACATGTGCCTGCCATGTTGGAAACCTTTGGCCCACTCCTGTTCCCACTGCATCGAGCTGCGTTAGCCAGGCAACGCATCTTGTTTCTCGGGAGTCCATCAGTGCAGCACAACGCTAACACTGTCTACCTCACATCTGTTCTGTCCACCATTTCACAGTCATTCACAGAAACCCTGCCTTCAGAAGCGGAACCAATTCTGCGAGGCTCGCCGCTCTTTAGCGTCGGCATACATGACATTCCGGACCTTACAGCGCGGGCTGGAGATGTCGAGGGATGGATTGCCACTTCTACAGATGACATCCTTGCCGACAAGAAGAATCTCTATGATCTGCTTGTAAAGCTTCCTTCACAGACAGCCACTAGCAGGGCATGGCCAGAGTTCAGAACAAGTTCCGGCAGAGTCATCAAGGCTTCTCAGCGTGATTTGCGAAGATGGAACCTGCTGCGAAGAGAGTTGAGGAGACTTCGGCGCCAGACGGTCACGATGTTCGCGGACGAATCGCCATCAGTCAGCGAGAACGATCAGCGTCCGTTGCTCGAACGCCGAGACACGAGCAGGGAAGCTGTCGGCGAAGTTACATTACAGCAACGAGATGACACAGAGGCAGTAGAGGCATCTTCATGGTCCGCTATGGCGTACCGAGGCTTCATGTGGTGGGCGTCGGCCGGCGATGTCAGTGCCTGGGAAAATGAAGAATTCAAGGCTGATGAAGAACTGCTCTTTGACATGCCTGACATCGGCGGCATGTTCCCAGGCACCGCTGATCAACGTACACAAGAAGACAAGGAGTCCGAGTTTGCGCGTGCGGCTGCGACGCTTCTGGTAGCTTACTTCAGGCGCGTCACAGAAAGCCTTCTGCGTCCGCTCGTCAGCATTGTGGAGGCAGCAGATGATGCGACTGAAGAGGGTATAGAAGAGGACGAGATACGGCTCGATGGCGACGACCTCCGTGCAATGGGCTTAGACACATGGAGTGAGCTTGACAAGCAATTTGTTAAGCGCATGTTGAAAATTTGGTTCGGTCGCGATGCCGCGGTTACTGACAATGGTGTTCGAATTTGCGGCGTCCGGGTCTATTGAGCAGCACTGGGACACGACGTGGATGCTCGCAGGCATCTTTCAATTCTGAGAAAGGACATCGCCGTCGACAGCAGCAACATGTGTCACGAATGCTCGTCAGACCGGAGGCCGTGCTGCAACCCGCACTGTCTGGCTATCGCTGTTCCGAGACAGCTTCAATGCGCTAAAGGGAAGATACGTTGGCGTTGGCGGCTTGATTTCAAAGCGCCAGGCTCAAGTCGTGTCCGAGATGTGGCATAGTAAAACCGTAATAGGCTCCCGAGCCCTTTTCCTTCCACGATCAGCGCAGAGGCAATTACTCTAGGCGATCATGGCAGAGTGTCGTACGTGACTGCGAATAATACTAGACCTCTCGGCGAAAACAGATATCACCGAGCCTCCGTTTCCGTTTCCGACACGATAGCGCCGGTTCAAAGCCTTACATTGCGCTGCATCGAGCTCTGCTAAGCCCTAGCCTTGGTCTTCAGATCCGTCAGCGCAGGATCGATGTTCGAATAAGCGACGCAGGGTTGGCAAGTGCGCTCGGCGAAAATGCTTGAACCACCCGGCTGGGTTTGTCAGTCATGCCTTCAACAATCGTATATAGTCGATCATGGCAACAAAAGAACCGCACCATTCGAAGCTCAGAACATTTCATTTTCACTATAACAGAACATGTCTAAACCAGTCAAACTGTACGGACAAGGCGCGGTATGTCTCTCGCCAACCTTGTTCAGTTACGGAGCCAATATTAACAACCTCGATAGGGCCCAAACCCGTGGAAAGTGGCAATCATCCTCGAGGAACTCAACATACCTTACGAACACGAGGCCGTAGACCACAGTGTGCTCAAGCAAGAGCCTTACATCTCCCTCAACCCGAATGGCAGGGTTCCTGCTCTACAAGACCCCAACACTGGAGTCACTTTGTTCGAGGTATCTATACTACGTTGATAATCTCATGAAAAGTACGAGATGATTAATACTTGTACAGTCTGGCGCGATCATCGACTACATTCTCGAAAACTACGACAAGGAGAACAAATTGCGCTACACCCAATCTCCTGAAAAGTACCTCCAGGTCTCCTGGAGAGATTTCCAAATGAGCGGCCAAGGACCTTACTTTGGGCAGAGAGCGTGGTTTGCCATGGTAAGTTCCCCACATAACAACACAAAGACGATCATCTTCTCGTAAACTGGAACTAACATTCGATCACAGTTCCATCCAGAAAAGATTCCATCCGCGATTGAACGTTACACGAATGAAATTAAACGTGTGCTAGGTGTGATTGACGCCCACCTGACCAAGACTGGAAAGCCGTACCTCGTGGGCGACAAGATGTCGTACGCAGATCTGATGTTTGTGACGTGGAATACTGCTGTCCCGTGGCTGCTCGGCGAAGGGTTCGATGCAGAATGGAAAGAGCAATTCCCCAAGTGTTATCAGTGGCACCAAACGTTGATTGCAAGACCAGCTGTCAAGAAGGTGCTTGAGGACAAGGCTTCGGCGACTCAGAAGAAGTAGGACAGCCCGTAGATAGATGATTCTTACTTGAATCAAACAATCGACCTTTTGTGTGCACTTCCGTTGCCTGTGCAAGGCGTGTTGGGATTTGACGTTGCCAAGATCGGACAGAACCTTCCATGGCTGTGCTCCAGAAGGCCGAGATCGAACAGAACCTGCTATCACTGTGCTCCAGAATTCCGCCGAAACCAAATACATTTCAAGGTACGTGAACTGCCATGAGCGGAGTCGGAGGAAGGGCAGTAACAAGGAGGGAGGGAGCGAGGGAGCCGTGCCCTTGGCGCTTGGCACCAACACTCCATGGTCTCCCTCCTCTGATACCAGCTGTGGACCGCTTATGGCAGACTGATTACATGCAACCAGAAAGCTGACCACATGCTGGGCCGAGGCACAAGCACTGCGATTGTTCGATAGCTTGCGATTGTTCGATAGCTTGCGGTTGTTCTTTCACAGACCGGCGGTCTTGGCGCAATTGAACGTCACTCATCCCCAACTATGCCAACATGAAACGCGTCCCTTGGGATTGCCTGATGGCTGCCCCACAGACGGAACGCAAACAAGCTCTGTATGCCTTAACGTCGGTCTGCAGACTCGGTGTGAGAACGGTCTGGATCGCATCGAAACGTGCTCTGAGGAAAACCGATTTAGGCACAGTAAAAGACTTGCAGCGACCTGGGCCCTCCATACAACAAAAGAGCGACGCCTTTGCCCCCTCCAGCCTTTACAAGATGCCGAGCAGATGATGGGACCCATCTGTGGCGAGGTCGAGGCTTTGTCTACTCTTTTCTTCCGTCCTTGCTCTCGGCACAGCGGCCAACATGTGTGAGGCTTGTACAATATCTGATTCTTGGTATTGTGGAAATGACCATCGGTCATTCTATTTCGGCTTCTATCTTCTTTATTCTCAGACAACGAGCCACGCGACTTCCACGCAGATTGAAGCCTCGTCACCAAGGTTACAGTGGGTATATAACCAGTTACCTCGACCCTTCCAAAAACTTCTTCTCACCAACCCACCTAGACCACTCACATTCGTTAAAGTAAGCAAGAGCTACAGCACGCAACCAATATACAGCAACTAACACACCTCTTCACAGGCTACCCGCTTCAACCACTCCAAACACCTTCAAAATGGGCAAATCCGGACCTTACTACACCGACTGCGTCCTTCAGGGCAAGAACGGTCCTTACTACACCGACTGCGTCCTTCAGGGCAAGAAGGGTCCTTACTACACCGATTGCGTCCTTCAGGGCAAGAACGGTCCTTACTACACCGACTGCGTTCTTCAGGGCAAGAATGGGCCTTACTACACTGACTGCGTTTTGCAGTAAGCGTGTCGCTCTTCCCTGGCCTCTGACAGAGACAGAAGCGCGGTGTAGCACGGCAGTCATGAACACTTCATATTGAGGGAACAACTGGGAACCAAACACAATTTCGATGATGCGTTTCAAGCAAGTTCGGAGGGTGCAGCGAGTGCATTCTGCTTCTTGAGCTGTCGATCAGTTTCCTGGTATTTCTTCGATTGCGAGTGAATATGGATGTCTTGCCGCAACGGTGTCGCAAAGGATCTACGCAAAACAAAAATCTAATGAACAATGATGGAGGGTCTGATATCTGGTTTCGCCTAACTCGAGGCAGATGGTCGGGCTTTGGAGATCCATCAAAGTTGTGCAAGTGGGAGAGCAACCTGTCTTCTTGTGCTGACTGAACATATACAAGAATCAATACATTCGTGGTCGACATTCTTTGTTTCATTTCTCAGATCCTTCGCATCAGTGGAACGCCGCACATAGCCCGCTAAGCTCAAGCAGATCAGTTTTGAAGCTTGCATAGTAGTCATGAAAACGTGCATTGCATACGTGAAGATGTCTACCCATCAGCAGCGTTAAATTCCTGCGCCTTCCAATCCCCATGGGCCTCGGCGCCTCCTGCTGCAGCAACAGCCTCAACTTGTTCCTTTAAGCTACTCGTGCTGAGACTGCTAGCATGAGCTGCAGTGTGAGCACTGCCCATGGAATACAGCATGACGAAGACAAGAAGATGCAGCGCCACACAATAGAACGCAAACAGATTTCGACTGGTCCTCGTTGCGAGCACCATGCGCGTGAATTGAAAGACTGCTCGTTCTGGTAATGACATCCGCTTCAACGCACGTGCAGATTCGCGACCTCGGAAGGCTTGAAAAGGAGATATATTGGCTTCGTAGGCAGACCGATAGCGATCATCACTGCCTCCAACGGAAACCGTTGACGGATTGGGGTTGCCGCCGTAGGATGCACCGCTTGTGGCAGTTCGATTGTATGTGCTCACATAGCGCGTCTTCTCGTATAGATTCAAGTTGTCCTTTTGCAGGCTCGCAATCTCGCCTCGCAATGAAGAGACGGTCTGGTACTGCTTTTGCAACTCTTGCTCCATCTCGCCGATCTTCTTCTTGAAGCGATCACGCTGTGCAGTGACCATTGGCAGAATGCCAGATCCGCCGCCAGCTCCTTCGCCAGCGCGCAAGGATTCTAAAGTATTGCCCAGACGAGGAGATTGAGAGCCGCTGTCTGTAGGGTCAAAGCCGCCGATGATGGACGATGTCGGCGAGGCTGCTCGTCCTCTTCGACTGCCATAGTGCGATTTTGGATACCGCGACGTGTAGGTGCCCGCTACAGACATGGTCTCGAAGGCATTGCTGGCTTCCTGTTGAGTCTTTTGAAGGTCATTCTCCAGTGTGGCATTGAGCTTTTGCGTTTGCTCCAGCTCCATGTTGGTGTTCGAGAAATCTTCTTGCAGCTGCTCCAGTCTTTGCTGCAGTTCTCTGTGGGACACTCTCAATTCTGTCAATTCGTCACTCAGTTTCTTGTTGCGTGCAACAAGAAGCTGCTCAAGGCTTTCGCCCGCTTTGCCGTTTGTGTGAGTTGTCTCCGACGTATCTGCCTCGTCTATGCTGGAGAATTCGATGGCGCGTAGCATTTCCAGCTCACGCCTGACCTCTTCATAGTCTCGCCATTTCTGTACCTTGCTTTGTAGCGCATCACGATCGGCTTTGAGTGCGCTCACTTCTCGTTCTAAGCTGCGCAGCGTGGTCTCCAGCTTAGTCTTGTCTGAGTCGCGATCGTGTCTCGCGGTGTCCAGTCGGCGTAGTAACGAGGAATTCTCAGATCGTAAACGAAGGTAGGCCGGATCGTCTTCCACAGAGGTGCTTTTGGAAGAGCTCGACTGCCCAGCAGATTGCGCGAGTTCTGTCCGCAATTGTTCATTCCTAGCCTCCACTTCGGCCAGTCTGATGTTCGTCCTCTCCAGTTCCTGGTTGACAATCTCGAGCTCTGCCGCTGCCGCTGCGTTTCGCCCTGTGTCCTGGTTGTCTTCGCCCGTTCGCTCCAACCTTTGTGACACTTCATAGCTCGCCTTCAGCTCCTTGAGCAGGCGGTCCTGGCTCTCGACCTTCTCTTCGAAGCTGCGTTCTTTCGCGGCCCAGTTGTCCTCTTTCTCCTTAAGCACGGCGGACCACGATTCCTCCACTTCCTTGATCTTACCGTCTTGTGATCCTTCAAATGACTGCCTTTTATTCCGCTCGTTGTCTAATTGTTTCTCCAGATCTTCCAATTGTGTGTTTTGTTTTGTGACCTGCTTCTGCAGTCGTTCATTCTCCGACTCCAGCCTCGGCACGACCTCGTCTGCAGTCACGAGTGAGTCGATAGACGCCTCCAGCAATGGGTATGGGTCCGGCGCCTCGGAGAGTGGAGAATATGCGGACATGAAAGCAGCAGACACGGCCTTATTTTGGTTCGAGAGCAGGTCGATATAGCCCTGATACATCTTGAGCAGCCCCATGACCTCGGAAAGTTTGGCATTATCGTCCATCTTGCGGAATTCCTTGGTGCGCGTCGCCAGCTCTTTTCTTTTGACCAGCGAGTCCTTCTGCTGCTGAACCATGTCCTCTGCCGTGGCGTCCAATGTGGAAACGAGCGCAGTCAAGTCTAGCGATCGCCATGCTGCCACGGCTTGCTGGAATTTGTTGCCCGCATCTGCTCCTTGCTGTGTCGCCGCGCCCGTATCCGCACCGTTCATCGACGCCTCTGCGTATGCTCCTTCAGTCGCCTCCAGCTCCGCCTCCTCCTCCTTTTCTGCGGCGGTCGACATGTCGATTGATACCGGGGGGTTAACGCTTGGGACGGTCTGTTCGTTCGACCGCGGCGCTGAGTGATTTAGGCCATATGTTCAACACACGTCGCTCCAGCCTTCACGTTCGGGAAAATGCGCTCCGTGAGTTGTATCGCGTTGTCGCAGGTGTAGGTAGATGATGTATCGTTGTCCAATGCGGCAGAGTCGGGGATGGCGGCCGAACACGCGTTCATCCTCCACCAAGCTGCGATGATCGTCAGGCAGCACCATCCTTCGACTTCACCTTGTCGATACAACACAACACCATGACAATACGGCCGCGCCGGTCATGGGATCTGTCGATGACCTCAATGCGCAGACTTCCTACACCGAAGATGGCTCGCCTGGCGCATACACCACCCGCGAGCTGATACGCGACATTCCTCTCATCGGCGACGACGGCACCACAGGTTACATCACATGCGTCGACACGTGGAACGGGAATTTGTATATTGGCACCTCCCATGGCGTCGTTCTGCACTATGTCTCGATCCCGGGCGAGAACGAGGGCGATCCGCCAGCGTATATCTTCGCAACCCGCATTGAGCCTCACTTCACCACAGCCCAGACGGGAGCAGATGCGGGCGTGAAGCAGATACTTCTTCTGCCCAGCATCAACAAGGCCTGCATTGTATGCAATAGCACTTTAACCTTCTACAATATTCCAGAGCTCAGTCCTGCATTTGAAGAGGTCGTGCAAGCTGGCTGTCTGTGGGTTGGAGGCCGAGACCGGAACTTGAGCGCGGAAGATGAGAATGGTAATGGCACTGTTGTCGTAATATGCTTGCGACTGCGACTGCGATTGATTCGAGTGGGAGAAGACTTCCGCCCACGCAAGATCAGAGACATTGAGCTCGCTGGAGTATCAGCACTTGAGCGGCGAGGTGATCTCGCCTGCGTTGCTGACGGGCAAGAGTATTCGCTGCTAGATGTCGTGAACCAGCGCAAAAATTTGCTGTTTCCCATCTCCTCTACGAGCGTCACTCAATCTCCTCCCACTCCGCCACCGAAGCAGCTAGCCCCTCCACCCCCTCCTGGACGGCCTGCTGCGCGAAGCTTTTCCTCGCGCAGTCCCGTGCGCCAAGATCGCGGCCATCAAAGGATCACAAGTCTGGGCGGACAGCCGCACAACATAGACAGGTTGCGTTCAGATAGTACCTCACCATTCCCACCCAGGAGATCGTCTCGTCAAGAGGCCGATCCAGTTGTAGTGGTCCCGACCCCGGAGGCGAGTCAGGCCGTGATCGAGGAGCCAGAGAGTTCTACAACAGCGTCGCAAGAGGCATCGAACGATGGCACAAAGGCTCTCCCAGCATTACCTGCAGAGTCTCAGAGACCTCCAACGCCAGAAGCCCCAAAACCTCTTCTTGCCAACATCGTTACTCCAACGCCGGAAGAATTCTTACTGACCACTGGCGCAAGCATGACTGATCCTGGAGTCGGCTTGTTCGTCAATCTAGATGGCGATGTCGTTCGTGGAACCATAGAGTTCAGTTCCTATCCTGAGTCACTGGTCCTCCATGAGGCAGAGCAGTCTGCAGGTTCACCCAGTGACTCGCTCAGCCAGGGCTATGTCTTCGCAATCGTACAGCATAAGCACGAGGGCATCCTACGAAGATGCATCGAGGTGCAGCGGTGGAGTGCGGAGCCCGGCGAGGTACAACCGAGGGAGTGGCTGGCTATTGGACCAGTCGATGACAATAACGAGGCGGATATACCTTCAGGTATTGGCCTGCGCAACGCCACGAGTACCGCCCACCTTCATACCAGTGGTATAAGTATGAGCCTACGCCTTCGTAAGCTCAAAGTCAAAGATGGCGCGGACGAACCCGAGAGCCCTGCAGAGAAGGCGCGGAACGAAGACGAAGATAAGCTTGCGTCTCGCTTTGCGCAAGCCACCGCCAACGTACTTCTTTACGCTAGCGACAGAGTCTCCTGGATATTGCAAGAACCTTTACTCATGCAGCTTGACAGGCAGCTGAGCTCAGCTATGCAGAAAAGTGATGCAGGCGAGCTCTCCATTGATGTGCCGCAGGTACAACGCGTGTTCAACAGCATACGTGGACAAGATCCGAGGGATGAGCTCGAATTTCTGACTCTGACCTATGTTCGGCAGAAAGCAGCGCTGTTACTATTTGGCAACCTGGTCCTGCAGACCGCGCGCGGCGTGATTGCCTACGAGCATGACAAGCGACGTGCAGAAGACGCTCTGACGTCTGGCGAAATCGATCCCCGCATCATGTTACTTCTGGTACCACCACTCAATGAGGAGGTGGCAGAAGGCGCAGGCCTGTGGCTCCCGCAGGGGTTGCGCGACACTATCGACTGGCTTCGACAAGGAATTGGTCTGGATCACCTTGATCGCGATATCGAAGGCGCGTACGGCGACAATATGTTGAGCCTGACAAAGCGTTATTTAACAGCTTGGCGCAAGAAGAAAGGCTTCGGGAGTGTCGCGGACGAGGCGCACGTCTTCCAAACAGTAGATGCCGCGCTGTTGAACGCTCTGCTCATGTTCGACCAGGACACGCCTCGAGGACCTTCGATACCCGGCTCAGTAAGAACTGAACTGTATGGAGTGGTCGATAAGGGCGTGGATTGCTTCGAGCGGGCTGTCCAGCTTCTCGAGCAGCATCAGCGATTATATGTCTTGAGTCGCTTGTACCAGAACAAGCACTATCGGGACATTTCCAAAGTGCTAGCCACGTGGCGTCGCATCCTCGATGGTGAGCACGATGCAGGCGGCGAATTCATTGAAGGTGAACACGTCATGCGAGAATACCTTTCGAAGATTCGAGACACTGCGCTCGTCCAGGAATACGGTGCCTGGCTGGCTAACAGGAACCCTAAGCTGGGTGTACAGATCTTTGCAGACGATTCGAGCAGGGTTCAATTCGAGCCGATCCAAGCAGTGGCCATTCTCAAAGAGAAAGCGCCTGATGCAGTCAAAGACTATCTCGAGCATTTGGTATTTGGCAAGAATCACGTGCAGTATGTCAACGACCTCATTGCCTATTATCTTGACACTGTTCTCGAAGAGCTCGAAAAGAACAAGGAGTCACGCGTCATGCTCAAGGAGTCCTATGAGATCTATCGGGCTCAAATTCCGCCCAAACCCAGCTATCGTCAATTCATTACGGAGAATGCCGTAGAAGCAGAGTGGTGGCACAGTCGTTTACGACTATTGCAGCTTATCGGTGGCTCGCATGGTGCCGCCTCGAAGTACGACGTACACACATTGGGCAAGCGATTGGCGCCATACAGCGCTGAGCTCGTTCCGGAAATGATCATTCTCAATGGCCGTGAGGGTAAACACGAAGAAGCGCTCCGACTTCTTGTACACGGTCTTGGCGACTATGATACAGCAATCCGCTATTGTCTCCTTGGTGGCAGCTCCATCTTCCATCCTTCGTCAAGTCTGGAGCCGACACAGCCTTTGCCGAGCAGAGACGAACAATCGATTCTATTTAGCTACCTACTTGACCAATTCTTCCAAATCGAAGATTTCAGCGAACGGCTCGAGAGAACGGCAGAGTTGCTCGAAAGATTCGGAGGTTGGTTCGATGTCGCTCAGGTATTGGAGATGATTCCGGATTCTTGGTCCGTTGAACTTGTGAGCGGCTTCTTGATGCACGCGTTTCGAAAATTGGTTGCCGAGAAGAATGAAACAGTCATTGTGAAGGCACTATGTAGTGCGCAAAACATCAAAAAGGCAGTGGAGGAGATCGACCTGAGGGAGAAATTAGGTCCTGTGGTCATTCAAGACGAGGTGGGCACAGAGGCCGCCTGATCACGTAGAGGCACTTGAGCATGTCTCGCCGCTTCGATTAGAGGAAGACGACATGGCGCGAATATGCACTACAAAGCTCGCATCAGTGACACCGCAAGCAGTGTTCAACGCCCTCACACCGAGGCCCGAGAGAACAGTGAAGACTTTAAGGCACCAAGGCATCGACGCAGAGCTCGACATCGACATCACTGCATCTAGCTACAATGTCAAGATAGATCGCCGATCACTCCCAAAGCAATTGGTTTGTCCCCTATACAAGTCTTTTCGGGGATCGCATACGTCCTCTTTGGTATGCGAAAGTGGTGTCATAATCGTGCGAAGCGTCTGGCACGAGTTCCATCGGCATCGGTCGTGCATTAACCTGGCCTACTCGATTGCACAACCTCCCCATTCCACTGCAGTAGTGCGTTGAGACCTGAGGGCCGAATGCTGGCGGAGTGTCTCCCCCATGGAATGGCCTGAGCGGTGAAGCTATTCCGTCGGGGCAGGAATCGGCGTGAAGACGTGGGGCCTTGTAGCTGGACTTTTGTGGTAGCGATGTGGGTGGTCAGTCGTTCTCTTACTGGCGCTTTCCGAGAGGCTCATACTTCTGAGGCCGCTTTTGCGGGAGAGGCAGCACGAAGAAGTCCCGCAGTTGAGCAGACTCGAGCCGCAGACCGCCTTCGAACATTCCGTTTCTCGCAACTCCCTCGGCCACAAGCAAGCGTAAGACACAGCAAGGTCTTCATGCAGAGGCTGGTAGATTGCCAGAAGAGCCAGCCTCCATATTCCGGTGGTGCCATTCGCTTGTACCTTTGCTGCGTATGAGAGCCCAGCTAGAGGTCGACGGCATCAGCAACATCGGCTCCACTGCGTCTCTCGCAAAGCGAGACAAGGCTATACGCATGTGATTACGTACCCCTCGACAGTGGCAGTGTTAATGCGCAATGCAAACCGGTCGGTACGATTCATGCCTCGATGATGGATCTTAAACCAATAGTCTATACTGCTCATGCGGGAAATCCTCAAGTCGACGTGTATACGGTACATTCTCAAACGCCTCGGGCCGACTTACTCTGGTTGAAACACTTGGCTGCTTCCTCGACATGACCTCCCACGCGATCGAGCCGTCTGCCAAACGCGCCCGAAAGCCTTGTTAGCACCAAGAGCACAGCCCTACAGCAAGGCCGAAACACGCAGCACATGTCGTGCTCGGTCTCAGTCTCCGACAAACCACCACGGCTTGTTCGGGCTGGGATGTGGTGTCTCACGAGTCTTGTATTTCACCTAGGTGCAGCAAGAGCTCGTCCTCGCCTATGCAAAATAAACCGCGCATTGCCGTGATGCCACCATCCGCAGGGCTGCAGAATCAGCCTCGTTTACTAGCTGCAGCACTTTGGCAGCCGGGTGGCTGCATAGTTCTTGGCCAAAAGCTCAGCATTTCCTCGGGACGAAGTCCACGACGAGGTGGAAAGTGCCGAAGGCTGTGGTGTGCACCACGTCCTAGGCGTCTAGGTGCTCTGTTCGCTCCAGCACCAAGCAAGGACATCGATGCATCGTCTGTGGAGGCCCAGAGTTAGCGGGAATCGTACGTGGGACATCACGGAAGAGCTTCATGTAAGGAGCTCCACTGTACAGGACCACGTCAAAAGAGCTACCGCGGTACCTTTGTCACTCTATTTTTGTCACGTCAGGAACAGGTTCCTCTCAATACTTAGTGAGGAGTGAAGCAGTGCAGCCTGAGGCCACATGCTGAAGTAGTCGGCGATTTGGCTTGGCGTTAGTCCGCTTCAAGCTATCATCACATGTAGCTTCGGACGAGAATCCCAAACGATATCATTGTGTTTGTAGTGCTTACTGCCATCCGAAGCTCTGCAGTCTTGTCTCTCCGTCAAGCCATAGTGAGACTTCCCTGCGTGCACGTTTTGCCAATGTTGTTCGGTTATCCAAGCCCCTTGTGTCACTCGGATATGTTCGTCGGACTCTCCGTAATCCTGATTCTGAGTGAGATGCGATTTCGTAAACACGATCCAGTGCAGGACTGAATTGCCTTCCAATCATTTGTGCTGCAGCTTCAAGCAATCAGCTTCAGGATGCTCTATCCTTGGCAGGGCACTCTGCTGATTCAACCAACATCCATAATACGAGGTTTAAAATTGCACAGCAACCCCATTCGTCTAGTCAAAAGGTTGCTTGCAATGAGATCGTCGTGTTGGACGAATTTCTCAGATTGCCTATTCCAGGCCCATGTGCGAGGACTATTCGACGATTTAGAAGAAATTGTCGACATCGCTTGATCGCCAATGCCATGGTTATCTTTTGCGGCAACTCTTCGACACTTAAGGATGCCGCGATGATAAAATATTCTACGTCTTCGCATGGTGATCTGCTGCTGCTCTCGATGCTTCCAGCATGTGATTTCGCTCCGCCTGATGACGCGGCGATGTATGTTCAGTAATCAAGTTGAATGTTGAATTGGCATGCCCTGTCACCACAAGGACCACTTGACCCTTCAACCCTTTTTGCTTGTGCGGTGCGAAGAATGCAAGCGTGTAGTCTGCAGTAGCTTGTACGTTTCTTGAATGGCGAACTTACTTTGTGGATGATGTGCACTGTGACTGTACCTAAAGCACACACGCCGTTCTATTTCTGTCGAAGATAATCTTTTCTGTCTTGCTCTTGTTGGCGCCCGATATTTGTTCTATACATGCTTCCATGAGCCGCATGATCCGTTCGCATCAATACGATGGTGTAATGAAGCATCCTTGGCCCAAGGGAAATGGGTTTCCGGGTCATGGTGGTTCGCATGACATCGAACCAGGATATCGCGGTAATCTCATGCGAACCCGTGTGGCAGGGCCCGTGATATTGGGACAGACCAAGATCGCATCTGGCCCTGCGAATTCTTGGTATTTGACATTCTGCAGTGTTCGCGACGTTGAGCTTCGTGTGTAGCATAGAGTCATAGCTGGACGTTCAGTCCGCAAGTGAAGTCAGCGCACATGAACGATGCCAGTGACGAAGGTGAGGTCTGAAGAAGGTCCGTTGGGAGATGTGGTCACTCGAGGCTTTCGGCTTTCGGGCTCTTCTCGGGCGGCCCGGAGCTTGTCCCTCCTGCAGGGATGAGCATCGCCATGTTCCTGAACATTTGATGCAAGTTTGATGGCAAGTCAGTCAAAATCTGTTCGGCGTGCGGGGGATGATTGCACCAGTCAATGCGCTTGTAGCTTCGAGCGCGCCTTGGTCATCTTCAGTTCATCCTTGACTTCTGAAGCCTCGTGATACAGATCTTGCCATTCTCGAATCGGCGAGGCAATGCCGCAACCACAGTGTCCCAAGGTGCCTTCCGCAGGATTTGCAGTTACGCACAGCATCCCTTTCAACGACATCCTGATGAGCTGCTCGTCTAGCTGATCTGCTCATCCGGAATCCGGAGTGTTCGGCTGCACGGGAAGTTATCTCGTATCATTGCTGCAAGGATCAGCGCTATAAGACTGTCGGCTTGTGTGCGACCAAAAGGCAAGGCACCCGCTAACATTTTCCGTCTCTTCAGCGGGCAGATCTTCATTTAGCGCTGATCACACAGCTGAAGCAGACATCTCGCAAAGACGCTTCCATTGAGGATGGATAGGCAACAGACAGGCACATCGTATTCAAGTATGATGCTGGGGTGTTCATCCGGCACCCACAACACTACACTTTCTCTCCCTGTGGGCTGTAGCCTGACAAGCATATAACACCATTTCACTTCGCGCCAGGAAGCGAAAGCGACTCAGCTCGAGCGAGGATACACCTGCTTGAATCAAGGTTGTGCTCGGGATACCGTCGGAGTGCGCCCTTACTGGAAGTCTGCTCGATCTTGCAAAGCCCATTTTCCAACTGTCCGAACGGTCCTCATGAAGCCGAAAAAGTCCCTAGCTTCAACCCTTGCGGCTCCGAAACTTCTCTTCCTATACACGAAAGCATTCAGCTGCCAGCACAGATTGAACATCCACGTGTATTTGCCAGCACACGCCATGGAATCAGTTTCTTGGACGAGGACGCGTCTAGGATAGTTTGGTTCGTAACCTTGTTGACCATGATGGCGCCAGAGATAGCAAGAAACAGCAGTGGGCCCCCGGCGGCGATGACGGGTCTCGAACTCGGGCCACTTGGTTACACGTGATCTCCATACAGTCGGTGAGAAAACCGACACAAAACATCACTTGGGGATTCATGGCCCACGCGTTGCGCGCGCACATAGATCCCCATGTTACTCGATATGGCTGTCCGCACAGCACACCGCTTCTCAAGCTGTATCCGCGAAGATCGCGAAAATCATGATGGAGAATTGGAGTCCAGTGATCCGCCCGCGAAACAGGCAGATCCACGGCCACGCACTGGCTACTTCACGGCGACTTTGCTGTCCAACCTTCTCGGTGGCTGGACTTGGAGCTGCCAGAGTCAATGCTTTCTGTGACCAGAGCTGTGCCCTAAGGCTAAGGCTGGATCATACATGAGTCCGTATTGCTCGAGTTTGGTGCTACTGTGAAGAAACGGAGCGGCGTCGGAACCATGTTGGATATCCACAACGTAGTCGCACCACCCGCTGAGTCAGGAATGCATCATGTACAGCCTGCTAGAGCGCGATACGTCGAATAACCTCCCAGCGTCAAAGGCCGCCAATGGTCACGAGGACAGTCAATGGGCAGTGGTCGGGAAATAGGAAACTGAAGACGCTTCTATGAGCCGACCGGGTATTTCCAAAAAGGTATCATGGCCGAACACAAAGCTCTGCTAACAAGATGAGGAAGGCCGTGACGGCACTGAGACGATCTCTTGAGGACATCGCCGACGGAGATGTGGTCGTTTCGCTGCAGCTCTGCGTTCGAGGATGGTGAAGCTACATATCATGATATTCTGATTCGTCCTCGTCTCCAAGACAAAGATTACTCATACTGTGCGGAGTAACACATACTGTTACATATCCTAGAATACACGCGTGACAGCATCCTTGGCATATGCTATGTCATGGAGTTACCATTGTCAGCACAAGACTCAGCGAACATGTACCGAAAATAGCCGATGCTTCAACCAGTCACGGCTCGCGCTATGTGTTATAGAGGGAAGACGACCAATCCTCGGGGCCTTGGGTCTTGGCCAACACGATAAAGTAGAGGAGCGGCGTTATCATCGGTATGGACAGACGAATCATCGTGGATCGGCATTGTGTGAAGAATCCGAATATAACGATAGCTCTTCACTGTTCGTCTGTGTAACGACCGAGCCGAAGCAAGAAGCAGATCTGGCAAGTTCGGAGTGACCGAGCGTTGGAGTTTTCGGAGTTGTTCAGTGGAAGAGGTGCTGTATAACCATTGACCGCTCTGCCGTTGGACACTATAAGGTATTGTGTCTGCAGAGAGCTCAACGCGCGGCTTTGACTGCTTATGTGATCTTTCGCAATAGCTTCTACTTTCGATGCGCGGACCCTGTCGACCTGGAAGTACTAGCTTACTGTCAGACGGGAGTATGACGAAAAGTAAGGGATTCTCAAACACTTGCACGCGAGCAGCCACATCCAGGTAAGTCAGTCAGTGGACATGCCCGACGTCGTAGCCAAACATGACTTTCAACGATGACACGCTGACCTTTATCGTAGAGATGTTACAGATAAGAAGTGGAGTCAAGTTTCAGTACAGTACTGAGAAAGTTTGCATCGATCAAGAAGAGTGCCTTATCGATCTTTCCATGACTAAGGCTTCTAGTCTTGGTTGCCGTCATGCTGCGCCCTTCCGCTTCGAACCTTGCCCGGCACTCCGCAGACATGATGTCTCCCCAGTGACCTCAACATCCATCAACTACCCAATGATACAATAGACTTTGGCGAAAGACAAGCACATTCCTGGATCAAGATCAGATGTCCTCAAGGGTTCCTGAATCGAACTCATCGACATAGACATTTCGAATTTCCGATTACGCAAATGCTTTCAAGGTCCGAGGAATAGTCTATCAACATGCTGGTCATCCATTCCTCCTACTGTACGACCCCTCTCCAAGCCCTTTAGCAAATACTCGGCGACCAGTCCTGTGCAGAGGAATAGCAGATTGGGAAGCAGTGGCTCACATGACTTCACTGTCGTGCCTGAAACTGGCTTGAAATGGTAAGACAGAATCACGAACTAACACCACTTCTCGCTTCTCGTACAATCTCATTCGCTCGGGTGTTTACCTGCATGACATACGTCCGCGGGCATATTCACTTGACGAGAAACACTGCTACCGGACTCGTTAAGCAGCTCAGCGACAACTGCATTGCATTTCGATCATGCCAATCTTTGCGCGAAGCGTCGTCCCCTTCTTCTTCAAACTTGCAAGACTGGTTATCTATGCCTTCGCCGATCATGCTCAAAACTTGGTCAACATGCGGCTCCGACTGTGGGGTCTGGCACAGCGATGCGCAGATGGACGATCTTGCGGCAGACAAACCCTGGCCAAGATCTACTAGCCAAGACCACGCACCACCTGTGCAGGTCGGACGACGGAACGAGCGTTGCACATGGACCAGGGGCCCTTGACAATTACAGGTAGGGAGAGTGATGACACATGGAGGCGATTAAGCCCTAGCTTGCTGACATTTCTCGGTCTATTCGCTAGCGGCATCTGTTCCAGTAACTCTATTCGGACATCCGAAGAATGGTAGAATGCACAGTCCAACTTTCGCATTTCGCTCAAAAGAGAACATAGGAAATCGAAGAACAAAAGAGATCGTATAATGCCGACCGCTCCGACCCACTTGGTATAGCACACCACCTCAATGATGATTTCGTGCCATCGTGTGTCTCATGATTATGCAGTCTTCCTCTCACCACCTCGCCGTGAACATCGCACAGGTGATGTTATATGCTGGCGACGTGAAGATCGTCGAGCGGGAAAAACATTTTCCCGTCTGGTGGTGTCAGGGTCCACAGGTCAAAGCCTGGTCCCATCTCCGGGCTGTCCCATTGTGCCGTATTGCAGGGAAAGCCCGTGTTTAATGTGTTCAAGGGAGCGTGAAGGTCCAAAGGAGCACCCTGCCAGTGGTTCATGACATTGCTCTGAGGGCTGTTGCCGATGCTGCTTGGAGGAGTTGGGTTCGAAAAGTTGAACTGTACAGTGTTGTGGTCGTTCTTGGTCTGCGAAAACAGTCGGTGTACTACGGCCGCAGCTGGATAGTTGTCCTCCAGTCGCTTGAGTACCATTAACGAGAGCTCCAAACGGTTTTTGCTCCATGAGCTTGTGAACTGATCCCGGGATCGTGCTTGCATAAGGTGCACAGTCATGCTGGGCACAAGAAGAGGTACCATCATAGGTCCTGCAAATCGGAGAGCATCTGTCGTGATGATGCGGTCGAGAATACCGCTGGCTCGAGTGGCTGCTGCCTTGATTCTCCCGTTTGCCAGTCGTGCGACAGCAGGGTCTACATTGTCCGCGTGGCTCATGAGGAACTCGGTAGCATATGGTCTGTAAAGTGCAATCATGCTGGCTTCGACGTGCAATCGAGCTTGTGATTCGAAGAAGAGCACTAGCTCCGGGTTCAAGGGCCTGGCTTGCTGCTCGGGCAAGCACTCGGAAACTCGTCGCTCCAGATCAGCAATGCTTGTGCTATCGAGCGGAGCTCTGTGTGGCTGGTAGGTTGCGGAGAGAATATCACCAAGGACCACGGTCAGTTGCAAAAGTCCAGTCCAGATTGGCACTATGTGGTGAAGGTCTTGTGGCACATATTTGCGCCACGCCTGAGGTGCTCGCTCTGGGAGATCAAGCATACAGTCTGAGCCGACCATTGGTACATCACAATCCGCGGCATTGATTCTCAGTGGACGCCCGTGGCCCAAGCTCAGCCAGCGATCGCGGAAGAAGCACGACCACCAAATGTTTGCCCAAAGTCGGCGCTGAGGGGCGGCAATCACGCCGTGTGCATGCCTCGCATCCGAACTCCTGTGGAGGCCGATCGTTTGCGCGGTGGAGATTGCAACTCCGGTCCAGTGCCACGCTTGAGCGTGGTCCTGCAAATCTGAGTACCAGTACCCCAGGAGTAAAGCCGACTGCACTTGAGTAACTTTGTCTTGTTCGTACGCCAAGTCGAAAAGACTCTTAGCGCGTGCGTAGAATTGCTTCTTCAAGTCCTCACGGCTCGCGCAGCCTGACAGGACCAGTGTGGATTCGGAGGCAAAGTTGGCTGCAACAGAGAACATGCTCCACAGAAGGAGCAGACTTGTCTGTTCGAACGAGCCGCCAGTGTACTGTTCCAGAAAGTCCGCAATGTTCAGGATGGGTAGCGTGGGGTGGACATAGTGGAAATAGGATTGGACCAAGTCCTCGCAGATGGCGTGACTTGGCATTGAGAAGCAGCCTTGAGCCTCGGCAAATGCCAATGCTGCTGGGTCAAGTGGTGATGTGGTGCCCTTCAGGCTTAGGTAGTGTTGTGCAGTAGGGTCTTGCTCTGGATTGCACATGTCCATGAGGTAGGCGAATCCTGACTCGTCACTTGTACCTGCGAAGGCGTGTTAGGTGCGATTGAGAAGAGAACCGGAATCTAGCTTACCACTGAGGAATGGCATCATGTTGTCAGTCATCGTGGCGTCCATTGTGCTTGAATGTGGCATAATGTTGGTAAGGTCGTGCACTGAGTTGTAGAAATCTGCTGGTGCAGATTCCAGGTAGGAAGCTGGGAAGGAGAAAGGCTCTGAGTCGAACATTGGCGTTGGCACGGAGTCAGATGGAATGCTCCGGGGTGGTGTAGGCATTGGATTTGTGCAAGAAGAGATCGAATCACGGGAGGGTGAGCTCCGCGAAGAGCTGGACTTGGAGACACCATTGCTGGACTCCTTGCGTGGTCTGGTTCTCAAGTCAGCGTGGCTTATGTCAAGTGCATACACATGTCTCGACATACGGGTAAGGCTTTCGAGTGCGCTTCTGACAAGTGATGCCGTCTCGGGCACAGCCAGTGCATGGCTGGCCTAGGCTGTCCATGTCGCATTTGACTTTCTTTTCGTAGCATCGTAGGCAAGCATTGGCTTGTCTGCGTGGTGCCTTACTGTCGACACTGTCGTGCCGGCCGACGCGTGCTCGAGAAGACATAATGACTGAGTGAAGAAGTAGATGTTGCTGCTGTTGAGGAGTCTGACGGTGGCATGCAGACCTCAAGATATGAAGATATGCACGCCCTTCTTCATAGCTTTCCGCAAGGTGGTCCATGCGGTCTGAGCGACCAGGGATCGACACAGAACGCGGGCGGATTTTCAATGGTATCATGTTGTCTTAGAACTGGTGCAATCGAGCCTGCGATAGCAGAAACACTCGGCCATGTCTTCCCCATCTTTACAATCTCGGAGGGATGCTAACGCACGGCGAGGACGCCGTCTGCGTTCGGCGCTCGGCCGGCACAATGGCATCGCCAAGTGGTATGTACTTGAGTCTGACAACACAACTCAGGCACGATGCCATCGGTGCATCGTTGCATGACCGGCGGTTTTTTCGCGTCATGCTTAGTCTCACATCCTGGGAGCCTTAAGGTCGCAATGGCATGGCGCGGTTCGCACTAGCCATGGTCTTGGCGGCAAGTTTGACACTAGACACCATCAGGTCACTGGTGTGCCCTGAGCCCACGTGCTGTAGTGGTCTTAGAATAGCATGTCGACGCTTTCGCTCTCAATGACAGGGCTGTTTCATGTTAAGTGCTTGCTTGGCGAACCCTGCTGACCGGCTGCCCACGACGCGCGCCGGCTAATCGGTGACACCGTATCCGCAGCATACCGGCCTTACTGTACGAGTGTCCGCCGAAATATCGACAGCAGCAGCGAGGCGATGGTCGCGCGGCAAGGCAGCACAGCCATCGCTGACAGCATTGGCATTCGCTCACACACTGCGAAATGCAGCAAATGCCCAGCGATGTGCTCTGCGGCCGAGCTGTAGCCGTTGATCAGACCTCGTTCATAGCGATCGTGCGGTTGCAAACCTCTCCACCTGCCCAGCCAGCGCCATTCTGGTCATTATCGTGCAAGACACACGAAGAGCACCCGAATTCACATGAGCAATGACGCGCTCATCAATGTCCAGACATTCGCGCACGAGGCGGAGACACAGCGCGCTGGCGAGCATCGACTCGCCTGAGTCGATCAAGTGAAGCACGGGCATGCGCATGGCCGTCCGCAGCGGCTGACCGTCCTCGCAGTAGCCGGGTGGGCTAATGACGAACTGGACAGCCTCGTGGTTGGCCGTGAACGCATCATGATGCGGAGCAGGGCCAGGCTGTTCCAGCGCGGCGGCGAAGTGAAGCTGCAGCAGCCAATAGCACCGTGAAACGAGCCATTGGCAGGCAAGACATCTGCGCACATAGGCGAGGGCGAGTCGAGGGTCTTGTGTGCCAGGTGCCTTGCAGCAGCCGCGGTGGGTGGAGGGGGTGGGCGCACCACTGGCATATCCCGAGGCCGCAGGCAGTGCTTCCTCCTGCCGCAACAGGACAAAATGGCGGACCGGGGCCTGCAGATGCGCACGATCTCTGGACTGCTAGGCCATCGCCCAGCCACTGCGTCACGAACCCTGTCTCTTACTGCATCGTGAACGTCGACAAACGCGTGCGGGATAGCCGTGGGCGAAGGCGAGGCGGATATTGGGGGTGTGTGGTGCACCGCGGTGGGCCGTCGTCCGGAGGCTGGCGGCGACGAGTCTCGCGCTCAGTGCAAATTTCGCAGCGCCGCCGCCGCTGTTGCTATCGCACACCACGCGCGAGTCGTAGGGCGGCGCATTCGGAGCTTTGGGGCAATGCCATCGGAAAATTGACGGTTAGCACCATTTGGGACTGGCAGCCAAGAGCGACGTTGGGCAGCCGGGTACGCCCGGCTACTCGGCTGCACGTTGATCCAGCCGACCCGACCCCTGCCCGGTTTGCAAAACCTGGGAACGTCGAAATTGATCTGCTGCTTCCCCAGAGCGAGCGCGCTCATCATCTACGCGACGCCTGAGCAGCACTAAGGGCCGTCGGGCTGTTCGGAAATGGTCGTCCATCTGTGCGGCCGTCGTCGCTGCCATCATGGATACGAGCGCCTTCTCCAAAATGCCGTCGACCGAAACAGATTGCTCACTATCGCGTTCACTATGGCGTTCACTATGGCGCTCACCAGCGACCATGAGGTCCATAGGGTGAATGAGTACAGTATCGCGCCTTTTTCACATGGTCGCCCTCACTTGCTCGACCGCCTGACCAGTCACCACCTGCTCGTGTCCATTCACCTGGTCGTGTCCATGTCTTATTCATCGCTTTTCCATTGAGCCACTAACTCAACCAGCAATTACAACAATTTTTAGCACCATGGCGCCGAACTGGTCCACGAACGAGGCTCTTCGAGTCAGCCCTAAGGCGCAAACAAGCAGTCCACAGCCACAGCCTCTTCAGCACGCCGGGCCTGAGGCAATCGCCATCATCGGCATGGGTATGAGCATTTTGCAATGGCAATCGTTTCAGCGCTGACCGTGATCTGCAGGATGTCGCTTCCCTGGCGACTCGAATACACCAGATGAGTTTTGGAATATGCTGCTCGAGAAGCGCAATGGCTTCTCTCGTCCACCACCCTCGCGATTCAACATAGATGGCTTTCATTCCAAGAAGAGAAGGCCCGGATCAATACGACCCGAAGGCGCCTGCTTCGTTTCTGACACCATCTATGACTTCGATTCGCCATTCTTTGGCATAACGAAGCCAGAAGCTGAGGCCATGGATCCTCAGCAACGAAAGCTGCTCGAGACTGTGTACGAAGCCCTCGAACAAGGCGGCATTACTTTTGAGCGTGTTTCCGGCTCAAAGACTGGGGTATACGTCGGGAACTTCAACTACGATTATGGCGTGCAGAACCTACGTGATGCAGATTACCCTCGCGATTACAGCATGACTGGTCAGGGTGTGACAATACTGGCAAATCGCATCAGTTACGTCTTTAACCTCACTGGACCAAGCGTGACGCTGGACACGGCCTGTTCTTCGTCCATGTACGCAACTCACATGGCCTGCCGTGCTCTCTCATCCGGTGAGATCGATGGCGCCATCATTGGCGGCACGAATCTCATTCAGTCAATCGAGAATCACATGAGCACCGATGCGATGGGGGTGCTGTCTCCGACTTCTCACAGTCACACCTTCGATGACTCTGCTGACGGCTACGGTCGCGGAGAAGGCGTGGGTGCCATATACGTGAAACGCATGTCTGACGCTCTCCGCGACGGCGACCCAATCCGTGGCCTGATTCGAGGTACTGCTGTCAACTCTTGTGGCAAGACCAGCGGTATCACGCAACCAAGTGCCACAAGTCAAAGCGCAGTCATTCGCGACGCTTACAGTTTCGCAAAGATTTCGAATCTTGACGAAACCGGCTACTTCGAGACACATGGCACAGGGACCTCTGTTGGCGATCCCATTGAGCTGCACGGTATCGCAGATGTGTTTGCATCGAAGGGCGACCGACGACAACACCCCCTTTTGCTTGGTGGCGTGAAGCCCAACATTGGCCATGCCGAAGCTGCTTCTGCTATAGCGTCCATTCTGAAGGCCGCTTACATCTTGGAGAAAGGTACGATACCCGCGACCATTGGCATCAAGAAATTGAACAGCCAACTTGACTTCCGCGGCGGAGAACTGGAAGTGGTACAGGAGAACAGAGACTGGCCCACGGAACATGAAATCCGGCGTGCTAGTGTTAATTCGTTCGGATATGGAGGTGCCAACGGCCACGCAATCGTCGAGGCAGTATCATCGGTCTTGCCCGGTTACCAGTCATTCAAAACGCGTGAAACTTCAAGACAAAATGTCACTACGGCGAAAATCACCGGCACTATGGGCTCTGGAGAATCTACGTTTTTCACTAAGGAGAGAACACAATTCCTCCTTCCATTCTCGGCTCATGACATCGATTCGCTTAGAGCCAACATTGCAGCCACGCGTGATGTGGCCGACCAATACGATACCGAAGACTTGGCTTATACGCTTGCTGCTCGGCGCTCACGCTTTTCTCATCGAGGCTATGCGGTCGTCAGTAAGACGTCCACTGCCCATGACCTCGAAGAGCAGGCAATCAACATTGGCAAGCGAGGGCATGGAGCCAACATCATTTTTGTCTTCAATGGGCAAGGAGGCCAAAGCGCGCAGATGGGCAAAGACCTCATGCAAGATTTCCCGTCGTACTTGCAAACCATTCGAGAACTTGACAAAGTCCTCCAATCCCTGGGAAAGCATGCACCTCCGTGGTCGCTCGAGACTGAACTGCTCAAGGCGGAAACTGCAAGTCGGGTGCAGGAGGCGCAGTTGTCTCAACCTCTCTGCACTGCTGTTCAAATTGCTCTGGTCGATCTATTGAACAGTTGGGACGTAAGAGCAAAGGCGACTGTTGGCCACTCTTCGGGTGAGATTGCTGCTGCGTACGCTGCTGGCACGATCTCCAGGTCGGAGGCCATCATTTTCGCTCACTTTCGTGGTGTTGCCGTCGTCGATGGTAATGACAACGGCCAAATGATTGCAGTGGGCCTGAGCGCGGAAGATTGCGAGCCGTATCTGGAAGACGGCGTCATTATTGCTTGCTACAACTCTCCAAACTCGGTGACTTTGAGTGGGGCCGCGGATGCCGTCGCACACGTTCAAGCAACGCTTGAGAGGGACAACATTTTCACGAGAGCAATCAATACGGGCGGGCGAGCCTACCATTCACACCACATGGGAGAGCCAGCAATCGGCTACCTCGACAACTTACAACAGGCCCTCGAACTGAATGATAGCATCGCGCAGAGATCAGGCAAGCTTGCACGCGAGGCCGTATTCTCGTCCTCGGTATATGGCACAGTGATGGAAACTGGCTTTCACCCAGGACCTGAATACTGGACAAAGAATTTGAAATCTCCAGTGCTTTTCTCCCAAGCACTGCATGCTTTGCTGTCCAGCACCAAGCTCAAATTGGACACCATCATTGAGATAGGCCCCCACTGCACACTTGCGTCCCCCATCCGACAGCTGAGAGACAAGCTCGACAGAAAGCACGAGGAACTCGTATATTTCGCATCACTTGTGCGGGGACACAACAGTACCTTGAAGATTCTGGACCTCGCCGGCGCCTTGTTCATTAGAGGTCACGACATTAACCTCGCTGCGGTGAACTCCATCGAGCGGATGGTAGATGGCACCTTGAAGCGTACTGCTGGCAAAACGTTGGTGGACCTCCCACCCTACAAGTGGAATTATGAGAACGGCAGAAATCTTCGTCTCAAGAACAGATTCACTGAGGAGTACCGATTGCGCAAGTTTCCACGGCATGATCTTCTGGGCTCTAGGATTACTGGCGGCATTCGGGATAGGCCACAATGGCGAAATCTCCTGGATATCAAAAATTTGCCGTGGCTAGAGCAGCACAAGCTGTCGGTGCAACCTGTGTTTCCGGCCATGGGATACATCGCAATCGCGGTCGAAGCCGCGCGCCAGTTCTTTTCCGAGTTTCTCATCTTCAGGAATCGATTCCGCTACGTCTTCCCTCAGATTACCATCAAAGCAGCATTGAACCTGCCAAGCGCAGGTACTCACGTCGAGGTTTTGACGAGCATGCAATTTCAGCAGATCTCTGACTCCACTGCATCCAAAGAGACTGCTGTCTTTTCCATCCAATCCTGGAGCAACGGTATCTGGACGGAGCACGCTACAGGCAAAGTCAAGATTGAGCGAGGCGAGCAAATGCAGCCACTTTTCGAAGAAGCCAAGCTGCAAGAGCCAAAGACAGCCCATACATGGTATCGAGGCTTCTCCAATGTCGATCTGAACTACGGCGCCGCGTTTAGTGGTTTGAGCGACATTCGATCCGATCCGTGGGAGAACGAAGTGAGCGCTTTGACTAAGCTACTGCCCGAGGGCACTGACCAAGATGACTCCCGCTATTTGGTGCACCCAGCAACTATGGATACATGCATCCAAGCATCGTTGATAGCTGCGTATCACGGATCGCTCAAGGACCTCCGCCAGTCCTTCATCCCAGTCAGCATGGAAAATCTGGTCATCTGGAACTACAACGGCCGTGACATTCCTGCATTGCAACCAGCAAATGGACGAATACTGGCAATTGGCAGCAAGAGCGGTGAGCGCAAGCTTGTTGGAACAATGCAACTCTTCGATCCGGAAGGTCGCCCGCTCTTTGCCATTGACCGGATCAATTGTGTTACGTACGCGGAGAAGCTGATATCCAATACTCAGCCTGACAGTCATCCTCACCTTCGAGTAGTTTGGAAACCAGATGTGGACCATCCTAATGCGTTTGCTACCCCAACTCGAGTGCCACAAGCTCTATTACGCATGTGGGCAGAAAGCTTGGTCTCGACAGCGAAGACGCGCCCGAATCAACCATTAGCCAAAGCTGTTCTCGAAGCTCTGCCAGGAAACTATGCTTCTCAGGTCGTGGAAGAACCCTCGCTTGACTTCGGGAGCGAAGGCATGGGTGAGGAGATCTTCGAGCTTGAAAGCTTGGTATTGAACACCTTTCAGCGTCTTGGGAAGGGACATGGACCACCAAACGACGGGGTTATGCCAGAGACATTTCAGAAAGCTCTCGACCTCGTCGCCCATAAGCGGCCCAACCTGGACATCTTACTTCTGGTGGACGGAAACAACACCGACATCTTCCGCACACTCGAGTCTACCCTCAAGAGCAAATCATCACTCAAGCGCTATCGCACACTAGACATTGTCGTGACGAATGGCAAGGCGAATCCTAGTCTGGTTCGAAGTCTTGCGGACTTTCGACAGGTTCTATTCACGGAGAGCAACATCTTCGCTTTCCCCGATGAAATGGCCACTGCTTACGATCTGATTGTCATCGCACAGCCGCCGTCTTACTTACAGAAACCCATCATTCTGAATGAGTTTCTCAATGACATGAAGAGGCACCTCAAGGAGCGAGGACGACTTCTCATAGCGGAAGGTCATGATCTGGATGCTGATACTGGCCATATCTTGGACACCATAGCCTCGGGGCTGGGCGAATCCTTTTCCAGCCATTCTTTCGACAACTGGTCTGAAGCTATCAAGAAGCAGGACTTTGATGTTCGCTTCGCTGAGTCGCAACCGACTGGCTGGACACTGCTCACTGCAGAGGTTTCGTCGCAGCAGCAGACTGCGGATCTCATCCTTCTTTCTCGCCAAGAAGACTGCACTGTCACTGAGGTCTTTCACAAAGGTCTTAAGAAGGCCGGCTTTCAGGTGTCTCGTGCAAGTCTCGCGAACCAGGACTTTGTGGCGAAAGACAACGCAACTTATGTCTCAATCGTCGAATTCGGGGACAGCTTGTTCGATACTCTAAGCCCAGTGGAGTTTGGAAACCTACAAGCGATTGCGAACAAGGCCGGTACTGTCGTCTGGACTACCACTGGCAATCTCCTCGGCGAGGCCAATGCACGTGCTGCTGCTATTCTTGGTCTTGCGCGCACTCTGCAGAATGAGAACTTGGCCCTGCAATTTCACACGATCGATCTCGATCACAAGAACGCGAAACTGGGTGCTTGCCAGGTAGCGTATCTCCTGCACAGCATTGACGCCGAGGACGCCGCGGGTGATAACGAGTTCGTGGTCAAGAATGGTGCTTATTACGTCAGCCGATTGAGCGAGGACGTTACGCTCGATGCTGAGGTCCAGAAGAAAGCCAGCAACAAGCTCACGAAGAAATCGGTCACCGCGGAATCGCCAGTTCGTCTCGCTATTGAGCGAGTTGGCGCCTTTGATACACTTCACTTCGTTCCAGACGATCGCGATTCATCTCTCAAGATTGGGCAAGTTGAGGTTGCGGTGAAGTCTGTTGGCTTGAGTATGAAAGACATTGCGAAATTCCAAGGAGACCCTGATTTCGGATCTCACTGTTACGAAGGCGCTGGCATCGTCCGTCGCGTGGCACCGGGAGTCACCAAAGTTGCTATCGGTGACTGCGTGACATGGATCGGCAAAGGCGCTTTCGCGAACGTCGAGCGCTTCGACGCCCTTCATGTCCACAAGCTCTCGCACACAGACAAGCTGGAAGTGGTCGCCGCGATGCCTCTTGCCTTTTCCACGGCCATCTATGGACTCCTGCATCGGGGGCGTCTCCGATGGCGAGAGAGAGTCTTGATTCATTCCGCAACGGATGGTGTTGGCCTAGCTGCTATACAAGTGGCGAAGATGGTAGGCGCAGAGATCTTTGCGACCGTTGGTACAGAAAAGCAGAAGGCGTTCCTGACAAAGCATTACGGTGTTGACAATGCACATGTCTCCAGCTCGGTGGACACTGGCTTTGCGCGTGAAATCATGAACACGACGAAAGGCCATGGCATTGACGTCTGCTTGAGTTCTTTGGAAGGCGAGCTGCTGCACGCATCATGGGGTCTGATGGCCGTCGATGGCCGCTACGTCAATTTTGGAAGCCACAATTCAATGGATCACGGCAGTCTTGACTTTGAGGTCTTCAAGCGCAGTGCGACTTTCACCGCCTTTGACTTGGGGGCTCTGGCTGAAGAGCGTCCCCATGTCATTGCTGGAGTCATGGAAGAAGTGCTCCAGTACTTCCGGGAGGGCAAAATCAAGCCTCTGCACCCGACTTACACCTGCAGCGCCGGCGACATTGATGTCGCCTTTCAACAAGTCTCCCATGGCGATAACATCGGCAAGCTCGTTGTCAGTTTCGATGGCCAGCCACTGAAGGTAAGTGCTTGGGCTGCGACTCGCATTTTCAGAACATCAACTAACTTGTTCCAGGTTAAAGGCAATCCTGAAAGCGTCAAGTTCAGGTCTGACGGGACATACCTTTTGGTTGGCTGTCTCGGAGGACTTGGTCGCTGTCTCTCTCGCTGGATGGTCGAGAAAGGCGCCCGCAACTTGACCTTCTTGGGTCGTTCCGGTGCGAGCAGCAAAGCAGCTGCTCAATTTGTGTGCCAGCTGCAAGCTCGTGGCGTCACAGTTAATGTGGTCAAGGGCGACGTGAGCATCAAAGCCGATGTCGAGCGCGCGATTACCAGCGCTGCTGTCCCAGTCCTTGGTGTTGTCCAAGGCGCAATGGCATTGCAAGACTTCCGTTTTGACAAGCTCAATCTGGATCAGTGGAACGCCGCGATTCGTCCCAAGATCCATGGAACATTGAACCTACATGAAGCACTCTTCGGCCAACCACTGGATTTCTTCATCATGTTGTCTTCGATCGCAGCCATGACCGGCAACGCAACACAATCCAATTACTGCGCCGGGAACGCATTCATGGACTTTTTCGCCCGCCATCGCAGACAACAAGGTCTTCCTGCTACGACGATCGCTCTTACAATGGTGCAGGGGATCGGCTTCGTGTCGCAAGACGAGAAACTCGAGCAAGGACTTGCTCACACTGGACTGGTAGCTATCAACGAGAAAGAGTTCATCGATCTGATGGAGACAGCTATGCTTCCGCAACCGAAACCGACCTGGAGTGGCGACGACAATGCCACTGCCTTCCTGATTTCCGGTCTTGATCCAGCCAAGATCTCGCCCGATGTTCTCACCTCCGGCAACCGCTTCTGGCAACAGCCTCGCCTGGGCCCTCTCACAGTGGCATTAGAAGAGAAACTAGCCGAAAGCTCAGCTGGCAATGACAAGCATACTGCATCTGGTGGCGATCTTCCATCGCTCTTGGAAGCTGTCCAGAGATATCTTGCGAAGACGTTTGGGATTTCGGCGGACGACGTGGATGAGTTGAAACCTTTGATCGACTTCGGTATGGACTCCATGATTGGCATCGCGCTGAGGAATTGGGTGTTTGCAACCTATGGTGTGAAGATTCCGACCTCGGATATCATGGGAACGACTCTGAGCGCGCGAACACTAGCGGAGCAGATCCACAGCGGACTGCAAGCATCTTGAATTGGTCTTACGCGGGGATCATACGTGGCATTCTTGGTATCCAAATGTAGGGCAAACAGGACAACGGTATGAGGTATTTGTGAGCACTCTCCGCTCAAATGAGACTAAATTGGGGACACATGACTAGGTAATGTCTGCATCACATAAGTAGCTTCTTCAATCTGTGCCGATTCCAGACGGCGATCAACATGTTCTCCCGCTAGAAGAGAAGGGTCGCACGTTTCTATTGCATTGAACAGCTCAAAGTGGTGACGTTCTCAGAAAGTTGAGCCAACATAAATTTGACAGTAAATGCAGGTGGAAAAACGGTTTTCGGTGCCGTGTCACGGTCCATAAGTCTGGATATGCAGCCATCAGCTAGCGTGCCACGATTTGACTGGGGCTCTCATTGGCTGAAACGCCGCGGAAGTGCCTCCATAGCCAGCTACCGCACACCCATCCCATCCACGCTCCGACCTCACTCCACCATCATCCATTCGAGCAATGTCAATATGCCTCTCGCAGCGCTCCGTTCGGTAGCAAAGCCACAAGTACATCTTCCATCGCCACTCAGAAATTCCATCTCTAACAACCTCCCAGAACGGCGTCGGCGCCTTCATCCTCCAATGCAAACGCCTCGATTTCCACTACTGCGACTGGGCCGGCAGCAGTAGAGGCCTCAAGTGCGCTCCAGTCCACATTCCATCCTTTCCACAACTATCTAACACCTCCTACAGCGCCTTCATAAAATCCCACCTCTCCGCCTTCGCAAAACAGAACCCCTCAATCGAAATCACCGTCTCCCCTCGTCCCTGCCGACACCCCGTCATCACAGGAACCTACATCAACGGCCGAACAAAACCCGTCTGCGTGAGAAATATGGATCCAAATGAAATTATGCAGAAAGTTTTATTGTTGAGGAATGCGAATGGGGAGAAATTGCGGAGGGTGACGAAGCCCGTGAAGAGTTTGAATGAAAGTGTGAGAGGTGTTTGGAGTCCGCATCATATGGAGGTGCCTTATAAGATATGATGAGTTGTGTGTGGGGCGCGTTCAACAGCGTTGTTATTGGAAGCGTGGCGCGACGGGTGTCTGGACAAGGCATTGAATGGCGGCGCATGGGACATTCGCTTTGCGGGAGGAAGGCATATACTTTGGCGAGGGCACGATACCTGGACTGCGGATGTGCGCGTCGTCTGAGCTCTAGCAAGGCTTCAGCGAACGCGAGAAGGCGATGGAGATCTGTCGCTGCAATGGAGGACATCCCAACTAGGTCCCTCTGACGCAGTCCGAGCACCATTGGCCACCAGAACAGGATGACCACTACCTTCACGCTGTCCAGCGTCATCTCTGCGAAGCAAGGACAAGAAATAGGCGCAGGAAAATGGCTAGCCATGATCATATGCAACCGGACTCGGAAATGCGTTCTCGTGTCACGAAAGCAGCACGCATGAGTGACTTTACAGATGCACGAAGGTTAGCAAAGCGCGCCTTTGGAGAAGGAGACGCAAAAAGCGTGCGCAGCCAGACATGAACTTTGGCCTTGGCTGCTTGATCACTGACAAACGGAAATAAACGAAGCAGAAAGAAGCTGGTCACGGTACGACCGCAGAATTCGATAAATCTCATTATTCATGACTGTAGGTGTATTTACGAAATGCTGTACGTATTAGGTCCCGTTCCAGATTCCCGGACCTACACATCCCAACCTCCCGGTACTCCTCCGCCACCAGTAGTCTGCGCAGGTCCGGCGGGTTGCCAGACATACTGATCATAGTACGAAGGGTTCCAAGGTGTCGCAACCGGGGTGTAAGCCACTGTGGGCGCAAATGTAGGTGCAGTGGCATTGCTCCTCGCAGCATTCGCATTATATAAAGCTTGAATATCACGATTCCATTGTTCCAGTTCAGGGCGAATGATGCGACGATCGTAGGTAAGCATGCCGTTGACTTCACCTTCGACATCGGTACTGCAAGGGATGTCAATAGTTGTGTAGTGTGGCAACGATGCAAGTGTACGTACGTTTGAGTCCAAACACCTCCAGCGCACGAGTACAGTTCAACTTGAGATAAAAGCTCGTTAAGCAGGAAATGACCTCTGTAATTCCAGATGTCAAGCGTCTCGTCGATCTCATATGTCCGATTGATCTGGTTGATCGCTTGCTCGACTTTCCAGAGATTTTCGGCAGAAATATTGTGTCCAGTGCCGCCGAACTCGCCTTGGAACCCAATACGTGATGGGTCGTGAGGCGAGCTGTTGATCGAATACCAAGGTGTTCCGCATTGAGGATTGGCGTAGTGATGGTTATCGCTGAAGTCGCCTGCGCCATGATCATACCAACCAGAGTTGGCGTTCACAAGTCGAGTTGGGTCCAGACTTCTCACGATGTCGGTCAATCCGAATTCTGGATATGGTGGCGTTGTAATCTGTCCCCAGCCCTCATTGTAGATGACCCAGGAGAAGATCGAAGTGTATGAGCGGAATTGTGTGACCAAGAGCTCCAATTGGCGCTGGAATTCCTGTTGTTGCGCAGTATCGGGAAGGATCGTGACTGACGTGCAATCTTCCAACGTTCTTGACTGACTAGGTCGTAGGGACGGCATGTCTTGCATCACGAGTAATCCTAAGCGGTCAGTTGCTTCGTAGAACAGCGGAGGCTCCACCTTGATCTGGTCGCAAATGTCAGCTATGCTTATGACCACTAGAAGCAGATCCATACGTGTTTGCGCAACATGTTGTAGCCTATGTCTTTCAAGACCTCCAAATCGTATACCATTGCATCGTATGTCGGGGGCGTGTAGAGCCCATCTGGCCAATACCCTTGATCAAGGGTTCCAAATGGGAAGTATGAGGCACCATTCAGCAGGATGCGCTGAACGCCATTGACTTCGCCCCGACTGATGGTTCTGAATCCACTGTAGCTTTGAATCTCATCGTCTCCAAGTTTGACGACGACATCGTACAAAGTTGGGCTTTCTGGAGTCCATAGTCGTACAGAGTCCACCTTGATGCTGAAAGCAGAGCCAGAGTTGCCACTTCCAGTTGCGACAGAATTAGTGGTGTTCTTTTCGTAGACTGTGACCTCGACATCAGAAGTCGAATTGTCAGCGGCAGCCACTGTAATGTTGAGATTGCCATCAGCGTCTCCATTGATATCGAGCGAGCTGATGTAGTTGGTAGGCACAGATTCGAGCCAGACAGTCTGCCAGATGCCGCTGCAAGGCCTGTAGAAGATGTGCGAGGGCCTCAAGGTCTGCTTGCCGATGGGAATGACATATGGATCACTGTCCGTTGGGTCGTGAACAAAGACGACAAGCTCGTTCGTGCCGTTGCCTCCTGCTTGCAGCGCGTCTGTGATGTCGACCGAGAATGCAAAATAGCCACCTCGATGGAAAGTAAGGTTTTGGCCATTCACAAACACAGTTGCTTCGTAGTCTACAGCATCGAAATTGAGAAGCACACGATCGCCGGTCCAGTCCGTTGGTACGTTGAAAGTGGTCCGGTACCACGAGTACAACAAGTTCTCCCCTTGAATGCCGGAAAGTCCAGATTCCAGACAGAAAGGGACAAGCACTTCTCTAGCGAGGTTCTGGCCCAACGGAGGGTTATTCACAGCGTCCAAACTAGAGGCATTCGTATACTGCCAGATGCCATTCAAGTTTTGCCAGTGATCACGCTTGAGTTTGGGTCTTGGGTGCTGTGGCCAAGGACTGGTGCCCACGCTGCTGGTATAATCGGTGTCTAGAGGAGGCGTCTGAAGCTGATATGGCTGCGTCTCGTTCGCGGCCTGCCTGGTGAATTTGAGTGGTACATGTGCTGAAGTTAAAGTTAAGAGCAGAGCAGAATGAATGAACGAAGAGAAATGCATCTTTGCGAGCGACACTGTTTCGCCGCCGTGAAATTAATGTGGGCAGAGATGCTACGAAGCGAGTCTCGTCGACAACGCAACGTCACAGGAAAGAGGTGCCATCTCTTTAGTATGTTGGCAGGACCAAGGGATTTCGGCCCAGCAATTCCGGAAAGAATGGCCATGACCAATAGTGTCATGCGTCTGCAGTATAGACAAGCGGTGCAGCGCTGCAGTGAAAGCATGCTCCGGCATCCATGACCATCGTCATTTCATTTGCCTGGATGTCCGTTGTGATTGATAATGCTCGGCGCAGGACTCCACTCCACCCTGAGGACAGCACAAGCCTTCCACCTTGCATAAGATTGTTGGGGGAGAGCTTGTCGATGGACACTAAAAGACGCCATCTCCGGCTTGGTGTGTCTGTACGCGCTGCAAGGTGAGCCAGCTGATGCAGCCACGGGAGCAGCGCAGTCGAAGAAATGGCAGAGTTGCAGAGTCAACGCGCGCTCCTGACGAAGGTTGCACGGCGTGGCCAGCAGGAAATGATCCCAGCACCATGCGAGGCCGCAAGGATGGCGGGTCTGGTACAGTAGCATAAGGAGCAGTGACATGCCGTCACGTTGTTCGCTTGCCAGTGCGGAGTGCAGATTCACTCCCGCAGCAGAATCACTCCCGCAGCAGAAAGGAGTCCGGACACGCTCTCGAGCGCCTGGAAAAGGTGTCATTCCCCGCTTCGCTTTGCACACAGCTGTGCTCTGCTGCCTGTATCACGCGCAGTCAACACCGCGTGCCTGGCGATCCGATCCCATTCTGGTGGAAGCTCCAAAGTCAATCTGCTTGACTTGTTTTCCGCCGCGCCGCCAAGGGCCACTGACACTGTAATATCGCACAAGAGACACGAGCGCACAAGGCATCGAACTCACGCACACGCTTCTTGCGCGTGGACGATGCGAAGGCTGGCTGCAGCATCGGCAGAGGACTTGGAAGAGCAAGACACAACACACTCGAGCGGAGACTAGGGCAATGCACGCGACGCGAACTCGAGACATGGCAAAGGAGATTTCAGTCGCGGTTGAAACGGATCACTAAGCAAAGAATCACTAACCAACGGGCTCGGGGTTTCGGGCAATGCGATAGGAGCGGTGAGCTCCATACAACATATGAACAGCACAGGCGATGCCTGCCTCTACGAGAACATGTCGTGCTACCCGGCGCTGAGGACGAGCGTCTACCACTCGCGGATTTCTCCTCCAGGACCTACAAAATGCGGGCTGCGCCATGCTGCAATGTTCTTGGAAGCCGCTCGCACAGCGTCTTCGTCAATCTCTATCCCCAAGCCAGGACCGGACATGAGCTTGATGTATCCGTCCTTGACGTCCCACACTTCGGGATTCTTGTGGTAACTCGTCAAATCAGATCCACCAACGTTGTAATGGATTCCCAGTGGCATTTCTTGGATAGCAAAGTTGGCACACGTAGCATCCACTTGGACGCTCGCTGCTAGCGCAATAGGTCCCAGTGGACAGTGTGGAGCGAGCGCAATGTCGTACGCCTCAGCCATCTTGGCTATGCGATGCGTCTCAGAGATACCTCCACAGTGAGCAATATCTGGCTGGATCACGTCGACACACCTTGCTTCGAGGAAGGGCTTGACGTCCCATCGGCTGTGAAGCCTCTCGCCCAGCGCGATAGGCGTGCTTACGTGGCGAGACAGCTCCTGAATCTCTCCAACATTCTCAGATAGCAGAGGTTCTTCGATGAAGAGCGGTCGCTCAGGCTCGAGCAACTTGGCCAACTGCTTCGCCATTGGCTTGTGGACTCTTCCATGGAAGTCCACGCCAGCATCCAGCCCCAAACTTCTCACCGTTTTCACACGCTCGAGACATGCATCGAGCTTGCTGGGTGAATCAAGCCACCCCAAATCCTCTGTGGCATTCATCTTGACCGCGGTGAATCCAGCTGCGAGTCGTCCCTTGGCCATTGTTTCCACATCATTTGGCCGATCGCCTCCAATCCAAGCATATACTCTGAGCTGGTCCCTCACCTTTCCGCCGAGTAGCTGATAGATTGGCAGATTCAATTTCCGCGCCTTGAGGTCCCACAAAGCAATATCCACGCCTGACAGAGCCGACATCAACACAGGTCCTCCTCGGTAGAAGCCCATGCGATAACCCAGCTGCCAGATGTGCTCGATATCGTCCGCTTCTTGTCCAACGAACCTCTCGGCGAACGAGTCTAAGCAGCCCTCCACAGCCTCCGTGTGGCCCTCCAAGCTAGCCTCTCCCCAGCCGGCATTGCCAGCATCATCCGTGATCTTGACGAAGAGCCATCGAGGAAGAAGACGGAAATATTCGATTGTCTTGATCAGCATTTTGCTAGAAGTCCTAGAGGAAGTGGTAGTCAGACAAGAGTTGGATCAACAGAACAACAGTCACGAAACACAAGTGAGACCAGCAAGACTGTTCAGCACTCCACATGCTGGTTCAATGCCGTGGTCGGTGGTTGATTGTGGATACCATCCAATGCCCGGAGAGAGCTGCCCCGAACCCCGCTAACGCATCGGCCAGGTCTTCAAAGGCCGACAAGATGCCGATTGTCACTGTGACATACACCCCAAATGGTCGTGTGAATGCTGCCACTTCTGCGCATTCTCTAGGTATAGGACTTGATTGGTAACGCCTGGCACAGCGCTAGTCCATGTATTTGTCGAGACCGGGCTCAGGGAATGGTGATATATCAGTCATTGGCACACGGTGGAGCAACGCTAGGGCATGTCGCTACATGATTCTTCATGACCGCATGAGGCCCACCGTGCACGAGAACGCTCTGTCGCACGATCGTGCCTCAAACATCGAGAGGTATACACTGGAAGTACCTGGGGTTCGAGATGATGATTGGAAGTCTGGACGACGAAGCTAGTAAATGTCTTTTGCATCCGCGGATGGCGCAATAAAATCGTCGATGGTTTGTTATTGTTAGCATGTGTGCTACATGGGTATGCTCGACCTGTGTGGCTGTGGCGGGCAGGACTTCACGTCTGGAACCTCGACCAACGCCATCTTACGCTTGACATGCTGTGTAACATTGACGATCCTTGAGCGTGGCGAGCGAGCATGAGAGCCGCTGGCATTTCAAAGAATGACATTCTGATATTGGACTTGCCGCTCCATGACAACGCCTGGAAACGTGAGAGACAAGACCAAAGAAATTATTACGGAAATGATGCAGGTCTAGTGGAGGTGACAAAGCTGCCATGCGCATTATGCTCGGCCAGAGTTGCATCGCACCGACACGGTGGCAGTCTGGTCGTAGTGAAGACTCATTCTACTAATAAGTCTAGTCTGCTTGCTCACAATCTAACATCTAGGCTGCTAATATGGCGCTCCGGACGTTCTGCTCATGTAGCTTCGAATACGTCGCGTTCGGCGCATAAGCCATGTATGCGTGCGGCATACCCGGATACACATGGAACTCCGTCGGCACCTTAGCCTCGATCAAGCGGCTCGCATACTTGGTGTCTTCATAGATGAAGATATCCAATTGACCACAGTCGATATATGTCGGCGGCAAGCCTGCAAGATTCTCTGCTCGCGCTGGTGCAGCATATTCTGAAACAGCTTTGTGGTCTGAAGAGCCGGCTTTATCGCCGAGAAGAGCTTTCCAACCGGTGATGTTGTCGTCGACTTTCCAGGTTGCGAGTTCTTCGATGTTAGGGAGAGGGGTGAGGTTGCGGTCGTCAAGCATGGGGAAGATGAGGACTTGCTTGGCGACTGGTGGGGAGAGGTTCTGGTCGCGGGCGAGAAGACAAGTCCCGGCTGTTGTTCAAGTAAAATGTCAGAATCATCAAAGCATGAAAGAGGTTGAATCTCTTACCCGCAAGACCACCGCCCGCACTCTCTCCGATCACAACGATCTTGCTAGCATCTATACCGAGCTTCTCGGCATTCTGGCTCACCCATTGCAATCCCGCCCAACAGTCATACACAGGAGTAGGATGAGGATTCTCCGGAGCCAATCGATAACCCACCGCGAAGATCGGAACTCCCCATTCTTCGCACTTCTTCGCCGTACCCTTCTCGAATAGATCAACTGACCCAAGGATCATGCCACCTCCATGAATATGAAAGATAGCTCTACCACCTTTCGGAGTACCTTCTTTGCGGAACTCAGCAATATTGAGATCAGTGCCGTCAAATGACTTGATAGTGTGGTTTGTTCTCTTAACCGAGGGAAGATCTGGTAGAGCGGCGCTCATCTGTTTGAACATGGCGTGGATTGTATCTCGACGGTTTTGAACGTCGCCGGGTGGGAGCTGTGGATTTGCGTCAGAGAGTGGATGTCTCTTTCATTATGAGTCGTTCTATTAACGCGCCTTCGGCATTGCTGCCATGACCTCAGCGAGAGGGGCTACGGCAGCGGCATACTCTGGATCGAATTGTAAAGCCATGCTGTCTGGTGGGAACTAGAGACTGGAACTCTGAGGTGCCAAAATGATCAATTAGATCTTAATGACTGGTATGAGAAAGACCTCGGGCAATTGGAATTACGAGCTGAGCTCAAATGTCGTCCTCCCGACCTGCATATATAGGATCGTGCTGCGGACAGTTAGCCTGCCGCTAGGCTCGCTTTCGTACACTGGACGCCACATTGCCTTTCAGCTTGCGGACCTCGTAGCCATGGCTATATGCACAGCTCGGCTCGGTCGTCATGCTATCCGGATTGGACTCGAAGGGTCTGCTGCCCATTTGTGGTACGCACGAGGTAAGCTTAGGGGATATATCAAGCTTAGTCAATCTGCGAGGACATATCTTTCGAAAGTGGGGCAACAAATGCGATGCAGCTGTGAAGGATCTTGCCTGTGACCAAGATAGGGCTCGAAAGGATTTAACATAACATTGACGAGCTTTGTATCAATAAAATCCCACTTCCTGCGGCGTCCACGATACGACGCTTACTCACCTTTTTCTCTCGGGACCCAATTCATCCAAGTAGACTTCCTCTTCTTTCTCCACTCACCACTGAGCCATGCTTTGCCCAGAGCAAGTCCTCCTCCACTGAACAACATAATAGGCAGAGCGTCTTTCCAGCTGAAGTTCTCGACATGCTGCTCGAGCTTCTTCGGATCATGTCGAGCTTTGTCGAAAATTGTCGGCAACGTAGTGGCATGGTATTTCTCGCGCAAGCTGTCATACCACTTGCGATCGAATGGTCGCCACCAATCTTCTTCCGATGCGAAAGACGCGGCATACATCCATTTCATACCTCCAACTTCGTGAAGCTTATCTTCAATGGCTTTGTTCTCGTTTAGATAGCAATCGAGATCGGCTTCAATCGGTGACCCCCAAATTCCGACATTGAGCATGAGCTCCGGGGTTCCGTCGGCTTTCTTCTCCGCAGTGTGGGGATGTGATGTTGGGGCTGGGGTCTGTTTCAATGGGCAGAGCCATAGCGGCCAGATTTTGATCTCCTCGGTCTCCCATTCAATGAACTCTTTTGCAGCTGACATAGGAATTGCCACATCTTGAATGATCTGAATATTGAGGTACAGCGAATGCATTGCTGCGTATAGCATTCGCGTATGTAGAAAATCGTCCAGCCAGTATCGCGTGCGCTTAGTGAAGGGCACGACGCCCTTTGTCATCTCGAAAATGCTGGCGCCTACCCAGAACCCACCTCGGTCGTAGCGGAAGTAGTACTCTGGAAGTGGAATGAGCTCTGTGACTGGGCCATTGCTCTCTTTAAGACGCTCTTCTACGTGCCAGGCGAACCAGGGATCACTGGGTGCAGAGAATCGGGCAACCTTGACACCAGAAGTACGCTCGTTAGTGCGACGACCAGTGATGATGGCACCTGAAGTCTTTGACCACAAAATACCGTCAACATAGTTGAACTTGTCGTATTGGGCGCCAGAAGTGAAGTGTTTGACTTTTTCGACGGCTTCTTCGATGCTAGAGACAGGATGGTATGTTGTCTCGACATATTTTCGCGCTCTCTCGAGGCGGATTGCGAGCAGCGTCACAACACCAAATGACCCCAGACCTCCTGCTGCGCCATGGAACAAGTCCGGAAGATTGGTGTCAGAGCATGTAACGACCTCGCCATTCGCCAGAACCATCTCCACTGACTCGAGAGTCTGATTGAAGAAGCCGTGCTTGTAAGAAGAGCTCTCGCCGGTAGTACCCGAATAGCCGCCTCCAACAGTAATACCTGCACTTGTGATCAGCTTTGACAAAGAATTAAAAGCTGTTCAAGCGACTGACCAGGGAAGTCTGCCACAACAGCAGGTGTGAGGTCGTAGGCCAAGGTAGCTTCTACCAGCTTATCCATTGGCACGTTCGCTTCAACGTACGCTAACATCTTCTCCGTATCGACTTTGAGCACATGGTTGAGTCCGCTCGTATCGACCACATTCTTCTTATCGCGCAAAGTCTGGTTGCGACTGCTATTCGTAGCTCCACGATAGATGCGAAATTTCTGCTTCTTGTCGTAGAAGTCCTTCACACTGCTGGCGATCTGCGCAACCAGCTGGGTATGCTTCTCCATGCTTGCTCAGAGTGCAATCTTGCACTGGAGAGAATTGCAAAGACATGGTGTGCTGCATTTTTGGTAAAAGTGTTCCGTCGGAACAAAGGAGTGCGTGGTGGGAGCAAACAATACCAAAATGTCCTACCTATTGTTCTCGAACACGATATCCGTATCATAGTGTCCGCTGCGCTGGGTCAACTTCTCATCGCGAGCAGCCTACCGGTCTGAGAGTTGCGGCGCACGACGCGTTTTGCTGTGTCAGAGCACAGCCAGACTGGGCAAGATTTCCGCGTGTTCTGCTCAGGTGTTTGCTGCGGCATTGGCGTGCCATAGCAACTGAAGTATCCAATCGTGTAAGAAGAGCATATTGCGCGACCGGCGGGTGCAGCAAAACCCATCTTGTGTACAGAGAGGAAGTGTTTTGTTGTGGTCGCAGAGCAAAGGGTCGCCTGACGAAATTGAAGCCGCGACTTGCCGACGCCCTCCTTCGCACTCCTTCTCTGCACCTCCCTGCATCAACCACACTCGCATCTGACGCTTCGGCATCATATCTTGTAAAGATTCAACATGCTGCTATGAGCGATGAAGCCGTACTGCACGCAGCGTGTGCAGCACCTCCGGTCATTCACCTTTCGGGAGATGTCTATTTCGCCATGGACGTGAACGAAAATCTGCCCCATGTATTCACCAACACGAACATGACTCGTGCATATTCACTTCCCCTACTTCGGCAAGTCAAAACCTGCACTTCTTGTATAAATCTTGACCTATTTCTATACAAAACCCGCAATCTTTGGCACTGAGAATCAATACTCCCAACACCAGGCACTAATCTCAGAAACCATAAACGCATTCGACATGGTCGCCGCAAAAACCAACATCGCCAGAGAGCAAGTGTTCGAACTGAAGACAGCGCCTCTTCCTCAGCCTGGCGTTGTGCTTCAGCTTCGCACTGGCAAGAAGCAAGCATCCGGGCCAACACAGTCAGCCATCAACAAACTGCAGGTGGAAGGATCGATTTTCGCTGGCAAGACTGGACTCGACGGCGACGAGCATGTTTATAAGCATCATGGCGGCATTGATCGAGCAATCCATCAGTACAACCCTGATCACTACGCCGACTGGCGAGCAGAAGGCCCGCCGGCCCCAGCACTCTTTGACATAGGAGGCTTTGGAGAGAATCTCACCACGACCAACATGAACGAAGAGAACGTTTGTGTTGGCGACCTCTACCGCCTTGGAGAGAATATCATCCTGCAAGTCAGCGAGCCCCGGAATCCATGCTACAAGCTTGACATCCGATTCAAGTGGCCTCGAGCCTTGAAGCGCATCCAGCGCACAGGACGCGTTGGGTGGAATTTCCGCGTGTTGCAGACTGGGTACGTCAAGAAAGGCGACACGATATCGCTTCTGGAGCGTCCGCATCCGAAGTGGTCGATCATGAACGTGCAGCGTGCGATCAAAGGCAAGGCAGTGCCTCTCTCCTTCGTCGAGGAATGTAGCGAGCTGGAAGTACTCACGAGCAAGTTCAGAGATATGGCCTCGCACAGACTTCGAACCTCTTTCAAGCGATACAAGGTCACCACAATTGAGCAAATTACATCACGCGTCAAGCAGCTGACGTTCAGCCTGCTGGAGCCCTTGAAGCTGTCCAAGCCAGAATTTGAAGCTTTCGCTTTCGTCCAGCTTCGATTTGGTCCTGGTCTCAGCCTGTCCCGGTCTTACTCAATCGTATCTGGCGATATGAAGACTTTCAGTCTAGGAGTGGCGCTCGATGACAAGTCACGAGGCGGGTCGGCTTATCTACACCAGCAGCTTCGCGTTGGTGACGAGGTCGAGATGATGCCGGGCGAAAGCCCTAAGGCCGTGGCTGATGAGGTTTCCTGCGAGGCCAATCATTCCATTGCCCAGCGCCTGGTCATAATTGGTGGCATCGGTGTCACTGCGTTCTTGCCAAAGATCAATTCGTGGCGTCAGCGTGGCGTACCTCTCGCTATTCACTACGCAGTGCGAAGCGACGCCGATGCAGCATATATCACTGATCTTCCAGCCGAACACACCACGGTCTACAGCAAGACACGTACCGAGCGACTCAACGTTGAAGGCCTCATACCAGCCATTTCGTCAAAAACCAAAGTGTACTGCTGTGGCCCAGATCGGCTGATGAGGGCGGTCAAGCAGCTGACCGACGACCTTGGCTATCCCGACGACATGCTTCATTTCGAAGACTTTGCGGCACCTCGTGGCGACGATCTTGGAGAACCTTTCCAAGTCGAAGTTGATGAGCCCGATACAAACCGTAAGGACACACTCGACGTGCCTTCTAATAAGACGCTGCTTCAAGTCCTGCACGAGGCCGGTTTCGACAACGTGATGTCGAGCTGTGAGACAGGTGGCTGCGGCGCGTGCAAAGTCACGTTGTGTGCAGGCAAGGTGACCTACAACAGCCAGGTGCTGTCAGAAGAGGAGAAGAAAACAGCTATGCAGAGCTGTGTTGATCGAGGGGTGGGCAAAATCAAAATCGAAATTGATTAGGGGGTGAGATCCAGGCATCATCACATCGACACAGTGCACGAAACTTGTCATTGCTGAATGCGCGAGGCAGATTTCAAATTCCTCGTCCTGCTACTTGGGGCTCTAGAGTCAGGCAGGCAGATGTTTGTGCACCAACAACATTCACAGAATTTCTTAATCTCAATCCCATGTGTCCTTGATAAACAGGTCCCTATACATCATGATAGATGGTATCCCTCATTCACGACTTGTCAGCTCGCCACTACATTATTCTCCATCCTCTCAAGAGCTCGAGGACGAATCGACACAACCATGCCTCACCGCACCCCCAAAACCGTCTCCTTCAGCAAAAGAGACACCATCATCCCCCTCCCAAACCACAAATGCCCCAAAACCGCAACCTCCGACCCCAAAACCCAATGCGCACAACTCAAAAAAGAAATCTCCAAACTCGAACACGAATTTCTCAAGACCCGAAAATCACGCGAAGCCAATGAGCTCAAATACGAGAAATCGCACAACATGAAACTTAGACAAGAACAAGCTCGAATGATGGCTTATGTCGAAGGTTGTAGAATGAGAGAGGCTGTGTTGATCGATTTGTTGTGTGATGCGAAGAATATGTTGGCGTTTGCGGAGGAGCATGATAGGTTGCAGGATAAGGGGTATGCTAGGGGGTATTTGGATAGGATGGATTCATGGAGGCAAGGGGTTGCGAGGGAGGTGGGAAGGAGGCGATGATGATGATGATGATGATGATTTGAAGCGGAATGAAATTTGGTAGTTGTTGTTAGAAGATGGCGGTCTGTCATTGGTGTCAGTTGATCAATGTCTGTCATTCTCTACTACTTTCTCGGTATGTTGTATAAGGCGCTTTTCCGGTTGGCATTCGGCGTTTCTTCACGATGCTGACTCGGATATAGGTTCCATCGTGTTTGTTCTCTCGGAAAGCAGGCGAGGTGCAGAAGTGTGATCTCTCGAGACTCTGCAAGACAGCGGAGTCAGACACCGACAGCGAGACCGGAACGTGTGGTTGATACACATGGGGCAACAGTCTCGTGCCTCGTTTCAGTCTCGATTTAGCATACATTACTTACACTCAATATCAAGCGGCAGTAGAACAAGACGCAATGAGCTACACCTGAATGCCTAAGTCAACGAGGTATCAATTATGATTCGGAACTCGATGTCCTTCTGATCCGTGCGCCTCTATCGTCTTGTGAGAAACTGATCGAGACAGTGCAGAATCACGGTGTCTCATCGTTGACAATACTATTGTTGACAGACTTCGTGAATCTCCCGTGACATTCTCGTGGCAGCGCAGGCTCGTGAAGAATCCATAAGAGAGTGAAGGCCTCGCTGACCTTCGCAATGCGGTTAAATCGATACAATTCTCCTGCTGGCAGGAAAGAAGATGTCCAAACCATCGAAGAAACCGAGACTTGCTGAAGACTCACCCTCAGCAGCAATCGCTCCGACGAAAGAACTTCACCCCAAAGACGGCAGAACCGAAAGCGCGAAGGAATATCCCAAGATGTCGACGCCAGCCGCTCCCAGCACACAAGGAAATGATCCCATATGGAACGAAGCAGGTACGCATGGAGTGGTCGATTGAAAAAAGTTTTGACGTCCAGAGACTAATGAGTCGAGCACAGGGTGTCCCATATGCGCGCGCGAGTTCGTTGCACTTTATCGACACATTCGCAACGTCCACCATTACGAAGTCGAGCCCAATCGTAATGGCCAGTATCGTATCACCGGATTTCGAGATCATGGTGCGATTAGAGGGCAGCGAAACAATACCTCGACGCAGCCAGCAGCTTCGAATTCGACTGTCCGGGTTGCATCGATTGGTCCTGTTGGTCAGTCTGCGGACGATGGTGCACGGCCACCAGATGACTACAACAACACCCAGGCTCTCGCTGCCGTCACCGCACCTCTCGAGCTCCAGAACGACGACCCAGCTCCCAGCACTCTTACTCCTGCTGCGATCTCCAACCCTTTCCCCTATGGGCCGCCAGGGTCATACGGCCCAGCCGATGAGTGGCTGGCAAATGTCTTGACTGAAGACAATAGAAACCACGACCGACAAGCTCGACTTGCAGAACAAGAGCGCCAACAGCAAACTTTGCCAATACCATCGATCCAGATCAATGGGGTTGAATTTGTCTTGCAAACGTTGCCTGATGGGCCAGCGCCGGGGCAGGAGCCTCGTATTTTGGAGTGACGACCAAGGAAGGAATGCTGCTGGCTTGACTGCGCGAGCTCATGGCGACAGAGTAGGTTCTTGAGATTCTATGACCGCCAAATGAGTATTGGTAGTTGATGTAAGACCTTGCGGAACGCCACAACAGCGAGCAGGGTGGAAAGGGCGGAGCATAGTAGATGTGGAGGGAAGATCAAGGACTGCTTGCACCTACTCATTGTCTTAGCAAGAGCTCATTTTAGAAGCGTGTCGCAGTGAGTACAATGCTAGCGAGCCCTGTCTAGCCGTGTGACGGCTAGCCTCTGTCTCGAACAAGGTAGCATAGCACATCAACTAGCAAAGTCGTCAATGTTCGCATGAGTAGTGCAGATCTCTGGCTGGTGACGAGGATGCCCCAGTTCGCGCAATCCCAGCGTGCATCATCGACGGTCCGAAGGCGAGATCGAGGTCTCGGGATGTTGCGCAAGATGGAGTTCGCCCAATCGCCGGCGGCAAATTGCTGTCGCCTCACACACCGCGCACTCAGCCCACGTTGACGCGTCGCAGATGTTCTCAGCGTGTGAATGGGATGATGGCCTGCAGGGGATGGAGCTAATCCGCACAGAGGCAGCACGCCGACGATCGGCTGGAATGGTGCCGAGTGGTGACGGTCGCTCGTCAAAGTGCCGCCGTCTCCTACACCGCGGAGCACTCCTCGTCCTCGACCCGACACATGTGCACGTGAAGTCAGCAGCAGGCGGCAACGAACAGCACAGCACGTCGGTCAGCGGCAGGCACAGGCACCATGTCATCATCCGACGGCGGGCAGTAAGTGCTGAATTCCCCTTTCTGGCCAAGTCGACGCGAGCCAACCGCGTGTCCCCCCGCGCCCCATCCCCATTGGCACAGGCATGCTCACCAGGAAGAATCGCGGCTGTCGTGCAACATAATCCACGCCTCCGAACGAGCTTGGCGAGGGACAAGGAAATCTATTGACACGTCCGCGGCTAACTCCCCTCGCTCAACAGCAAGCGCACCCCGTCGGCCGTGACCAAAGCTCTCCAACGGCTGTCCAGCAGAAACAATGTGCCCACTTTGAACACCGTGTCCAGCGACGCACCCACCACCGACACCGACAACATGTCGAGCCCCGAGGGCAGCAGCAGCGCCCACTACCTGTCGCCCGTGCGAGCATCGATGCAGTCCGGCCATCGCCCGCACCTGTCGACCACCATGTCCAATACACAGACGCCCCAGGCCCAGACCTCGCCCGTCAAAGACTCGCCCATCACTCCGAGCACCGCGACTCAGGGCGCCTCCATCGAGCAGAGCGTGCGACTATTCAAAGTCTTCGAGGCGCTGCGTAGCGGAGACACGGCGGCTATTGCAAAAGCAACGCGAGCCAGCGGCGATGCGAAGCTCGAGGGAACCACAATCCTCCACCTGGCCATTCAATGCGCTGAAATGGCTGTGATTGAGTATGTGCTCTCTCAGCATGATGCAGACATCAACGCCCGCGATCGCGACGGCAACACCCCACTCCACGTCGCTGCGAACCTGGGCCGAGTGCCTGTGGTGAAGCTGCTGCTCGAGCAGAAAGAGATCAACGATTCCATCGCCAATCACCAGGGAAAGACGCCTCTCGATGTGGCTCGCAATCCGGACATCTTCCAGCTGTTACAACTTGCGAGGTCTGTGTACACGGAGAAGCAGATCCGAACCATTCATCAGCTAGTCGCCAAGGGCGACTATGATGCCCTGGAAGAGCTACTTTCCGAGAGTCGTGTCAGGTCGACTCTGGACATCAACGCTCCAGAGTTGGCACAGGAACCTGCCACTATCGCCGACGGAGGTAGTCTACTCCATGAAGCTGCTCGCAAGAGGGACCTGAAATTGGCCCAGTTGTTGTTGCTGAGTGGTGCCGACCCTTTCCGTCGCGATCGCAGAGGCAAGCTACCACAGGATGTCACCAAAGACGACCGGACGCGTGCGATCCTCAAGCGATCACCAGCTGCCGCCGCCGCCCAAAGACAAATTCAAGAGCAGACGATCCTCGGTAGTGCGTCACAAGCTAGTGGAGTCCCGACCGGAGATGGTGGACCTGGTAGCAAAGAGAGCCGGGAAATGAAGGGCTACCTGAAGAAGTGGACAAACTATACCTCTGGATACAAGCTGCGCTGGTTCGTGTTAGAGGATGGCGTTTTGTCGTACTACAAACACCAAGACGATGCTGGGAGTGCTTGCCGAGGCGCCATCAACATGCGCATAGCCAAGTTGCAAATGGATCCCAAGGATAAGGACAAGCTGCATTTTGAGATCCTTGGAAAGAGCTCGGTCAAGTACGATCTGAAAGCCAATCACCAAGTCGAGGCGAAGAGATGGTTCTGGGCATTGAACAACGCCATCCAATGGGCCAAGGACGAAGCCAAGGAAGAGCAGCGACGGGAACGACAGGAAGCCAGTGCCAAACACGAGCACCTCGAACGCATCAGAACGCGGGAAGCGGAGGTGGCACAGAGCGGAGGCAGCTTGACACCAGCGACAGCCGTTACCGGAGGCTCGACATCTCTGGCTGGCAGTACACTTGGAGATGGGAACTTGAGCGCATATGATGCTAGCGAGGCCGATGGCAACTCAGTCATCGTCCGTGACTCCAGTCGTGCGGGCACCGCTAACATCGAGGGCGATCTGGACGACGAGGAGGACTACGGCGACGATGCGAGCAGTAATGAGGTCAAGCCAGGCAACAAGGATGCCTTTTCAATTACTGCGCAGTCCGCTAAGCTCCAGCTCGACCTTCTAGAGCAAGTATCTGCGGCACTGCGAAGCGAGAGGGACAAGAGTCCAGATACGCCGCTGGGACACCCAACCCTGGAACAAGCCTTGTCTTCGTACGAGACCGCGGTTGGGAATCTCAAGGGTCTCCTGATGGACCTGCTCCGCATCTCTCGTGATCATGAAGCGTACTGGCAATATCGACTGGAGCGCGAACAGAACATCAGGAGATTGTGGGAAGACAGCATGGCAAAGGTGGCTAGAGAGCAAGAGGAGCTTGAGAATCGCATCGGCGAATCAGAGGACAAGAGGAAACGAACCAAGAAAGCGTTGAAGGAAGCTCTCGATGGCACTGCCTCCTCAAGAGTTGCGTCACCTTCAGTCGAGACTGGAGAGAAAGTCAGCTCGATGCTGGAAGTTCCTGCTGGTCAGCCGATCAAGAGACGTCAGACGATTGCCGAACTGACCAACAATGAGATCTCTGACGATGACAGCGAAGAAGAGGATGAATTTTTCGACGCCGTGGATGCTGGTGCGGTCGAGATCGTCAAGGCGCTGCCTTCCCCGCCACAGTCCCCTAAGCCGATCGCTGCTGACAAGGATGGCGCACAAGACGCCAGCTCGAGCATTGAGCAGGAGCGGCGTGAAAAGGAGATGCAGATCTCGAAGAGCTATCGTGGGTACGAGGATGGTCTGCGAAAACGATTAAAGATCGACGCAGATAACAGGCCAAAGGTCTCACTCTGGGTATGTCTGAACTGGGCGCAACTTCATAATGCGTTTACTAATCACGTCGTAGGGTGTTCTCAAATCTATGATTGGCAAGGACATGACCAAGATGACGCTACCCGTCACCTTCAACGAACCAACCTCTCTGCATTATGCGGTCGTGGCGGACATGGAATATGTTAACCTCTTGAACACCGCAGCTGATCGCACCGACTCTTCGGAACGCATGGTCTATGTCGCTGCATTTGCAGCTTCTGAGTATGCTGGTACGATTGGGCGTGTCGCGAAGCCTTTCAACCCTCTTCTTGGCGAGACATTCGAATACGTGCGTCCCGACCAAGGCTATCGCTTCTTCATTGAACAAGTCACGCACCATCCTCCTGTTGGAGCCGCCTATGCCGAGTCAAGCAAATGGACCTACTACGGCGAGTCAAACGTGAAGTCCAAATTCTATGGAAAGTCTTTCGAATTCAACCCCACGGGCACGTGGTACCTCCACATTCGGCCTATCGACGGCAGCCCTGAAGAAGTGTACACTTGGAAGAAGGTCACCTCGTCGGTCGTTGGTATCTTGACTGGTAATCCTGTGGTCGACAATTACGGCCTGATGGAAGTCAAGAACTGGACCACTGGCGAGACCGCCCTAGTAGACTTCAAGCCTCGGGGCTGGAAGGCATCTTCTGCCTACCATGTTTCGGGCAAGGTCCTCGACAAGGACGGCAACACGCGCTGGTCGCTCGGCGGAAGGTGGAATGACAAGATATATGCACGCCTCACGCCAGGTTATGAAGGTTCTGTCGACCCATCCGAAGGCTCTCTGGAGAAGGGTGACAAAGCTTTCCTTGTATGGGAAGCTCACTACAGGCCTCCTCCAGGCGAGATTCCTTTCAACCTTACGCCATTCGTGGTCACACTCAACGACCTTCCCGATAAACTGAAACCCTTGGTCGCTCCCACGGACTCTCGTCTTCGACCGGATCAGCGAGCCATGGAGGACGCGGAGTACGACTTTGCCGCGACAGAGAAGACTCGCCTCGAAGAGGGCCAACGTGCACGCAGACGTGTCCGAGAAGCCAAGGGCGAGGACTTCACTCCTCGCTGGTTCATCAAAGCAAAACATCCTGTCACTGGTGAGGAGTTCTGGAAATTCAACCATGAATACTGGCAAATTCGCGATGAAGTTGCTGAAGGAAAGAGGAACTGGGGCAGTGAGAGATTGGAGGAGATATTCTAGATGGGGCTCGCGTCGCGGTCGCTATGACCTTTTTGCCTTCAACAGCCGCTGCGTGACAGGACCAAACTGCAGATGTTCAGCATATAATCTTACTTCCTGCGAAGTACCTGCTACTAGTGTGCACTTGCTTACTCAATCAAATCGAGTTGAAATGATCATTTCATCTTCACCACGCTACTTCAAATCGGCCCTGCAAATATTATAACATCCCACCAGGGCTGCTTCTTTCGACGATTTCCATCTTCTTGCCCCTTCGCCAGAGTAATCCCCTGTGGTACCTTATACGCCGCGGCTTTCACCCCACCGCTCTCCTCGTGCGCCTTGTCTGTCCGCTCTCCCTGGCCCTCCCTAGACTCCTCATCAGAACCTCCTAGACTCCTCCACATCGTTTTCAATCGACTCCTCTTCCCGCTCCCTTTCTCAGATCTTCGCACATCACTCGTATGATGCTTCACACAATCATCAGTGTCAGACGAGCCATCCCGGCTATCGTTGCTATCGCCGTCACTATCAAGTGGCACGTATTTGCGTGACGGAGGCATAGCTTTTTTGTTTGTGTTTGTTGCGAGGAAAAGTAAGGTAGAACAAGAGAAAGCGATCAATCGACGGCAATTTTTTGTCACAAGCAATCCACCGATCGATCGATCGATCGCGCTTTGTACGTCGTACGTTGTGAATACTTCTGGTGGCTAATTAAGAGTATGCACACATGGCATCAAGTTTCGCTTTGGGGAATTTTCAGTGTGCGCAAGAACATTCACGAATACATTGCTGCTGTAGCAGAGCGCTCACTCAAGGAAGAAGGGGGGACAACGAGAAATCTCAGTGAAGCGCCGAATGAATCTCTTAACGAAGAAGTTGCACAATCGGAGGAGTTCGGCCAGATCATCTTCTATTACTCGATGTCCAGCAATCCTTATTCTCTAGCCCAAAGACAGCAAACATGTGGAGGAGTGTGGCGCTAAGTCAAGCTGGTACATAGCAACTTCGTATCATATTTGTGCTCTGGATTCACTAATTCCTCCGCCTCCTGCGTCGTGCCCTTTCCTGTGACCCGCAAGATCTCGGCATCCAATAAAGCAACTGTACAATGATGATCATGCCGTGGATCTGGGCTGTTTCTCTTCTTTCTCCCTGCTGCTTCCCCTTCCTACACCAACCACCCAACGCTCAACGCAAAAAGACACTAGGCAATACTAGGGTAACATCCGACCGAATCTTATGGTCGTTCTCGATCTTGGGTATAAAACGAAAATTGGGTAAAAGAAATTTCTCGTAAAGTCAATGCAGTGTCCGAGTGTCAGAGAGAAAGAATGGCAGGCTTTTTGATCGTGGTGGCCGTCGTCCGTGAGCCGGAGGATGTCCCAATGCAGGCTTGGCATCATTCGTCCAGGAGGCCAACTAGTAGTTTTTACTGCTGCTCCGCTGTATCCTCGGTGTATGCTCTCCAGTACGTTGTCAACAGCGATAGAACCTGGCGCTGTGTCATCCCGTCTTCGCAAGCGACCTGCAAAGCAGTTCCGTCTTCGAATTCCAGAATCACCGAGTAGGGCAACTCCTGTTGGTCCAGCACGGGCATGAAAGGCGCCTTGAACTCTGCAAGCGCATACCTCTTCATGGCGACGCCTCGATGGATGTCCATCGCCTGTGCAATAGCAAATTGCAAGACTCCATAGTCGTCAATCGTTACTATCCGACGCTTCCAGAGCTGTATTCTGCATTAGCCTAAAATATGCAAATGGGAAAGACGAGGCCGTGCTTACCAAGGAATCTGGGAATTGTACGTTAAGATCACCAACCACCGCGGCTGGTGGCGTGTCGGGCTTCGAAACAGCTAAGCTCACAGGTCTCGCAGCCTCTGGAGCGCTAAGCATACTGTCACTCTTCGTGGGGCTCCTCGGCTCGACTGGAGAATTCTTCTTCTTCGATCCAGTCAAATTACTCATGCGCTTGAAGAATCGTGTCGCCTTGCTCGCCTTCTCTGGAGCGACATTCTCGTCATTGGAATTGAGAGACATGGCTGAGTTTACGCGAACGTTGGGTGGTGGCGGGGGAAAGTCATCCCAAGCAGGTGCAGATTTCTGTCTCTCCTTCCAAAATCGGCTGGTCCGGGAGCGAGATGACTTGACCGACCGAGTGTCATTCGAATACAATGAATTGTTCGACGAGAGCGGAGGTTCAGACTCGACCGCCGGCGGCGAAGGAGTGGTGGAAGGAGCTGCAGAGAACGGAGGCGTTGGACCGTGTGCGGAGCCAGGGGCTGAGGAGCCCGGGCGAGCTATACGAGTAGTGACAGAAACGGAATCGCGTTTCGTGACAGGATCATGTTGAACACTTCCGGTCAGCCATTGTTCTTCATTAGACATGGCTGAGGTCGGTGTGTTCACCGCGCTCCTGCTCTGCCGCTTGCGAGAGATAGGACGAGTCGCAGGAGGAACTCTCCGGTTCTGCATGGCAGATCCTCCAAGTGAGTTCTCATTTGATTCTTTAGCTGACAGCTCGGCCAATGCTTGGATGCGTCTGGATATCCCAGACGATACGTTGCGCGCGCGTCCAGCAGAGAGCAGTTCTTGCCTTTCTGCAGGCGGCATAGGGCTTACGGAACGACTCTTGATGGACGAGGGTCGACTCTTGACAGAAGGAGGTCGCTCATCATCTGCCGATTTCTCGGGGTTTGTAAAAGCTCGCGCGATTGGCATAGGTCGAGGAGCATTGGAAGCTTCGATGCTGGCGGATCTGCCCTGGAATGCCAATGCTATTGGCGACCTCGCTACCGTGATCGGTCTGGCTTCCTGCACAGTAGCGCTATGCAACTCTTCGTACAGCGCGTCGTCATCGGAGTCCAGCTCTTCTTCGTCCACTTCGTTGTGTAGCGTGTCTAGAGCCAATGGCTGTACGTAGCCGCGCCTGCGTTTGACCAGGTCGCTATCGGAGCGTTTGTGCGGCGAAAGCGATCCAGCTGCGTTGATGGAAGAGGTAGGGTCTTGCTGCTCGGGGAGTGAGATCGTCGGTGCTGGATCACCTCCTTCGTCGACCCGCAGATGCTGCGACCCCTTGGCTGTTGTCTCGCTGCTTTGCTCTGACGCGAGAGGTCGTTCCGTCGGCGTCTGACTAGGTGTTGTCGAGGCAGCGTCGTCGTGATTTGTGTCCGACTCGTCTACCGTTGCATCAATCGGCGCAGCTGGTATCGATGCGTGGGGTGCTGCTTTGGCAGTCTTCTCCTCCGAGATATCGTCGAGGGCTGCGGCTTCTGGTGCTTCGTCTATCGTCTCCTCGGTTCGTTGTGTGTCGGGTGTGCCGTATCGAAGTTCAATGCCTGAGTCCGCTTTGGTAGACTGATTCTGGCTCTCGTCATCTGTGCTGTGCTGCTCGGGTTCGCTCTCCGCCAGAATCTTGCTCTGCGCCTCTTCTTGCTTGCTCTGCGTCCCTTCGTCAGATGCATCCGGCTGAGATTCGCTCGCCATTGGCACACTGGGGACTTCTGGCGCGTCCTCGGTGATCGAACTGAACATCGAGCCTTGCGACTTGCGCAGCTGCTTCTTCCGCAACTCCACAGCTTTCATGAGGCGTATTTTGTCTGCAGACATAGGCCCGGATTTGTGCAAGGGCGCGGATCTGACGCTTCCACGCGACATTGGTCGCGATGCAAAAGTGGGAATGTCAGGGATGGGCGGCATCGCAGGCGCGGGAGACTCGAGAGCAGACGGTGCAGTTGCAGATCGTGACATGGCGGCTTGGCCGCCCGAGGATTTTGGCCGGAGTGCTTCCTGCTTCTTGGGCATCGTCTTGATGGTGGCAGGAACGGCCGACACACGTGGCGCAGTTGGGCGCAAAGCCTTCTCCGGCGCATTGATCGGACGCGGTGCGAGCTTGACCTTCGGCTTGAATAGAGCGTCGTACTGACTGAAATCGAATGGCTCTTCATCCATGGACTGCGAGCGCATCGCCCCTCCACGAGAAGCGAAGGAATTGCGCTCCGGCGAAGGCTCGGGAGGTCTCTGATCGGGCGGTTGGGAAGCAAAGCCGTGGAGCTGCTCGTCGGACAGCTTGTCCTGCGTATCTCGAACGTGCTGCAATGCGGTAGCAGCATCTGAAAGTGACGACTCTGCGGGTGGCGGCTTATGCTCGGGAATTGCGAGGTCGTCGGCAGCTTGATCACCTGGTGCCGATGCTTGCAGCGGTGGCACTGGCGATTCCAACGGGGTCAGCGGAAGTGAAGTCGCTTCAGCAGGCACGGCTAAGGTCAGCGCAGGCGACTTTGCCGGAGAGGCCGGCGGAGTCGTGCGTCTTGGGGTGGTGGTGTGTGCATGGAGTGAGGTCATTGAGCGCGGTGCGCGTTTGCCTATCCCACGATCTGAACGGTATCTCTGCGAGGCTTGCAGACTCGCTGCAGATGCGCCTGTCTCCTCCGCAGCCCCCTCGTCTTCATCCTCCTCGCGCAGCTCATCGAGGCGGCCCATTGACGGGGAGGGAGAAGCCGTGTGCAGTTGAAAGGACGCAGCGAGCGCGGTGTCGTTGAGTCCATCCCCGCTGGTCAGCTCGAGCAGGGTTTCGTAAGGTGAGTAGCGTTCGAGAACGTCCTGGAGGTGAACCGATGTGCGCGCTGGATCGCGAGTCCTGTTAGCCTTTGCTTCTCCCCATCCACGCCTGCGCTCTCCACGTACCTTGCAACAATCGCGACGTCCCCTCAGGTATGTACTTGATCAGAATTCTCCGGCGGCGATACATGAGCAGGCCGTACAACGGCGATGCGTCTGTGTATGCCGCCAGGGCATTGCGGGCCTCGGAGACTCCATGCTTTCCTTTGCCCAGCAGATCCACCGAGTCTCGCGAGGTGTACTTCAGCAGGAACCAGCCTCCAGCCTCGGCGATGGCCGTCTGATATGCCTCCGTGACTTCGGGCGTGTCAAGGCCATTCAGTGACATTTCGCGCGCGTGAACGGGAAGTGGTTCCGCAAGCGCTGCGTGCACCACTCGTCGGTGGGCAGATTATCCTAGGGCTCTTCGGAGGTCGCTTAGTGTGGGCATTGACGTTTGAGACATTACACCTGTTCGACAGGCGGGTGTGTGAGGAGTGTCGCCAGGCTGACGACGCACGCTTCTCGTGCAGTGCAAGGGCAGAGTGTAGCACCGCAGGAGGAGTTGCTCGCGGGCGCCTTTGCACTCCAAGACGCTCAAGTGAGGATAGAGTTTGGGGCGAAGGCTACTGCCAGGTGCACCTCGCTCGAGCCAATGGCAGCGATGAAAAGGATGGAAAATGGCTTCAGGAGAGAGCGCATGGCGCGCAGGCTGGCCCACCACATTGCCCTCTGCCGCGCCGCCGCCAAAAGCACACCCCTGGGCGACGTGCGCACGAGCGCTGGTCGCACCTCGGTGGCGGCGATCAAACACGCACCATTTGCGAGTCTCGACGGGGGTGCGATGATAGGTGATATCGAGCGTCGTGCGTGTTCATCACTTTCGCAGCGGGCAACGTCCAACGGCTGCGGCAACTTGTGCATGCATGCACCATCGTACAATACTTATGCACATCTCCTCCGCCGACTGGCCTGGCGACAGAGTTCCGACTAGAGCACGCGATCGCCGCCATCACCACCCGCCACACCCTGGCTCGACGGGCTTCGATGATGAACTCACTTGCCTGCGCTCGCGGTTGGCGGGGGAGATATCATCATCAGCATCGCCGCAGGCCATTGTGCTTTCCACACATTCCTCCGCCAGTGCTCGGCGCGTGGCTCCGAAGCCATTGTCATCTGGCGTCTGGCCGACCTGAAGATCACACACTCGTCTACCCTTGCCGCACATTCCATCTGCCACGCGGTGCTGCGAGCTCCACATGTACACAAAACTACGGCCGCCGTGAGACATGCACGCACGTGTACGCCCGAAACGGCCGCTGCTGGATCGCAACGCTCTGCTCACACTACATACGACCATTGCACTGCCGAAGGATAAATTCTCCATACTGTAGGTGGTGCACTGCCGCAATGTCTTCATCCTTCGCAGCCGGCCGCGTGAAGCTGGCCCACTGCCCGTTCCCGCCTAACTAGCTTGCCCCGTCATAAACCGCTGCTCTGCTCCTAGCATTTATCACAAAACAGCAACGACATCATCGAAACTCTCTGCAACAAACGCAATACCTCAGACATGGGTTCATCCAAGTTGCCATCGGTAGCGGACATCGCAACCTTACCAACAGCGGACCGAGCAGCAATCCTCGACCTCTTATTCGAACCAAGCACACAACTTCACACACTATCAGTCCCTCTACTCCAAGAAAAACAATTCGAAAGCTACGCCGACCTAATCTCAGCTATCGGCGTCCAGCTCACCGACCTTGCCGAATCTCCTTCGACTTCAGACACAGAATGGCTCGAAAGCATTCTCGGCTCACATCCTCGCCTTGGCGCAAAGAAAGTTGAAAGCCCGCAATCGCAAGTCGAGCAAGCACAATTGCAGGGCAATGCAGATGAAACAGAGCAATTGCGTCTTCTCAACGAAGAATACGAGAAGACCTACCCCGGCCTTCGATACGTGGTATTCGTGAACGGGAGAAGTCGATCTGTGATCATGCACGATATGCGTGAACGGATCGCAAACAGTAACCTCCAGGCAGAGAGATTGGCGAACATCAGAGTGAGTCCTTGCGTGCCTCTGGTCGTTTCACGCTGATAGGTAACTTCTGCAGGCCATGTGCGAGATTGCTGCTGATAGAGCGAGAAAATTGTCCTCGGAGCAATCGTTGGAGGTATCTAGGTAGACTCACCAAGAAACAACAACGAAAAAGTCCAAGTTTGCCTCAAGGTATTCCACAACGATTGCGGCTTCACATTGCCACTGACAGAACATGGCATATTACATTCACGACAAAAAAGATTGTTTGCTCGCTAACAATGCAAATTTTTGCTGAAACGCTTCACTATATATGTCATCGTCTCAGATCTGAACTCTATGATGGATACCCCAGCATCAGAGAAACCCACAAAAGTCTGAGTTGCACAGATGTCCGAACCAACCAAAGACAAGAATAGCAACAGCGGCGACAGCAAGAAGCAAGGGAAGAAACAAGCCAAACAATCATCTGGTTTCGGCGTTTCAGGAGGACAGCAGAAGCAAGGTCCGAAGAGACTAAGCCAACTCCTTGAAGAGACCGGCGTGAAATCAAAGAGCAAGAAAGGAGAGGAGGGCTTCAAGGCTGGGGTCAAGTACGGTGCCTCCGAATTCGTCGATGTCTCTTTGGATGATCCGGTCCAGGAACGTGAGGATCCAGACTATGAGATGATTGACAGTAACGATACTTCGTATGATGGGGAGCAGCATCGCTCGTACAACGGCCAGCCTGACCACGCTCGCAAGTATCCGAAAGGCTTCGGAAAGGAGAGCGAGCGTAAGTGAGGAGTTCTTTTCACTGTGCTATGAGGTCGCTATAGCCAACTGCGGTAATCGCAGCTTGGTGCGGATCTCAGAAGAGCTGGCCGAGCTTGAGTGGAAGTAACTCAAATGCAGCAGGAAATATGCCAGGGTGGCCAGATGATGCGCTCTCATCTAGTAAATCTGAACCTCGGACTCTCATCAGCCATTTCCGCAATCTCTTCCTCCGTCTTCCCTTCAATTCTGTGATCTCGTTTGCCCATACTGCGCTGCTTATTCTCCAACGTGAAGTAAATAAACATGAAACCATGCACCACTCCCGCGAGAGCTACCAGTGCCAAATTCACAGAATGCCCTTTGGTATACAAAGGCGCATCGCTGTTGGTATATAACCAAGGAGAGACCACGCCTGGAATATTTTCCCAGCATAATTTGCATACCCGAAGCTGTTGCCCGTTTACTGTAGCGAGGATTATTTGTGTTGAGCCAGGCGATATTGAGGCCGAGGATTACGTAGATTCCTGCTGCTGCTACGAAGCAGCCGAAGTAGAGGGCTCCAGGGCCTGTTCCAGTCAAGCCAGCGCCTTCAAGGATTGCGTATCCTGTTGCTGAGATGAAGGCGAAGATAGAGGCGAAAGGGCCGCGGAGCTGTGTTCGGTCGCTGAACCAGGCTACGATTAAGTAACTTATGGCCCCCGTTGCGTAGCATGGCACAGTGTAAAGCTGAACAATGGCGGTGCTTGCATCAGGGAAGATCTCTCTGATGATGGTGGGCAAGAAGGTGGCATAGGCATAGTGTGACACGTTACCACAGAATCTATTGATTCTTGTTAGGGCGGATACGGTAGAATATCAGGGCGTTGTGCAGTACTCACTGTGTCAATGAGAAGACATACGTCTTCCAATCTTTCATGCCAAGTCTGAAATCTGCCCAGTCGAATTCGTTCGTGGTCCCTTGGGCGGCTCTGCGTGCTTTCACAAGTGCTCGTTCCTCCTCGTTGAGGAAGAAGGCAGTGTCTGCATCGTCAGCTAGGCCCCAGATACAATAAAGGCCAAGTATGATCGTTGGTAGTCCTTGGATGATCACTGGTCCACGTCAGTAAGGCTCACACCGATGATAGGCAGTTCTTACAGATCTATCGCCATCCGCTCATCCCTGCCAATCCTGCGAGGAAAGTCAGCACTCATCTCAATATCCTCGAAGAGTGCTCGCTAACCATCCATAAATCCGATACCGTATGCGAGGACTCCAGCAACGGAACCAGAAGTAGCAGCAGAGACGAACAAGTAACTTGTGCGTAGCGCGATCTCCTGACGTGTGTAGAATAGCGTCAAGTAGATGACCAGGCCTGGAAACAAGCCAGCCTCTGTCAGTCCGAGCAAAACGCGACATGCGAGAAGCCCTCCATATGTCTGCGTGAAGCCAGAGAATGTCGCAACAAAGCCCCATGAGATGGTAATAAATGCTATCCAGCGTGATGGGCGAACGTAGTGCTTCATGACCAAGTTGCTCGGGAGCTCGAATGCAACATAAGTTGGAAATAATACCGTGATAGCAACCGAGAATTCATAGCCTGTCTCTTGGTTCATTCCTAGGTCTTCTTCGAGGCCGTACAGTCTTGCGTTCCCCAGGTTGACGCGATCGATGAATGACATCAGGTAGAGAAGCATGACCAAAGGACTGTGTTCTGATCAGCCGGGACACTGCTGGCGACGAACTTTGTACATATATCAGCCATCTGTCAATCTTGCGCACTAGTCGTTTCTCCTTTGCGGGATCGATGGAAGCAAGAATGCTCGCTTGTTGCTGCACATCTGGGTCCTGTCGTTCTACATGTTCGCCAGACAGATCCTCGTCCGCCTTCTCATCCTTGCGATCAGAAGCAGAATCATCAGAGTCTGTTCGCCGTGGGTAATCGCTACGATCCTTCTTTCTGAAGTTTAGTACCGCCATACTGGCACGACTGGTTGCAATGAGACTGAGAAAGCACCTAACGTTTCACAGAAGGAGCGAACGTATGAACCATACTTATTCTTTCCCCTCGCACCTACTCCACGTCGCCCACAGCGCAGGATTCGGGTCCAGCATCGTCATTCGAGGTGAATACCAAGTCCCAAGCGAAGGGTTCGTGAGGAGCTTGACATTGGCAAGACCATCGTGGCACTGGGGCGGCGATCTGTAGCGTGCAAAGCCATGCGCCAGTGACGCACGCCAAATTCAGTCGTATCGAAGTACACCACGGACCTATCGCCGATATGATATTGAAGATTGTGTAAGCGAGAAGGTTTCTTGTTATGATTTCTTTGCTCTTCTTGGTGGAAATGAAGAGTTGAAGTCGCGAGGTCGTGTTGTGAGAGCAAGGAGTTCGAAGCATGTTCTTTGATCGGTTACAAGGATGTGACTTCTGCCGAACTGCCCCTTCCTCTGGTGGGGGCGCCCATTGCAGGCTAGCGTAGCACAAAGTAAACAATTAATTCCACCACACTTCTGAACATCTATGAACGAAAGATCAGAATATGCGAGGAAGCGGCCAAGTACCAGACAAGCAAACCACACGCGAAGCCATTCCAGGATGATCACTCTTTTATACCAGATCCCAGCCCTCATCTTGGCACTATGGCTCTTCACCGCGTACATGACAAGATCATTCCCAACCCTCATGGGCAAGCGCATCTGCCTCGTCATTGCGCACCCAGACGATGAAGCAATGTTCTTCGCGCCAACACTTCGCTACCTCTCAAACCCCGAGCTTGGAAACCAAATCGTCATCATCTGCTTCAGCAGCGGTGATGCCGACGGCCTAGGACACATTCGCAAAAAGGAGCTCGTAGACTCAGCACTTCTACTCGGAGTCCGCAAACCAAAACACGTCTTCGTGATAGAAGACGAGAATTTTCCAGACTCAATGACAGCAACGTGGGATGCAAAATTGATCTCGCAAACGCTGCTCAAAGCCTTCGCTCCCAATGCCAGCAGTACCCCCGCAAACAAAGCCCCAGAAGCGAACATTGATGTCCTTATCACGTTCGATGAGGGAGGAGTCAGCGGACATCCGAACCATATCTCGCTTCTACACGGCTGCACGACGTTTTTGAAGACATTAATGCAGCGGCATACTGGTTGGGAGAATCCGGTGAAGCTTTATACACTCACATCAGTGAACATAGTGAGGAAGTATAGCAGCATACTGGACTCGGCGGCGAGCGTTCTGCTAACTGTGTTGGGTTTCAAAGAGAAAGGAGCTTTTCCCAACCCTTTGCTTATGGTAAGCTCGCCCGGGGATGTAAGGAAGGCGCAGCAAGCGATGACAAATGCACATGTCAGTCAGATGCGATGGTTCAGATGGGGGTGGATTGGGATTTCTCGATACATGGTCGTGAACGATTTGAAGAAACGGAAGGGCGTGTAGATATGGTGAAATTGCCATAATAGATCATGTTCTAAAGAGCTCTCCGCAGAAGCACATCTTTATGTCATTATGACATTAAAAGTAAGCTATGTTCATTCATCTGGTGTGATTCCTTGATCCGTGACGCCTCGCTATGCAATCAAATAATAGTGCAGAAACTCAACTAGTATCCATAGGCTGAGCCCCTATGCCCAGGCTGTTGATACACTCCGTTGTCGCTATCTTGATAAAATGTGTTGCGCTTATCTTCGTCCATCAGTGGCTCTTGGATCTCCCAGCTGTGGTTCTTCTCCTCCACGCTGAACTCGAGATCTTCCTGAGTAATGCTGTCCCAGTACTTGTAGACCATCATAACGGCCAGCAAGTTGAGTAGAGTTGCGAAAAATAGTCCGTCCACGTAATGCTCCACGTTTTCGCAAATGATCTCGCTGAACGCATACATCAGGACTTGTCCAATGATGAGAGCGAGGACTCCGACAATGATGTGCAGCAGTGGCCATCTTTGTTCCAGTGTTCCGAGGACCAGAATCACCTGGCAAACAACGTAGACGGCCAGGTAGATCGCGCTGAAGAGGTACACCACCACGAACAATCCGATTGTGCTCTCCGGTCCGAGTCCTCCCCAGCCTTTGAATGTCAAAAGTGACACAGCGAACGAGATGAGGGCCATGATAGTGCTGCAACCGTAGATGAGCCAGATCGAGAGTGTCGTGCCATCTTCGTACATTGCGAATCCGACGAATCCACTAATCATCAGGCAGATGCAGGTTGCTGATACCAGTCCGCACTGGGCAGCCACGAAGTATGCGTATGCGCCGCTTGAGGGGGGAACCACGCCGCAGTCGATGACCAAGGAGCACATCGTAAGTAAGGTGTATAGGTAGAAGAAAGAAGTCATCTCTTTGCGCCCTGTTTATGCGATCAGCCATGTGCTCCTCCCAAACCCTGTGGTATTCCAGTTCTCCTGCACCTACCCACTGCTGTGAACTTGCTCCGCACGTGGATGATCATAACGACCAACATCACGAGGGCCAGAATGTGCGCGAAACCAGTCGCGCCTTGGAATATTATCGTGTTTGCCAGTTCGATGGATCGCGCGTAGCAGGTCGTCTGCACGCTATTGGTGCCTGTGATCGGCGAAGGGGGCCCTACCAGAGGACATAGCGGGAGAGGGACCTTGTCGCATATCGACACGAAGTCACCGAAGCCCATGGTGGAGGTATTGGTCGCACGTCTGGCGCAGTGCGGTGGTGGGCGTGGTCGGAGTGGTCGGACGGAGAAATGTTGGTGACTTGCAGTCGGCTGGTATGCGCAGCGGGCGTTCTTATCAATGCGTGGATAAGTACTTGGCTGGAGTCGTCAACGGCTGCTGGGAGGGCCGAACGATGGGGCTGGGTAACGAGTGTGGTGTTTCAGCGCTTGGATGGGCGAGCGCAAACAAGAGGAAGGGGCGTTCGGAAGATCCTTGTCTAGCAACGACCATCCTGGAAATAGCATCACGCTAGCCGCTTCCAACCTCCCTTTGCCAAGCCTGCACCTGTACACGCTTCACTTTTGCACAACTCGTCCACTTCACTTGTGCATCGACATGGCTGACGAAGAGAAGCCCAGAAACCGCAAGGAGCGGCGGGCGGCCGCGAAAGAAAGTGGCAAGCCTGTCGAAGCACCCACGAAGATGCCCAAACTCAAGATGGCCAAGCCCGATTACGATGCTCGTCCAGCCAAAGGCACAACTTTGCTAGACTTGTACGAACAGAAGAAGGAGCTTCTGGAAAAAGGGCAGCCTTTCGACAATAAATACTCCGATGGTATCCCCCGAGGTGAAAGCGGCAACATCCTCGATGTCGGGCTAGGAGACAACGAACCCATTGGCCCTGTTGGAAATGCCTTCTTCTGGTCAGTCTGCTTGACCATGTTGCATTTCACTCTGGACGTCATGACATACAACCAATACGCACAAGACATCATATGGCCCGCAATATTCCGACGATCCGGTACCATCTTGCCTATTCTCTTTATCGCTATCTTGATGATGAAGTCGGATCTGGCGTACAAGCTGGGCTTGGTCAGACAGCTCCTGTTTCTCGTCGCAGCAGTGGGAGCAGGATGCTATTTGATCCATGTTGGCAATTCCTACGGCTACTTCGCGGTAATGAAACAGGCTCCACCACTTGGCACATTCTGGATCTACAGTGTTGTCGAGCTGGACAAGTGGTACGCTGTTGCCAGCCTGGCACTGAATTTTGCATTTCTGCTATGGAACGGCTATACGTTCTTCTGAGACAGTATCTGGGACTATGGGAAAAGGTTTGGCACTTGTACCGCAGGCTTCTGAGCATCGGCAATGACAGCAGATTTCCTCGTCGATGGTCCAGGCTGCGAGAGGTTCTCCCAATTCATGTTGGACAATGTCTCTAATTCTGCTGGGTCGAAAGTCGTAGCAGGTTGGGCAGGACCTGCCGGTGCTGCAGCCTGGTTCACGAAGCCGAACACTGGCGCATCGAGGTTGACGCATTCTGCCCAGTCAATCGGGTTGTCCGCAAGGAGCCCAAATGCAGCTGTCAGCTCTGCATCCCTTTCCTTGCAGTGTTGGCACAGATAGGGGACTTGTTCTGGAGCAAATCGAAGACAGTCGCGGCTCATCCAGATATCGTATTGAGGGCCATTTGCTCGAATGAAGGTGTACAATCCGAGACACCTCCAGTCCGCCAGATTCTGGGGAGAAGGGTTCTCGCCAGCATACGCCACGCGCCTGTCTCGGTCTAGCACGACTTTCTCGAATGTCTCGCACAACTTTACGCCTCGGATGTTGCCGATCTCTGGCCAGCGGCATCGATCGCATTCGGGATAGAGAATGAAGCACATGGTGGATGCTAAAGTCTTTGCCTGAACATTGACCAGAGTTGAATGTCTTATGCGCTCAAAACGGATCAGTAAGATGTCGAGGACGGCGATGCAACGAGATATGCTGAGGGCGATCGGTGTTGAATATTTATGCTCCTCTGTTGCATCATTCACTCAAAGTCGCTTTTGGGCTCCGGAGGCACATAGTTGCGTCGTAGCAGGAAAGTACGAAGTCCTTTCTCGACCCTTGTCATCTATACCATAATGTTAGCTTATCAAGATTACATCGTGGCAGAATGATGTCTTGGATAATGACTTACAAGGCCGTAGTCCTGCTTGACACCATTCTCAATCCAAACTCCGTAGCTTCCCATCATGTTGGCCATCAAGACATCAGTGAACAATCTATCCCCTACTATGGCCACCTGACTCTCCCGTGTCACTCCAGTCTCAGGCTGGCTGCGGAAGTACTCCATGATTTCGGAGTGACATCCGGGTTTCTTAGTACTGTGTCGCAGGACTTTTACTCCCGTGTTGCGTTCGAGTAGATCAGCTTCTGCATGCCCAGGATCTGAATTTGTGCCGGAAGAATTGGAGACTATGAGTAGCTTGGATCCAGGATATGCTTTACGAAGTTCTTCAAATTTGGAGGTATAAGGTGGGTGGATGACATTGGTCTTGGGAAGTGCGAAACAATTATCCTTATCAAGAACCACGGCTTTGATGTCCGGTTTCTTGTCCGAGCCAGGCTTGATGAGGGCTTGCGAAAGGGGGACTGGCAGTTGATCGAATGTCGCGATGGTGTGGTGAGGAAGACATAACGATGGATTGACTAGTAGTCGAAGAACGTTGACCGTCGCTGAGATGTTCATGATGGGATTGAGAATGGTGAGCTCAGAAGAAAAGACGCATGTGAAAGCGAGAGCCAGCAGGTCCGAAGCTTGGCATTGCGCTAGCGCGAGAAAAGTGAAGCTCTGGGCTTTGCGACTACGCAACTCGCGCTCCACCTCCGACACGACAACGACGTCCATTCGACTCTCTCGCACCCGAAATTCCCCTCGATCCTTCCGCGACCACGAGCATTGAGTCGCGACAATGACTTCTACGATCGGCATCCCGATCAAGCTCCTCAACGAGGCCACCGTAAGTGTTACTCTGCAACCACTTTGCGGCGGACCTGCGCTTACATGAGGACTCTGTAGCTGACGGTATGCGCTCTAGGGACATCAAGTCACGGTTGAGATCGACTCCGGCCAGACTTACCGCGGAAAGCTTGTTGAAGGTGCGTCTACAACGAGAACAGCCAGAGCAGCATCAGAGAGCTTACCACGATCGAGGGAACAAGACAGGCGCTGACAGGTTGACAATAGCTGAGGACAACATGAACTGCCAATTGGAGAACATCAACGTCACACAACGCGACGGACGCGTCACACATTTGGATCGAGTCTACATTCGAGGTTCGCACGTGCGACTGTTCATTGTACCGGACATGTTGCGGTATGTGACCAGCGTCTACCTACGAAATGAGCGAATGAACACTGACTTTTGACAGAAACGCACCCATGTTCAGATCGCGGAACACACGAGGACGCGGTGTTGGTTTGGCTAGAGGAAGAGCGACTGTGAATCGCGCTCGTGGCTCAGGACGAGGCGGCAGAGGGTAGAGGATGGAGACTCTTGGGATGTCACGAGATACGCCATACTGAAGGAGCGACATGAAAGGAGGGCGTGGTCGAACTCCGAGGTGTTCTTCCTCATGCGAGCAGGCTGGGCAGGACGTGCAGAAAGGCGGCGTGGAGGATATGCCGCGAGCAGTGCCGATACTTTGAGGCAAGGCTGGAGGGAGCGTTGGACGCGTTAGAATTGTGCCGTCCCCCCGCAACAGATATGTGATTCGATGTGTAGCATATCGAAATCGTGATGACACCGCCCCTCCACTTTCCGCTCAACTTTACCCTCTTCCACTTCCATTTCCACTTCAACCTACGATATGTGAGTTTCGTATTCTCAAGCCATTCTCGAAATGGACATCAGACACTCGCGGCGTATTCTGCTGCTCGGTACACGTGAGTCCGGCACGCTGGACGTTGTCAAAGGTAAGAGGCATCCGCGACCGGCCCAGCCACAACGCCTACCACCACCAACGTCTAACGCCTCGCCAGATCTCACAGGTTCTGCTCCCGATCCGCACGTCGATGGCTCTACGGCTGGGCTGACGCACGAATGGAACGCCGAGACCGCATACTATAAAGCAAACGTACCAATCTGGATTGACGAAGTGTCAGAAATACAGTCATGGAAGACTGAGTTTCTGAAGGCAGAGGCGAAGGAAGTGGTTGACGAGGTCGGAGCGTGGATTTACTGCTTCCAGCGGCAAGCAGATGGGAAGATCACTACACAGATTGAAGAGGCACTGAAGGGCATAAAAGAAGTAGTAGACCAGCACTCGCTTGCCTTGGACGCAACGCTGCTGGCAGTAGCGAAGCCACACGGGAAACAGCCTGTAGGCAACGCGACTACGAATCAAGAAGAGCAAGAAGATCTCTGTATGCAATACGGCTTCGAATACGTGGACTACAGCGCAACTGGCAAGAACGAGTATGGAGAGAAGGTGGGGTTCGAGCGGCTAAAGGAAGTTCTCGAGACGAATGATTGGGCGTCTGGTGAGAATGATGAGGTAGACCTGGATGATCTGGACTTCACGGCAGACGACTTTGGCGATTTTGGCACAGAAGAGGCGGAGATGACCGCCGAGCTGTTTGGCATGAAGGCTGCACTCAATGAAGAGGACGACCCGGACACAAGTGGAGAGGGCTTCACCACTGCAGCACAAGCTGTTCAAGTGGACGACTTGGACAAACTCATGTCGCAGCTACTCGCGGTGAGGGAGCAGAGTGCTGGATTGCCAGAAGAGGAGCGCAAGAAGAAGGCAGCTAAGGCTGTAAAAGACATTATGGATGGGAATACAAACTTGGGGTGAAGTGCCCAATGCAACCCAATCACCAGGCGCTCTAAAAGGTGGAAACAGATATGCACCTCTCAACTCCGCGCTGTCATCAACTCGTCAAATGGCCAACCATCACCGTATCCACGCTCACAGCCAAGCCACCAAGGCAACGAGACCGACCAAACTCCCAGCACTCGCCATGTTGCACCTGGCAGCGGAAGAGTCAGAGTCACCTCCAGTGCTATTTCCGCTGGGTGTCTGCGTGGCATCGGCATTGTTCGCGGAAGCAGTAGGGCGAATCTGCCCGTCCTGAACGTTGGTGGTCGTATAAGTCTGAGACGCAGAGCTCTCGCCAGTTGGTTGCGAGATCAACCAAGCTGCGCTACCTGTCACCGCCGCAGTGTAATAGTAGCTGACCTCAGTCTTGTTGCCGATCGGGTCTCTGAAATTGACAGTCGAGGTTTCCGTGGCGGAAGAGCCAGAGCCAGTGTCCAGGAGACCTCCAAAGACATTGTAAAGATAGCCTGCCAGTCCCACGGAAGCTGTCGCACTAGCGGCGCAATACGAAGAGCTGGCGCTTGACAATTGAGATGGTTGTATGTCCGCCTCGACAGCACTGTCTGGAGCATGAGCCGTATAGCATGCGACACATCCAGCTAGTTGGTCCCAGAACTGCGATTCGCAAACACACACTCGCTGATTCTCGTCGCTCTGAGCTGGTGGCCCGCTGTTTTCATCAACACTAGACTCGTCGCTATCTTGCGATTGTGGGTCTGCGTTTCGTCTGCTATTTCCATCACTGGAAGAACTAATATTCAGATTCCAAAGGTCGTTGAGAAAATCTGGTCCACCATAGATGCATTGAGCTTGGATGGCATAGACCTGCAAATCACAGTCAGCACCTTTGCGTCCAGGAAGATGAGTCATAAGAACTTACCGCGTTACATGGAGCATTGAAGTCAGGATAGCCACTTGAGTTCCTTGGAGCGCATACTGAGGATAGGTAGGCAGCAAGGCCATTCGACTGCGCTCCTACAAGGACCGCACTGGCCAGAATCAAAGACGGCGTTGTCCACATACTGACCAGCTTATCCGAATTGTCTTCCAATATAACTTGGCAGGTACTGCTTGGTATAGGGAATCCTCAGTGTAATATCTCAATGCCTCTCCTTTTACCAGTGCTTGCTCTTGTCGAATACCACAGAACGAAGTTCGCGCGCGACACGGGCGGCGCTCAATATATATACATCTCTCCCCAGCTCCCACAAACGCACATGCACATCGCACCATGGGAACGCACGTCGCCCGTGTCGCCTCGCCAATGGCAGGAGAAAACCGCCCGCTCCAGCCATCAAAGCGCCCAAGTTCCAGATTTCCAAGCAAGTACAAATCCGGTTCCTAGTCCTGGTTCTCTCGCCCGCAAAAGAATTCAACAGGGATCACAATCCTGTTTGACCCAAAGAGGTGTCGTCAGCCGTCTTTTGCACCTCAACTCGGAAAAGCGAAGGATTTTGAACACTACTGTGGAATTGCGACTGGGCTGAAGAGTAGTGGCGTTGGGGGCCTTAAATTTCTATTTTGGATTTCTCAAGTGGTATCCGAAATCTTGAGGTCAGTAGTCTCATCAATGTGACAGAAGATCATTCCCGCCATTGCGAGTTTGTTCATGCACGCGTGCGGGGAGAAGAGAGAAGATTTCCCGATTCGTAGTTTGCAGAACTTGGTGCGTGTCCCGTCCTGCGGTACAGATTCGCTCGGACTTGTTCGATCCGGGTATTGATTGCTCGCGAAGCCGCAGAGCTGCAAGATTATTATAAAAACCTGGCTTGGGCACACATCACAGACCATGGTGCCGTGACCTGTTCAAAGAGTCCTGATGATCCGGTTGAGCTGTGACGATGAACCTTTCATTCGTCTGCTATGTACAAATCTCAAAACGAGACTGTGGTGTATCCAATATGCTTTCACGCTTTCCATCATTCTCCACTGCCAACAAATGAATTGTGGTTTCGCTCCCAAATATGTCAAGTTACCGATTTTCCGTTGACGCGCCATGCAGTGTTCCAAAATGCCCAAAAAACCCCCCCTTAGATTTCCTTCCTGCGGTGCTCCTGTCGCTCAAAGAGACTGTGCTGTGTGTGCATGTGACTGTTTGCTTTCCTGGTTGCTTGATCGCTTGGACGCAAATGTTTCAAAATGACAGAAAAATGGAAACTGCCCGCTTTTCGGATCCTTGCGAAGAGAAGAGGCCAGACGAACTCTATTCGCTCTAATCGACAACGTCGGTCCTTCGAAATCTTTCCAGCAGACCATCGACAGTGCTAGACTTGGGGAGTGGTGGCTGTTCCGATTTGGGCTCGACTTGCATCTCCCTCGCAAGCGGACTGCGCGGACTTACAGACCCTCGAATTCTCCTTTGTTCCTTGTCCATGGTGTGTAACTCATCGATACTGCCATTGTACCAGCCAGTTGCGTTATTGTAGTTGGGAGAATTTGCGTATGCCACCCAAACGTGACCATCAAGCTCGTCGTCCTCGTCCGCCGTGGAGTCGGAAATTCCTGGCCCTCCAAAACGGAACTCGTAGATTTCTGATCTGGCGTCTTCAGCGTCTGAAGCGGAATCTGTCGTGGTATCGGCAAGTGTGTAATATGTGTGTTCTTCGCCATCCGAGGCAGGATATCCGGCTACGACGAAGTCGTCTTCCAAGTCTTCGGCCTCGTTGGCATCGTCGTCGTCGTCTCTGTAAGCTCGAGCCTTGCGGTTGTTGGCTATCTGATGATTGATCGCTCGCAGCTCCTCCTTTAGTCGGGCTCTCGAATAAGCGTTCTTGGTCTCCTCGATGCGAAGTTCGATGTTTTGAGCACTCATGACAAGGTTGGCGTCCGGCGTTCGTGCGTACATCTCGTCCTCCAAGGTAGTGGCAGAATCAACGCGCTCTAGCGGCTCATAGGTCATGACATCGTGGAAGTGTTTCTCGAAAGCTTTCCGTTGCGACGATTCGGTGAGTGCAAAGATAATTTCGTCGATGCCTTCCCACTGTTCGGCGTTGGGTCTGCGCTGTCGCTGGGCTCCGGAAATGACTTTACGCCATAGTTTCGCAACTTCCTCGACCGGATGATTCAAAGGCCCTACTCCCCATGCTCCGAGGATCAATCGCTTGGTTCCCTTCATTTGCGCAATGCGGAGAACAGCTTTCATTTTCTGCATCATAATGCTCCTGTGGTCGTCACAATAGCTGACACCGCAGCTGCAGGCACCCTCCACATCTTCGGATCGACCCTCTCGCGGATGCTTGAAGGTACCAGCGGTGATGACATCGACGAAGAAGCGCTGCTTCTTCTTGTACTCCTCGGCAAGGTCGTCGCGGAACACAAGAATATCGGGCGAGTAGACGCCACCCTTGACGGGCAGCATGTAGAAATCATCGCTCAGGGACTCGTACAGGGTGGTCCGGGCGCAAAGATATTCCTCCTGACCTCCCACGCCTCTGAGAAAGCCGCCGCCCCGGACCGTCGTCGATCCCATGTTGTGCACGCCAACATTGGGTTGCTCCTCACTGGACCTGCGGGTGGCCGAACTCACAAAATGACGATAAGAGATCTTGCGGGCGACATCGAGAGAGCCTCCAGACTCTATCCGCACGCTGAGATGCGAAGGGTGGGCGGCGGTTGCGGCATTCTGTGGGCTCTTGACGACGATTTGCGGGTCGTCGATCAGTTCGCTGTGCATCACGCCATGCTTCGCCTTGATGCTGGACCGTAGGGCTTCTGGTATCGCTCGGGCGATGGTTTGTCTTGCGCGTGATTCGCGCTCCTCGCGCTCTGCTCGTCCCATATCTGCGACGTTGTGTGGGTACGACAGTGGTTGGGAAAAGGCAGATAAGACGAAGATGTATGTACGGCGGCGAGTCCGGAGGATTGAAATTGGACAGCACCCAGAGTTGAGCAGACCAGGTGTCGTCACGCAGTTATGGGGGCAGCGAACGGTCTTGCCTTTGGGGCGGGCTGTTTAGCCGTCGTCAGGCTGCATGTGAATCGCCTGAAGCTCGGCAGAATTGGTGGGTTGATGATGCAGCACAGATGGTCTCGTGCGTGGATCCACGTATGGGAAATGGGCGATAATGAAACTACTCAGCATGGGCGGAGGCTGGACCAGAGTGGAGGAGTGGTGCGAGGCGGGGTACTCGACGAGGCAGCGTGCGCGCGGTTCACGACTGCGGTGCGGGAAGTGTAAAGGAAGGAGAGAGCGGTAGTGGAGTGGAGCGCAGCAGCAGTGGGAAGGGCAGGTGAGCAGACGACGCGCCTGTGGGCGACATCCTCATCCGTCGAAGCTTGTTGCTTCGCTGCCCGTGCATCTTCATGTGAAAGGCGGCAGCTGCGAATCAGCGGGCGATGCTGAAGTGAGAAGGCGCACGACAAAGGCAAGCGAGCGGACGACACTTGGGCGCAGGCATGTGGCATGCGTGCGCGCGCTGCTTCGGGAGTCCTCATCTCGTGCCGCGACCGGGTTTGCACCGCACCGCACCCTTCTTGCACTCCGACTCGCACTTTCATTCTCTTCGCGCTCCTCCGCTGACGGTGGTGGACGGCGGGCACGTGGCGGGACTCAGGCGAATCGCGAGATGGCTGACCATGTGACGCATGACTTGCAGTGCTAGCTGCCTCGCAAAGGGAATGGTCGCCGTGGGGCATTGCGTTAGAGCTACGCCAAAAGTACGAATCGCCCGAAGCAATGTTCCAGCCGGCAACTCATGGCACTTGTTGCCCAAGAGTGGAATGCGCCCACGACCGTTGCAGAGCCGGTCCAGACAATGAAAATGGCGGCGTCGCACAGGGATGGATGCTGTAGCATCTCTTCACATGCTGCTGCGTTGCCGCATTTCTGAGCTTGTGATGCGCCGAACGCGGCCTCTGATCCGCCCCGACCAGCATCGGCCTTCGCTGCACGGAGGAGTCGCGGCGTCACTCCGTAGCTGCTCCTGCTGGCACACGAGAACGCCTCGCCTCCTCTGCGCTGCGCACTGCAGCACCAACTCACAACGGAGTCATCGCCCGGCGGAGAACCGGTCAGCATGTGCGTGTGCTGTTGTTATTATTGTCATTGCCGCATGACGAGTAGACGTGCTGAAGCCACCATCATCCTGGACCCCCGTGTCCCGTTTCGCCCTCTTGGCAGCGATCCCGTCCTGTTCATCATCTTCATGTGACAGCAGCTGACGCAGAAGCGGTCAGTGATCCAGCAAAACATTCATCCGACATTGCACTGCCTTGCCACCCTCCCGGCCAGACATGCCCGGCATGAATGCCCCTCCGCCCAAGGACAACTACGTCCCCCTCACCCAATCAAAGCCCTTCGTGTCCACGCTGCGCTACCCCTCTAGCAGAAAGACCATCTACGACCGCAATCTGAACCGCACGAAAGCCACAGAGACCTCGCTCGCCTCCTTCGCCTACCTGTTCAACAGCCTGATCACCTACCATCATGCCAAGTCAGGCTCGGTCAGCGAGATCGAGACGCGCCTCAACCGCGCGGGATATCCCATTGGCATCAAGATGCTAGATCTGGTGCTCTATAGACAGCCGCCGCGGACTGCTGCACGGCCCACGCGTATGCTCGACCTGCTACAATTTATTCACGGAGCGCTATGGAGGGCTCTCTTCAATCGCAGCGCAGATGCTCTGGAGCAGAGCAACACGAAAAAGAATGAGTACATGATTGTGGACAATGAACCTGTGGTGAACACATTCATCAGTATCCCAAAAGAGATGAGTCAGTTGAACTGCGCGGCTTTCGTCGCGGGCATCATTGAAGGTGTGTGCGATGCTGCTGGCTTTGGCACTGAAGGAGTTACAGCACATTGGGCGGGTGAAGGAGATGAAATGTGGCCCGGAAAGACCATCTTTCTGCTACGATTCAAGGATAATGTACTCGAGCGAGAAGACGCGATCAAGGCGGGCGGAGGTTGAGGCCGGCGTCTCACGTCAAAACCAGCCGCACAGAGGCAAAACTTCATGCTACTGATTCTGCCTCCGTGGTTTCGCATACAGCACATGCCGCAGCTGGCATTGCGAGATCTGCTCGTAAATGCGAGAGACACGATTCCTGGCCCAGCACGATGACTTCGCAACTGAGGGACAAAAGACGTGGGTCGGGATGTCATACTGAAACATCCGCGCATGGGTTCAGATTCGCCATACATTTCCGGAATCTCGACCATCACGCAGGCCACGCGTGGCACGCATGCAATGTTGCATGAATTCAGACCTGAGAGCGAATATGACGGAGCAGCATGTGGTGGCGTTGCAAAGCTCCAATGCGACTGGTCAGAAGGGCACGACCCACAGTGGCACACTTTCGCATGCAAAAGAATGTAAGCCTGTGGCAGAGTTCTTGTTTTGCCACGTCAGGCACGAACTATCATAGTACCTTGACGAGGCCAATTGGCACTGCTATCGGCAGCGGAGAACGTTTCCAACCCCTAGACTGGCCAAACTCTTCCGCGGGCACGCCGCCGATAGATTCGCCGCCAGCAAAATCATCTTGCATAACAGTGTCTTCTGCACCCTCTCCTGCTGCATGCCCGTCTCGGCTCGCTTCAAACAAGTCCTGGTAATCTGTCCTGAAATCGGAGCCACTTGTATCGAGCAAGCGCTTCCCGAGCCACGTCATCCAATACCCAAGATGCATGCAACAAATGGTGATCATTTCACGCCTGAACTCCGTCTGCTGCTCGGCTGAGGCAATGTAGTCTGTCATATGCACGAGCCATAGGCAAATTGCCTCGCGAGTTGCGTCCTGCTCCGTACCTTCCATTTCCTGATGGGTCAAGACTGCGAGCATGCTCTGCTGCAAAGCTGGCAAGAATGAAGGAGACGAGGCAACGACGTCTCGTAACAAGCCATCCCACATCAGATATGCGCCATCAAGAGGTGTCCCGAGTCTATTGCTTGTCAGCCAGTAGTCATGCAGAATTTACTTACGAGACACTGACCCTCGCTTCGATGGGATCAGCAAGTTTTCTTCGACCAATGTCTCTGCCACAGCCTTCCTCTTCAGCCTGCTCCCTTCCATAAGCCGTACCAAATTCCTACTAGTCGCTCTTGTTTCCTCCGTCTGATCCCGGGGCTTCTTCGACTTCAACACCTCCCTCCTCGAACCTCGATAAGCCTTGAACATCTCTTTTGCCCGAGCTTTCACCTCCGGTAATGACTTTGCCACACTCGCTTCGGTCTCTGGCTCCTCCAACTTACTCCAGTAGAATACCCACAACCACGCCAATGCGTCATCTACAGCTTTCACCAACCTCTGAATCGCAGGCAATTCATCGTGCGTAGCTTCATGTCTCAGTGTGACAAATTCTGAAGGCATGCCGATCTGCTTCGCAATGGCGAGCATCGAGCTAGGTTCTAGTGAGCGCTCCTTGTTGCGCCCAATATCGCAGAAGCCGGTGACGAAGCGCGTGAAAGCGGCAGAGTAGACGGCTCGGTTGCTGAAGAAGGAATCCGTAGAACTGTTGCTATTGTGGTGATGGAGGATGGCGTCCACGAGGAGTGCGGTGCTTTCTACAGAGTGAGGGAGGTTTCCTCGCATTTTCCATGCCATGATCCGAGACACTGCGCGTTGTCGATCTTCTGGGGAGTTGGAATAGATTTGGGAGCGGACGGTGAGTAGGTCGCCTTGTATACGCCATGGTGTGATGGCGGGTCTGACCATTATGGAATTGTATCAATCTTGTGTTGCAGAGTTCCTCGAGATCGGGGGTTGTCGTTTGTTTGCGATCCTCGTTACGTACAGAGCGGGCTATGGGCCTCAACTCATGTGGTGGCGCTTCTGGCTTTTCGCTTCAGAATTTGATGTCGCAACCGCTGGGCCCTTCAAACCTTGTCCTCCTGCGAACCGCAATCGCTACTACCAGAACTGTAGGCGCTGCTTGCTCCACTTCTCATGTTACGATATGCAAGGCGATCAATCGCTTACTCGTCAGGGACTGCTTGGTAAAATCTTACCAATCTCCAGGAACCATATCGATATGTATCCGCCAGTCCCCGACGCTCAAACTGCAGCTGCAGCTTGCAGCTTCGTCATAAGTACGCGACGACGAAAACGCGCGCCCACTCTGGAGTTCCTCTTGGGCAGCACCTGCAGTTCGTTTCCGGGATGAGCTGGATTCTTGAAAGACCCGAGGAGCGAATTAAGCAGCAAAACTGCGAGAACAGAATACTCAATATGGATACTGCCAATGGAATATCTGCTCGCTCAAACAATACCGAGAACTCATTCGATGAAGCCTTCGGCAGAGCTTCAAGCGGGCATCGCGAGGTAACATCTGGATCACAGAAACGGTCGCAGCCCTTGCATACGCTGACGTACACAAGGAAGATGCTGAAGATTTACTGCATGTAACCAGCGACTCTGATGGCCCCTCCGAACAACTCGAAGTCATCTTTGACAAACACAATTCTCAACGAAGACGAGCTTCTATGGCACAGCCGGCAGATCATGAAGGAGGAGGCAGGAGACCTAGACACAAACGCCAAATCACATCATGTTTTGTCCACTCTCTCCTCGAAGAACGAACGTTGAAGAATGGTGGGCCCTTCGACCGCGACGAGAATATGCACAAACCCGCCGATAAAGATATTGAGCCTTCTTCGACACAAGATGTGCAGCATACGCAGTCGAGACTTTTGACGAAGAAGCAATTATCAGATATGGCATTTGGGATACGAGAATTGTCAAAGAAGCTAGGCCGCGTGCGATTACTACTCAAAGTTCGAAATGTGTTTCTCTTGACGAAAGCCCATGACCAAAAGCTGATCAAGTTCACACGGGACGTGTCGGAGTGGTTACTCAAACAAAAGAATGGCGACGGGAAGCAATATACAGTATGGGTAGAAGATACATTAAAGGACAATAAGGCATTCGACACTGAAGGACTATGCAAACAGGACGAATCGTACAAGGACCGCTTAAAGTTCTGGACAAACGAGCTCTGCAGAAAGAAACCGCATCTTTTCGAGATCTGCCTTGCCTTGGGAGGTGACGGGACAGTATTATACGCTTCATGGCTCTTCCAACGCGTCGTACCACCCGTAATGTCCTTCGCATTAGGGAGTCTAGGATTTCTGACCAAATTCGACTACGAAGGCTATCCCGAAACATTAACCACAGCATTCAGCGACGGAATCACAGTATCTCTACGTCTACGATTCGAAGCCACAATTATGCGATCACGAAGAAAAGATAATCACGACGATCAAAACTCCCGCGACTTAGTCGACGAGCTCATCGGGAACGGTGCAGACGATGTCTCGACGCATCATCCAGACGGAAGTCACAACATTCTCAACGACATCGTCATGGATCGCGGACCTAGCGCTACAATGAGCAGTATCGAAATGTTTGGCGACGAAGAACATTTTACTACAGTTCAAGCGGATGGCATTTGCGTTGCTACACCCACAGGCTCAACAGCGTACAATCTTGCAGCGGGAGGAAGTCTTTGTCATCCTGATAATCCAGTTATACTTGTGACGGCGATTGCACCGCATACATTGAGTTTTCGACCTATCATTTTACCGGATACGATTGTTCTGAGGATTGGTGTGCCGTATGATGCGAGGGCGAGCTGTTGGGCGAGTTTTGATGGGAAGGAGAGGTGAGTGTCCCTTCATACTTTTCAAGTTGGACAAGCCTCCTCGCTGACACGTCTTCTTTCCTTCTATTCTAGATCTGAACTCCAGCCGGGCGACTATGTCACCATCTCTGCGAGCCGATTTCCTTTCCCCTCGGTCCTGCCGCTTGATCGCAGAAGTGAAGATTGGGTGGACAGCATTTCGCGAACGCTGAATTGGAATAATCGACAGCGACAGAAAGCGTTTGATGATGGGCATAAGGGATCAGGAAAGTCGTGATCTGGCGTAGCTCTTCTCACGAGAGTACGAGCTTTATGCAGCCATGATTGGAATAGGATAGAAGAATGAAGACCACGATTTGATGACAGGGAGTGCCTCTGTTTGCTTTGTACGGAGAATGTGGTTCTGCACATTTCGTGAGGTTCAGGCTTAGTGATTCTCAATTCGCAGCTACTTCCTAGCGAAGAGCTTGGATAGGTCTCGCTTGGTTTCGTGCCTAGTCTCTTCTATCGTCTCATTGCAGGATAATATCCAGATATATGGCTTGCCTGGGCGCGCACATCGCCTGGAAGTCTGTCGGCCTCTTCTTAGGCCCTATCTCGGGTAGAGGCGGCTTATACCGCGTTCACAGGCCCGCGACATCGGTCCGGGCTGTGTGATCCAAGATTCGTCGTAGTCCAAATACAGGTATGTGCAGTGGTATCACAAAAGGTTTCCTAGATTAGTCTCAAATGGTGCAAGTCTACTATCCAGCAAATCAGAGCTTCTCCTTGGTCTCTTTTGGCAACACGCGGTCCTCGAATTTCCTCATCAGCTTGTTGGTCTGTTCCGCTAATGTCAAAGTGAGGATTGTGTGCGGCAGGATCCTGGCCAGATGTGCGAAGAAGCCCTTGTACACTGCCAAGATACCTTCGGTCTTGACCGTTCGGTATAAGCAGTCAAATGCCCCTGAGTAAAGATTGCCGGTCTGGTTGTACATGCGGCTCATGACGGTGTCGGGAGGATGCATGACGCAGCACACGACGAATCCTGAAGCTGTGGAAGATGCCAGGTGCAGAGGTGTTCCGTCCTTAATATCGAAATTTCTTTGTAGCAGGCGCTTGGCGAAGAAATATGTGGGAAGTTGCACAGAGGATCCGAAGCCTGTTCGGACCATTGCGGGACCGACGCCTCTCCAGAGGCCTTTGATTCCTTCAGCGCCGTATATTTGTTTCATGCCATCAGCTGCGTTGCGGTATTGATGTTGTGTGCCAACGGGCAGAAAGGGGGAGTATGATTGGAGACGGGTCTTCACTAAGAAGAATGGAGATCCAAGGAAAGCACCAAGGATACCGGACGAGGCACCCGAGGCGATATTGACCGGCACTGATTGCATCGCTTTCACGTTCGCATCGGTAGTGTTGAAGGGAGATCGTGTCAGGACTAGGGAGTTGAGGGTGGTTCTTATCGGATCGTAGAAGCCGAGACGGCAGCCATTGAGTGTCATTTGGTAGACATACTGGTCAATTGTCAGTATGCCAGACTCTCAAGGTTACCACAGATATAAGGGCAACATACAGCACAATTCAGTCCTCTCAAGAGTCCCTTCAGGCCCTCGTTCGCATAGACGACCTTGACGCCGTGCAGCACACCTTTGTATAACCGGGGCGCATCCTTCTTGGACTGCAGCTCTCCCTGCAACTGCAACCGAATCTTGATCGTCTCAAAGGAGTGCGTGACAGTGACAGCGCCGCAAGCTGCTATGCCGCCGGCCACGAATGAGCCGATGGTGGTCGACATGCTGCTCCCTCTTCTTCACCGAGTCGCGTGAGCGGTCGTGTTATCGCGTGCTCATGGAGCAGATTCGTGTCGGCAGGCCGGGAGGAAGTGAGCGGAGTGCGGCGTGTCGGCGGCGTCGGTCAATGGCAGGTCATCCAAGAATATGTGCCGTCATGTCAGCAAAAAGTGAGGACGGTCGTGCCGTGCAGGTGCCGATCTCGCATGTCGCATGACGCTAGCGAGAAGCTTCACGATTGCAGCGACAGGGATTCAAGACAAAGTCGCGATTGCTGCTGTGCACGTCAACATGTGCTGAAGACGACACGTCCCATCACCGTCCACTCCCTCCCCTCCGCTCTTGCGCGCAACATGGTCACGGAGCAGCAGCAGCCGGCGGTGGCGCGCGTGCAGGATGTCATCACCACCTTCCGCCCGTGTCGTCTGTTCAAGGCACCGCCGCCTGCCGTCTACACCTCCATCGACTTCGACGACAGCGGCGAATTCCTGCTACTGTCGCGCTCCGACGATACCATCCAGCTCTTTAATATCAAGGCTGGCCAGCACGCCAAGGAGCTCAAATCGCAGAAATATGGCAGCACGCTCGCGCGCTTCACCCACCACAGCACCTCCATCATCTACGCCTCCACCAAGCACAACGATGACATCCGCTACCTGTCCATGCACGACAACTCCTTCATCCGCTACTTCAAGGGTCACACCGCCCGTGTGACCAGCCTGAATCTCAGTCCGAATAACGATCAGTTCATGAGCGCAAGTATGGACGGCACTGTGAAGCTGTGGGATGCCCGCTCGCCCAACGCCCAAGGCCAGTTGGTATTCGAATCGCCGTGGTTCACCGCATACGATGCGAGCGCCTCCGTCATCGCCATCGCGTCTCCACCAGCTCAGACCATCGCCCTATACGATCTGCGCAATTACGACAAGCCGCCCTTTGACACGTTCGATCTGCGAGATGTGGAGAATCAGTTCCGGAGTCAAGGTCAAAAAGGCGGCGAGGGCTGGTTGGGCATGGAGTTCTCCAACAACGGGAAGTACTTGATGATTTCCACGAATGGGCCAGGACACTACATCCTCGATGCATTCTCTGGCGAGTTGATCCACTACCTCCAAAAGCCAGGTGGAGCGGACTACAGTCATCACGCTCCTGGTGCCGACCTCTCGACTGCAATGTTTGGCGAGGGCAACACATCTTCCTACGCTCAGTCGAGTGCATGCTTTTCACCAGACGGAAGATACGTTGTCGGAGGAAACGGGAGGTCCGCCAATCTGCTCGTTTGGGACTGCGCTGAGGAACCCAGACCCGACAAGGTACTGGAGCCTTCAGCAGACTTGCCGAGTCAAAAGCCAGCCAAGGTAGTCGCATACAACCCGCGACACAACCTACTGGCCACCGCAGACAAGGACATGATGATGTGGTTACCCGATCCTGACGCTACGTAATTACGGCTCGACCCCAGTCAGCTTTGTTTCGATTGTGCGTTCAAGCGTGGCGCTACGGAGTTGAAGTAAAAGGCAGACCGGCTCAAGGGTTACTTAGCAGCTCATGCCAGAGGGCAACAGAAATGCGAGCGTTGCACAAGGTACGCTTCGCGCTGAGAAAGATATGCGAATCGTACGGCAGGTACGGCAATCACATACTCAAACTCGCGACGCAGCCCCAAGTATGAGGAGGCCTCCAATTCACACAGGCTATGGTGAATGGCCGCCAGGATCTGACTGAAAACCTGCTGACATGGCGCCAAGCCCTAGTGTAGCCTTATGTCTCTTCAGCTCCGCCGATCGTCTACTCGGATCCATGTAGCTGTGCTACCCCAGGTTTCAGGGTTTCAAGACCTGTGCGATAGCTCAGCCCCATTGCCAGAGCGTCGATGGATCCTTTGCCAATCTTTACAGTCCGCGATCCAAAACCGAAGCTGTGTCGGCTCAGTATTCACTGCCTTTCGTGCAACCTTGGATAAGATTCAAGCAAGAATTCCTGTAGGGACGCGTATAAGCCGCTTTCGCATTAGTGCCTCATATGACTTGAACGGACTCCTCCGGGTGCCTTGGTGTCACTGCTTGGTCCCCAATGTTCAGGTTGCTGACATGAGACCTTGTGCAAATTTTGGACAGACGATAGGCTTGGCTCAGGTGAGATTCATAACGCCAGGCCGGATGAAAGCCGTTAGGATCCGGAGTGCACAGGCTCAATCATACACGCCCCCAGTGCCAAGCAGATACATAGCCTCTCCATGCTGATCTCGCGTGGATAGCTCGGCTGTGCCTGACCGGAGAACAGTAATGTCTGCTGGGCATGCCTCGCTCGCATGATTTAAGCACTCCAAATCGCCTCGCTCACCCAATACCGCCAGCAGCAAGCCACGATGTTTTCCAACGCGATTGCTATCTCGTTGCTCTGCGTCTTCCAGTTCTCATCGTTCGTTCATGCAGATGAGAATGATCCTCCTGACTTCTCGTCGTTCCAATACCCCGGAGCACCACGGATCAGGAGTCAGCCGGAATATGACTTCTGTATCGTTGGTGGCGGAACAGCTGGTTTAACACTTGCCAATCGACTCACCGAAAGCGGCAGGTTCAATGTCGTAGTCTTCGAAGCTGGGGGATCCCCGGAGCAGGTGGCCACGTACAAAACAGCGGGAGGCAATCAATTTGTGCTCAATGGCGCCTGGAGCTTGCTTGACTACAATTTCGAAACGGTTCCGCAGGTTCATCTGAACAATCGCACTCTCAACTACCACCGCGGTCGAGCTGTGGGGGGCAGTAGTGCTACCAATGGCTTGTTCTACGGGCTTGGAAGCCGTGAAGTCTACGATCAGTGGGAACGTGATGGAAAGCCAGGATGGAACTGGACAACGATTCAACGTGCGGCCAAGCGAGGAACAGTGTTTGCGGGCAACCCGGAGAACACGAATGACAACACATATATGACTTGGGATCCCAACAACTATGGCACGAAAGGTCCACTCAAGATCGGCTTTCAAGGCTATGTACCGGAATCGAACCCGTCATTCATGAATGCCACCGAGGCAATCGGCCTGCAAGTTGTGCGAGACCAGAATGGCGGCAACCCCATCGGCATCAAACAAGGCACTATTCACGCGGATGAGAAGTTCGAACGCTCTTCATCTTACGACTCATACTATCAAGCTGCCAAAGACCGTCCCAACCTAGACGTCCTCGAACGCGCCATCGTGTCGCGCATCATCTTCGCCCCTAACGATAACTCATCCTACTCTGACTTCTCCGAACCCGAAGCCGTCGGCGTGACTTTCATCGACGGCACCTCTGGCATCTTCCACAACGTCTCATGCAACAATGAAGTCATTGTTTCTGCCGGGGCCTTCCACTCCCCCTTCATCCTCAAGCATTCAGGCATCGGTCCCGCTGACGAACTCGCCGAGTTCGGCATTTCAGTCGTCGTAGCAAACGAGAATGTTGGCGAAAACATGCACGACCACACCTCCTTCTCCGTCATCCACGCCGTGAAACCTGAGTTTGCAGACGTGGCATCCACCACCGACCTCGTCAACGACGTTCGCGTCCTCAACGAGGAACAGCGAAAATTCTATACTGCTTCTACTCTCAAAGAGCGAGCTCAAAGCAAATGGTCTGCTCCCTCGGGCGCCACGAACGGCTTCCAAAAGATCCCCGCTGATGAGCTGCGCGCTTTCGGTGCAGGGGCAATCATCGATGCAGGCTGGGCGGATCAGGCACATAATGAGATTTTGTACGAGAGTGTCTGGTACCCGCAGTCCTTCACGGAGTATGGTCAACCGCAGCGGAATACGAGTTACTTCTCGGTCACAGTGAGCAATTTGGCGGCTTTGAGTCAAGGGAGTGTCAGGTTGGGAAGTAATTTTGCTTTAAGTGATCCGGTGATTGATCCGAATGTAAGTCCATCAGATCACTTTTCTCCCTTTTGCAGGGATATCAGAATGTTAGCAGTGCTGACGATGATCGTTGTGTGATAGTATCTTGCTGAGGAAGCGGATCGGGCGATGGCCATCCAGGGAGTCAAGTATTTGCGTCAAGTTGCGGCTCATCCGGCTTTGCAGCAATGGTCGGCGGGCGAGGTGCTTCCTGGATCACAGTATCAGAGTGATGAAGAGTTGTTGGAGTAAGTTCTGCTCCATCGTGCTCTTGCTCACGTGGAAACGCTAAGAACTTCGTCAACCATGTGCTGACCTCGCTCCAGATACGCTAGGTTGCACATGATCCCCAACTGGCACGCCAGTAACACTTGCCGTATGCTGCCACAGGAGAACGGGGGCGTTGTGGATTCTCATATGAGAGTGTAAGATCTCCACCTCCCTTGTCGGATTGAATGTATTATGCGCGATCATGCTGACGAGCTTTGCGACTTCTAAGATATGGCACCAAGCGTCTGCGAGTCTGCGATGTTTCCATTCTTGGTCGTCTACCAGATGTCAATCTTGTCGGCCCGGTCTACGCCGTTGCAGAATTGGGCGCGGAGATTATCAGGAAGGAATATAACGATTGGACTGCGGAGGAACGTTGAGTGAGGGGCTGCTATAATCATTCGATCCGTGGATATTACAATTATTCGGTTCGGCACGAGGATAACGTAGCTAGAAGAGAATGATATGCTTACGACACTGATCTAGAGACTTTGCGAGGACCTGCTTCGCATATCGAAGTATGGATCTACGAGCTGCCGCAACGGATCGCGGTACTATTTCGATCCTGCCAAATGTTCTCGGTGATTCGCTGCGTACTTCCAAAGTTCAGAAATGTTTTGGGACCGTATATCCGGTGAGGTGCTCGGATCGGGTCGGTTCGATCTTCACACCAGAGAGATGCAGCTCTAATTCGGTGTCTTGGTGCTGACGTTAAGCTGGATATATTCGAGAGGCCATGGACACCCTGAGCGGCAAGTCATGCACGGCCAGAACCCATGTGCCCAGTTAGGTCTCGATGACTTTTGGTCCCGGCTGTTAGGGTTTCTGGAGCTGCCCGGCAGTTGTTGGCCCGAATTTTGTAGACTCCGCAATTGGACAAGGCACCGACAGCCGTGGTTGAATACCGAACCTGATCTCAACTATAATAGCTATTTGGTTCAGATCGTCGTCGAAGGCGCATCGATGGTCAAGTTGGGGCCGCACGAACCTTACCATATGAGATGTCACTTAACACGCATGTGTTCATTGCTGTGAATTCAATGGCAACCTCATCCTGAGCTGTCGTGGTGGTAGTCGGCGGTCTCGCTCGCCGACGTCAATGGATGACTTACCGCGTTTGTCACGGAGAAGTGCCACCTTGAGTAAGCACGGATGACCAATGTTTAGTGCCCAGATGCATGGCTGATCTGACCAAGCACAGCAGGCATCCCACGCAAGAGACCACTTTCGCCAAGCCAGGCAATGTCTGACAGTTTAGGACTCCCGGCAGTATTCGGAATCATCGGTGAGCATCTTGAACGAGTTATTCAGAACGTATTCGCAAGTCTTGTCGCGTCCGATGCAAGTGGTATGGAGTCCCCTAGCGACGATGTCCATTCTAAGATGCATTGTGGGGTCCAGACTTTCGTGTACAGGGTGTGCAGACCTGAATATGGCCGTCAGCACCGGCAGAAGATGCTGTTGACGCAAGAGAAGACCAGGTATGCGTGCATTTCCTGAAAGCAACCTTGAACGCCGATCGACATTTAGAACATCGGAGATGCGTGATACAAATGGCGCGATTGACCATCGAAATTACATATGCCTTCGTGACGCATGTTCTTGCTTAACTCGAAAGATGGGTCTTGGGAAGCACGCGCACATCTGTAAAGGTCGGCGTGGAGCGTGGACAAGGGTAGCACGTTGCGATCAATAGGTCCGGTGTTTTAGGCTGCGCTGAATGGAAAGCCTGTCAGATTCGACCAGAGGCTTACACTGCCAATTGCTTATCAAAGTTCTGGAACTGCTTTGCCTCATGGAAGGATGCTGGAGAGGCCATATGCGGGGATAGCCGCTATCGCAATTCGCGCTAGAATAGCCGGAAAGCATGTTCTTTGGAGCACGCGCGCGGCCGCACAATAGGGCTGTTAGGTTGTAGCTGCAATGGTGTTATGGCCTTTTGAAGATCATCACATCGGAATGCACCAATCCGCTGGGTTCGCAAGAACAAGACAAGCAAAACAGTCTTCATAGTAGACGCCAAGGATCCGCGGAACGGCATGAATTTAGCAACGGACATTGGCGTGCGGCCGAAGCAGGAACAGCGCATGCTCGACGAGAATCGCCGCATCGGGCGAGACATGTCGGATGGAAGCATCTGGCATCCGGAAACCTTGAAATGAGTGCCGGCTAGCATGCCTGATCTGCTGCTCCGCATTGAGGCGCAACATATGTGTGATCAATATCATGAAAGGAAGGTCTTGTTTTCGTTGATCTTGCGGTCAAAAAGCACTTCACCTGGAATTGGTTGTACCCAAAGTGTCTCTTTGGATCCGCCGGAAGATCAGGACCCCATCGCGAACTGGCAGAATGTCTACCACCAAGCTCAGGGAAAGTTGTGGAGCGTGCGCTGCTTCAAAAGTCAAGTGCACGAGAGAGAAGCCATCGTGTGCGCGCTGCGTTGCCCGAGGATTAGAATGTCAGTATCTCGAATCGCGAAGGTCCGGCAGACCGGCCAAAAACGCCGCCAGCAGGTATGTCGAGCACACATCGCATGCGGCCACCTCTTCGTCATCCTCACTACTGGCGCCAATATCCGGCATCTGGACGAAATCCGGGGCTCGAGATGGGCCCAAGTGCCGGAGCCACGCGCATTCTTGCCACACCAGTGGTACGCTATATTATGGCCTGTCAAGCACCGTCAAGAGCACGAGCCCGATCGCGTCCGCCGACAATGAAGTCGTAACCCCCGAACTCTCGGTGCCGACAACAGAACCTGCGCTGCAGGAAGTGTCTCGCGGACATGAACGCAGCGAATCCAGGCAATATGCGTCTCTAGAAGCCGGCAAAACAATCACCACATGCGTACAGTCGATAGAAGCTGTTAGCAAGACCACCTGCTTGCTCAAAGCGATAGCTCTTTTCCAGCAGCTAGCAACGGAGCCCTCAGTCTTGTTCGACGAGGTTCATGGTCAGACGAATGCTGCGAGCCCACAGCCAGACTTTCAAAGCTTCTCCGTCGAATGCATCAGCAGATCCCTGCGCGGCATGATCCGGTGTTCGTGTGCATACCGCGAGGAACTACTGATGCTTATCTCGTTTATCGTCGCAAGACTGATCAAGCAGTGCAAAAGAGTTGTCCTCGGAATGCCGGACAGGCCGAGTGCGACAGCAGTCTTGGAGGATCTGTATGCGCTCCAAGAGCTTGTGAACCAGATCTCGTCGCGGTTGGGCCAGGAGCAGCAGTCGCACGAGATGAACGCCACCTTAGCGTCAATGGTCTCGGATCTGAGGAGGCAGCTCCACGCCTCTTCTAAAGAGGTCGTGCAGATGCTTCTGCGATTGTGAGGAGCGAAAGACAAGCAGCAGACAATGTGTAAGAACTAGTAATGAGAGCGTATGTAGAGCATGGAACCGTGTCGACCTGAGGTCAATGGTTTAGCCCCACAGAAGCCTTGGCGGCGGCTGTCCCGTGCAAACCCTTACCCAGCCGCCCTTCGATTTCGACATCGAGACCGGTATCGTCGCGATGTGCTCTTGTTGTATACTACCTTCATGATAGTCCTGATGGCGCCAGCCGGCGCTTTTCGCACGCGGGAACGCCGTCTTGCTTCCCAAGCGTGCTTCACCAATATGTACACGAGCAGCTCAAGCAAGCGCACAGGCAACAGGCATAGGCACTGTTGCAAACCCACATTCGGAGCCAACGGTCGTGCACCCACGTCCGGGTAACTTTGCAGTCTCTATAAGTAGGATACAACCAACAGTCAGTTTGTGGGGAAAGCAGTAACTCCAGCGAGCAAGTGCAGTTAGTTCTAGAACCGAATGTCATCCTCGACCATGGAAACGGGCAACGGCGATCAGGCAATGCAAGTAAGACGAGAATACTCGCCTTATCCCAGGATTCAGGAGTCCCATCTGCTGTTTGGCGCTCGTATTCTTTAACGATCGCTGTGCAGGCCTCCCACGTCCAGCATGTACCACGGTGGGAAGACCGATAAGCACCGCATAGATCAAAGACCTGTCATGTCTGCGAAGTTGCAGCGCCCACCGTCACACCAGCCCAGTACCTTCTTAACCCGTCAACAAGCTTAGTCCCTGACCCATCGTACAAGTCATCATACGGTTCGGCTACACTTTCCAGCAGTGTGATCAAATGGGCTGCACTTAAACCACTTCGCTTACTACAAAGGCTCCGCTCGGCATCTGCCTCGCCAACGTACTCAACTTCAAAATGCCCAGGCCACTGTCAACCCTCACCCAACAAATGGAGGAACGAAAATCCCGCAAAAGGATACAGAACAGGATGGCGCAGCGGCTCTACCGTATGTCCAAGCTATCGCATTTCCTTATGTGTCACAATTCTGAGCCGTATTCGTTCTCATAGGTCAAAGACAGCGCCAGCGGATAGAAGAATCAAAAGCCAAGCTGGCAGCGCAACATGAAAACTTTCCTGAGTGCGCCAATTCTATAGCCATGATAAGATACCGAAGCCGTTCAAACTCGAGCGCTTCAAGACAGAATGTGTGTCATGGCGGTCTTGCTAGCGTTCGACGAGATCCATTCTTTGCCGTTTCAGATGAACAATGCACCAGTTGCAGTGACAGTCCAATGTTCAGTGGCCACGAAGATCCAGGCAATGAAGACATTGGTGAGCTTCATACGCTACAGAATCATTCAGCAGATCTGTCAAGCAGCTTTGCACCAATTGCTGTGATGAGTGTCGCTGGGCCTGAAGTTTGGTCGTGCGATGCGATAAGCGACCTGAACATTATAGGTAAGTTCATTGCGGCAGAATATTTGGCAGCACTGAAGCTTCGCAGATCCCGAAGCGCTCTTCGACTTCAACTTCAATTATGGAATGGAAATGGTGCCTCTGTCACCGATGAATAGCCCTAGTTGCGGAAATACGGGAGTCGACAGTGCAAGCAGACCATCCGCAGACCAGCAGGGACCTCCTGCGTACTCTATCCAGTCACATACTTCCGACTCTCTATCCACGAGTGGAGTGAACATGCTCAAAGATCTCTTCTCGACTGGTATTCCACAGACTCAACGGCACCCGTGTACTGTGGAGAGCTGCACTATCCCGGCAGTCTCTATTGAAGACGGTCAGCGGTATGACGGTACTCAGACGAATGAGCCATTACTGTTGACGAGAAGTCCAAGCGCCGCGATAATTGACGCATTGCTGTCGAGCTGCGCCCAACTTACCGACATCCCTTGCCTGGAAATAGTCGAGCAACAGTCCAACGGCGACCGACGGCTGCCACGTGTGATTGCGAGCGTACGTCGCGCGCTCCAAGAATGGAGGGATTGGGAAAAGGATGGATTTCCGCTCGATTGACAACGAGTACTCATTGTTTGATGCTCTATGCTTGGGCCACGCAATTGTCAAAACACATCGGAGAACTTGACTCCGAAGGAAGCTGTGACAAGATCTCTCACCACAGCACAAGCTTGAACCCACATTGAGATAACAGCTCTTGTTACCGAAGCCACGATACAAGCGCCAGCAGGACATTGTGCAGAAGCGGTGGACAGGCGGTACCTAAGATCGCGGAATATAGAGATCCGCTGGCCAGATTGGTTCATCAATAGCCCTCCGGTCGCCTGGCTCTTCAAATTGATGCGGGCTTAGCCTGTTGAGTGGTCGGTGTGGTCATGATACGTTCAAAAATTCGAATGGCTCTGGGGACTGGCGTTGTGCGATTCGTGGACGCTGTCCCACTAATAGATCTAGCGTGCTGAACTCAGCTGTCATCTTCAAGCAGGGCCGATTGGCCAGTTTGTGCAGATCATATGCTTGAGCTATGTAGCCGGCCACACGGGACTTATGCATACCAATTCGCTCCTATGCGAGGCAGATTCTGACCAAGCCCGCTCCGAATTCACCAATTATACACGTAGACATTTTATTTCGGGCGACTCAGACATCCGTAGACACAATATGAAAATGAAATGTCTCCGGCAATTCAGGTAAATCCAGGCCCGCAGCTTTTGAACCCTCGTTAGCTTTGTAGTGCCCAAGATATGGAAGAGTTAAGCTGCTATGCCTTGTCCTAGAGTTAGATACTGTTATTCTGCTGCTCCTGCACTTCCGCTAGCTGCGCATGAACTTGGACGATCGGGAATACCAAGTCAATAAGATCTCGAGAGCTCAGCGAGTCCGAAAGGTGTGGCATCTTGACCTCCGTCGGCGCTGCAATGCCTACAAACTCAGAGCGACAGGTCGTACATTTTGCACTGCCCTAATTATTTTATTCTTGCTTCTCTGCTGTGTCTTGTGCTTCCTCCTGCCTCCGAAGCTCCTCCGCCAGTCTGCGTCGTTCCGCATTTTTTATGCGGATCATGGTCGCTTCTCCTGAACTCAGGCCACTTCCAACGTTTGACCCCGTCTTCACACTCGATGCTTTTGGAGTGCCTTTGAAACTGGAGAAAGATGGCACCTTCCGCAAACCCCCATCGTTACGTAAGGAATCAAGATTAGGGGTAGTGGAGACCTTTTGAGGTGTAGCATCGGGCACAGTGGAGGCAGGAGCGGTTGCCTTTGGCTTCGGTATACAGTCTGGCTCCTGCCCGCCGGCCCAGTTGACGTTCTCGAATATCGACCAGTTGGAGTCTTGCTTTGCCAGATCCGGGAAGTCGGTCACGGCTGCATGCGCTGCGACAATACTTTTGTACACGATCAAAGCTGTCGTATACTCCTTCCTGTGCTTCTCGCCTTCCACTTTGACCTTCTTTGTGACCGTCACAACGTCTTGTATTTCGCCGAATTTACTCCACGTCGCGGTGAGCTCATCTTTGGAAGGAGCGCTAGTGGCACTTGCCAAATACCGCAGCTTGATCGTCCTGTCAATTTCCTGTGGCCCAGCGCTTTTGGTAGGTGTAGGTGTTTTAGGGTGCATTTCCGCCTGTTCTCGCTCGTATTCTGCCTGCGCCTCCCTCCACAGCTGCTCACCTCGCTCCTTCCGCCGCCGAGCGCCATCAGCCGCTAATCTCCTCAGTTCACGTTGGAATGCCTCCTCTTCCGGATCCTCCTCGTGTTTGCGCTTGAGATCAGCAGCGCCTTCGCGTTCCCTCCGTTCTAAGTCTTCCTTTAGGTCTCTCCGTCGCCCTTCATATGCCTGATCTCGTGCTTTTTTCTCCTCGCGAGCCCGGCGTGCGTTATCGTAGAGCTGTCGCAGGTTCTCGTCGGAGAGAACTTCGATCGCAATTTGAAGTAAGTGAAATTTCTCGACAGCCGATTGGTCGTTTCCCACCTTATCAGGGTGGTACTTCAAGGCAGTCTTGCGCCCTGCGCGCCTGATTTCCGATTCAGCTGCCACTGGAGATATGCCTAGGAGATCATAGTAATCATGTGCGCTGTTGAGGGCGCTCTCTTTCAGATCACTCGCCATGTTGAATGCGCGACTGGTTTCGAAGAGCTGGAGACCGCTTGCCTCTGACCGTGTGATTGTGTTGGAAGCACGACGATGGACATGTATTGACAGTGATTGCTGAGGAAGTGGTGGTTGTCATCTAAAAGTGCTCTGCTAGCGCGACGGAAGGCTCGGGCCGAAGACTCACGAGTCATGAGTCCTGAGCTGTGACTCTGGATATATCCACGACTCTGTGCCATCGGAGGTGGACATCTGAAAAAAGTGTGCACCCGCAGAAAGCAGAGATGACCTGAGCTTCCGGAACAACCCTTTTCCGAGGTGTCAAGTGAGCCAATGTCCCCCAAAGTGAAGCCACAGAGTTCAGCCACAGAGTTGTGGAGCCGCATGCGTGACTGGGCTTGGCGCATGTGTCCAGAGAGCTCTTGCAAGACATAGCAACGGCCTGTCAACAACATCGCTCACCAGCAGCACCCAATCACTCCTCGGATCGCGCTCGCGTCTATCACTACACAGCAGACTATCCATCGCGAAGCTTCGTCTGCTGAAGCTCACTCGACTGCCGGCCCTGGATCGCCTCCAGCAGCCCGTCCGTCTACCACCCACCATCGTCCCGCGACGCTCGTTTCGCCGACACCATTGAAATGCCCCTTCGCCGCTCCGCCATCTCGCACGACACAGGACAGAAGCACAATCATGGCAGAAGCGGCGGACCTCACCATCTCGCAGATGACGTTAGTTGACTGGCTCGATGACCTGACTGTGCGCTTCCTGCTCAATCTGCCGCCTGCCGAACTCAGCAGCGTTCCGCGCCTGTGCTTCCAGGTCGAAGAGGCACAATGGTTCTACGAAGATTTCATCAGACCGGCGAACCCGGCCTTGCCTTCGCTCAATCTGCGGCAGTTCTGTTTGACACTCTTTCAACATTGTCCGCTGCTCCGCAACTTCAATACTGCTCAACACGTAGCCGCATATGAGGAGTTCCTCGCCTACAAAGTTCGCGTCCCTGTACGCGGCGCCATCTTGATGGATGACAGCATGGACAAGGTCCTGCTGGTGCGTGGCTGGAAAAAGGGTGCTAGCTGGTCCTTCCCGCGCGGCAAGATCAACAAGGACGAGCCCGACCTAGACTGCGCCATTCGCGAAGTGTACGAAGAGACAGGTTTTGACCTTAACGCGGCAGGACTGGTCGAGCGCAACAAGATAGGAGACGGAAAGGTGAAGGCTATCGATGTCACTATGCGTGAGCAGCATATGAAGCTGTTCGTGTTCCGTGGAGTCGCGCTCGACACCTTTTTTGAGCCCAGGACCAGGAAGGAAATTAGTAAAATCCAATGGTACAACGTGAAGGATTTGCCCGGCTTTAAAAAGCAAAAGGGCGTAGCCGCTCATGGACAAGGTGAAGGGCAGTCGACCAAGTTTTATATGGTTGCGCCGTTCCTTGGCCATCTGAAGAAGTGGATCGGTCAGCAGAGACGCAAAGACTCAGCCGCGCTAGCCCAAGCACAGCATGGAAGGACCATTTCCTTGTCGAACGAAGGCGTTCAAGCGACAATCACCGAAGATGAAGGCGAAGATACCGAAGGAGGCTTTCTTACCGACGCTGGCATGGCGTCTGCTGCGAAGAGCGCAGATGAGCTCAAGAGGTTACTTTCGATCGGAGGCGCCGCTCCTGGCACCAGCACATCCACTCAAGGCGCGTCGGTCCAGAACGGAGCGCAAAGTAACAGCTTACTTGCTATGCTCAAAGGGAACATTGTCGCTCCAACTGGGGCCTCATTGCCACATACACCTTTCGAGCAAGTCGACCCTCTCATACCAGAGCAGGCGCCACGAACGCCGCAACCTCAACATCCTCGACATACCTCAGCGGCAAACGCACTTCACCATCCGCCACCTCCATTCGAGTACTCGCCTCAGACCCTTCAGCAAGGTCTTCAACAACAATCCCAACGAAATCCTTCCATGTTCAATGCCGGCACATCCATGCAGTCGCAGCACCAACAGTCTGGACTTGGCCATCTACCACCGCACATCCAACAGCAAATATTTCAGCAGCAGCAGCAGCAGCGACAGCAAAGCCTGCCGACTAATCTTGCGCCCAGCTACATGCCAGCTCCGCATTTCGATCCGCGCCCGAACAGCATCGATCCTCAACTTGCTCAGTATTCTCCGTCAGTGCAACATACTCATGCGCGGAACAATTCACAGCAGCCACTTCCTAACCTGCATTCGCCTTCCAGGCAACCGGTGAACTTGTTGCAGCCAGAATCTTTCCACAACGTGTCGCAACAGCGCCCGCTTTCTGGCCATGGACCTCCAGCTAGCCATGCGTCTCTGGTCAGTGAAAAGGCTGCCCCAGACGCGAGCAAACTGCCGCCTCCGAGGCTGAATGCGCACACGATGAAGCTCTTAGACGCCTTCAAAACCAGTCCAAAGGCGTCTCAGGCAGGCTCTTCGGGTAATGGCTTTGGTCAAAGGGCTGGGAGTCAACAACAAGCAGCGCTTCTCAATCTCTTCACAAAGTCATCTGCATCGACTGTTCCGCCAAAGGCTGCAGAAAACGCAGTTTCGCCAGCGCCGATATCTCCAGCGTTGACAGATGCTACTGAAGTGCCGCGTGCTGATTATCGGGATCGAACAACAGCTTTGAACGAAAACACAAGGACTCTGTCATCAAAGGTGAAAGGCAAATCGCCGCTTATGCCTGCTGAGGCACATGCGCAGCCAGAACGCAACATTCCGTCGGCCCAGGAGGAGAAAGCAACTTCGGAGCAGGATGATCGAATTGAACGAGAACGCAAACGTTCGCCCCAGGCTACCATTCCCCACGATATTTGGGTGGAACGCCCAAAAGCTGGCGGTCAACTGTTTGATCCGGCTCATCCCAAAAAGTTTGTTCGTGCATCGTCACAAGCAAAGCAGCAGGAGATTCCGCCGTCTCTGGCTTTGAAAGGACATCCTCAGCAGGCCGTCGCTCGGGCGAAGTCACCAAAGACGATTGCGAAAGTACCTGCTCATTCTTCGCCGAAATCGAGGGCTAAACAGCCGCGCCAAGAAAATGGGCAGTCTCGACAGCCTCAGCCCGTGCCGCAGTTCAGTATTCTCCAGCGTCCAGGTTCATCGCGCTCGTCAGCCCCCCTCAGTCCTCTGCGGCACGAAGCACCTGCGCCTGGCTTTCAACCGCAGGTGCTGAAGCGCGAACCAGACCAAGACAATCATTCGACCACGACACCACAACAACCCAACTCAGCCGGAGCTCAACAGATCGGTGGTGACAAGAAGGACCAACTACTGGCGCTCTTTGGCAAATCGACAGCAAGCAGTACTTCTGCTTCCCCGGCGCAAGGCCCGACCCCAGCTCCACTTCTACCAGCTGCACATTTGCACTCTCAGCCTGCAGGTCACTTGAGTAATGGGCCGTCCGACTTGTTTAACGGCAATCACGCTGAGGTAACCATCAAGACCCCAGAGCCTCCGCCATCGCCCCAGCTTTTGCCAGAACGAAAACCGCAACAACCACAGCACTCTCAACAGCATCTCTTGAATCTATTTACGAGACCCGGCACAAGCGGCAGCGCGAGGCTGAATAGCCCAGGTACACCAATATCGCCTTTTTCACTTAGCACACCTGCGGCCAACTTGTCTATGGAGAAACTGCCTGCTGCTGCGTACGATTCAAGTGCCACGACACCACGCGGCCCTGAGTCGAGGAGCAGGTTGGGAAGTGTGGTCAGTGGACCGACGAGCGGCGCGCAAACACCGACTGAGGCCAAAGATCTCTTGCTGGGATATCTGAATGGTGTTGTGCAGAAAGAAGGATATAAAGGTGCAAGGAAGCCAATGTAATGTGGATATAGCTCAAGCAGGTAGCACATTTACACTTTAACGATGAAGACACCGTAGAGCGGTAAAATTGGACGCTTTGTCTGCTCCTCTCGAATAATGTGATTCGCTACTGATGCAGTCACTGCTGCAGTGCGGCACAAGTGAAGTTGTGGCGAAGTCCGATCGCCACTAGCCAGATGAGGAAACAAGTGCCTTCCATCTCAGAGCCGCATTTCAGCTACTTGCACACGTACTTCGCGGTACTTCGCGAACACGCAGTCGTCACAATGAGCGATCGGCTCCAAATACCTGTCATCGACATCAGCTCCGCGAACCAGAGAGCGCCTTCGGAATTGCTCGAAGCCGCATGCCGGTTTGGCTTCGTATTCGTGGCCAACGATAACGAAGCTGGCATTTCACCCGATTTGATCAACAAGCTCTTTGGCATTTCCCAAGAGTTCTTCGCTTTGCCCAGAGAAGTGAAGGAAAAGGTTTCGATCAGCTCGAACAAAGCGGGCAAGAACCATGGCTGGCTGAGTCAGGGCGTCGAAAAGCTGGATCCTGGTGTCCAGAAAAGACCAGATGTGAAGGAGTGAGTAGTGACGATCTTGCGAAGCTGGTCACGGCTCTTTCAGTATAAGTTAACAAGTCTCAGGGCATTCAATCTCGGTCTCCCGATTCCAGATGGCACTTTCGAACAACCACTGCCTGATCTCCTCCAAACCCACATTCAGTCCATAATCGACTTTGAGGATGCGTGCTACGACCTTTGCCAGAGAGTACTCACACACTTCGCTACTGCGCTCTCCATCCCTCAAGACTGGTTCACTTCACGCCACGACATCACCAAAGGCCCAGCCGGAAGCGTGTTTAGATTTTTGTACTATCCCGAACAAAACGCGCAGAACGATGAAGTCGACATCCGTGCAGGAGCCCACAGCGATTATGGTTCTATCACTTGTCTCTTCCAACTACCAGGTCAACCTGGCCTCGAGATCAAGACTCCCAATGGAAACTGGGCGCCAGTACCCGTCAACCCATTGGGCAAAGAAGGGCCGGTACCGATTTTGGTGAACATTGGAGACCTGCTAGAAGACTGGACTGGCGGGTTGCTCAAGTCAACTGTCCACCGAGTGGTGTTTCCAAAGGAGCGAGCGGGTGACAGATATTCCATGGCGTATTTTTGTCATCCGCTCGACGAGGCTTTGCTCGAACCAGTCCCAAGTAAATTGGTCGAACAGCACGCAAAGCGCGAAGGCAGGATAAACTGCAAAGACGGATTCACAGCGAAAGACCACTTGATGGAGAGACTGGCAGCGACATACAAGGTGAAATAGATTCATTCATGGCGAGTTTTATGTATCCTATACTCCGTCCAGACCGCTAAAGCGAAGCAAGAGATCAAAGCATTTTCAAATATCCCCACCAAATGCAATGACATGTCCAAGTATCGTGAGAAATTGATCATAAGCCGGAGACAAGACGCTCATTGTTTCAACTGTCACTGTAGTTGCTTTTATGTACACTGCAATAAGCGCCTGCTCGTGAGAGCGCAGCCGTAAAGCCATCTGTGTCTTTAATCATCAAAAGTCGTTGATCGTACCGGAAAAGTTGACACTCATCGAAGCACGCTGAGTGTCAACGCCACGCGATGAAATACGCCAATTTATGCAAACCCGTTGCTACCCTCCGGATTTGCCAGAAGGTACTCGAGCATGTCGTGGCCACCAAGTTGTGGACCGTACATGGTTTGATCGACATCAGCGCCAGACATGTTGAGGAGAGGATCTAATGGCAAGGCTAGCCAGTCACCAGCGAACTGTCCATTGGGGGCGTAGGAATCGTAATTACCGCCGGCGCCGTTTGCTGCATTTGGCGAAGACTGGCTAAAGCCCGGAGGGGGCATCACGGAGTAGTTGTTGTCGCCGCCCATCAGGTCGTGGTAGTCATTCGAGATGCCAGAAATGCCGAAGAGAGGACTGTTGCCCATGGTGCTTGAAGGTGCCATTACGTTGTTGTTGTTGTAGTTCCACTGTTGGTTATTCTGCACAGCGCCAGCCATCGCCTGCGGTGACTGCTGAATGTGGTTTCGGTTGTCTGACATGGCCATGGCAGGATCAAGATTGTGATTACTATGTGGGCGACTTCGTCCTGGACGGCCATCAGCTGCGATTCGGACAAGGCGCGGCTTCAGATTCGAAGAAAGCGTATCGAGAAGATCTGCAAAGCGACTAGCGACGTGCACATCGTCTACGATGCATGTTCTGAGGGCTTCTACAGTGCGGTCCATGAGCTTCAGGGATTCCGTGATGTCGCTTTCGGTCGCTCCGAGCGCGAATGACTTCAGCAGCATGATAGCAACGCTGATGATGCGGAAGTAGGTACGGACGGGAGCATGCCGCAAAGCGCCATCCGGGTAAAGGTCATCGACCACAACCTTGAGCAATTTCCGTGCTGCGTCGCCAACATTGAGCATATATTGGCGATTGCCACCCAGCCACTTCGAAAGTGTTGTGGGCGCAATTGCGATGTCGGACTTGCTGCCGTTGGCCTCTATGGCTGATCTAGCCATCTCCAACGGAGGGTCGAGGACCTGAGCAGGGGAAGGATGGTCGTTGGCGCACCGCTCCGCCACCGCTTGGAGCGACAATGCATTCAGATAACATCTGCAGTACTCGTATTCGATTTCGAGAATGGCTCTCATGTGCTTTGGGATGGAACGTGCTCCGTCGAACTCTGCCCTCCATTCGTTCATGGGCCCTGCAAATTGATCAAGAGCCGCCTTGTAGTTGCCGTTGCGAATCAAATCTCGCGTGAAGGTCTTGTTGGCGAAGATTTTGTTGTTCCCTTCGCGCATGAGCGCAGCCATTCTTAACCAGAAATGGAACGTCGTTTCATGCACACTGTCCTGTTGGCCGAGCTGTCTCCGAAAGAGATCACTGTCCTCTGGCTTGCTGTAGTAACCCGGAAGCATGGAGGTCAGCCCGAGTCGACCACTAGTCTGGGTCACATAGACCAGCAGCAAGTTGCGAACGTTGCCGCGCCGCTTGTCATATTCGGAAAGTTGGGCCGCTGACAGTGGCTGACCGCTGGGTCCAAATGCATGCCGCTGCCACTCGCTCGAGTCGAATACGCCAATCTCCATTGCAAGCGACATTGCCATCCCGAGTAGCATCCAGCACATGCGGTCACTGCGCCAGCACGGCTCAAGCCAAGCATCCATTCGGTGACCTCCGATGCCTCGAGGAACGCCATCTTCAACGTTCATCTGCGGCACCCAGGCCTCATCTGGAATCATAAGGTCATCGTCGTCCTCATCCGGTGGGAAGTGCATGGCACGAGGATGCCACTCGGTCAACAGCACAAGCGATTCCACCGAGCCGAGCGTTCTTAGTCCTCTGCGCGTCAGCGGGTTCACATCAGCTCCCGGCTGAGCACCTGGCCCTCCAGCGCCGCAGAATCCTCCGCCGAATTGTTCCTGACCCCATACGACGCGATCGATCATCCCCGAAAGATACTGCCATAATTTGTGGTGAATGGCGTTTGGTCGGCTGTGGGATCCAGGTCCTTCAAGCTTCATGTGTCGCGAAGCTATCAGAAGCATCGTGACAGCAAGCATCGGCTCTTCTTCGAGCAGAGTTCTGTGCGTGCTCGGGTGCTGAAAATCGGGGAGTGCCACTGGAGTGAGAGGCGACAGATGCTTGTAGAAGTATAGAATATAGTCGATGCCTTCTTTGGCAGTGAACCACCCAGCGCGCACGAAACGAAATCGCTGCCAGGCTTTCATGGCTCCTGTTAGGACGTCTCGGTCATGGATTGTGCCGTTGAGAATCCCGTTGCTCGATGTAGGCGGCTGATCTGTGGTGGTCTTCCATGTTCCATCTCTGCTAGTCAGAACCCCGAGCGCTCCATTGTTATAGCTGGTGTAGCTCTCTGTCCTCGTGAGTCCATCTGGACTGGCTACTGGTGGCAGGTTACCTGTCGTGATACCTGGACCAAAGGCGGGGCGAACACCACTGCTGGCCGTACTGTCGCTTCTGCCGTGTACAGCCGCTTGGTATAAGACCTTGAGTGCATCGTGACCGCCGTGGACTTCTGCCTGTTGCAATATGCGTGCGGTGTGTTGTGCTGCCTTAACGTCCTCCTCTCCATACTCCACTGGCTTTGGGGGCGCGGGCCTGCGCAGAGGAGCAGCGCGGCCGATAGATCCGCCAGGCGTGCGCGGAGGGTCGTCGTACTCGGCTTCGTCATTTGCAGTATCTGCTGGCACAGAAGTTCGTGCGCGCTTGCGATTTTGTCGGATCTCGTATGTATTGTCGTCGCCCGCCTCGGAATCATTGCTCTCACTCTGGCCCTTCTTCTTGCGGCGCGTGGCCGAGAAGTAGCAGTCCTTGGCTTCGCGACGACATCTCGTGCATGGCGGGTCGTGAGGGTTGTCGACGGATCCTAGGTCGCACCGGACCTTGCGTTGGCGACATGGTATACAGGCTGTGTCTGGTCAACATGGCGGGCCCGTATTCGGCATGCCGGTGTACACGCAACCTACCCTGATAAGTGCGCTGATGGACCGCGGGCGCAGTGTTCTGCTGCTTCGGTGGAGACTGTGAAGCGGTGGTGCCATATTGGGCGTCTGGGAACGCAGACATGTTTGGGACGCTGTGCTGAGAACCGCAGGTAGCCGGGTGGCCGCACTGTCGGTCATGAAGGTCGCGGAGTCGGCTAGATACGCAGGGTTACTTATCGCAGAGCCCTGTCTTTGCTCGTGTGGGGCGGGCGGATTTTAGCGGTTGTTATTGGGGAGAAGGATGATGGCGATTTTCTTGGCTGTCCCGTGGTGTTTGATGCTCATCATCTTAGCAGTCCATTGGAGCTGCGCCGCAAGGAGTATTGTGCGAGAGCTGTCGAGCAGAATTTTCGCGCATTGGTGTAGGACCTGTAGGTTGTTGCATTGACGAAGGTGCTACCGCATCAAATTTGTCGGCTTTTCGCGAGCCTGCTGACTTGCGGATGCGGGGGCTCGGGGGCTAGCGTGGAAATTGCCAAGCCATGACACATGCAAACCATCCTGTGAGGAAGGTGTCAAGTGAAGTGGACGTCAAGCCTGAGAAGAGTGCCACCTTTTGACACCTGAATCACGATCGATGACAGCGTGGTTGAGAGGTTACACTTTTGCAAGGCGCACATACTGCACAACATTCTTCATGCTGCTGACTGCTCCAGGCCATGCCTCATCGCGATGATGCGCGAGTTTGTGGAACACGACAGACATGAGATTGCCAGTCAGCGAATGAGAACGTGCGACTTGCTTGCGATCACGCGGCATTTTTTTCTCCAACTCAAATCTTCAAGCTGAATTGTAGCACGGGCATCCTCAATCATGCGGTTCTCCGGGCTAGGCTTAGCTCGTATGAAGCAGATGCACATGCAATGCATTCAATCCTGTAAAGAGTCGCCAGCTCTCAACGCCTGGTATCGCGTCATTCCACTATCCACAGAATGGCGAGCAATACTAGGTGGCAGCAATCTCAGCACGACGATATTTGTGGCATTCCGGTCAAGGAAGCCAACAGCGGCGAAAGTCAAATCGCAAGATCTGCCGTATCGAGCTAGCGAGTGCAGACAGAACTCGAGTGCAACGATGGTATGAACTACAACAACCAATAGTCGATGGTGTAGCACTATTTGCGCCTGGAATTTGTGCACCCATTCGCCATCGCCAGATGACGTAGCCGATAGCGCGACATTCTTGCGGAGGGCAAAGTTGTGTGACCCGGGGCGGCAGCATCGAGCAACAAGCAAGGCACATGCTGCCAACGGGCGTGACATATATCTCTTCTTCAGCTCGGATCGAATCAGTCCGCGTGGGGTAAGGGCAGGCGAAGTCCCAAATCGGTGACCCAAACCATAGATGGCATAATGCTGAAGTGCTTCCTATCATAGTGCCAGCCGCGCTATGCTCTGGACCCGGATGTTGCGAAACGCAGTGTCGCGCGAAGCTCATAGCTCAAGCCTTGTTTCTCGGGCTGCAGGCACCACATGTCCAGGGCGGAATTCTTTTCGTAGGCTCTATTCTATCAGATCGACATCCGGGAGCCCACAGTCATACATGATGAGATTTCGATTGCTGTGCACATTGAGGGACATTGCCTTATTGCTGACGTGAAGTCGAGGCCAGCCCGGGAAGAAAAGCCTTGGCGTTTTCATCTCGACCCGCTGTGCCGCCGTTGCCGTCTCTATTCTATCCCTTCCACACTTTCCTTCGTCTTCACGTTTCTCCTGCACGCGACAACATACTACACGAATGGTAGTATCTTGGCTTCAGCCACCAGGCCACGCATGTCCTCGACTACTTGCAGCATGCTCGCTCCCGACCTCAATGTTGAACTCTCCCGAGATGCCCCGTGCTAGGACCCCCAGTCCAGACACGCTTTCGGCCAGACACGAGAGTCCGCGACAAAGCTGCCGATATCTCACTCGGATGAACCATCAACGGCGAAGTCAAAGGCGACGCCACAAAGACAGCAGGTCGAGGCTCACAGCCAGTGACAGTTGCCTGCGACGGAAGCTCTACGACCTCTACTCATGCAGCATCTGCCACAAGCAGTTCTTTCAACCTTAACAACTCGCATGCTGACTATCTACCAAACGTCTTCGCTCATCTCTGCGAACCGTTGTGCGGTGCACATGTTGAGCGCGTCGTGGGTAGCTTCCTGCCGGCCCCCGAGCGTTCACTCCATGACTCTTTAGGTTTCTCACAGCCGGAATCTTCTACCCATGATAATATCTTCACAGATATCCTTAAGAGCCAACTTCTCATCGTGATTCTCAGATTTGCTTCTAACGTGTAGCTTTGTTCCACATCATTAATAAGATATGAGCGATCTGGACTGGGAAGAGCGACATTTCAGCCGCGATGACCTTCTCTACAGCATGGCGGAGAGCTTACAACATGAAACGCCCACACGGCATAGTCGATTCTCTTGGTGGAAAATGGCAGTTATAGCAGCGCGAGAGATCGTTGAAGAAGATGACCGACCTTCCTTCGACGCCAGCTCGTGCTACTCACAAGGCAGTGCACCAGCCCCAATCACAGAGCCAACTATGCCTGCCCCGTTGAGACTGTTGACCTCAAAGGCTGCTCTCCAGCCCTTCGTCTTGCACAAACAATCAAATAGCATCGACTCCGAGCTGGACTCGCCGCTCTCGCTCAGCGAAACTATCAACATTGAGGACTGGCCGACTCCCCCAACCAGCGCCATATCACCAACTCCCAAATCGAAATTTTCGACCTCGAAGGCTCCCTGGATGGTCGGCTCTCCCGAGAACGCAGGCTGCTCCCGGAGCCCACTGAGTCCGCCTCAGTCCCAATCGCCAGCCCCAATCGACAAATTCACACAACAAGGGACGCCACCACAGACAATGCAGTCACTACCACAGAAACCACCATCGCTGAGGATAGACACGCAGATGAAGAAGCCTGTGCTACCCGAAAGATCAGTCGGGCGCACACCGGAGAGCATTTCTCAAATCAACCAAAACCGGCCGCTTGATGATGAACTTTTGCAATGTCAGTTGGCTCAACTTCGATCAGAGGTCAGGACTCTTCAACACAAGTCTTCCACCCTCGAAGAGGCCTTGAAGCAGACAGTCAACGATCGAATCGCCGTGCTCGCAAGGCGAGTAGCTATCAGTCCCGATAGCTGTCCACTGACCGATCCGATGCTCGATCCTTACTCGCCTGTGCTGGAGAGAGGCAGACCTGTGACCAGATCAGGCTATGCGCTGAATGAGGGCGGCTTCTGGGAGGGCAGACCATCCACATCTCTCAGCATGCTACCGGAAATCGAGGTCCGACACAGACCTTCGCGGGCCTCACGCATTCGGCCTGTTCAGAGCGCGGCAGAGATGAAGAGACCTTCACCGCCTAAGCTCAGGAAGAAAGCAAGCTTGAGCCTATTGCCGAGCACCGCTGGACCGCCTAGGACTGATCTGCCTTCAATCTTTGCAGAGACCAGTCCACTCGAACCGGCACCTTTTGGGCAGCTTGCTATCACAAGTAAACCGCACACAAGATCTATGTCTGGAATTCACGTTTTTCGCCGTGCGCATAAGCTGTCTGGAGAGCTTGTATCACGGGAGCCCAAACTTCACAAGATCGTTGACATTTGGAGGAATTTCGGGAAGATGGGTGCACACTAGCGTCGTCGGAACCTCCAGGCCGGAGGATCTTTCCTTGCGTAAAATACTAGCTAATATTGCCACGCTCAGAATGCTGGACATGAAGAGTGCGCGTAGACCAGGAAGTTAATCGAAGAATCATATTCATCAGTTCAGGCTATCTGTGCCTACGATCTATCTAGCTTAACTCGTAGCAACTTTCGATCGTCCATTCCCTGCTGACACCGTCTAGTTTCCATCTGGATAGACATTCTCCGGGTGGCATCCCGAAGAAGCGCTGTAGAGAGGTCCAGCTACGACAAGTCAGCACATGCTTTGCTTCGTATAACGATATGAGCAAACTTACTGTTGGCCTCATGGCCGGTGTTGCCATTGCGAACGACATTGTGTCCTCGATCTGGCGTCAATCTATTCTCACATTGGATCTGTGCATTGCCGCCGCTCTGCGTGCTGGACCCCGTCCAGATGTCAACGTGATATTTGCCGTTTTTCCCTTTTGAGTGCAAAGGTTAGCACTATCACACCGATGGAAACCAAGAGGGAAGGAAGAGCGCAGAGAGGCTTACAGTCCTTGGTACACTGTTCGCAAGTATCTTGGAAGATGAGGTACTTCTTCGTGTATGGACTGAGGGAATACTGTCAGCCTACGCAAGATCGCAAAACTGTGTTTTATAAACCGACTCACTTCCAAACGATCTCGCACTTGTTGAACTCGCCAGGGGCAGTGGCGAAAGTGCGCGGATCGTCGTAGGTGCCTTTGCCGCCGGCAGTGTATCCTCGACCGTACCCACAATCGTATGCAGTCTGAGCTGAAGGCGGGTCATTGTCCGGGAAGCCATAGAAGGTATGTTCGACGTTGTTGATGGTCTGAGCGCGCTTCTCTAGTGACTCTGGCAGGGCTGAGACGGCCGTGGTCAGAACGGCCAGTGTGGTGGTGATGGTCTTGATCTGCATTATGTCGGATAGTGAAGACGATTCTGTGGGCGGTAGCTCTGGTGTGCTTGAAGGAAAAGTAAGAGAGACTTACGAGAGAACTTCAGACTTATATATCCCTTGCCATGACCCATAGTGTCCCTCGAACCCTGCTGTGTTGTGCAGGACCCTAGAATGCCTTCGACTGTGACTGGTCCTTGGGGTGGTGCATTGCACATATGCTACCGTTGCAGAGCCATTTCTCTGTCCACTCATGGCTAAATGTTGACCGGTTGGGTTTTCAGCTGAGCTCGTTCCAGCAAGCCGATGGAAAGCATCACGAAAGAACTGTACGTGCGCCGTGCATTCCCACAGAGAAGTCACCTCACAGCTTCTCATCAACAGCAGATCTTTTCTAGAAGCCTCAGGATAAACGGATCGATCACATTCCTCGGCTCGAAGATCTCGTCCAAAAAGGAGGAGGTAATGCTACTTGCGGTCAGCTTTCAGTCACAGAGGTAGGCGTAACAGGCGGAAGCCATAGGAAACTCGCAGGCGGTACGCCTGATCATCGAGCAACATAAAGTATCTCGTTCCTGGGTCTATCGGATCTCTACGCGCATTAAGCTCATCTAAGCTGCTGTCGATCGTCGTCCTAAGCTACTCTTGGCAAGCCGACTGCGACAACACACGGGAGGCCTGACTCTAATCGTTGTCGATCTCAGCTTTCCTGCAAACCAGCACGCGTATCTCCGATAGCTGTTCTGTGTGACGAGACTGGTGCGGTGGGACAGAAAGCTGCGAAATAAACCAATTTTCGTTGATCGCTCACTCCTGCTGTTAATTTCTGGGGCCGAGAAGTCGCAGGCGCCTGTGTCATTTCAATTCCAGAGTCACCAAAGAGCTTTATGTAGTCTCTGAGCCATCCGAAAGTTTGCAACCAGCCATCAGATCACGCATCTCTACCTCCCCCTTCTCATCCAGACAGACATAACCCTCACGTTCATCGATATCGATCGTGATCCTTGTGTTTTTCGGTTGCATCTTGTGCCAGCAGGACAGAATGCCTTCCAATACGCCAGATTGTCGACGCCATCGAAGATATCGCGCAGGCGCAGACCTGATGGGTTCACGACACGTGCGTGAGCCATGTTGTTGAAAATGCTGAGCCATGCCGCCCTGACTGGTGGTTCGGTCAACAGCATGTCGAGTTGGCTATCAATGAACTGCTGCGCTGGCTTGAGTTGTGGAGGAACGGCCGACTCGATCTCTTCCAGGCGCGTGCCTTTCGAAAGGATATGTGGTATAATGATGGCCGTATTCAGCAGGACCGTGTCTTTTTTACTGATTCTGCAATCGAACAAGTCGGGTACGTTTGTGGCATTGCTTTTCTTGCACAGAAGCGCGTTCAGCTTGACAGGGATGCGGTTCTTGCGGCTCCGCGGCACTTTCGACAGTGATGCGGAGCGCTCGACAAGATCTTGAGGATGTGGGAATTTCAGCTCGATGATGCTGCGTGGGATAGTTGACTTCAAGAGAAGCGCTCTTTGGACTGCCGAAGAAGAGTCGATCTGAGACTTCCAGTGCTGAGCGACTCTACGAAGTCGCAAAAGTTTCTGGACGTTGAATTCACACAGTACCAAGTCGAAGAGCTCGTTGATGAGTTCGATTTTGCTGATGTAACGCTTTGTGGAATCAACAGGTAAATTGAGCACGATGGTTGATCTTGAATCGGGCTTCGGGGTCCTGCGCAGCCGCGTGGGCATCCTGTACTTGGTCATGAGGAGCTTGTTGTGTGCTTTCGTCGATGATGTCGGCTTGCAGTGAGTCTTGTGATTTTCATCTCATGAAAATACGTGAATTTGAAGGTCGAAAAATATGGCCATGATCGAGGCCACAAGAGTCTCCACAACTAATCTTTTGTCAGCCTTCCAGTGTACCGCTTCACTCCCTCAGCTACATGTATCGGTGCCCTGTGGTCTCTGGCTATTCGTGTCTCATTCCTCATGGTCATCTTCTCCTCGTGCGCGCATCGTCAAAGTTTCGTACAGGTTCATTCACCGCAGTCGCGTTGCACTCATGGCCCCTCCAGTTGCCTGACCATTTTGCGCAGAGCGGGCGGGCGGGCCCTCCATGAGAGACTGGAGACCCAAGTCTCGCCAGGCTGGTTCCCTACTCTTCTGCTGAGCTCGCTGAATGCCAAAGGCAGCATGCTGGTCCGGAACAATGTCGTCCTCATCGTCTGGATTCAGCGGCTGATGCTGAGGGGCGACAGTGATCTCCTCGGCTGGCAGCTTGATGCGCGTAAAGTCTTCGAGCAGGTCGGCATGGTGAGCAGCATGCAGATGCAGATGGGTGAAGCAAGAATCGCGCGACTGCGACATGGTACTTAGCTTGGATCTGCGATTGTGCAGAGTGGGTGGAGTATACCATTTCTACGTTCTCCGCCGACACGGGGCAAGCGAGGATATCCCAGCAACGTCGCGTCCTCGCGATGTGTTGTTGTGTTTATGTGCCGTAGTGCGACGAGTTTTCCACGAGGTGCAGAAGCGTGCTGTCAATGGCAAGCAGCACGTCAACGCGTCTCACCAGCAGTAGCGCGATAGTGAGCAGGTGCAGTCTCTCGCCGCTGCAAGCGATAATTATAGCGTAAGCGGTACAGTACAAGTACGGCGATCACGCTTCGCCAAGGCAAGTCTGACGCGGCTTCCAGTTTTTGGCGAGCTGTGCATGAGCGAATGGCGAATGGCAAGCAACTTTTTCCTCCTCCCCTGTCTTTGGGAGCGGAAAGAGGCAAACGTGGTATTTTGGCGTGTAATTGCTTGTAGTGCTTGTGTTGAATATTGTGATAGCTCCTTGATGAGAAATGCGCAACTGGGCGAGGTGTTCCCTTCGAAGCCGCTTCGAGTTCTAGTTCTACGCCGCTAGCAGGGGCTCAACTCCAAATCTCCAACATCTCGTCTCCTACTACGCGAAGACGCCGTCTTCCACAGTCTTCGATTGCCCGGCCGTCAGGTTACCACATCGCACCCCCGAGTGTCCGCACAACAGAGTGCGCTATCGAGAATAGCAGAGCCCGTGCCGCCGCCGCATTCTCCTTCCCCGACGCTCGTTACCCTGCGAGCCGCTTCTTTGACAGCAGCGACGACGACCAGCGTCTTTCGACCCTGCACACATCGCAGCAGAATTTCCTCACAACATCGACACGCACCGCGATTGAGCACGCACCCAGAACTGCCCCTCGAGGGCTTTACTTCCCATCATGGACATAGTCAAGGGCCTCCAGAAGCGCATACCTACGGCGGAGACTCTGCCGACACTGAAGACGCTACAGAACACGTCGCTCAAGGATGTCACCGAGAAAATATCGCCCCGCGTATCCTTCTTGAAGAGGAGGATACGGATACGTGGCAACAGCAAGATCAGCGTGCCCTTATACATCGTGCTGCTGTTTCCAGCCATCGTCGTGATAGCGATATTGACGCTATTCGTGCGCCACCCGGACTCGCCTGGCGCGCGACTCATACCCTCTGGCTCGCCGCCGAGCATCAGAAAGATCAGTGAGAGGTACGACAAGGTCTTCGTGACGGGATGCCTGGATCCAAAGATCACGGCCAAGGAGACGCCGCGCGCGAATGCCGCATTTGTGGTCCTCGCACGAAATAAGGAGCTGGATGGTGTCATTGAGAGTTTGAAGAGCGTGGAGAGGCACTTCAACAGATGGTTTCATTACCCATATGTCTTCCTGAACGACGGAGAGTTCAACAGCACCTTCAAAGAGACTGTCACCAACTATACCTCATCACCTGTGGAGTTCGGTCAGATTGGCCCTGAGCACTGGGGTTTCCCCAACTGGACCGACGCCAATGTGGCGAAGGAGGGCATTAGGAAGCAAGGCGACCAGGCCATCATGTACGGAGGCATGGAGTCCTACCATCACATGTGTCGCTTCTACTCTGGCTTTTTCTACAAACACGAGCTGCTGCAGAAGTACGATTGGTACTGGAGAGTAGAGCCGGAGATCAAATATTTCTGCGACATGACATACGACCCGTTCGTACACATGGAGCGAAACAATAAGACATACGGTTTCACGATTGCCGTCAAGGAATTGAAGGAGACTGTGCCGAACATTTTCAGGTATGCTTCGGCATACAAGCGCAAGCACGGATTGAAGAGCAAAGGTCTGTGGGAGATGTTTCTCGAGCCAAAGGAAGGCTACAACCAAGACGGCACGCCCAAGCCTGGCACCATACCGCCTGATGAGTTGCCAAAGGAGGATCCCACTTACGCAGATGGCAAGACGAAACCACTTCCAGAGGACATCCTCCGAACAGAACCGGGCCAGGGGACACTGCCTGAGATCGATCCCGAAGCAATGGAAGGCGAGATATACAACATGTGCCATTTCTGGTCAAATTTTGAGATTGCGAGACTGGACTGGTTCCGGAGCAAGGAGTATGAAGAGTTCTTCCAGATGATGGACAAGTCGGGCGGCTTCTGGATGGAACGAGTGAGTCCGCTTCGATGTGACGTGGATGAATCTAGGCTAACCAAATTACAGTGGGGCGATGCGCCAATTCACTCTCTTGCAGCAGGCGCTCTTCTTTCACCGAGCGATATCCACTACTTCCGTGATTACGGCTACAGACATACTACAATTCAGCACTGCCCGGCAAACGCGCCGGCGCGGCAAATGCCACGAGAACCCTATCTCGAATCTACGACATTAGACGAAAAGGAACGAAAAGAAGAAGACGAATACTGGGAGAAATGGGACCCAGAGAAAGAGAACGGCGTTGGCTGCAGATGCCGCTGCGACACTGATATTGTGGATGTGGAAGGCAAGGAAGGATCCTGCATTCCACAGTGGGTAGACATTGCAGGAGGTTTCATCACACCGAGCGGACCAGGCTAGAAGGCCTAACAGAAGCATCGAGGTAATGGCAGGAGAACGAGAGCGATGCTGCAAAAATGAAGATACGCTAGACAAGCGACAGGCTCGGAGTTTTGGGGCGTGTGTGCTTCGCGTGCAAGCGGCTATCATATATGCATTGGATCGGTGCGATGAAGGTTGTGGCCTTCTCCCCAACTGCCGACTTTGGGTTTGGGAACACTGTACAAGTCACTCTGGAGACCCTTTTTCAACGTTTCAACAAATTATCTTCATGCCTCTGTTATGTTTTCTCTACGATCCTTTCGGATGACGCGAAGGTGCGTTGTCCGATTCGAGCCCTGAGTGGGTGGCACAATAAGCTAAGTACATATGCGCGAGACCTGTCACTTGCTCGCTGAAGTTGCGAGCACCACAGGTTGTCGTTCGCCCTCTAGAAGTGCTCATGATATTAGCAACCACGTATCCAGCAGTGGTTAACCCAGCTAAGATCCATCCTAGTACGCCCTTCCCAAGGCCAGGACCCGCTCAGGTTTCGAGTGGCCAGATGCTGTTCACTCGACGCAAAGTTGCTAGCTGGTGTCACATCCGATGTCGTGGCATGATGACTTCGAAGCATCTCGCAATCATTTGCAGGATTCTGCGGTCCGGCTTTCATGAAGTGAAGAGCAACGGCTCACTCAACCGTTGCCTGCTCAGGCACCTTCGCTGCATTGACTTTCACTTAAGGTCATCAAGCTGTGATCAAGTGCCGCATCTTTGGCTGCCTTGAACTTTTCTTCTCGACGACACAACAAACAACCCTTTTGCGAGCGATCCCCTGCCATCAACACACTTGACATGGCCTCGCCGGAAGTGGTAGACATGCACGACATGGCCGAGCGCGACCGCGTGGACTCGTGGGTGACCGGCATGTCTCGAGCCAGATACTATTCGACTCGCCCGCTGCGTGTCACAGAGCAGCCCGAGTTCACCTTCAGCAATTATTGGGGTCCACCAGGCGGTACTGCTGTGCAGGTGCTGGATGCAAGCGCAGAGGTCTTCAAGCCAAAATTGACAGCACCAAAAGCCACCCCAGCTCCAAAGGTTCGTGTCGCAACTGTCTATGGGCGATTCAGATCTAACTTGAGCGCAGGTACTACCCACAACCTTCATTGCGGCTGGCAAGGCTCTCGACATTCCCGAACTACTCGAGGCGATTCTATTCGAACTGCCCGACCGCCACCTCCTTACAGTCCAACGGGTGTCCAAGATGTGGCAGGCTACAATCGAGAAGTCCACGTGTCTGCGAGAACGACTCTTCTTCCAACCAGCTCCTTCCAAACACACATTCCTGGTCACGCGAACGACATTCAACAGCAGGGCTTTCCCGAACCGCCCTCGCTTCCGCACTCTAATTGTCGTCCAAGACCGCGTTCCCGCTGGCACCCGCAGCCCAGGATATCTGCGTAGTGCTGAAGCCAAGCTGAATCCACTTGTCGGTACTCTGCTTCCCCTGCCATGCAAAGGCGACCTCGATTCACGCGCAGCTCTCGGAGAACGCATTCGAATCCACCCCAAGCTTCTCAGCATGTGGTTCGGCTCTACACGCGCGCCGCCATCAGTCTGGAACATGTACATTACTCAACCACCCACCTCGCGCGTCACAGTATCCATTTTCGACGACTACGAGCCACAGCTGCCGCTCCGCAAGATCGTTAAGAAGGCTGGAGGGGTTAAATTTGGCGACATTCTCGAGGCCTACGGCATGCTGATCATCGCTTGGAAGACGACGGTGAGTTCGAATTGCCCAGCACATCTTGTCGACACCACAATGCGCGCCTCCCCGCAGCCAAACCTTTTTGTACTCTTCGATCCAGCAGAAGGTGATGTTGGCAATTCAATCTTGATCCCAAACGATCGGGACATCAAGATGGTTCAGGCGAGAGCGGAATTGGCAGCTGCCGAGAAGGGGTTTGCTTGAGGCATCGACAAGTTCTGCATTGAGATCAGGCTTGAGACGACGACTTGCTGTTATCGCGGCAGCTGTAAGATCTGTGGCTTTGCTTGAACGGAGGAGGTTGCCGCCCAGCCTCCCAACTACTTTGCTTGTTTTTGTGGTTCGAATTGCGAGATAGACTAGTTTTGCTTTGTTACCGGGGCAAGCATACCAGGGCGTACACAAAAGTTGCAGTAATCTGATCTTCTTGACCAACACTCCTCCACATCATCCCTCCTCTGTCTATTCAGGCTCAACGTGTCAGCTGACAGTCTCCAGCACTGGCGGCTGGAAGCATGCCGATAGTGTGTTCGACATCCTTTTTCTTGTGACTCTGGTTTGGATTGATGGATATAGCAAGTGCCGGGCGCCGCTCTGTACAATGTGTCTGCTGCTCTGCAGACACTGATCGATTCGCTGTGATCGCATGCAGCTTGCTGCATATTCTATTGATACAACAATGTACAACAGCTCTATCGTTTGGCTGTCGATGACTTCCGCACACCCTCACGTAGAGACCAAGCTACCTTTTTGATGAGTGGGCCGCTGCTGCTACCGCTGTTGTCGCGGTCCGTCGCTGTCGCATCTGACTCTGATGCTGGCGGCTTGGATTCTTGAGCTTCGACTTCCTTCGCGAGATTCTGGGTGTCGCTGTCTTCACCTGACGCATCCTGTTCCCCCTCCTTCTGCTCAGCTTCTGGAGTATCAGTTTTCGTGTTGATCACATCGGGAAGCTCCAGCCCACGCTCCGTGAACCATTCGGCGCCCATAACTTTCGCCCATGCATAACTGACGAAAAGACCACTCTTGCCACCACTTTTGTACACTACAGTGGTACCCATGATATGCATTTCCTTGTCCACCGCTTTGCACATATCGAAGACTGTGAGTGCGGCCGCCGAGGCAGCTGTGAGGGCTTCCATCTCAACACCTGTAGTTCCATAGCATTCGACTCGTGCTCGAATATTGATCGAGCCGTTGAAGGCCGGGGGATCCAACCAACGCCCAATTCTTGCGTTGAAACGCTTCCTGGGCCTTTCCGGCTGTACGTCAACCTCCACTTTGCTTATTCCAATAGGATGACACAATGGAATGATATCAGAAGTGCGCTTCGCAGCCATGATGCCCGCGATGCGAGCCACACTGAGAACGTCGCCCTTCTTGTTATTGTTCTCTGCAATGAGACGCAACGGCTCGTCATTACTGAACCGGACGCGGGAAGTGGCGATTGCTATGCGTTTAGTGCTCTGCTTGCCACCGACGTCCACCATATGCGCTTCTCCAGTTGACGTGAGGTGGGTAAGGCTCTTGTGGATGATTGTCTTGCTCTTCTGGGGGCGGCTCGCCGCAGTAGAAAGTTCACTCGGCCCATGGTTCGGAGATTCCACAACTGTAGTATTGTTCTTTGCACGAGCTCTGCGGTTGGAGTCTTTGGCTGAGCTTGGCTCAGACTCAAAATCGAGATCTACCTTGACACTCGGCTCGAGAGCATCCGTAGCTGGTTCTCGAATGGCCGACGTTGATAACTCGTTTGCTGTAGAGAGACCCCATGGGTTTGGAGCATGTGAAGGCACTGTATCGGGGTCTTTCAACCGCGAAGCCTCGTGGCTTCTCGTAATGCTCGGGCTTGGCGGACTGGAGAATGGGTTTGCTCGTCTCAACCCTCTCGCACCTACGGCAAAGTTTGCAGTAGTACTATTGGGCTTCCTTGGCCCCCTTTGTCGCCTTTGGGACGATCTGATCGCGCCGCCGGATGTCGGTCGTTTCGCTGCGATGAATCGTCTACGAAAGGCATCGCCGATCTCGGCGACAGTCTGCTCTCGTTGTGTACCACCGATCGTTGATGTAGAGGCGGCTGCAATGCCGACACCATCATCCGCAGATGGTGCCGGAAACTTCTGCTGTTCGGCACTGTCTGTCGCGTCGGTATTACTGGTAGTATCCGCAGAGGCTCCGTCCACGGGAGATGTGCTGCTCTCTTGGATTTTCTTCGTGGTACGTGTTACAGCATCGACACGGGTCGCTGGCTCTTCGCGATGGCCAGGAGTCTGGGACTCCGACGCGCCTTCATTCTGACGCTCCTGAGGACTGCTGTAGCGACCACGCTTTGGCTGCTCGAAAAGTCCACTCAGGCTCTGGAATCCGAATGCGGTGGCTAAGCGGTTCGCCGGCTCAGATTTGTTCTCTTCTGAGGGAGTGCCATTGTCGGCGTATGAATCACTTTTTGAAGAGTAGGTACGCGCTTGTGACCCAAACGAAGCGGGCTGAATAATGTGCAGTGGCACCCGTGACCAGGGCGAAGTCCTTGGCTGTCTAACAGGGACGTGCTGGGAAGGATTGCCGAAGAATGTAGGAGTTCCTGGCTTACCTGTATGCTGTCAGCGACAGTGCTTTCCTACGACAGTAGTGACGAGACAGATACGTGTTCGCATGAGGCCGTAAGCTTCGTCGATTCTTCTCATCGTCAATCATATCCTGCTAAAGCGCTGAATGTGACGCGAGCGACATCGAACATGCAAATAAGACTGAAGTTGAACCTACCCACCAATCAAAATCATGGGGCGGTTCTGCATGTTCTCAAGATCACCCATATCAGCATGTTTGGCAGCTTTTCGCTTGACTGCTGCGCCAATGACTTCAAGAAGCTGACGTTCCTTGGTCATCCATCCTTCATCACCATCAAGACGCAACTTTCCTCGCTCGGTATTCCTTCTGTCCAGCTCAATCTGTCGAATTGCTTCAAAGGCCTGCTCGTCCATTGGGTTCCCGGAATTGTCTGCTCGCAGGAGATCACGCAGACTGACTTCTGCATTTCCATGCAGACACACCTTCAAATTACCATCAGATGTGATGCGCAAACGATTGCAAGTGCCGCAAAAGTTGTGGGTCATGCTTGTGATGAAGCCCACGCGTCCCTTGAAACCAGGCACTTGCCACGTTTTTGACGTGTCATTCTTTGCATCTCGCAGACGCGAAAGTGTAGGGTATTGTCCTTTGATCAGGTCCACCATTTCTGCATACGGCAACATCTTTTTCTGCGCCCATTGGTTGCCGCCAAAAGGCATGTACTCAATAAAGCGCACCTCCAAATCCTGCTCCCGCGTCATCTCAACGAATTTGAGGATCTGATCGTCATTGATCCCTCGCATTGCAACGCAGTTGATCTTGAGCTTGATGCCTGCTCCCAGCTTGTTCATCTCTTGCACGCGATCAATGCTTTTCATGACGGCGTTGAAACCATTCCTTCGGGTTAGCAAAGGGAATTGCAGTGGGTCCAGAGTGTCCAAGCTGATGTTCACACCAGTCAGGCCGGCCTCGACCATTTCATCGAGCTTGCGATGGAGCGAGATGCCGTTTGTAGTCAGAGCCAATTCTTTCAACCCATTGCGTCGTAGACTGCCAATCTGTTGCATCAGAGGTACAATGTCCTTGCGCACTGTCGGTTCGCCTCCTGTCAAGCGGATCTTGTTCACACCCTGGTTGACAAAAAGTGCGCTCAAGTAGTAGATCTCGGGCGTAGTCAGAATTTCTCGGTCGGGCGACAGCTGGATGCCCTCGGAGGGCATGCAATATGTACATCGGAGATTACAACGCTCGGTCAAGGAAATGCGCAAGTAGTCGTGCTGGCGGTCGAAGTTGTCCGTGAGGAATTCCGAGAATGGCTTCGCGTCGCGCAGCTTCTCTTTCCGTGCTGGCTGGGAAGGCAACGACGGCGCGAGGGGAGGTATTCGCTGGTCGGCGGTGGGAAGGTCGTGGGATACGGCGGCAGTAGCAATGGGCCGTCTATTCAGTCGAGTCCATTGCGCCCTCTGCACAGCTCTGGGCAGGGCGCGCGGCCAAGTCGTTGTCGCCATGGAAGGCGCGAAAGATCATCTACAAGGGAAGAGAAACATTGCTCGAGCGATGCAAGAGAATCAAGTAGGTTAGGCGGAGGGTGAATCACAGAACATGCCGGCAGGATGGTGAATGACATCCAAAAACATGTCGTTCGCCTCTCGCCGGAATCGTTGTGCCAAGCGGAGAAGCGGAGGTGTGCGGGCAAAGCTGCTCTGCGCTCATTTGCACGACACGATACGACACGCTTCTCCTTCCGGTCATTCGCAGCGAGCTGCTGACTGATACTCCAGTCTTGCGCAGTACACGATCGACTGTAGGGCGTATCGACAACAAGACGCTGCTGCATCTGCCCAAGCCGAGCCACATGGGCACGACCTTTCAGCCAAGTAAGGAAAGGTCATCGAAGTCCAGTCGCCGCGTCAATTGAGACTTCCATCGGGTCCTCAATCTCATGCAAAGGCCAAAGCATACTGTTTCTGCTCCGCGAACACAACCGCACCGTACGTGAAGGTGCTCGGGATACTGGCCACAGCGTACTCACGACGACTCCTCTCAGCGCCTCTGCTGGTCGAGTCATCAAGGCAGTGACTGCATTTTGGCCTGCCGTTTCAAGCGTATTCAGAAGTGCTTCCCATCAGGCCCGGGGGACGCATGTCGAGCAGCTTTATGTGTGTCCGCCCACTTGTAGAGTGCTGCTACAGCTGGCCTTCATCATCAATGTGGACCTCGACAAGGCGCGAGACGAGGCTTCGGCAGCGGTACACTGAACTCGCCTGCGGGGTATCGACACGGCTCCATGATGGGCAACATCTAATCGTTCATTTTGGTAGGTCTGGTGCTTCCTTCGTTTCATTTTTGATTCTGATCATTCTGCGTTACGATCAAAATATTTCACTCTCACCATGACCAGCTTATCAACGAAGCTCGCCGAACGCCAGGCTGCTGGCAAGCCAATCCAGGTTGGACTGATTGGCGCTGGAAAGTTTGGCTCTATGTTGTGAGTAGAGCTTGAGGATGGAGATGTCATAATGGCTGAACACAAGAAAGCATTTCTCAATCACACCGAACTCCTGGTATGCGTCTCGCTGGTATCGCGGATTTGTCAGTCGAACGAGCGGTCGCCGCTCTGCAAAGGACTGGTTTTCCCAACGATCAATTCGATGAGACTGCTTCCTTGTCAGTCGAGGATGGCATCAAGGCCAATAAAGTCGCTATCACACAAGACTCTGCTGCTCTCATCGCAACACCCGGTATAGATGTCATTCTGGAGGTCACTGGCAGCCCAGCTGCTGGTATTCGGCATGCGCTGCTCTGCTGTGAGCACAAGAAGCATATTGTGATGATCAATGTGGAAGCGGACGTACTCGCTGGTCCTTTACTGGCTCGCAGAGCACGCGAAGCCGGCATAATCTATAGCATGGCGTACGGAGACCAACCCGCCTTGATCGCCGAACTGGTCGACTGGGCTCGGACTGCAGGCTTTGATGTCGTGTGCGCAGGAAAGGGCACAAAACATCTGCCTCAGTATCATCAATCGACTCCTGATACGGTCTGGGATCACTATGGTTTCACCAAAGAGCAACTGGCATCGGGGGACTTCAACCCTCAAATGTTCAACAGCTTTCTTGACGGCACGAAGTCGGCATTAGAGATGGCCGCTGTGGCGAATGGATGTGATCTCACACCTCCTGATAACGGCTTGTTGTTTCCGCCTTGCGGAACCCACGATCTACCACACGTCTTGCGGCCCAAGGCAGATGGTGGCCTGCTTGACAAGAAGGGCACAGTCGAAGTCGTCTCTTGTTTGGAAACAGACGGTCGTGCAACCCACAATGATCTGCGCTGGGGCGTTTATGTGATCATCGAGGCGCCTGGCGAGTATCAAAAAGAATGCTTCAAGCAGTATGGACTGCAGACTGATAGCACAGGCAAGGTAAATACACACCAAAAATCTCTTGCCCCTCTCTCTCGCTGATTCTTCGCAGTATGCCGTCCAATACAAACCGTACCATCTAATCGGGCTCGAGCTGGGTATATCAGTCGCTACAATCATGTGTCGAGGAGAGCCAACAGGTCAGACACGAACATGGGCCGGCGACGTAGTAGCCACTGCCAAGCGTGACCTTAAAGCAGGAGAGAGCCTAGATGGCGAGGGAGGTTTCATGGTCTACGGACGACTGATCCCTGCCGAAGCTTCGATGAAAATCGAAGGACTGCCTATAGGGCTCGCTCACGGCATTGTCCTAAAGAACGATGTCAAGCAGGGACAAGGTCTGAGCTGGAACGATGTCGAATACAGCGATAAGACCCAAGCAGTCGGTATCCGGAGGGAGATGGAAGCGCTCTTCAGGGAAGAATTCCAACAACAGAGACGTGGTACCACGAACGGTACAAATGGGACATAGGCTGTCAGGTTTGTCATTCGACCTCAGTTGCTTTGTAAGCTCAAATCGAGGAGTTACGCACGAGTTGCGGGTAAATATCACTAGTCCCGTGAAGCGTGCCATGTTCAAACTAGGGTTTCTTTTGGCGGAGGTGGTAAGACAGTCGACGCGATTGGTTGATTTTGGCAGACCATGATGCGGAATAAAGCAAGGCCGATCAACGGTCGTTCATCACTGCTACTAGTTGCACCTATGTTGTGTCAATTGTGGCTCAATGTCTCGTGTAGGTAGGAGGTACGCGAAGCAGAGAGTATAATGATTGTCAACAAACTTCAACAGGTCCGGGGTCAATCATCAGGGCTCTGGTGCCGAAAGTCCCTGACCGACTGAGCGGAATGTTTCTCGGATTCTACTGTATGCATACGAGGCATTGTGATAGACTGCAGCATCGGAAGTGCCAAGACCTAGAGCGCTGTGCGTCCAAGGCCCCCTAGACTTGTCTCGACATTTCACACAGCTCAAAGTTGCAACGCACGGCAACCATGGCTGCGACCTGGAAATGGAAGACGCAGGAGCCAGTCCAGTCAAAGCTTCCCCTAGAACCTAATATGCTCACCATGCAATGCGATGCGTATATATATAACTGTATGCAAGCACCCAACCATCACGGGAATTGCTTCTTCATAGCCTGACGCACTACTCAACCGCACGCCATGGCATTCTCCTTACAATTCCTTTCACTCGTAGCTTCGTTTACGCTGTTGCTCGGCTACCTCCTTTACCAGAAGCTACTGCCCAAGCCCATACCTGGCATTCCCTACAATAAGACCTCAGCACGTCGTCTGCTCGGAGATGTTACCGATGCTTTGGCACATTACGCAGAGACCGGCGAGGTAATTTCTTTCTTGTGTAGACGATGCGTCGAATTGGATTCTCCTGTTGCACAAGTGTTCATGCGACCTTTTGGTAAACCATGGGTTGTACTGGTCGACGGCCGGGAGTGAGTCGCAAACAAGACCATCGCCCCCAAAGACGTAGGATTTACTGACAATTGGTTATTGTGGCACCAGAGCGCAAGACATCATGACCAGACGGACGCGCGAGTTTGACAGGTCGGACTTCTTTCGAGACTTATTCATTTCCCTCACGCCCGTAGAACAAGGTGTTCTTCCCACCAACGATCAATGGCGTTTCAACCGCAAGCTCATGGCCGATGCCATGAAACCCGAGTTCTTAAACAACGTGGCAGCACACATGGTCCACGAAAACGTGTTACACCTGATCGATTTGTGGCAAGAGAAGGCTAGGTTGGCGCAAGGCCGTCCATTTAGTGCGTCCGAGGATCCTCAGATGTGTACAGTCGACACCATTTGGGCGGCGACATTTGGCTTCTCGCTCGAAACGAGCAAGACGTATGCGGATCAGTTGGCAAAAGTGCGAAGTATTGATCTGCCGCCAATCGACTCGGATGAGGTTGTGAAGATGCCTGCTGCGCACTTGCCAGAAATGTATCACCACGTGAAGCTGATAACCCAAAGTTCGGAGATAGCGATGACCAGTCCAATAGGAAGAAGACACCACTGTGAGCAGGTCGACTCACTCCAGCAAGTTTCTACTGACCACCGTGTCCAGGGTTCGCCGTTAACTTTTATCCTTCGATGCGCAAAGCGATCAAAGCAAGAGATAAAATGATCCATGCCAGGATCGAGCAGGCCTGGAAACTCTACGAAAATGACCAGAGCGGCGAAGGAGAGGCGCGTGTAAAGTGCGCACTGGATTTGATCGTAGAGCGAGAGACGGCGCTCGCCAGAAAAGAGGGACGGGCGCCTGATCGACACTCTCAGGTGCTGTTCGAAGAATTATGTGGTTTCCTAACCGCGGGCTTTGAAACCACTTCCACGACTGTGACCTGGGGCCTGAAATACCTGACGAAGCACCAGGACGTGCAAGCTAAGCTGCGAGAGAGCTTGGAGGTTGCGCATCAACAAGCCCGGGAAGAGGATCGTTCACCCTCCGCGGAAGAGATCGCGAAAATCGATTGTCCGTATCTGCGTACGTGCAGTGATTGACTTGGGAAGCGGGATTCCGATTGCTGACAGGGAGCAGAGGCTTTCATAGACGAAGTCATGCGACACAGTGGCATAGTGTCCGGGAATATGAGAGTGGCGACTATGGACGCGCCATTGCTTGGGCACATCATTCCCAAGGGTGTGGACGTCTTTATGCCAGTAAGTGGGTCGTACCTCCTCGGGAGCGCTCCTGACTGTTGAGCAGACTATCGGGCCAGGTATGCTCTCACCGGCCTTCCCTATAGACGAGGATAAACGCACCGCGACAAGTAGGGAATTCAAAGGCGATGCAGATCGATGGAACGAGCGCAAGGACATGGGAGAATTCCTCCCAAGTCGCTGGCTCATCACCGATGAGAAGGGTAGAGAGTCATTTGATGGACGGGCTGCTCCGTTACAGACCTTCGGTGCAGGCATCCGAGCATGCTATGGTAAGATCCAGCTCGCGACCGATGCTGCTCTTCTTGCCGGTATGATTTCGCTGACAATAGGTTACTAACAGGAAAGAGACTTGCGTATCTGAAAATGCGGCAGATCTACACTTTGATCGTCTGGCACTTTGAGCTTTTGCCTCTGCCAACGACACTGGATGACTTCAAAGGAAGGGATATCCTGACTCACGGTAGGCAATTGTAATTGCTATTCAGAGAAGCGAGCTAATATGCGTAGCTCCGCAGAATGTGAGGGTGAGGTTAGCACCAGTAGACCGGACTCAATGAGCTTTTGGAGCTGCAAAATGGTGTCGAGGCGTTCACGCACTCTCAACGCTCTGTTCGGGCTTTTGGTGGTCTGTCCAATCTCATGGGCTCACTCGGGTATTCGATCAAACGTGTGTTTGAATACTTCGCCATTATATGTTCTTTCCTGGCTCCCGCGGCAAATTGGGCGCAGCAACCTTTTCCCACAGGAGATGTTGCTGGCAGCTGAACTTTATATTCGGCGTCGAGTATTCTTGTTTCGGCTTGAAGACCAGCTCATCCAGAGACAATTCAATGGCGTTACCGTTGAGCCTTTCGTCAGCCAATATCGCGTCCACAGCCTTCAATGCTGTGTTGAGTGGTGTCAGCTGCTGCCGATCCCACAGGGCCGCAATATGCGCAGGCATTAGATTTGTCTCGACGATCGCAGGGCAAAGAGCATTAATGGTGATACGGTCCTTGATGTACACGGGAGCCAGTGAGCGGACCAGACCTATCAAGGCGTGCTTGGAAGCTGTGTAAAGGGGAATGCTGTGATTCGGGTACAGGCCAAGCATAGAGGACGTGACCACGATCCGTCCTCCAGTATTGTTGTTTTTCTCCGAAAAGAAATGCCGAGCTAAATGAATGCCTTGGATGACTGCATTCAGGTTCACGTCGAAGACACGAAGATCTATTGGCGCTGGAAGTCCGGTCTGTTGATCCATAGCGCTGTCTTTGTAAAGCGTGTCGGAGTCTCCAATTCCAGCATTCAGAAACACCAGATCAAGTCTACAACCTCCCCATTCCCAGGTCTTCAGGAAAGCATTGGCTTGAGCGTTGTAGTCCGAGACGTCGAGATGAATGCCCAAACAGTTGTCGCCTAGCCTAGCAGCCTGCTCTGTGGCACGTTCTTTCACGATGTCGGCAATGGCAACTCGGTAGCCGTAGAATTGTATCAGGTGCTCGACTACGGCAAGACCTATGCCACTTCCTCCGCCAGTAATGAATGCTACTGGCGAACTCATGTCTTTCGTTGTTTGTGCCTGGAAGGAACGGGGTTTGAAGCCGAATATTGGCAGATTGGTCTTTGTAAGATGCCGCACGTTCGTACTTGTTATGGTTTGTTCCTGTTTCGCGTTGAGGTGCCCACCAAGAATAGAGAACTGCGGGGACGAATAGCTCTGATCGCCTAAGGATGTGCAATGCCGAAGAGTCTGGCTGGATTGCCGAACTCATGGCCGGACCAACATCATGTGGACAGTCGTGCGCCTGTTGGGTCCGAACTGATCGATGCCGTCTCGTGTGGATTCAGCACCATAATCGGCGAGCTGGACTTTGGAATGCTCGCCGGCCAGATGAGCAGGCAAGAACGCGTCCTCGATCACATGCTGCTGAGTAGCAGGTCATCCTGCATACCCTTTGATGCTGCAGTTGCCAGAGAGTGATGTGAAGCGCACGACTACGCTGGCGGCACTCGTCGGTGGGAAACAGTGGAGGTGCTTCGCAGAGTCACAATCGGTGCAGCGAGGCGAGAGAAAGCACGAGCCGGTGGAGCTGAGTCCGTTCCCAGCCTGCCTCCTGCCTGACCAAGTCGAACACTCTGCAGACTGCCGCCTTCTTCACTCTGCTCTGCGAGGCGCCTCGACATCACTGATCAGCCGCGAGACAACAATGTACGAAGCGCGCCGAGCATTGGCTCTGGTCTCCGAACCTCAATGTCCCACTAACTACAGTCGGGCATGCCGCCCTTCGAGAGTCTGGACAGCCTGATGCACTTGGACTCCCGTCTCGCAAATGGCGTCTACGGATCGCACTGATTGCGACAGTTGGCCCAAGCTGATTTCATCACCTGTCCATTCTCCCGGTCCCGTGTATTGCGATTGATGCGGATCCGCAGTCGTGACTGGCCGCCCGTATCCACGCACTCTTTTGGGTGTGTGCCATCCTGTGTTCAAGATTCTGCTGGACAGACGCCACGTCAAGGAACAGTCTGGACACAGCTGTCCAGGCGTCAAGCGTGACCGCTCTCCGTCGCGTGGCCAATCTGGCGGCCGTCGGAAGAGTCCCGAGCCCATCCGGCCTGCTTCAGGTATTGATGCACGTCAACATCCTGGCATATCCTTGTCACATTGTCTTGACAACCCACTCCGGAGCGGATCGCAAGGACGGTGGCCAACTTCGACTCTGTGCAAGAGCCCGCTTTGTTCTTCAACCAGGTGTTCGAAGAGCTATAGGAAGTCGACGAGATCGAACATCGGCACCATATCGAATCGCTCGAACAGCTCATCCACCTGTGATGAGAGATTTATTACGTCTTGTCCACGCGGTCCTACCCTCGTCAAGGTGCATCTATGGAAGCATGCACAAATCCGCGACTGCAGGGCGATCTCTCAGCCCAATTCCGATGAGCCTCGTTGGGCGCCTGGGAGTGCCACGTAGGCCAGGCACCGTGCTCGCCGTGAGCACCGCTCTAAAGTCCTGCATTCTCAGTTCTTGGAGCTGTACAATTCCGTCCAAACCTTGCCTCTCACTTTCAAAGCCTTGACACGGTGCTCACAGCACACCGTGAAGCTCGAGATCACTCCAAGGCAGCACGATCCCAGCCCTCGATCTCCAGTTCTAGAATGTCTCTCAATCCCATTCCAGTCACTGAAGTGCCTCTTAAGCGCAAAGTCACCAAGAGCCGGGTGAGTACATAAATCCTCCAACATCCTTCACTTAAAAAGCATACGTTCCTGACTCGAGCACCAGCAAATACACAGAGGCGACAGTGACAGCAGTACATACACCACAGCGAGCGAGAACAGCAGAGACATGGCCACACAAACCACCGAGCCTATGCCGTCACCAAGGCTGAGCACAACTCACAACCCCGCCCGTATGTCGGGTGGTGCTGGCAGCGACAAGAGTGTATCGTTCGTACCAACCCCTCCAGCATCGCCGGATGAGAAATCTCGCGCTGAAGCAGAGCTCGTGCGAGACAAGAAGGACAAGACCGAGAAAGCCAAGAGACCTTCATTCAAGAGGAACTTGTCCTCTCTCTGGAAGGTCCTCGATCCACCTGAGTTGGCACATAACACCGGTGCCCTCCACAACCTGGTCAAAGCACAAGACGAGAACCACAAGAGGAACTACAGCGCTGATAGCACGACTCTGGTGGAGACTATCACTCATACCCGACAGCACAAGCAGCGCTGAACCTAATGAGTCTTTCCTGAGTCTGTCGAGCATGTGCATGACTTCTTTTTGTTGCGTCTGGAGCAAGCGTGGGAGGGCAGGATTCGGGTTCATCTTTAGTGTCTGCACGATTTAACGCACGCATTGTTTCTCCTTGTGTCTTTCAAAAGCTCGAGCAGGTTCAGCTTTCCTCTTACGGCAGCATGGAGAGTATTCGGCATTACTAGCAACTTTAATTACAACGATTATCGAGTGTTGTTCTCATCAGTGCCCCAAATTCTCAATGATGTTGCAAACTTTGAGCAGCGTGACATAGTAAATGCGTTCGAGGCGATCGCCCTGCAGTTTTAGCACACCTTCATGATTCAATAGATGCGCCTCTTTTCTTTCTGCTCTTGTTCTGCCTTCTGCGTTTATTCCGACGAGCAAGTTTCGTCTTGCCGTTGGAATCTGTAGCTCGAATGCTTCTGTCTTGATGTTGAACACTTTTCCCTTTGCGTAGCTTGACTTGAGAGTTGAGGAGCTGCTGTCTGCCTGACAGTTCCGTCTTCGGGGCGAGTGCAATGAGCTGCTTCTTGGAGATCCTCCCTTTCGTTATCTTGTCTTGTCCGTGCTGTCCACGAGACTTCTTCGCGGCCGGTGGAGTTTTGAGAATGCCTTTGCTTCTGAACGGGCTCAGCGCTTGAACCGGTACTGGTTTCTCTCTCACCTCCGTCTTCATGGCAATTGCGCCGAAAGGAATTTGCGAGATCTTTGGTGGCTTTCGCTGCTCTACCTTCATTGCGATTCCACCAAATGGCTTTTGCGAGATTTGCGATAGCTTTTGCTGCTTCTTTGATTTCTTGATGTGAGAATGGACCGAAGGCTCGGCCACCAGCATTGCTTTGCTCTTCTCCAGCTCGAGCTGCTCTGGTCGTCTACACTGCACTTCTTTCCCAATTGATACCAGTTGTCCAACCCCCTTGCGGTTGCCATCAATCTTGGCTTCGAAGTGCTTGTCATCCTCGCTGGTCTCAAGCTCAGAATCCACATTGCCGTCGTACTCATTGGATCGCAGCCATTGCGTGCCTGCTTCGCGTGCTGCGAGAATTTGATCGCGCTGTTGATCGGGCTTCAGTTCTGGCGGCATCTTCTCAATCACTGGTTCTCCTTCTCCGCCTTCAATTAGATTCTCTCCGATCCACGTTTCGCGATTCCCGTGACTGGCTTGGTGATCATCGTCCTCCAGCTTCGAGTACATTTCAATAGCCGCAGCAAGGATGCCGTCAACTTCAATAGCTGGCTGATCTGCAGGTGAGTCTTGTGTTTGTGCTTCAAGTGACTTCCATTTCTGCATCACTTGCTTGCACTCGTCCCATCGCCGTTTCATTTCCTTCATGGAAGGTGCGGTTGTGCCTGCAACTTTAGCGCCATTTCCGCATGCCGTTCGCTTCACTTTCGCCTCAGCTGCAGCTTCATCGTCCAAGTCAGAGCTTTCATCGCCAGAACTGATTACAATGATCTCAATTGCTTGCTCGGCGTGCTTCACTGGTGACGCGAAGCTCTGCGCTTTGGCACAGTTGCCGGCAACTGTATTGTCTTCTGCTTCAGAACTCGACGAACTGTCAGAGCTGATATCAGGACTAGTGTCTAGCCACTTCATGAGCCGGGCAGCCCTTGATGCTGTACACTCCATATTCTGCTATTCTCTGTGGTAAGAACGACATACTCAACTGAATTTCAAAGAGCAATCGAGTACGAGATTGCACATACAAGGTTGTGAAGCTCCCATGCATGGTGCAGGGTTGTAAAAGAAAAGAGGTGTAAAGCACTGATGTTGAGAGGCGCGTAGAATCTGCAGTCTCTCTGTGCATACTGACAGATTCTACTCTTCATGGCTCAGTGCAGGGTCAACAGACTGCACTATCGTTCGTGAAGTCATTAGCTCAATATCTGTTGAGCATAGCGCAACATGCGCATCGGCGTGCTGAGCAGCGCCATCTACTCTTCCATCTTGGTATCTGCGCCACCCTCGACGACTTCCGCAGCTTCAGCAACATGGGCCGCGTTGTCCGCAAAGACTCCCTCCTTGACAACGGAGGCCATGAGGCCCATCTTCTCCTCACTGGCAATCTTCTCAGCTGCCTTGACCAACTTTGCCATCTGCTCATCTCCCTTGCCCTTCTTAGACGGCGCGAGAGAGGCGTTGAATGTCTTTGTGCCTCCGTGCATCTGCTTGGTCTTTGCAGCCAAATCCGCGATCTGGTTAGTAACATAGTCGTGGTTGGTCTCCAGAGGCGTCGATGACAGGGTCTGCACCCAATACTTGTTCCAAAGTGCTTCGAGCAGCTTATTGTCCAGAGTCGACTTGAAGTGTGTCACCTCGAGTGGATAGTATCTGTTTGCGTGGGCGCCAAAATCCTGCGCTTTTGCCATGGGTACGGCAGCCATGCCTTCAGCAGAAGACGCCTGACCTTCCGGCTTGTAGCCCTCCGGATATGTTCGAAAAGCTCCGATCTCCACCTTGCCCGAGCTGATCGTCCGATGCGGATCGATGACGACTGCCAGGAATGGATCGGTATAGGTCTGGTAGTTGAATTGAGTCGTCACGTCGATACCAGAAAGCCAGCAGCCGTACCCAGGGTGGCTGTGGTACCATCCCACGGAGTTCTCCTGTTGCCCTGCCGCGCGCGACTTCTCGAGGAAATTGACAATGTACTCGTTCGCCTCGTCACCCGCGTTGACCCGCGTTTCTGTCCCTTCTACGGGCAGGCGCATCGCGTCTGTGACGATGAACGTCTCGTGCTCGACATAGCCCAGCATCAAGCCCATGACCTCAATGTCGCCTCCTGATCGTGCATGCATGACCATCTTCACCAGGGCCATTGACGATATGCGCACATGTTTGAAGTGATGCGGGTCTGAACGCCATGGTCTTGCCTCGTTGATCTTCTTCTGCTCGGCCGAGTCGTAGTTGTAGAGGGCGTCGCGGGTGGGATCGATGAGCTTGACAGCATTGGCCGTGTCTGCGAGAGCGTCAGTGGGCTATCGACTTTGGATGTACACAAGGTCATGGCTTACCAAAGGCGGCGGCGGTGCTGTCCATGATGCAGCAAGGTCAGAAAGAGCAGCGAACTGACAAGAGAAGAGCAGAAAGCGGCCACTACTGGGCGCAGATGGTCATACTTGGCCTGCGATCAAGTGTCTAAGCGGATTTGTAGCTGTGGTCGATGTTCTGCGCCTTCGTTTGCTGCTGAGCGGGACGTGCCACACTTTCGCAGCCGAGTAATACACCGGCGAGCGTTTTGTATCAACTGGTGCGGGCAGAACTGGTCAGCGGAGATGATGGATGGCGAAGATGATGATACAGCGATAGCGACGCCCAGGTGGGGACCTTTCAAGCTGTAAAGCAGTTTTGAGTTTGGGCCGCTGCTCCGCGTCCAAGGCGCGCTTCCTCGATCGCGTCACTGACACGCTCTCGTGTTCTCTCCCACTCACCACTCCCATCCCATCACCACACCCTCCGAAATGCCTGGCGTCCTCACTCAGTCGCCGGCCAAGGTTCCGAGCAAGCGTGTGTTGCAGGACAGCACAGCTCTTCGCCGCAACCAGCAAGTTTCACCGAATAAGAAACGCAAGCTCGAGGATGCAAAGCCTCAGTTCAAGCGTCCGGGACCAAGAGGAAAGAATGGCGTCGGATCGAGCCAACCGAAGAGCCAGTTCGAGGAGGAGGTTTTGGAGAAACTGACACAAGATATTGATGCTCTGAAGCACAACAATGCCGAGAAAGACCAGCAATGGGCACGACCAAGTCTAGATGACTTTAATGAGAAGACCGACACGTTGACCTTCCAGAACATTGATGTTGAGGAAGGCACGCTGCATGGAGGCAAGACAACTGTCAAACTGTTTGGCGTAACAGAAGAGGGTCATTCCGTGCTGCTGCACGTCACCGACTTCCTGCACTACCTCTATGTAGCGGCACCCATCTCATTCACCAAGAATGACTGCGAGCCGTTCAAGGTCTTCCTGGAGTCGACATTGGCACAACATTCTGCTGCCATCCACTCGGTGCAGATGGTGCTTAGAGAAAACATGTTTGGATTTCAAGGCAATACCAAGAGCCCCTACCTCAAGATCACCGTTACAGATCCCAAATACATCAGCAGATTACGAACCGCCATACAAACCGGGAATGCCAACTACAAAGGACTCTGGAAGTCGGCAGAGGGCGGCATCCTGACTTTTGACAACATTCAGTATACACTCCGATTCATGATCGACACATCTGTGGCTGGAATGTCTTGGGTCGGTGTCAACTCTGGCAAATACCATATGATTCCGCAACGAGATCGACAATCACATTGTCAAATCGAAGCATACTGCCATTACCGAGACATCATTGCGCACCCCGTCGATGGCGAGTGGTCCAAAATGGCACCTTTGCGGGTGCTCAGTTTCGACATCGAATGCGCCGGACGGAAAGGTGTCTTTCCAGAGGCGAATGTCGATCCTGTAATCCAGATTGCTAATGTGGTGACGAGATATGGTGAAGAAAAGCCATTCGTTCGGAATGTCTTTTGTATGGACACTGTCAGCAGTATCGTGAACACACAGCTCTTCGAGTTCGACAACGAAGAGAAAATGTTGATGGCCTGGCGAGATTTCCTGGAAGAGGTCGATCCGGATGTGATCATTGGGTACAACATCGCCAACTTCGACTTCCCCTACCTCCTCGATCGCGCAGCACATCTCAAAGTAGGCCGCTTCCCATTCTGGTCACGCCTGAAAAACGTGAAGTCTGTAGCAAAAGACACCAATTTCGCGAGTAAGCAGATGGGCAACCGAGATTCGAAAGCCACGAATACGAACGGCAGATTGCAACTTGACTTGCTCCAGCTTGTTCAGAGAGACTATCAGCTCCGAAGCTACACTCTCAATTCAGTATCGGCACATTTCCTCAAGGAACAAAAAGAAGATGTGCACCATACTATGATCACGGAGCTGTACAACGGAACACCGGAATCGAGGCGCAGACTGGCAGTGTATTGTCTAAAGGATGCCTTCTTACCCCAGAGGCTGATGGACAAGTTGATGTGCCTAACCAATTACACAGAAATGGCAAGAGTCACGGGAGTTCCTTTCAATTTCCTGCTTTCGAAAGGTCAGCAGGTCAAATTCATCAGCCAGCTGTTCCGAAAAGCGCTCGAGCAACAGCTGGTGGTCCCGGATCTCAAGTCTGAAGGATCAGACGAGCAGTATGAAGGTGCGACCGTCATTGAACCGACCAGAGGATACTACGACGTACCGGTAGCAACGCTCGATTTCGCCTCGCTGTATCCGAGTATCATGCAGGCTCACAACCTCTGCTATACCACTCTTCTAAACAAGACTGCCGTTGAGAAGATGAACCTCAAAAAGGATGAGGACTATATCGTCACGCCGAATGGGGATCTCTTCTGCACCACCAAAGTCCGGAAAGGACTTCTATCACAAATTCTTGAGGAGCTTCTCGGAGCGAGAAAGCGTGCGAAGAAAGAATTGGCAGTCGAAACAGATCCGTTCAAGAAAGCTGTGCTAAACGGTCGTCAGCTGGCATTGAAGATCAGCGCGAACTCTGTCTATGGGCTGACAGGAGCGACGGTTGGCAAGCTGCCCTGTCTGGCTATTGCCAGTAGTACCACATCATACGGACGTCAAATGATTGAAAAGACCAAGGAGGAAGTCGAAGCCAGATACACCATCGCAAACGGTTATAGCCATGATGCTCAAGTTATCTATGGAGACACGGATTCTGTCATGGTGAAGTTTGGACCCAATGACCTCGCCAAAGCCATGGAGCTGGGAAATGACGCGGCAGACTATGTTTCGAGCAAATTCATCAAGCCCATCAAGCTCGAGTTCGAAAAAGTGTACTATCCTTATCTTCTCATCAACAAGAAGCGCTACGCAGGCCTGTACTGGACGAAGCCAGAAAAGTGGGACAAGATGGATACCAAAGGTATCGAGACCGTTCGCCGAGACAATTGCCGCTTAGTCCAGAATCTCATCGAAACAAGCTTGAAGATGCTGCTCATCGATCAAGACGTCCAGGGTGCTCAGGAGTAAGTTTTTGACTTTGCCTTCCTCCTTTTGATGTGCAGAAGCTCTGGCAGGGTCTGTTCCCGAGCCCATCCGATGCCACACAACAACACAACTACAGTTTGCACAATTGCTAATTTTGTCCGTATAGTTATGTCAAGGATACCATTTCCGAGCTTCTGCAGGGTCGCATCGATCTTTCGAACCTCGTCATCACAAAAGCTTTGACGAAGACAGATTATGCCTCCAAGCAAGCACATACGGAACTCGCCGAGCGCATGCGGAAGCGGGATGCCGGTTCAGCGCCTGCGCTCGGTGATCGAGTGGCGTATGTCATGGTGAAAGGAGCTGCTGGTTCCAAAGGCTACGAGAAATCGGAAGACCCCATGTTCGTGCTCGAGAACAACTTGCCCATTGATACGAAGTACTACCTGGACAACCAACTCGCGAAGCCCTTGGGACGTATCTTCGAACCCATTCTCGGCGAGAAGAAGGCAGCCTCGCTCCTCACGGGAGAGCACACTCGTTCAGTCACAGTTTCGGCGCCGACAATGGGTGGGCTCATGAAATTTGCCAAGAAGACCGAGACGTGTTTGGGTTGCAAGAAACCCTTGACATCAAAAGAAGAGAGTGGCGGTGCGGTCGGAGCTGAGTGCCGACCGCGCTTTGGAGAATTGTATCAGCGAAGCTTAGCCAAAACGGCAGAGCTTGAAGTGCGATTTGCGAGACTCTGGACGCAATGCCAGAGATGTCAGGGAAGTATGCACAACGAGGTCATTTGCTCGAGTCGCGATTGTCCGATCTTTTACATGCGTATGAAGGCAAAGAAGGACGTCGAGGATGCGGAGAAGGAGATTGAGCGATTCGATCGAGACGCTACGCTGTGGTGAGGAGGCAGCAGCCGATTGACTGCCAAGGTTTGACGAGAAGGACGGCAGAGGAAGTTTACAGCATGCACGGACTTTGCGCCGTTGTTGACACCTGATGATCTTTTTTCAAACAGCTGATTGCGCAAGGCTCGTGAAAGAATGGGATGGTATCTCAGTGACTTGAGGCTGACGGGTGGCAAGCTTCATCGCAGGATCGAAGGCTATAATGCATTGTCGGGTGGCGTGCAACGACGATGGTGGCGGTGCTCTGTATCATGATCTTCCAAGAAAGTGTAATGCCAGGCATCTTTGAAGTTTAGTACAAGCATTGCCCCGTTTCTGGCTTTTACGTTCTCTGTACCGTTTCCGACACCTGTCAAACCAGCTCTCGCCAACTGCTGTCAAAAACTGGTCAATTAGGCGCGACATGTTTGATATCTGTAGCAGCGATGGGGTATCAAGTCAGTATTCGTGGTAGCTAGGCATCTCCGACAGTGCTTTATGTCGTGAGTTGGATATGTCCATATTGATTGGATCGCGCTGACTACGATCGATTCTCGTTTCGTCATGCCGCAACTTGTCCGCAGTGCTGGTGTCAAGTTGGTTGAAGATTCAGCATTGGCCAGTACTTGCTTCGTGCACGAGTCTTGTTGTTGGGATAGCCATATCTGCGCATTTGAGTTCTATGCGAGGGTGTTGCCTTCTGTCAATCTCGTTCAAGCATTGCTTGGCAATGCGACATAGTTGCACAGACAGAGCATACAGCAGTAACGTTCAAAACGCCAAAGCATGTTTTGATCAGTACAGTTTCATCGTCATCGTTGACTTCTGTCCTGCAGCGGTCAACGCGTGTTTGAACCTTCCTCTCGGGTGGTTTGAAGTCTTGGAGAGCGTTAAGATCGACAAGACCCTTGGTGCGTCGAAAAGCAGTCAGGTGAGGTGGGCGGGCCGACACCCCTATTATGGGCAGATCAACGATATCCAGGCCTGAATACCTCGCCCTCACAACTCATTCCAGGATGTCACACACGAGTTGTCTCGATGAGGAGGCTGAGGCCAGTGCTATGTCCACTGTCTCTGACGGCGGCAGCTGCTGTTTGTGTAGAAGTCGTTGAGAAATACCCGTTCCGACCTGTGGCATGTCACAGTCAGCGGGCCTGTATCGGCCCCCACAGCAAGTGTTTGAGCCGCACGAGACGTTGACTCGCACAATAGAAATGCTGAAGCGAAGAGAACTTTGACTTGGCATGTGCCATCTGAGCTGCAGGTAAGCAAAAAGCTTCCGCATGTTTCGACCGCACAGGACCTCCTCCGCTTGACTGACATGTTGGACTCTGTTGGTTGACGTGAGCCGTGTGCCACCTGCTCGGGTTGTCGATGGCATTGTCGGGAGCGTCAGCAATGGAGCCGTGATGAGCATGGTCTGTCCTCTGGCTGCTCCAGGTCGTTCTCAGACTGCGGCGGTATCCGATCAGTGAACTAGGCGACGTTGATCCAGCAGCTCGACGGGTCGTGCACTGGGTCACATGGGAGCGGGACGAGAAACCAAGAAAGCTGGGAAAGAAAAGCCTTAAGTCGGAGTCGAACGCGGCTGTCTAATAGGGAAGGAGCCAATCCATGTCGGGTGCCAGAAATAGTGCACATGTGATGTCAGATAGTACCATTCCCCCGCGGCTGCGTACATGTAGCTCGTGTTCGTTGCTGCTCCTGCTGTAGCGGACAGCGAAGGCAGGGTCGCTGTCTACGCTTGTTGCTGCAGTCGCTGAGCACGCGTGTTTTTTGCTCGCCGTGTTCCCGCATGTGCGGGTAAGCTTTCTGCAGGTACAAAATCAAAGGCACGTCGGCACCAGGATCGCTCTGCTGCAGCAGCACCTCAAAACCCCCGATCGCCAGCGATTGGCTGAGCATCCTGGTCCGAAGGGCTCGGTCGGCACAGCAAGTCAGAAAGCAGAATGCCTCCTGAGACGCACAGCAGCACGTCTGGGTGGCATCGTGTCGAGGCCAGCGGAACGAGAAGCGCCCACGGCGCGAGAGGGCGCTGTGTACCGGCCGTCGTCGCCATGAGCCAGCGACGGCCTCACGCGCAGCCTGCGCTGGCCAGGTCTGGACAGAAGAGCAACAACCGCCGCTCAACGCACAACGTCGCGACGTGTTGCTCGCGCAGGTGGCGCCTGATAGGTCCGCGCCGCGTTGGCGTTGTGCGCGATACAAGACCGGGGACGTTCCGCTAGGCTTCTTTGAGACCGCCGAGTCTCGGAGTTGCAACCTGTATCTTGATTGTGTATTGGACTCGAAGAGGCTAGCCCGGAGCCTGTCAAGGGCCGTAGTTCATAGAAAGCATGTAAAAGACCAAGAACATGCTTTGCAAGAGCGGTGCATTAATCCGAAGGGTTGCACAGTCCCTCCACACTGTCGATATCGACCAAATCCGGCTGATCCTAGCCACACTCCACGGCCATCAGCCGATCTTCCCTGGACTGGGAGCAGGCAAGATCCATAGAATTGCCGCAGTCGGACTGGTCTTCTGTGAGACAAGTCTATCAAAGAAACTCAGCAGAGCCGCTCGCGACAACCATGCAGCGTGCCGCAGGACGGCGAGGCAGGCGTCGCCCACGCGCGCAGCCAGACGCGTCGACGGCGGGCGTCCCTATGTGTACTGTACTGTGTGCAGCAATCGCGGTAGTGCGCGTTGCAAGACCTATGGATCGGGGGCGCCTGGCGAAAAGGATGGATGCTAAGCGTCGTCTTTGACTGGTTGGTGGATCTGCAGCAGCGCAGGGGGGTTGCGGCTGGTCAATGCGCACGGGGCCGTCTCACAGCGCTCCCTAGCAGGCAGGAAGGAAGAGGGTGAGCACTGAGCACGCTCTCTGCTCCACTCGCGTCTAACACTGCCCGTCCTGTGATTTATCCACCTCCGCCGCCCGCCCTCCTATCGTCAGCATCATTGTCCCGTGCAAAGCTCGCCATCACTCTTTCTGGCGCTTTGTTTCTCTGCTTCCTATTCCACTCTGTCCACTTTTGTCCCGCCTACTGGCGCCGTCGTTCATTACTTACTCTTTACCAACTACTCTACCTTCTTTTACTTGCTGTTGCGCCAGGAGGCTCGGATCACCGGCATCAGCGACCTCGACGAGCGACGAACGACACATCGACGCGAAGAGGTCCATTGGCAGCGCTATCTGCTTCCGCCTGATTCTACGACGACCCCTGTGCGCGCTCACCGCACTGCATCCTTTCCACACGGCCAGTGGCTCACCTTTACCCACCTGTCCGCGCACCTCCCACGCGCCGGACGACGATTTTGAGATCGGTCCTCCACCGACTACCCAGGCTGTGCCACGAAGAGACGACCTCAATCTTTACCCACATCTCCCTCAGCGGCCGCGAACATGGCCGACGTAATGCCTCCTCCGCCTCCCGCGCACCAGGCACAAACACCCCAGGACACGAAGTCCAGCATGGCCTCATCCACATCTCCGGAAAGCGTGCAGCGCAGTAATTCGGTCAGCAACAGCGCGTCCCGCCGCCCGCCGCGGAAAAGCACCCTCACCCAGCAACAGAAGAACCAGAAGCGTCAACGAGCAACACAGGACCAGCTAATGACGCTGGAGGTTGAATTCAATAAGAACCCCACGCCAACTGCGCTTGTCAGAGAGCGGATAGCACAGGAAATCAACATGACCGAGCGTTCGGTCCAGATCTGGTTCCAAAACAGGTAGGACGCGACTCACAGCATACAGATCGGGGAAACGCGCTAACGTGCCACAGACGCGCGAAGATCAAGAACATCGCGAAACGGAGCATTGAGAGCGGGGAGGACTGTGACAGCATACCCGAATCCATGCGCCAGTATCTTGCTATGCAAGCATACGGGCCCGGTAAAGGCCTCCCGGCCAACATGCTCGGCCGTGGCCCTGGATTTGGTCACTTCGGCGGCAATGGTGGGCTAATGCTCAACCACGATCAATCTTCCAGCAAAGTTGTCATCCAACATTTCCACTGCCGCTCGTTATCCATTGGAACATGGCGACGAGTCGGTCAGAGCACAATGGATCTTGTCATCTTTTACTCACCTGACAAAGCGTGCGTCACGTATTACATCAACAACGATTCAGCAGGATACAAGATCGAGTATCCATTTGCATGGATCAAGAACATCACGCTGGAGCAGGGCGACGTGCTAGCAGCTGCCGAGGGTGCATCCCAGAGGTCGGGTGGGCTCATAATCGAGCTTAATCGACCCCCGAAATTCTACATGGACAGCTCCGGAAGCGGTGGCTTCTACGAGTGCGGCGACTTCACCGAGGACCAGCAGGCTAGCCAGGTGATGGTTCACCATCTCGGAGGACCCTCGAAAGTGCTCAGTGGGCAGCTTGCGAAGCTGGTCTCACTCGAAGCATACCAGAATCGACACAACATCTTCGACCCCAACGCATTCGCAGTATCCGCGCCTGTCTCTCCCATGGGCCGCCCAGCGAGTCAGCCTAACCACATGATGCACCCACACACCGGGATGCACCTGTTTCCTCCACAAGATCCTCATGCAGGCATGATGGGCCCTCCAGGTCCTCGCGGCCACAAGCGCCAACGTAGCCGGTCTGTTCCTGCTGCTATCGACTTTAACATGTTCCGAACTGGTCAGATGCCAATGCCCTCATTCCTGATTCAGGAAGAAAACCAGCCCGCGCACGTTCCTATGCAAGACCCGAATATCTTCGCGCCTGTGCCCCAGCACCAGATTCCACAAGGATTCGCTGGCGGTGCTGGCCCACAGCACCTGAGCATCGATACCTCTCAGAGCTACAACAGTATGGGCATGCAATTCAACGGTTCCGTCTCCGCAACGACTGCCAACTCACCAAGTGAATTCGGGACCCCCGGCTTCTTCACGCAGGCTCCACCTGCGGAAGCCCTGCAGCCCACACAGTTCAATCCACACATGAATAATGGATTCTTGACCGTCGACTCGGGACACATGCTCGGTACTAGCACAACGCCCCTCTCAATGACGAGCCATGGAGACCCAGTCATCGCCGACCACTCACCGCCGTTGAATGGAATGGGACGAAGTCAAAGTGCTGATCTGTTTGGAACGCCTAACGAAAACGCACAGCTTGGCAGCGATGACCTGTACTTGTCGGAGTCCTTCAACAAGCAGATCGCCCTTCCATTCCGCAGTCCGATGGCAGAGGATGCCTTTCAATCGCCCATGCCGGATGGCATGTTCAACTTTCAGTCACCGCCATCGAACAGTCAGGACGCAAACATGCAAATGAACGGCCAACAGCAGATGAACTATCAGAGCCCTCCACAGCATGAAGGCTCCAATTACCAGTCGCCTGCTGCACAGCACCAGGACAGCGGAGTCTCGTTCTCGACGCCATCGCATGTGCCTCAAGACCAAGCAGCGATGTTCCATACTCCCGGTGACACCGGAATGCTTTATAACGACGCGAAGATGTACACCAGCCCTGGTCAGATGCAACAGGTACCGGACGAGCAGCAAATGTTCCAGCATCAAAGTCCCGGCAACGGATTTGACATGCAAAATCAGCAGATGTTTGGCTTCGTTGATCCAAACCACCTCGGACAGCAGCAATGAGCGACGCCGGAGGCTTGCTCTGAAGACAGAGACCGACACTGGACGATTACGACAAGTGCCTCACGCAGGCCACATGCATACGGCCGAAGCTTACCGATTGGCGTTTGAGAATTCTAATTCATAATTTACCCGACTCTTCTGTGTGGATGCTTTTGCAAAGCTTTTTGGGGTGTCTTTTGAGTTGACAAACAACTACATGGGGAAGCGAAAACTGGCGCTGGCTTCTTACGAAATCTCTAATTTTTAGTACGGCGTTCAACACGGATGCCGCTGTGCGAGCGATAAGTGGATCACTGCGAAAAAAAACAGGATCTACATCTAACGAGGGAGCAACTCGGAAACAACTTTTTTTATTGTGTTTTTTTTTCGCGCGGGATGGGGGGAATACCAGGATGTGAGGACGGCTGCCCACTAAAGTTGGATACCCACGGGAGAAGGATGGAGAAAGGGAACAAGTGATTAGGATGGAGTCTACAAACATTGCAAGAGCTTTTGCTTTGACAAAGTATGAATTTGCACTTTTGAAGCGCCGTTTGTTGGAGAGAGAGAAAGGGTTCATTGGTTATTGCTGCTGCTGCGTAGTACTCGTTGGGCCAGTGTGTGCATATTGCCTCTCGCTCCCATGCTGGAAATGGTAGCGATGATGGATTGAGAAAAAAAGCACTGAGCTTCAAATGTATGGAACAACTTTGCCGCCGAACACACACGAGTTTCATGACTTTTTTCCTTTTTTTTTCTCCTGTCTTTTGTGAGTGGTGCTACATTGCGCTTGAGAGGGCGATTCCGTGGCACTGAAGTCTATTTCGACACATCACAACGATCGGATACACAGTTTTTGACAACGGCTGGGTACCATGGATTTCCCGAAACGGTTGACCTGTCCATCAAACGTGACACAGACCCTTTCGTGAACGGAGAGAGTTGTACCTCTGGACTACTCTCTTTGGGGGCTCGTGTTGGTATCGCGTTCGATAGATCAGTTTCGTCCTCCATGGTATGTGTCCGCGCTAGCTACAAGATTACAAACATCGGTAAATAGTCGAGGCAAGGTATCCTCGAAGAGACAGGATCACGCGGTAGCCCTTCACAAAAAGCTAACAGACCTGCTTTGAAACGATCTGGCCGGCCTCTCCACATACGTTCTTCCATCAGCACGTGTCCTTTCGTTGGACGCTGCAGCCCCTAGCGGGTGCTTCTGCTCGAAAGCAGGTCAAGTCAATCACATCGCCCACTACACTCATGCTCTGTGTGAGAATGTGGCATGGCTTTTGCTGCAATCCCAACAGCTGCCTTCCCCAAACATGAGGGCAGTTTAGGAAAGTCTCCACTTGATCTGTCTATGCTCCAGGGCTACCTTGAAGAGTCTATAGGTACGAGCAGTAGGCTTTGTGTTCTGCGAATCCTTCATCTGAGTGACTTTTCGAGAAGCAATTTCGAAAAGAGCATAAAATGTGGAGGCTGGCGGACTGAGAATAGATTACGAGCAGCACCTGAAAGTACTTTAGTTGTATGCAAGCCCTTCAATTTTCTTTCTGAGATTCTGTTCATCTCTCTAGCTTTAACTTAGCTAGTGCGTTTCTGCCCATTGCTTGTAGAATTCCAAACTCTCTGGGTTCGCCACACTGGTACTCGTTTTAATGTTCAAACCACACAGGATCTGCTTAACAGACTTCTCGATCTTCTTGCCGTTCGTGGTTACAGGGATATCAGGACACTCATCGACAACGCCCGGCACATGTCTTGCGGACAGCTCTTTCCGAATGGTCGTCCTGATGCTTTCGACAAGATCCGCGTCGAGCGTTCCAATCTCTTTCAACTTTAGGAAAAGCACAACCGTCTCGTCATCGTCCGTCTCCCGTCTCCTTCCAATCGCCAGCGCATCTTCGACTTTGTCTGGGAAGTGCTTCAGGAGTACATTGTAAAGCTCTGCTGAGCCGAACCGCACCCCACTGGGTTTGAGAACTCCGTCTGATCGTCCAAGCATGATTAAACCACCTGTTTCTGGATTGAATCGGATGAAGTCGCCATGGTGCCACACTCCTTCGAACTCCTCAAAGTAGCTCGCTTTGTACTTGGCTTGTCCCTCATCGCCTTTCCAGAACATGACCGGCTGGCATGGGAAGGCTCTTGTGCAAACCAAATCTCCAGGCTCGCCTGTCTGAGATACATCTTTTCCGCTGTAATCCCAGGCTTGGATGGCCATTCCTAGGCCCAAGACTTGAATCTCGCCTGTGTATACGGGATGAAGTGGACATGGCGCACCGAACAAGGAAATGATGTCCGTTCCTCCTGTGATCGATCCGAGGTTGATTGCTCCGAAGGCACGATATACGTATTGGAATGTGCTTGGTGCCAGTGGGGAGCCCGTGGAGTATATAGCTTTGAGTGTCTTCAGAGTTACGCCGGCCTCGCGCGGTATGACATTCCGCTGCTCGAGGACGGAGAGGTACTTTGCGCTGGTTCCGAACTGAGTGATTCCGACTTCATCGATAAGTTTGGGCATGGCATAATCGTCTTTGACACTCTTCCCTTCGGGATCGCGGTATTGGAATGGACTCCCGTCATACAACACCAGGGTTGCTCCCGAAGCCAGACCAGATACCAGCCAGTGCCACATCATCCAAGTACATGTCGTGAAGTAGAATAGTCTGTCGCCCGGTCTGATGTCGGATTGCAGAATGTGCTCTTTCTTGTGCTGCAGCAACGTGCCGATTGCGCCATGAACAATGCATTTAGGTGCACCTGTCGTTCCGCTTGAATACAATATGTACACCGGTGCATCAGGCTCTAGTTGCTCGAAGTGGAGTGTCTTCAAATCTGACTCCTGTGATGCAAAGCTGTCGTATGTTTGAACCTTGGCCTGGAGCTCGCTGTCTAGGCCCTCGATCTCGCTTCCCATACTCTGTACAGTATCGAACACTACAATGCCTTTCAATGTTGGCAGACCCTCCATAATACCCTTCACCTTTGGTAGAACGGGATGTGTCTTGGCATTGTACATCACAGCATTATCAGTGAAGAGTAACACAGGCTCAATCTGTACCATTCGGTCGAGAACAGCACTGACACCTGTGTCGGGACTCACGGCAGTCCAAATAGCTCCCAATGAGGTTGCAGCCAGGCTTGCCACGAGCGCATTCGTGTGATTTGCGACGTAGCCTCCCACGCGATCACCAGTTTTCAACCCAAGAGCTCGCATGCCACTTTGGCATTTCCGCACTCGTTCCCGTAGCTCTTTCCAGCTTACGTTCTCGCGTGTCGTCTCGGTAGCTGCAATCACGGCAGGGGCATTCTCATCCACGTCTGGGACCGGGAAGAGCAGGTTCTCTGCAAAGTTGAGTTTTGCGCCTGGAAACCAGGCAGGCCGGGGATACATTGTGTTTTCTGATGAGACGACCTTTTCGTATGGAGCGGATGTGCGAATGCCAACATAATGCCAAATCTCCTCCCATGAGGCTGAAATACTCGTAATGCTCCATTGGTAAAGGTCATTGTATGTCTGGAATGACTTGTTGTATTTCTTATTTACTTTTTGCAGGAAGTCGTAAAGTTTTGTGGTTTCGGGAGAAGGATGTTTCCAGAGCTTTTCAGCTTGGGGAGTCTTCGCAGTAGTCATCGTTGGCCAGTGTCCGGTGTCTAGTCAGTAGTTACACGGGTGAAGTTTGGATGGCAGGAGACAGAAGAAAGACAGGAGAAGCATGCCATTGCCGAAACAAACATTGCATTGGAGTTCGGCGAGTAGGTGGGGTCGTTCACCTGAGCGGGGCCGCGCCCCATTGGCACGGATCCGAGACTCTAAGCCGAGCCTCCTCCTCCTCCGTTTCTTTCCATCTTTTCAACTTTTGTCTACGGACATCAATCCGACGATTTCGCAACAGCAGCGAAACACTACACGGAGGAGAATGTAGCCCACCCACTCGCAATCCCCGCCAGGCCTCCGAGCGCCCACCGGAAGTCGTTCATCCACCTCCAATATAGGACCAGATCCTTCATACTTGTCTTCTCCGCCCATTTCCTGCTCTTCTGTGTTCCTCCATGCTTATGCGCTGATGGCTTCCAGACTGTGGTTTCCGGCATACTGAAGTCCTCATCTTTGAGCAAGCTTTGCACTTTCCATTTGCAGGCCCCGTTGATTCCCGGCTCCATCAAGAAGAACGTGATCGGCACAAGAATGCTGAATATGCCACCGGCTGCGAAAATATAGGACAACCTCTGCCAGGACTGTACAGGCGAGAGGCATGCGAGATACGCATTCGCCAGCGTGCCTGGGAGTATGAGCGGCGGCACCCAGTACGGACCCAATTGGTATGCGTGTAGCCACAATTTCGCCATGACCTTCCCGTTCGGTGCATGTGCTACAATTGGATCGACGAGGATAAAAGAGTCTAGATCACGAAGACGGTCAGTTTACCACTTCGACATTTCCATAGCTTGTGGACGTGGTACATTGAATGGTCACTCCTGCAAACAATGTAGGACAAACTATGCCTAGAAATCGTGCAGTGCCGAGCCATACCACTGCTGCGTCTAACATGTCGTCAGATTGTGCTGCTTGCCACTTCTTGTGCGCATAAATGGATGAAGCAGTGAGGATATGGTGTTACCAGCGCGAAAGCAAGTGGTATGCCAGCGGTTATATATGACTCGAATAGCTTTCGCTATGGTTTGAGGATTTCAACCTTGACGCCATCCCTGCGTTTCAATTGCCCTTCATACAACATCCTAGAGTTCGCTCCAATGAGTATCAATGTGGCTGGCCAAGCTGTCGAGTGAGACCGGGGAGGATTCTCAGCTCTGACTGTGCCGACTCCTGCCAACACAGAGCTGTGCATTGTTCTACGTGGCGATTGCAGACTGGAAAACACCGTGGAGGGAAGACAACAGCGATAGGCCCTATTCTGTCTCGCATCGCTCCTTGACTGAGGCTTGAAAGTTAGACTGTGTGGCAGCAACGCTGGGCAAAATAGACAGTTGATGTTGACCGAGTAGACTTCGTTCAATACTTGGAGCAAAAGAGTAGGGTTTGTTCGACTTGGTGAGGAGGTTGCTCATGAGCAAAAAGGCAATGCTCAATGAGGTTTTGTAAGCACGACTGAGGAAGATATTAGCAACTATACATGATAGACGAGAACAATGAAGCTTACCGAAGGCAGGATTCGAACCTACGCCCCCGAAGGGAATTGATTTCTAGTCAATCGCAGTAACCACTTTGCTACTTCGCCGGTGTTAGCCTGCCACGAACATCAGTATATGAGTGTGCAAAAGATTTTCACCGCCCTCGGCCCGAACGTGGAGGGCCCGAGCCGATATCGCTCCCTCTGTCTCTTGACGAGCAAAGATGTTGTAACCAGGCTAGGTCATGCAATGTGGTGCAAGACGAGGGGATCTCGCAATAGACAGTGGTCGATGTCGTGGTCGAAGGGCACGAAGGAAGGTTGAACGCCGGTCGGAAGTAGGAAGTAATTGGTCTAGCAAGTGCGTGGCCTGAGGCTTCGTTCCCTGCGCCCTGCGCCTTCTTCCTCCAGTGCCATCTCACTGCTGTGCAGCCTCGATGTCCTGGAAAGATGACTGTGTACTTATACCATTTCCGAATCACCAGCTGTTTCTGTTCTTCAGAAAAACTCCGCGATTCCAACATCATTCCACGTTTACCCACATGGAGCGAACATGCAAGCCACGCGAAGTACGGAGATGCAGCATGGCCTCCAAGGATGTCTGTCATCGTTGCCGACCAAGTGGAACTTAGCAAATGACAGTGCCAGAGTAACTCCGTGCCACCAAGTCACGGCCCAGAACATGCCTTCTGCAAGCGTGCTCCTGCCTCTACAGATCGGACGGCGACCTCGCCATCGCGAAGCTCGAAAGGCTTGGAACGAGAATGTACCGTAGCAGACACGCACGCATGACTACGTCGACACGAGGATGGCGGCTGCGGCTACCTCAATTTACCGCACACGAGGCCTGCAGCTCAATGGATGCACGGCAACCCACCCACCGACTCACGACGTAGTCCAAGATATTCGCCGACGCTTCTATGCGCCACGGCACAGCTTGAGCTCAATAAGCTGCCGTCTTGTTTTCGCCGGGCCGGCTTGGTACTGCGATTCAGACGCGCTCAAGGAAAAGCGGTATTCCACGGCATGAAAAAGCCATTTGCTATTGGCTACTCAAAGCTGGAGACCCCGTGGCGGATGCGAAGTGTGCCCTCGCTTCATGCGAATCCCCACAATGCAACCGTGACAGTCCTGCCCTAGCGGTGACTAGGGCGCTGTGTGCCTGCGAAAGTCTGTCAAATGATTGAGCCTGAAGGTTTGTGGCGCAAAGACGTCCAGTGGTACGGAGATAGCTGCTGCCAGCTTGAGCAGCACTAAAGCCCTTAGTCCTGCACTTTCAGCCATGCCTTGACTTGCATCTTGTTACTCGCTTGCTAACAGTGGCCAAGATACACAAGAGAGAAGCGCGCCTTGGCTGAGAGCTTGAGAGGTGAGTAAGCTTTTCGCATCTTTGGTCGCTGGCACATCCAGATCGCATCGAATACGCAAGATCTGGTCGGGCAGAAGTGGCATGCTGTATGTGTCGCACTTCGACCAGTACAGAAATGTAGATGAGCTCGTGTTGAGAGCATCTGAAGACAACTTACATACGAGCCTGAGGCTGAGCTATAGAACATTTGGCTGATATCCTCATCGTAGGTACATACCTTCCAACAGTCCATCATGTCCGGCAAAGATTATGGCGTCGATCATGCGATCGAGCGCGAAGAGATCAGAACACAACAAACGCACACGACAGACAACATGTCAGTCGGAAGATATTTGGCGACCCGCTTCAGCACGCTGAAGCCGCCGATGGACAAAGTCGAGAACCCGATCACACTCCTACGAATGCTGAACGGGAAACAATGGCTGTTCTTCCTCTGCTCATTTATCGCGTGGACATGGGATGCCTTCGACTTCTTCACCGTATCATTGACAGTATCGGATTTGGCGGAGCAGTTTGACAAGTCGAAGAAAGACATCACTTGGGGTATCACGCTCGTGCTCATGTTCCGAAGTGTGGGCGCTATCATCTTTGGCCTGGCATCTGATAGATATGGAAGGAAATGGCCCTTCGTGGTGAATAACCTTCTCTTCATCGCTCTCGAAATCGGCACGGGATTCTGCAACACTTACGACCAATTTCTCGCCGTGCGTGCCTTGTTCGGCATCGCGATGGGAGGTCTGTATGGCAATGTTGCCGCAACAGCTCTGGAAGACTGCCCCGAGAAAGCGCGAGGTATCATTTCTGGTATGCTTCAACAAGGTTACGCATTCGGGTACCTGCTCGCCACAGTATTTGCTCGAGCTCTGGTAAACACCACTCCCCACGGCTGGCGTCCGCTGTTCTGGTTCGGTGGTGCCGTCCCAGTGCTCATCATTGCGTTCAGACTGTGTCTCGGAGAGACTGAGGCGTACGAGGAGCGTCAACGAATCCGAGAAGGAAACGACAATGCTGGAAAGACCTTCATCAAAGAGGGTCAGGTTGCACTCAAGAAGCATTGGATGCTGCTCATCTACATGGTCCTGTTGATGGCGGGCTTCAACTTCATGTCGCACGGTTCGCAAGATCTTTACCCTACCATGCTGGAGAATCAGTACAACTTTTCGGCAAACGCTGTCACTGTGACCCAAGTTGTTGCAAACCTGGGCGCCATCGCGGGTGGCACGACGATCGGCTACCTGTCGCAAACTTTTGGACGAAGGTTTAGTATCATCTTCATCAGCATTGTCGGTGGTGCTTTGCTGTACCCATATAGCTTTGTGCCGAACGAGAGGATTATGGCAGCGGCATTCTTCGAGCAGTTCTGTGTACAAGGTGCTTGGGGAGTTATTCCAATCCATCTGATGGAACTGTCCCCCGGGTCTTTGAGGGCATTTGTGGTTGGTACTTCTTACCAGCTCGGTAACCTGGTTTCCTCCGCTTCTAGCACGATTGAAGCGACCATCGGAGAGAGATTTCCCCTGGAGCCAAAGATTGTGGATGGCAAGTCCGTCTCCCGCTACGAGTACGGCAAGGTGGTATGTTTTGAGAAACTGGCACTGCCTCGAAGCGCTCACGCTGACTTCTCTCAGATCTGCATCTTCATGGCTTGCGTGTACGTCTATGTCATCCTTTTGACATTCCTGGGTCCCGAGATGAAAGGTCGCTCCATGTCAGCTAGCAACGATGAGGACTTTGCTGAAGCTGCTGGTACTGTCGGGATTGTGCAGGAGGGCAAGGATTACCGCTATGGTTCTGATGCTAGTGACCACCAGAAGGTGTAGGCGTGCTACACGTCCAGACGTGACGACGAGCCATGATTGATAGCATATTTGAGCGTTTTATGAATACATGACTTACTCTCCGGCCCATCCGCACTCACAGAAATGTTGTGACCAAGTGGCTGTTGACGTTGTGAGATGTTTGGGCGCTGAATCGCCGAAGACCCTGGACAACTGGCCTTGACATTTGACGCAACGTATTGAGATCCCGAAATAAATGTGATCCCGCGTTCTGCCCTCCACTTGCACAAACACCTCGACAACAACCGCGCTTCAACGTGATCTGGTCTGATACACTCGACATGTATCACCACAACACGGCGCAGCCGCCTCCGGGCGCCAATATGGGTCCTGCTCCCGCACAGGCGCAGACCGCACAGGCTGAAGGCCAACCACAAGGCCAGGAACAGCAACAGCAAGGCCCGCCGCAAGGTCCGCCACAAGGGCAGCCGATGCGACCACCGCAAGCTCCTTTCCAGTTGGCTCCAGGTCAACAGCCCACGCCCGAGCAGATTCAGATGATTCAGCAACAAATCGCGGCCGAAGCGGAGAAGCATGGCTTGACGGTGCCCGAGTACGTCGAGCGCATGAAGGCCCAGATGATGGCACAGGCGCGCATGCAGGCACAGCAACAGCAACAGCAGCAGGGCGGACAACCACCACAATCAGAGGCTGAGCAGCGACATAGACAAGGGCCGCAAGGTGCACAGCCAGGACAGCAAGTTCCCATTCAACCTGGGCCACCGAAGCCGGAGGCGATTGCCATGGCTACCTTTTTGCAGTCGCAGGATCTGAAGAACCGCACGTGCATCTTCAACGAGCAGAGGAAGGACATGTTCAAGGTCAAGCGTGCGATTCGCGCGATCCAGAGCGAGGCGTACCAGAAGGCTCGTAAGAAGAACCCTCTGCTGCCTGAGGTCAAGGATCGTGTGACTGCGGAGAACGCCTTCAAGCTGCTCCCACTGTCACTCCTCGCTCTCCGCGTATCGAAAGTCGACGAGAATGCCGGCCACGAAGGTCACAACCATGCGAAGAAAAAGCGAGTCAAGGGACTGTGGACAGTCAAGGTTGAGCCACAACAAGAAGCTGCGGACGAGTACTACTACGTTTGGCTGTATCAAAGCACTGCCGCACAGTGGAAGAACAAGCTCTATGCTGCTCTTGCACTCATCGGTATCCTCGCCGTCGTCTTCTTCCCGGTCTGGCCTTACACGTTGCGCATTGGTGTCTGGTACCTTAGTATGGGAATGCTGGGTCTACTTGGTCTCTTCTTCGGCATGGCCATCTTCCGTCTTATCCTCTTCCTGATCACATTCTTCACTGTCAAGCCTGGTCTTTGGCTGTACCCGAATCTATTCGAGGATGTTGGTTTCTTCGACTCGTTCCGACCCGTCTGGGCATGGCATGAGAGTGAGAAGGATATGAAGAAGCGCAAGAAGGCGGAGCGGACAGCAAAGAAGGCACGCAGAGAAGCTAGAGCGCGTGGTGAGCTGCCACCGTCTAGCAAGAAGAGCAAGCAGAAACAAGTCGAGGCGAATGCACAGGCAGCGCCTGCAGTGCCAGAGCCTGCTCAGGGGGTGGTGGAAGCGACACAAACCGCTGCCACAGGCGCTGAATCTGCACCGGCTGAGGGACTGCAGCAGAGGCATGTGCAGCCGAGGGTTGCGAGCGTGGAAGAGGATGAAGAAGAGTAGCATAATTTTGGCACAGCGACGGCGTTTATGGTTACGAAGAAACTTTTTCAGCGGCAGGAGATGTATCACACGACACGGCGCTATCACGATTATTGTGTTGTTGTTCGATAGCTCACTCCACAACTACAGCGATTGGCAGACATAACTTTGGTATGTTGATACGCGAGCATAATGCTTCAACTCGTCAAGCAAGACTCAGCTTGCATTTCAGTCTATCAAAAATTACATGCGCTTTAGCTACCACCTGGTCAGCGCTCATCTTCGGCAACTTGATCACGTCCAGGTCTCCCTCCCACGCCTTGTAATCAGACACATCTTTAACAAACTTGGTCGAAACAGTAGGAAAAAACCTCGTGGGCTCCTCATACTCGTACACCATTGTGAACTTGCCATTGCTCACATTACCATCAGGCAATTTCACCCCAGCAGGGCAAGCTGTGAAGGTATGCGGAACGCCCCCAATCGTGTCGACGAGACTGCCAGGTGCTACAGCATAGTACTCTCCCGCTAATACAGCAGTGCTACGCCGTTTAGAATTACAATGCGTTCGTCCACGAGACGCGTCTGGTCTGATGACATGTGGATATGTCGAGGTAGCCTGTAGTCTGTTGTGAACCCGATGAACCCTAGCTGCCTGCGAAAACCACGCTCGTTGGAAGGTGAGATTTCGTGCATTGTCAGGTCGATATCATCGAAAGGCTTCTTGATGTTTGCGCCTGAGCCATGAGTGATGCGGCTACCGTGGGAGAAGGTATAGCCGACATCATCAGCGTTCTGGCTCGCTGCTGCTGACATGCTGGCCAAGACAGTTCTTGCGATGCTGCGAAGTAAGCAGGCCTGTGGTCCGCGCGGCTGTCGAGAAGTTGTCTTTCTGCCTCGGCCGGGGGTTGTTCGGTAGGTGAGTGAGATTGTTTTGTGAGCAGGTCTCGCCGGTCCACTTGCCGACAGGACAGCGATGCCGTTCCTAGCCATGAAAGAGCCTCGGCAAGATCAGAAGCAGTCTAAGGATCACTCAACTCCGAAGTCTATTTCACTTTCTGCGATCGACATTTACATTTCTCGCGACTGAACTCCTCGCTTTTCTTCAACTCATACCTCAGGAAATACTCAAAAATGGCCACTGAACGTGTCAAGTCGATTCTTGGGCAGCTGCTCCCCGGCCAGACGCCGCTGGACAAGATGTGAGTTTCGCCGCCACGAGTCCCTTCAATCCCCGCAGCGGAGCGTTGCACGAGAGACTGCGAGAACCTGAATACTGACGAGGCGACAATCAACAGCACCCAGAAGAACCCAGACGACATTGTCATCACGCTCGCCATTCGAACGCCGCTATGCAAGGGCAAGAAAGGTGGACTCAAGGACACGCCGCTCGATGGCATCGTCTTCAAGCTTCTCGAGCAGGTCGTCAGGAAGTCGAACATTGACCCAGCACTGGTCGAGGACATCTGCTTGGGAAATGTATGTCAGTACCGCTCCAAGATTTGATATCCTACTGACGATATGGAACACCAGGTCTCCGACTCCAAAGCCGCCTACTACAACCGCGCAGCCATGCTCGCCGCTGGCTTCCCAAACACCACCGCCGGTTCCTCAGTAAACCGCTTCTGCTCCTCCGGCCTTAAGGCTGTGCAGGACATCGCCAACCAGATTGAGCACGGCGACATCGAAATCGGGGTTGCCCTCGGCGCTGAGTCCATGACCGCAGGTGGCGACAGATTGGAGCGACCATTCTTCGAAGACATCCTCAAAGCCAACCAAGAAGCAAGAGATTGCATGATGCCCATGGGTCAGACGTCAGAAAATGTCGGCAAGGACTTCAACATCACACGTGAGCAGCAGGATCGCTATGCTGCGGAATCATACCGAAGAGCAGAGGTCGCACAAAAGGCAGGCTGGTTCGACGACGAGATCGTGCCAATCAAGGCTATGGTCGATGGCAAAGAGGTCACATTGACCCGTGATGAGGGACCACGATATGGCACAACATTCGAGGCTTTGAACAAGATCCGTCCAGCTTTCCCAGATTTCGGAGACCGATCGACCGGCGGTAACAGCTCGCAAGTTACAGATGGTGCCGCTGCTGTGATGCTCATGAAGCGCTCCAAGGCTCTCGAACTCAACCAGCCCATCTTGGCCAAATTCGTCGGAGCCACAGTCGCTGGTCTCGCTCCTCGCATTATGGGTATTGGTCCTTCGATCGCTGTGCCCAAGCTTCTGAGCAAGTACAACTTGACCATCGACGACATCGACGTTGTCGAACTCAACGAGGCTTTCGCTTCGATGGCAGTCTACTGCAAGGATGTGCTGAAGATTCCACATGAGAAGATGAACGTGCGTGGTGGTGCTATTGCTCTTGGTCACCCATTGGGTTGCACTGGTGCGAGACAGATTGTGACTGGTTTGTCCGAGGCGAGGAGACAAAAGAAGAAGATTCTGTTGACGACTATGTGTATTGGTACAGGACAGGGTATGGCCGGTCTGTTCGTTAACGAGCAGAACGTGGTCTAGAGCCTGCACGATCTTTAATGAACTGAACATTTATGAAAGCATTACGAGAAACAGATATTCACGTTCAAATGTGTAGCATATTTCGGTTCTGATCTTTGCAAAACTATGAAATCTGGAGTCGAATAGTGACCGCTCTCCTCTGAATCGCCTATCTTTCATGATTTTGGTCGGCCCACAGTCAATCCTGTACGCTAGCTATGGCCCTCTTCGAGGCAGTATCGCAGCTCGCAGGCTACTAAAGCCGTTCTGCGTTACTAATTAGTGATCAAGCGCTCACATGCTTCACTCACACGCTCAAAACGTAGTCTTGATCACTATTCAGAGTATCAGATCGAATCACAGCTCCGCATACAGTTCGCAGATTTTTAAGCATTCACAACAGGAATATTCCGTTCCAGATACCCATACCACCTCGGCAAAGTACGCTTAAAAGGCGTATCTTTCATCAAATCCTCAATCGCCGAAGCCCACTTCACAAGTGCATCTTCTCCCCATGCAGTCTGCATCAACGCAAACCCGAATGGCATGCCGCTCTCGGAATTCACGCCTGCTGGAATTGTGATTACGGGATACCCAGCTTGGGCTGCGATTTGGTAGGATTGGCCTACGTCGGGAGGAACTAGAAGGGCGTCTAATTGTGTACCATTGGATCCCAATGACAATGCATGATCGATGCCGCGTTCGCGAGTGCTGATTCGGCAGAAATTCAGAGCTTGGAAATATGTTTCGTCTTGTATGCCTTTTGTTTCGAGACTTGCGAGTAAGCCGTCTTGACCTGAGTAGAATGCTGGGTTGCCGAGGGGCCAGAGGTTACCGCCTTCGCTGCCGTCGTTCAGGTAGTTGTAGGTTACGATATCTCCTAGAGATTTCATGTTTGTGTTGTTCAGTTCGGCGAGGTAGTTCTTGAGATCGCGATAGAAGTCGACGTTGATGTAAGTGTATTCGCTCTCGTTGGGAAAGCCACGAGTAGTGCCTGTTGCTTGTTAGCCATCGTTGTAGGGGCGATATCTCGAGCATACCATAATCCCAGTTCCAGCCATTAGGTGAAACGATTCTCTCATAGTCCATGATCTCTGTACTGTTGACAATTCGGGCCCCGGCTTTCTCTACCAAACTGATCATCGAGATAAGCACTTCTTGCTGCTCGGGCGTAGCAAAGCGCCAAAAGCTCTGCCATGGAATACCAAATGTAGCGTTTTGCAGTGACGTACGATCAGACAACAGTGATATGTACCCATTCGTGGGAGTGTTGCCGATCTGCGACAGCGTCTGATTGTCCCTCTCGTCTGGTCCGTAGATTGCATCAAGCACGTAAGTCGCATCCCGCACACTCTTCGCAAACACGCCTACTGTGTCCTGATTAAGTGATTCTGGAACGACACCAGCTCGAGAAGTCAAGCCAACAGTCGGCTTGATCCCAATGATTGCATTGCGTTCTGCTGGGTTGATAACACTGCCATCGGTTTCTGTACCAAGGGCAAAAGTAAAGACATTTGCAGCAACGCCGACAGCCGAGCCACTGCTGCTTCCACCTGGATTGACTGTTAAATTATAGGCCGAGCGACATTGGCCACCTCGAGCAGAGTATCCTTCACTGTAATTGTTGCTTCGCATACTCGCCCACTCGCTAAGTGTGGCCTTGCCGAGCAGTACTGCTCCGGCTTCATGAAGCTTGTGAACGACATGTGCATCTCGAGGCACGATTGAACCCTGAAGCGCCCAGCTACCAGCCGTTGTCTGCATTTTGTCTTTGGTTGCGATATTGTCCTTGATCATGAATGGAATCCCATGTAAAGGTCCTCGCACATGGCCGGTCGTCCGCTCCCGATCTCGCGCAGTTGCGATTTGCATGAAGTCCGGGTTTACCTCGAGTACGGCATTAAGGTAGTCGTCTGTCTGCCACATTCGCTGCATGTAACACAATGCAAGTTGTTGCGATGTGAGCGTGCCTAGGGCGAAATAGCTTTGGATCTGGTCTATTGAAGCCTCTTCGATTTGATGCCCATGACAGAGCGGCATTGGGAATAGGTCACTGCTGTTGGCGACATTCTGATCTGGGAATGCTTGGTAGTCTGCCACTTCGGCGTATTGCGAAAGACAGGCAGAGGCACTGTTAAGAGTTCCGGTGGGATGGGCAAGAACTGTGCCTAATAGTAGCAAGGTGATGTAGGCAAACATCTCGGAAATGACTGCTGTTGTCGCTCTGGCCCATGGACGTAGCGCTATTCTCACGAAGCTCGAGGTTGCAGGTCTGCTTTCCTGGTGCTGTTTCTACACTTTGCCTGACCATTGGCGTAATCCGAGGTGGGTTGGATTTGAAAATTGCTGCCTTCGCTTGGAGTGCGAGGAATATCTGGAGGGCTAGTCTATGTTCCGTACGACCATCCGGGGAGTCGGGTTGGCTGTTCTGCGCCGTCGCCGCTCATCTCGTCAGTGTCATCGTGGACGCGTCTTCATGGATGTGCTGATCTGAGACGGCGTCATGGACACAACGGATACGACTGTTCCGACAGCTGGACGTGAGGTTGAGCTTGACTCGCTTCGCAGAGCTTGCTGCGCCTCGACGTGATGGCGAGATCTGGTCGAGGCTCTCAAGCATCCCTCTTCGTCATCCAACCCCACTTTTAGTGCAGACCTTCCCACGAGGCCGAGAAGCTAAAGCACAGAAGATGCCTGGCCACGGGCGAGCCTCCAATGGACTGCGAATCACGGTGGCACCTCGATCTTGGCAGGCATGGGTTGCAGAGCCACATGCCTCGTTGACTAGACCCGCTGACTGCATGGCTGACGGCTCGACGAACACACCTTAAATCGACAACCCTACATCTATCTTCACTGTTCGCCCCTCTAGAATCACTTCATAGTCTGGACGTTGACATTGACAGACCACTCACCAACGACACCGGCTCTGATGTCTCGCAACGGGACTTCTCCATTCGAGGTGTCGGCGCCATTGAGCTTGTCCTCAGGCCCTGATGCCCACGAACATCCCTCTACAGATAGAAAACCGGATCTGGAGCGACACATTTCCCACATACCGCAAGACAGCGATCTCGAGGATGCATCAGAAGAAGAGACCGCGCATGATACTTCCGGGACATCCCGCGGCGGCGGCATCAAGTCCAAGCTGAAGAAGCTGAAGAATCGCGTAACGCACCACTCTCACGATAAAGACAAATCCGCCCCTCTCTCAACAGATCCCACAGACCGCATTGAGAAACGTCACGATTCCGGCAATGCGACCTCAGACTTCGAAATCACTCCCGGTCTCGGTGGAGTCAGCAGCGTCAGCAATAGCGGAGGAGACTACCTGACTGCTTCTTCTGCAGAACACAAAGCTATCACGCCAAACCTCGAACGGCATATTTCATCCATCGGACCCGATGGCACGCTGAGTACAAATGCTGCAAGTCAACAGCAGCCTAAAGGTCGATCGCCGAAGATGGAGAGACACATTTCCGGCATACCGCAGGACGACTTACGATAGCGATCGAGAAATCTAGTTTGCAGGGGAACGGGAGGAGCGAACTTTTGTTTTCTTTTGGTTTTATATTTTCGCAGCGGTGCTGGTAACACATGGTAAATGGCATGGCGAGGAGTATTCGGTATCTGGGATCGGATTCCCGTCTCATATGGGTCCGCTCACTCTAGCTTCATGGAAACGACAGAATTCCCGCATGAATTTTACACAAGGTTTTCAATCGCGCAAGTACTCAAGAATCTGGCTTCGTGAACAATCCTCAGTCGAAGCTGGGCGGCATCAGCACGACCTCAATTTGTCTCTCCGACGAGTCGAAAGCACCCATTCTTATCTTCCAATGCGACGTGTAACGTGCAATTAAAAATTGCATGCTATATCAATCTACCCAGTGAGATGCAAAGCTCAAGAAACTGGGTCGTTGCCATGGATCCAGGTGGGAAAGAGCTGCTTCTATCACAGTAGCCACCAGGACTCGCGAAGTGCTCGCCTACGAGGGACCCTTATGTGAAGAAATTGTAAAGACCGACTCAGGACGAGGACGAATGAGACATGTTCCCTGACAAGAGAATCGTAGGACAAAGCGAAAGAGGCAATCAACATCGCAACGTGAGAAGCACAGTCGTTGCTCCGATGTCCACAGTGAGAGGAGCAGAGTACAGCATTGGTCCTAGACACGCCAGACTTGACTCTTCAGGCTGACATTTCGATCTATTCAAGCTCAATGCAGCTCGACGCGTACCAGCGTCCATCCACGGAGCATTTGAGCATTCGCCTGAGACCGATTGACGTAGGGAGCCTGTGAGACAGACGTCTCAGAAGCCTTGTTATGTACGAGTGAACATCGCGTATGAGCTGCGACCAGCATCGCTTTCTGATAATGCGTCTGCCCGACGCTGTCTTGGAAAGCTTCTATGAATATCTTACGCTCTGTTGTGGCACTGTGGCGTGTCGTGCGGTGTTCGTTACTGTGAGAGTGTCTATTCTCAGTGGCTTGTCAGAGGAGATGACCATGTGTGAGGTTCTCGAACATTGCGATGTAGAGGATTGTGGCACACGGATTAGTTTGTTGAAAGTCGAAGTCTGGCAAAGGCTCAGGTCTGGGCGAGGGGATTTTAAGACATCGACTCAGGTCTGAGCTGCTTCCACAAAGAGGCAGCTGTTGTGCCCTGGACCTCTATACTTGCCTGCGAGTCATACAGTCGATCATTGCACACCGCCACAGGAGACATCATTGTTCACCGGGGCAGCCGCGAGGTGTCAGTCGCGCATTGACATTCGCCATTGTGCGCTGAAACCTCCTGGTATGTGGAAATTAGCGACAAGTGGAGGAGTAGTAGGTAATGAAGACTGATCTCTCTCCAGTAATTTTGTCTGCTGCGCAACGTTGTACGGCATAGGAGAATGCTTGGGTCGCAGCAAGTGTCAGTGATCTTGTCTCACGTCACAGCCGGACGAGGGCTGCGCAGAGGACAATACGTGCGATGATACACCCGCGAAGCCCGGTGTGTGACGAAGCACGCGCCTCAATCACCGAAGCTCAGCGAAGACGCCATTGGTGCCTCGAGGCACGGGCAGGGTGTGTGCGGTGAGGAGACGGACGGGTATTGGTGAGGCTCTGCAAGGAAGCGGTGTCATAGCTGCACAATGGGGTCAGAATCCAGCGAAGCGGTAGACAATCTAGAATCGAGCAGGAGACGACACAACGACGTGGCAGCTGGGTCCGTATTGGTGCACCACGGATCCGGTAGAGGCTGAGCAGCGTTTGTTACTGGTCGTTGCAAAATGCGCTATAGGTCGCAGGACAAGGTACCCAATACCCTTACGGCTCGGACATGCGAAGCGTGACTGCAGCAAAGCGAGCAGTAGCCGTGCCTTGCCTTGCATATGTCGATGTATTGTAGCTGTGGACATCCGTCATTGGCCGATGGATGATTGAGCATGAGTGTTTCAGATCTGACTTTGTATCCTGATGATGCAACAGCAGAGGGACGTTCCTCTCAGCCAGGCTGAACGCGTGCAGGGTCAGCAGTGGTACCGCTGGCTTGCATAGTCGAGTGCAACCGAGTGGAGCGGTGGTGGCGATCACGGTATTATGGATGGCAGTGGTCGTCTGTAAGCGCCGGCAGACGGAGTGTTCTGGAGCGAGGGCAATACGAGCGGTGTCCTCTGCGGAACGGGTGTTCGTCAGAGGCAAGAAATGCCAATGGCGGTTTACGACGTGGTTGTCGATCCCAGAACTGCTCGCGTAACCGCGTTTGCTCACCTGGCGCCGACAGCGTGGGAGTCGATGTTGTGTGAGGTGCTAAACAGCTAGCGTGCAGCGGGCAGTGAAGAGTGTCGGCCAGTCAATCCGCAGCCCGGCACGCACAGACGTCGTTCTTTCTCCAAGCATTCTTGGGTGGGCGAATCAGCAGGCGCGGTGGACCCGGTCGATGCGCCGTTGCAAAGCTTGGCTCGAGGTGCTGCAAACCACCAACGGCAGGTCGACTGCACACGCGCTCGCGCAGCACCTCCTGCTCTGCTCTTCCTTGCGCTGGATGAGCGAGGCGTCAGGCTGCCCACACGGGCGCGACGCTCATTCGCCGGGCACAGATTCGAATGAGCGGCCGGCGCTGCGACGACGCACGCCGTTTCAGGCGCGACTGCCAACGGCTGTTCTCGTGCGAGCAGCGCATGTGAGCGCGACAGAGTCGAGCAGAAGGCTGACGATTTGGGGCGGCGAGGAGAGACGGTGGGCGATCTGGTGCCACGAGCTCGTGCAGCTGCTGTCGCCCTCGTCCGCAGCCGCGATTGGCCTCGCGCTACTATTTCTTGCCCTGCAGACCCCGGCCGCTATCCATCTTCACACCACACCAGACCACCTTCCTTCCTTCCCGTCTTGCCTTCTTCTTTGCGCCTTCTGCTTTACCTGTTGTCCTTTCCTTTCTTGATCCTGCTCTTTCACTCGCCCACGTGCTCCTCCCTTCCTTCCTTCTTTCACTCTCCGGGCGGGACCATTCAGTCTTAATGATCCCTTAACTTCGAGGTCAATGGGCCTCTTCGTGCACGAAGATGGACATGTGCGAGGCTGGCTGGCCGCCTTGCTATGCTGCTGGGCAGCCATGGGGGACGATGAAACGTATGGGGAGAAGAACACAAAAGGTATCTTGTCGTTCCATGTCGACTAGGGATTTGGACTGACCCTCGTAGCGAACATTTCGCGACCACAAGTCTGCAATGACCAGCCGACTCCACTGCAGCCAATGTCTGTGAACGCAACCCAACCACTGGCCAGACAAAAGAATGGAAGCTTCACCGAAGACGATCGTGTCCGACCAATCTCAGAGCGACCGCCCTCACTCAAGCCTTTGGACTTTGGGGAAATGTCTCTCATGGGCAGAATGGCTCTCCATGGCAGGAGAAAAAGTTCCACCAATCTGCTGTGGTCGCCAAAGAGAATCAGCATCGGACCACCTAAAGACTTTCGAAAGCTTGATCTGACAGAAAAGCAACGTCGATCGCTCAAACCGTTGCAGCTGGAGCCTGTCGTTCTCAAGGGTCACGAAGCTGGTGTACCAAGTGATGGTGTCAAACTTGCGCAGAACACGTTACTGTCCGATGCTGTCGATGCCACCAATCGTGACTCGTACCGCGAGGCACGCGACACTCCATGGCAGCGCTGCCAGCTGATGAGTTCCACAGCTCGCAGGGACCCTTCGCCACCACGCCCGCAAGAAGACAACACTGCTTCGCAGGAGACTGCAAAGAAGCAAAATACCTCCAGGCCACCGCTATCGACTCGATCATCTTCCAGTTCAATCAAATCACTGCGTCGTCAAGCTATCGAGACCAGCGCTTCGGGCACTCCGTCATCAATGTCTCGCCCGTCAGTGGAACGCCTTCGCCTGCACCGTAAGCGTTCGAATCAGTCCAACCGCATGTCCTCCGCCGATAGCAGGGATCTCGACCAAGAGATCCTTGAGCTCAACACAATCGTCGAGGAGCGTAGAGCGGAGTCAGGCCGGGGTCCAAGTCACGAGGATCTGCATGTTCCCGCTGTCGCCCCCGCCATGGGACTTCGTGCGAGGTCAGAAACTCTCAGTGATATCGGCTCTGCATTCTCCCGCCCGCTCCGCCTGGAAACAAACTGTCAAGCTGTTCCAGAGGCAGTGCCACCCTTCAAATCACCTGTCAAGTCTCGCCTCTCTCGCCCATTCACCAACATGCCAGATCCCAATGCAACTGTGCAAGAAGTCGGAGTGGTCAGGCGACCGAGCTCGAGGGTGACAGGCTGGCTCTCCAACATCTTGTCCTCCAACACTGCATCAACAGAAACAACAACACCTCAACCTTTCTACTCTGTGCGCCGTCGCACCGTTTCAGAGTCTTCGATGGTCAGCACCGTGACAGAGCTCGAGTCACCTTGCATCAGTGCGTCATCGTCACCCATTTCGAAGGGACACAGCAGAGAGCGCTCGCTAGTCTCGCCGCCTTCTACTGCTTGCACATCGGAGTTCGATGTAAAATCTACGAGGAGAAAGTCACCAGGTCAGTGGGTCCATGTGCAGAATCCTAGTCAGGTTGGATTGGCATTGTGATGCGAGTGACTGGAGGGATGACTTTGGTCGTGATGTGTACATACATAGATGAGATACCCTTAGCCTGTGTCAGTTGGCGCTGGATCTGGCTGTAATAGTATGGAAGATACGGACCAAAATGAGAAATGTACAACACGATTAGACCTTTGGCCTCGACATCCACTTTCCCTCCTATACACAAGGGTACTTTGCAGTTGGTCGTCAGTATCAACTGCACAAACGCAGAATGTCCAGCTTGAGTGTATGTCTGCCAAATAGAGACATCGTTTGACGATATCTCACATCATATTCTTCTTTATACTCTCTATCATCATCTCCCACCACTATTCAAACTATTCACTCGACTCATCCTCCTCCCACCAAATACGCCAGGCCTTTCTCTCGTCCCTCCAGGACTAGTCGCAGTGTGCCCGCCGTCCTTTCCCGCAGCACCAACAAGGTCCGCTGGGACCTCAATTCCCAATCTTACTTCACAAACCCTCAACCAAACACCCATCACAGCCCTTTGCAACTCCCCACCCATCGGGTCACGACTGGCCATCAACCCCACAGCAAGCGGCGCAAAAGCCTCCACATGCTTCCCGAATTCCTCATCGGGGAACCCAGCAACACCCTCGAGGACATCAATAACAACAGGTCTCCACGTCACAATATTCCTCTGCTGTGTCTCCTCATCAAGCCCGATGTACGATGCAATAATATCCTTGCAAAGTGGAATCAAAGCCCTCTCCGTCTCTGGTCTCGATTTCGCTCGTTCGTTCGAACTATCCGCGTACATGCGCAACAGAATGCTCACGTAGACCGACGCAGAACCGGATTCCTGTTTCAGGAGATTCGGCGGTTGTTTCATAAAGCCTTCGCGGAAAAGTCTTCCGCGTAATTCACGATCTTCGTTGAATCGTTTTGCGAAGTGGTAGGATTTTTTGAGGAGGGCCATGAGTTCGAGGAGCAGGTGCGAGGGAATGGAAGCGTAGACTGCATCGTTGTTGAAGAGTTCAGAGACAGTTTCGATCATGAGGAGTTGGAGGACGCATTTGGTGATGATTTGGTTGAAGTAGCGGCGTCGAGCGGCTGTTACGACGACTGGTGCTTGTTGTTGTTGGGATGAGGCACCTGTGTTGCTGAAGTCTTCGAGGGCATCGGATGGTCTGCGACGGGGTCCTTGTGAAGGCGAGGGGCTAGGGTCGTCGTGTTCGGAGGAGAGTGAAAGAGTGTTTGACGGGGCGCGGTCGAGACCGTTCGGCCTTTCAGGCTCTTCGGTATTATTTATGCCAAGCGCGTTGCTGTTGGCGGACATGACGGACGCCGCATCATCGGCAGCAAGGTCGCGAGGTTGCGCCTTTGCATTTTCGAATGCCCCATTTGTGTATGAGCTTTCTCGTGAGTAGCTCGACGATGTAGCTGCCGAGAAAAGCTCCTTCGCTTCCGTCTTCGCGAACAGATCAACGAATGCTGCCACGATCTTCTCCCAGTGACTGGGGCTGAACTTCTTCACATTCTGGAGGATGAGTTGTTGCAGGCAGTTGCTGCCAATACGTGCTAGCGTATCGTTCTCTTGGCATATGCACAGCGTGAGCAATTCCAGGAAGCGGTCGAGCATATACTCCAGGCTGTCGAAGAAGTGTGTGAAAAGGCTGATCATATTTCGAAGTGCTTGGATCAGTGTCGTGGACAACCAGACAGACAGCTCTTCCGAGTTCGCAGCCTCCACGTTGACGGACTTGCGATCGCGCAAAACCATAAAGATTGGCATGAGTAGTTGTCGCCAGAGCACATCCCAAAAGTCGCGAGGGAAGTCGCCGCCGTATTTGGTCAAAGTGTCGAAGAGATAGTTCAATGCTCGCGAACGGACTTCAAGATCCTCGCCAGTCATAAGGACATCGTGGAAAGCGAACAGCACCGGGAACCAGTACTGCTCTTCCTGTGTTCGTCGCACTGGCTGTTTGGGTATGTTAGTAGCCTGTGGTGCGTCCTTGTGTCCGGGCGCTTTCTGGCTGAGTGGGCATTCGGGCGTCCTGAGCATCTTCGAAACTGTCGACTTCAGCGTTTCGATAGCTTGCAAGCTCTTCTTCTGGAACTTCATATTCTTGCTGAACTCAGTCAAGCACACGACTAAGTCCGCAAAAGCCGATTGAGACAACACCACGCCGAAGCGTTCGTTGTAGACTTGCGTCACGTTGTCGAAGGCCAGATTGACGATGCTCTCGTACGGCTCTCTGGCAGCAACGGTGAAGACGCCAAACATTGTCCTCCATCCGGATCGGATCATATCGCCTCTGGCTTGTATCATCTGTATCAGACAGCGGAGTACCATGTCTTTGACTGTCACCTGCTGAGCATTACTCAGGATCAGCTCGAACGGCTTGAGAAAGTCCTTTTGGAACTGGAAACCCGGCAATTCCTCGATCTCCATGAAACGCATACTTAGCTGTCGCAAGCTGTTCAACGCGAAGAAGACGACATGAGTGTTGTTATGGCAGCCGACATCGATGAAGTGCTGACCGAGGATCTTCCAAATGCTTGTCCACTCGAATTTGACACGAAGCATATTGTAGCCTGAGATTTCGACGAGCTTCTGCAAGGAATATGTCCGCGGCGTTTCCGATTTGCCTGAAGATTGAATCTCTTGCCAGCTAACTTGTGTCAATGCCTTGACAAAGTCGACGATGGCTGTGCCGGAAAGGTTGGCTGTGTTGGTGAAGATGCGATCAACACCACGAATCATGTCAGCACTTCTCGCATCCTCTGCGATGTCGGCTTGATATGAGTTGGTATTGCCAGTGCGGGTCGTCGGCCGTCGTTGTGTGTTCAGGCTCTTTTTCCTGCCATTCCCATTGACTTGCGGACTCTGCGAAGCGCTGCTCGCCCTTAACACATCAGGAACTGCGCCTTCCTCGACACCACTCGAGATCAATTGGAATCGATCAAGCTGTGACACTGATGTGAGAATATCTCGCCAGCTCTCCTTGAGATCGTTGCCTTCAGTATAAGCGATCTCGATAAGTGCTCGCAGTGCCTCGACATTCTTGGCTTTCATCTCGGATAAATTGTAGAGGTTCGTGCTCCTTGACAGACTGCTCACGAAGGCTTGCCTGGGGCTCTCCAGGTCGTAGACACAGGCGATGCGAATGGCCAGCTTTTGACCTTCCATGCATAAGCGAATGGTCTCAATGTTCTGGCTCTCTTGTGCCGCGCCCGACAGAGCAGTCAAGAAGCTCATCCACGTCACTTCGAACATAGGTCCGATATGCCTGGGTGAGCTCGCGACAAGATATCGTCCCTTCGCGCTTGCAGCAGCACCTCCACCTGCTCGCCTTTCGCGTCGCAACAGACTTTTGAATAGTTGCTCGGTCCGGTTGCTCATCTCCTCACTCGCCTGCGCGTAAGCTTCTCGCTGCAGATCGCGACCAACGTTGGCCAGCGTGTTGACGAGACCGCTCGGCTGCTGGGGCAGCATACCCAGATTCGCTGCGTTTTCTCGCTCTGTGTCAAGCACAATTTCATTATTCGCGATCTCGTCGAAGATGCCTTGCAGATACTCATCCGGCAGGTCTGCATTATCGTTGATACCGCGATTGTTCTTGATGAAGTCCTCCACGGTCATGCGCTTCTTCACCTGTGCAGAGTGCTGATCAGTGTTCAGCATGATAACACTGTAAGCAAGCACATATGCAGTGTCTGCATTGGCGAATGCTGAGGGATTGCCGGTGAGATAACGTTCGGCGAACTTGAGCATCAAACGATCGATCTTCTGCGCCTCACCCGGTAAACGGAAGGCTTGCAGAAATCGACGCAATGCATCAACGAACCTCGTTCGCGAAAAGTCCATATTGTCGACGAATGCGTGCATAATCTTGATGTTCTCCTCGTCGCCCTCACCCAAAAACTCGCCAAGAGATTTCTTGTTGATGCGCTCGTTTCCGGAAAAGAATTTGGCGACATCTTGAGGGTCTGGAGAAGTGATGAAGCCTTCTTCGATCAACAGCTTGATACCGCGCTTTGGTTTGTAGTTAAATGCGCGAATGGCGTTGTTTAAGGCCGTTTTCCGCTGCTTGACCTTCTCCAGCTCCACGGGGTCATCTTCCGGCAACGGAGTGTCAGGCACTCGTGGTGTGGGAGGCACCTCAGTAGCCTCAGCATCGTTTCTTGTGTCGATACTCTCTCGTTGTTCCTCGACTGAGAATCGTGAATCAGAGTCTGCCGAAGGGGCGTTGGGCACCTCCGATTGCGCTTGCTGGCTCCAGTTCACCATACTGCGAAGCGTTTCCAGCAGACACTCCAAGCTCTGGATTTTCATCGCGTACTCGGCTGGATATTGTTGCTCAGCCTCGTGTGGCGAGCTCATGTTTGCCGTAGTGAGACTCGGGGGCATCGTCCCTCGATCTCGCCAGTCGTACATGGCGCTGTTCTGCTTTGCTGTAGCATCTATATATGCCTGCTCCTGCAGGCCGTTAACTGTCACTGGCTGGCTCGCCATCCTGCTCACATGCTCGATTATGCGCTGGTACATGTTGTCCAATGCCTGCCGATCGCAGTCGTAATTCAAATATATTTCAACAAGCGTTCTCGAGTCAGATCCGATTCGCCCAAAGACATGCTGCACGATGTAGCTCTTCTGCCATTGCGGAGCATTACGCTTCTCCAGGATTGCAATGTAAATTTCCTTGAGGAACACCTCTAGCTCACGCTTGAGGTGTGATCGTAGGTATCTCATCATCAAGGAGAAAATTTCAGCCGAGACTTCGAAGACCTTGTTGATGCTGCTCGCGCCATTCCTGCTCAAACTGAGGCATAGGTACTGCTTGATGGCATGCACAAAGCCAGTAGGCTCGGTGTTCGAAGAGCTCCGGATCGTGGAATACGGAGACGTGAACACGATCGAATGATTGAACAGGACCGTATGGATGATGTGCAAACTCAACAGCTTCGATCGCATCCCCTGTGACTTCACATCCACGGCGTCCTCCACGCGCAGCGCCTTTGTGGAGAGTTTGCACATTGCTCGGAAGATCAAAAAAGCGTCCTTGATGTAGATCTCGTCCTCTTCCTCGTCTTCCGTAACAGCCTCTGACTTTTCGTCCTGTACAGTAATTGATGGCACATCAGGTCCGGATCCATTTCTTGACCTTTTCCCAGGCTTCTTCGCCTTCGTGACCATGGTCGGAGCACTGTCTGTAATCCGTGCGTCGTCGAATGACTTGCGCGTCTCGAAAGTTTGCAAAGTCATCTTGGGTTGTGCCTTTTCCTCGTCCGGAGTGGCAACCTCTGCGACTGACGGCGTCTCGTCCCCGCCGACAACTGATGATGCGTCTGAGTGTCCATCCACGCCATTGCCTGACCCAAGACCAGTAGGAGCCCGAGAGGCCTTGTTCGCCAATCGCACCTTGACCCGCTCGAAGACCGTGCCTACCATCTGCATCAGCGTCCCCTGTGCAATCTGCTGATTCGCGCTGTTCTTGCTCAACAAGAATATGTTGTATGTTTGCCGCACGCTCTTAAGCAAGCCAGCACCGTGCACCACAATCTTATCGTTCAAAATGGCAGCCAGCAAGCTCTTGATGATCTGCATCTGCGCGGTGACCGGGGTCGACTCTCCTTGGAAGCAGTCGCATATAGTGTCAATTGCCCTGTCAATGAGCGGCGGCCGTCGTCCATCTTCGGCTGACTCTCCTTCTGATGTTGCGGGTATGGAGAAGTATGAGTAGCTGATCAATTTGCCAATGCAATCCAGTGCGGAGACCACCACAGCCTCTGTCGTTGACTCTGATGCTAAACTCAAGGGCTCGAACAGTATCTCTGGACTGATCTGGGAAGCATCTCCTTGAGCAGCTCGTATAGCAGAGAGTGCCCGCTGAGTTGAATCCAGCAACTCCTTCCGCTTGCGGGCATCTTTTGAGGCAGCAATGTTCTCCAAGGCTGACACCACAAAGACCATGCTCGTCCGCGTGGACCGGACTGATGCTTTCGTAGCAGTCGTGGCAGTAGTCGATTGCGAGTCTGTTCGCTGCCGGGTGGTGCCGGCTATCGATCGTGCGGTGGGAGTGTCTGGGGTCGATTCGTTCGCGGTCGCTGGCGAGGCCACACTGTCCGGCGTGGACTGCACGTTCGTCTCGACTGTGGGCATCGTGTCATCGTGCTGCTGACTTTCGGTATTGTCGACAGCATCCGGTGATGCTACATCTTCCTGCGGCTGCTCTGTATCCTCATGCGCAGTGCTCTCATTGTCGGCGGGAGCCTCGTCACTTAAATCTACGTGCTCGTAGGCAGCATCTGTGTCGTGCTCCATTTCTGGTGACTGCTCTGTGGGCGCGTTTCCATGTTCACGTGCTGTCAGCTTGAGCTCCGCCGGGGAAGCGGTTGCTTGCTGCTGCTCGTCTTCGTCGTGGGCCATGAGCAGGCTAAATCGATGCGACGGGGGATGGAAGCAGCTGTCTCGTCGAGCATGCTACGCTCGTGACATGTTCCTCCTATACTCGTGGGGTCACGCCGGCGAATTCCCAGTGGTGGTGCGGAGAGAGCATAAGGTGTATTCAATAGGGGACTATGGACTTGGCCCTCTCTTTGTGAGGGAGATCGACTAGCGCACCGCCAGCCCTACGCAACGTGTTGTCTTAGGCGCAAAGTGCCCGCCGTGCAACTTTCCGCGCCTGCTCGTCGGAACATTGATCCACAGAAGTATAAATCCAGATCCTTGTGTATGCGCCTGCGCAAACACGTCCGCGGTGGTCGGGGGCGCGCTGCGGATAACGTAAGGCGTCGTCGGAGTCGCGGTTGCGCGCGACAAGTATAGAGCAGGGTCACTGCGGGCCGATTCCAGACAAAAGTGATTGTCGTCGGAGCTCTCACTGATCCTGCCACTCCCGAACGCTACTCAACGTCCAAGGAATTCCATTCACTCACCCGCTGCCCCCAAACACACGCCTTTCCTCCCCAATTCCATCCTCGCCATTCGCGCGCCTCTCCTCCACCGCACACTGCCTCGTTCCGCGTGCAGAGTGTCGCAGCGACCGGCCACCTCTGCTCCCTCCGACCTGCACAGCTACAGAGCTAGCTGCCGCCGCAAAAACACAATGGGCTCCGCTTCGCTGCTCGCACGAGCTTCCCGGGGAGTCGCAACACGGGGCGCATGGACACAGTTGAAGACACAACATGCCTCGGGGTGTGTAGACGTGCATATTGGCGACATTGGACCATGAGCTGACCGCAATGTCTCTTGCAGCAGAATACCTGCCCTATCGGCATTGGCCCGCTACTATGCCTCTAAATGTATGATACATTCCCGGAAAATCTGAAAAACATCTCGAGCAATCTCTGACAGGCAATGCACAGCTTACCCGCCACACACCATCATCTCCATGCCCGCCCTTTCGCCTACCATGACCGCTGGAAACATTGGGGCTTGGCAAAAGAAGCCGGGTGACACCCTCTCCCCCGGAGATGTCCTGGTCGAGATCGAGACGGACAAGGCACAGATGGACTTTGAGTTTCAAGAGGAGGGTGTCCTCGCAAAGGTCCTGAAGGATTCAGGCGAGAAGGATGTCGCCGTTGGCAACGTGAGTTGAGAACAAGCCATTGGGATAACTTCGGGGAATGCTAACGCACACCTCTAGCCAATCGCTGTCATGGTGGAAGAGGGAGGTGATATCTCAGCATTCGAGGGCTTCAGCATCGAGGACGCCGGTGGAGAGAAGTCTGCTTCCGAGAGCAAGAAGCAGGGCGGACAAGAGGCAGCGGACGCATCAGAGCCACCGAACACCGAAGGGTCTGGAACTGCACCACCAGCACCAAAGCAGGAGGCTCCTAAGGCTGTCGAATCCGAATCTACTGGCGAGAAGCTCCAGCCTTCGATCGAGCGATCGGTCATCGGACCAGCCCTTGCGAAGCTCGCACTGGAGAAGGGCGTCTCACTCAAGGATATCAAGGGCAGTGGTCCAGGTGGCAAGATCACGAGGAAGGACATTGAGAACGCGAAGCCGGCCGCCGCTGCTCCAGCAGTTGCGGGTGCTGGCGCAGCACCGACTTTCGAGGACATTGAGGCCAGCTCCATGCGCAAGACCATTGCCAAGCGCCTGACCGAGTCCATGAACCAGAACCCACACTACTTCGTCGCCTCTGCCGTCTCCGTATCGAAGCTTCTCAAGCTCCGCGCGGCACTCAACTCATCAGCTGACGGCAAGTACAAGCTCTCGGTCAACGACTTCCTGGTTAAGGCTCTCGCGCACGCTGCCCGCAAGGTCCCAGCCGCTAACAGCTCATGGCGTGAGGAGAACGGCAAGGTCTTCATTCGTCAACACAACGCTGTCGATGTCTCCGTCGCTGTCGCTACTCCCGTTGGACTCATGACGCCCATCGTCAAGAACGTTACTGGATCCGGCCTCGAGGCTGTTTCATCACAAATCAAGGACCTTGGCAAGCGTGCACGCGACGGAAAGCTCAAGCCAGAGGAATACCAGGGCGGCACTATCACCATCTCGAACATGGGCATGAACGACGCTATTGACCGATTCACCGCTGTTATCAACCCGCCTCAAGCAACAATCTTGGCAGTTGGCGCTGTGAAGAAGGTCGCCGTGCCAAGCGAGGATGGCGAGGGTGTCGAGTGGGACGAGCAGATCGTCCTCACCGGCTCATTCGACCACAAGGTTGTCGATGGCGCGGTCGGTGGTGAGTTCATGCGCGAGTTGAAGAAGGTCATTGAGAACCCACTCGAGCTTCTGCTATAAGCATTTCCCATGAATTGGAAAGCAGACATGAAATGAGAGGAGCAACAACAGACTATAGAAGTCAAAATTGACAGCCCAGGCCAGGACAAGCTGCGGGACAAACGCAGCAGCAGCAGCACACCCAGGCGAAATTTGCATCTTGATTGTGGAAATGTGTATAGTGAGCGAAATGCGACGGAGTCAGACGGGTCTTTCACAGGGAATGGATATTGCATATGAGAGCACGTGTCAAGTATCTAACCCCTCAACTTTTGTGCTTGTTCGTTGATAGTAGCCCAGGGATGTACCATCAAAGGAGCAGATGACAAGTTGTTTCGAATTTTCATGTTCTTCAGTTGCAAGACTTTGAAGTGAAGTCTCGAGGGCACTGCCCTTCAGTTCAAGATTGCTTATTCACTTCGGCAGGCAGGAACGGCCATGAAAAGCCAATTGGCTCTATTCCAGGCAGGCAGGACATCACATGGCAAAATGGTGCAGCACAAGATGGCCCATCATGTGCCGATGCTGATTAAAAGTTTCATTCACTCATCAACAGCGACCATAAAACCCCCGGCCAATAACACTTTTGACCTTCGACATGATACCTCCCCCAAAGAAGTCGACACATTCGAACTCAGAAGTTCGCACCACTCCAAACACTCACCAACTGGACACTCCACCTAACAACAGCACCATGGCCGCGTCGCTAGTAGACGGTATGGACAACAGCGAATTGATGGAAGAGATGGCGAAGCAGCTGCGTCTGGGAAGCAACAAAGACCTCAGCATCATGACCACCGTCATTCCGGACGGGGCCATGAAGGGTCGAATCGTGATCGAGGTACAGACTAAGGCTGGCTTCCGCCTCCTTGATCTCCCGCCCGAATTGCGCGAGCGCATCTATGGATATGTGTTCGCTGAGCCGAAAGAACATCAGATCGAAATCTACAGCACAAACTTCCGTCGAGGGAGAAATCGGCCTCCTTCGGTCGTAACCAAGCCTGTTTGTGGTCCCGACTTTCGCAGTTCGAACACCCACAAGGGCCAGCAATGGGACACGGATAAGGCGAAGTGGGTCGGCGGCCCACCGAGTGTGTTGAGTCTACTACTGGTCGACAAATACATCCACCGCGAGGCAACACCTATTGCGTATAGGACAAATCGATTCATTTTCAAGAATGACATCTCTAGTTGTGTCGATCGGTTCGTCGAGTCCATCGGGCCTTCAGCACAGTATCTTGGAGAAGTGGAGGTCCAGAAGATAAGCAGCCTTGACCAGCTGAAACGCGTTCTCAAGGCATTGCGCAACGTCACTGGTCTCCGGCGCCTCTACCTCCCGAAACGTCTGGTCTTTTTCGAGGCCAGAGCGGCCTCTAAAGACATCAAGAACCCTGAGTCGTGGGCTTGCGCTTTCCACAAAGTCATTCGGCTATTCTTGATCGAGCTGAAGAAGAAGTACAGGGCCTCGAATCGGCTTTGGAGGGTGAGCGACGTTGTTCAGTTCACGAAGCGGCCAGCTTGGTTGAATGACGGTCAGTACGGTGCAGACTTTCAAGTCTTTGAAGCGGCTTTCAGAGAGATCGCTAGAGCATACCTCGATGAAGAGCGAGAGTGAACAGTATGGATATGAGCATCGGTCTTCTACACAATGAATCCGTCGAAAGAATCATTCTCTCTGCAAGGGCACAGAGATCTCTGCTGCGGTACAACATCCCAGATACACTGCAGAGACCGCATATCTTCGCACAAGCACCTGTGCCAGAGCTTTAACTGACTTTGACGCGCTACGGCTTGGTTCAAATAAGCAATATCGAGGTCACGACTGCCCTTTCACGGAGCCAGACGACCTCATCAGTGGCAAAGTTGCAACCCAAACTACGGAAACACGCAGCAGCACCGATGGGTGACTTGTTCTACTCTCACCTGGTCCTTCTGGCCTCTCCGCTTTTCTCTTTCTCGTCTGACGAAAGCATATTCGTCTCCATATACCAGCACTCGATCCGATCCAACGACTGTTACAAGCGCAAAGACAGAGGTCTACTCCTGGAACCAGAGAGCGCTGCTCGTTCCTCTTCTCTTTTCTCTTGGATGGCAAAGGTTTTTTGTTTCTACATACAAGCAATCGATGCGGCCCAACGGCTGTGGCAAACGCATGCAATGGGTTCTCTTTCTGGTATCAGAGAGCGCCCTTCTACCTCTTCTCTTTGTACTTTCTCGGATGGCAAAAGTTCTTCGTCTCTAGATACAAGCACTCAATACAACCGAACGATTGTTCCAATTACCAGAATGAGTGCCACATTCTTGAATCAGAGAGCGCCCTCCGATCCTCTTCTCCTTCCTCTGATTCGGATGCCGAAAGCTTTTCCTCTCTACATCCAAGCACTCAATACGACCCAATGACTGTTCCAATTGCCAGAATGAGCGCATCATCCCTGTATCAGAGAGCGGCCTCCAAATTCCTTCTCCTTTCTCTTTCTCGGTTGGCAAAAGCATTCGGTCTCTACGTAAAAACATCGGATCCAACCCAACAATATTCTTGATCGCAAGGACAGAGGGCTCGTACTCATCGCAGAGAGCGGCTTACAGGACTGCTGGAAGCAAGTAGGGGTTAAGAGGTTTGGGAGCCATGGAGGACTCCATAGGAAGTACCTGCAATTGTCGGTGCAGGCTGTCGATGGAGCAAACACATGTCTGATTGCAATAGATCAGTGAATCGTAGCTCATGAGATCTCAAATTTTGTCTCCAATCAACAATGCTTTAAAGTCGTTCCACCGCAATACTTCCCCCTATCTGCGCAATTCGAATCATTTACGGAGTAATGTAGCGCAAAATGGCCGCGAGTAGCAGATCGATGAGATTAGGAAAACACTCTACTTGCCACTACAGACATTGAAGGATGTTTAACGATCTTCACGCCCTGGAACATAGTATCCTCCATCGGCACATGTATATCTATCTTCAATAACCTCTACAAACGCCACAGAACACATACAAATCAACGTCTACTCCACTCTCAATATTGAACAAATGCACAAAATAGTTATATCAACTCTGTTCCCATGCCTCCCATTCTCCTCTCTCATCTCTACACTTTCCCACGAAATCATCCTCCAATCGATCAAACCTAATCCCCGATCTCCAACGAACAACCCCCTGCTCAGCTCTAGCCATGTCGCAAACAACGAGGCAACCAACAAGCTACAGTGGCAGTAGCAGCAGTGGAATGACATGCACTGCTGGTCCCAGCGACGCTTGGAAAAATACCGGGCCAAGGCCGACGAAACAGTGCTCGACTTCCCCAGCAGACCTTGCTGCAAAGGCTGCAACGGCTTCGATGAACAAGAAGGGCGCGGAGTGGGCTGCGAAGTCAAAGTAGTATGTGTTGGAGCAATGGCTGTGGATGATGGGCGCTCAGGTCTTGAGCTGTGTAATGAATAGTGTGGTGGTAGGAGATTGCAGCAACTAGTTGAACGAATTGATGATTGAAGCAGACTGTCTGTGCATGCTTCGTGTGTCGTAATTATCTATGTCATGTGTAGCGTAATACTGGCAAGCTATCATAAGCAACTCTTCAACGGTGCTATCCAAAACCACGATCAAACCTTCCTGCGCGGACCATAGTCAAACATGCTGGGACTTCTTCTCGGTATGCATATTCTGCGGCGGAGAAGAGCCAGCGCCCGAATCAGATTATCTCATGTCCTCCTCTCCCCTACCCTGCGCCTCCATCTTGCTACTCATCATCAAGCACCTCCTGTATACACCTCCGCAATTCGCCCGAGTTCCCTGCATCCTTCCAGCAGCACGAGAAACTGCCACCAATCTTGAGGATCTGACTGACATCCACGTTGCGGTTGGCAAACTCCTTCTTCAACGAACGAAGCAGCGGCGCGCCTTGTTGACGCAGATAATGGCGTTCTCGATGAGAGGCGCATCGATCCATTCGCCTTTCGTCTTGTCGTATACCTGAAACCGCCCGTTGTGATGGTGCTTATAGTTTCGTTTGTGGCCAGCGTTGATGATTTCTCGGCCGTGCTTCGAGCCGCTGCGAAGCTCGAGTCTGATCGGCTCAGGTTTTACGAGTGCATGTTTGTAAATCTCAATTCGAGCCTCCGAGGGCAGATCGCGTAAACGGAAGGGCTTTGCTTCAGGACTAGGAGGGGCATTGTGCGCCGTCGCCTCCTGTAGATTCCAGGCGGTGTCGATTTTAACGGTGCGACGGACCCTTGTCGTGCACATAGGGCGTCGCTTGACCCTCATCGCTGCGTAGTGCACTGACTATACAGACATCGAGCCTGGAAGGTGAAGGCTTAGTGAAGTGCTGACTTCGTTGTTGAAGGTTGGAGAGGATGGCAGGAAGATCTGAAACAGCGGTCCTCTTTGCTTGTGATGTCGATACCAAAGGGTGAATGCTGTGTGGCTTCTCCTTTCACGCCCGGGCATTCTACTCCCGCTCTAGGCGTTTTCAATTGATAAACGGGCCTTTACATGTGTGTTTGCTGCAGTCCGAGTCGTGTTCATGCCATCTAAGACTTCTAGCGCTTCGAGCCGCTTCCTTGTAACGCAGACTCACTCTCTGGTTCTCTGAAAAGTCGTACACGGAAGCCCCGAATACTGGTTCAAAGCGACCAGTGAGCAAGAGTTCGGGAGGAAGCTGGACATATCAGTCCAAAGCTTCAGAAGACCGGCGCAAGAAGCCCAACGTCTGACACGCAACAAATTCTTTTCTGGATCATCAACGGACTCCATAGGAGATGGCGAGGAGGACTGCAGGATCTAGCCTGCCCTTCTGCCATGCCTGCAAGGTTGATCGATCATCTCCAGATCCATGGCCAGTCATCGCAATATAGTTCCGCAAAAAGGTTGTATAAAAATCGTGCACGTCCAAGCCTCACATCACGTCTCACCCATCAACCTCTTGACCTTCTCCAACAGCGGCTGACTCTCGCGACCTAGCTTCCTCTGGCCATTCTTGCCTCCTGTCCTAGCCTTTGCCATTCCTTTCCTGAACTTCTCGCGCTCCGCAATCTTCTGTTCTTTTTGCCGCTGTGCCTCCTCGCGGGCTCTCCGCCTCTCCTCAGCTTCTGCCTTCCGCTGCTGTGCCTCCTCGTACTCTTTGCTGAAAGGCGCATGTTTTGGCCTGCGCTTGCGTTCCCGTCGCTGTGTTCGCTCCTGCTCGGGTTCTTCCTCCTGGTCCATCAAGACTTGTCGGTCAGGATGCGGTGCTACACTTGGCTCTTCTTGTTGTTGCTCGATTTCTGCTGCCATGGAGGCTGGGATAGGAATGCTCTCTTCCTGCTCAGGCACTTTCCCCTGCTTCTTCAGCTTTCCGTACTCCTTTCTAATCTTCGCCTTCTCGATCAGGTCGGACTTGATTTTTTGCACTACTGCCTGTCAGTTGTCCGGTAGCTTTTGGCGGGCGAGACGCGATTCTACCTTTTCGACGGTGGACGCCATCCGGCAAGTTCGCAGGCCCGACCTGGAAGCCCTTCTTGGGACGCTTCTTCTCGCCGCCATCGTCGCCATCTCGTTTCCTCTTTTCCGACATCTTTGCGGCTTGTTATCGCAGTAACTCAATGATACTGCAGGGCAAGCGTGAAATCGATGTCGGATGTCGGGAAAATCGTCGTTCGCCTAGATAAGGCCCCACATGGATCGATCCGGAGGCGATAAGCGTGCAACGCCGAAAGTCAAATGACGCGAGATGAACCATGTGATACTCGTTTGGCTGATGACTCGGCGTGGCAGCAGAGGAGGGGAGATAGCGAGAGCCGGAGGGGAAACGGTCGTCTTGCTTGCTCGTTTCCGCTCCTTCACACTCGACCCAGTTGCAGAAGCGACGCCCCGCATCCATTCAGGTGCGGCAGCAAGGTGGACGTCACGCTGGAGCACTCCTTTGTCACCAACACCGCCGCACGGAAGTCGACCACCTGAAACACCCACGCGCACTTCCAATCACCTCAGACGCCGTTCCCATACCCCTCTCGCCACGTCAGACATGGTCATAGTGGCACGCCCACAATAAGCCCAAGCCCGCGAGAGTCACACCCTGATTCATCTTGCAAACCTGCAAACTCCCACTTGCCTTGTGACGACGTGAAGTGCTCGGGGCCAGACTGGTGGCTCCGAGCGAGGAATGGCCGTGAATAATGGATGCCCTGGATGCCAGCCACAGTCCGGGCAGATGTCGTCTCGGAGCAGCGGCGAGCAGGAGAGGAGCAGTACGGCCAAGGCGAGGGCGGTGAGCCCAGACAATGGCACCGCGAATCCGAACATCTTCAATCCATATTACACCGGACGACCACGAACACCGGCCAACGGGAGCAAGTCAAGCACGCTGGATCGGCAGGAGCTGATCAGGAGGATCAAGAGCGGCTCAAGGCCATCTTCGCCTGAGCTCGAACGACCCTCTTCGAGCGAGTACAGTAGGATCATTAGGATCAAGAGCAGGGAATCTCGTCCGACTTCGCCTGAGCCCGAGAGGCCGGTGTCGAGTGGCTTGGAGTGGAAGCGCAGGTCGCCAGTGCCTTTCTCCTCGCTGGCAAACGCTCAAGATGTGCGACCAAAGTCTCCAGAGGCACAGCAGGACAATTTGGCATTGGGCTTGCAGATCGAGAGACCGCGATCCGCTCTGCACCGCGGCGACTTCAGGGAGCAAAGTCAAGCATCCGAGCAATTCAGCGCTCAAACACCTATCAAAGAAGAGTCACATACTGTGCTCTCGACTTCGCCTGTTGTGCCATGGCATCCGGCGTTTCCAGCAACATATAGACCACTTCGCCGAGAGCAAGACGAAACTCGTGCTGAGCACGCCATTCCGATTCCTCGCCCCGAACGACACCGTACTGTCTCAAACGCTTCACTTGCTGCAAACTTTGTCTACAAGCCACCCACCAGCCCACTCGTGCAATCATCGCGGCCTGACACACCTGAGCCGCCGACTTCTGAAGACCTGCGAAGTCCAGAGAAAAGTCGTCGGCATACTTTTTCGCCACGCTCGTTAAACCACTTCCAATCAGCGCTCAACTACCCGACTGTTGCTCGCGTTGCACCACCCTTGCGATCAGAGAAATCATTTCCGTACCAAGCCCTCCAGCCCAGTCGATCCGTCAATCCCACATCGCCTTACGCCAGTCTACCACATACCCCACGAGCAGGGCAGAGAAGACCATCTGTCTCTGAATTGCCCCTTCTTCATGCACCCCTAGTTGGCTCATACGAAGAGTCGATACTCCGAGGTCGTATGTCCACTACGCCATCGAAGCCTCTTAATTTCATGGCGCAAATCGGTGTGCTTGGAAAAGGACATTGCAAGTCAAATTTGAGATGTCCTCCTCACGTACAGATACCTTTTCCCGCAGTATTTTACAGCTATGGTGCCGCAAGCAAGACGCCAGCGATCGACCAGCCCAGTCCTTATGTCGGACTCGTAGACCTGGAGAATGGTCTACCCAGTGCTGAACAGCCCAGAGACAGAAGACGAGAGAGGGTACAAGCCTCACATAGTAATAATGGCAGTCGTGCTAGCTCGCCAAATGGTTCTGGACCCGACACAGCAACGCGCCGGAGGCGCACCAAGCAGAAGCGTCGTTCCGGTTCACCCAGAGCACCGCCAGGCGGCAGTTATCGTATACCTCAGCAAGGCCAGCTGCAGATTGTGCTTAAAAATCCCAACAAAACTGCTGTCAAGCTCTTCCTCGTGCCCTACGACCTCTCCGATATGGAACCAGGTCAGAAGACCTTCATACGTCAGCGCAGTTACTCGGCTGGACCCATCATCGATATGCCGCTCACTTCGCGTGCCAACTACGGCACCGATAGGCCAGAAGCTGCACTGAGCCCGACTGGAGATCCCAACGATAAACCCATGTTACGATATTTGATCCATTTGCATATCTGCTGCCCTTCCAAAGGAAGATATTTTTTGTACAAATCAGTTCGCGTTGTGTTTGCGAATCGAGTGCCCGACGGCAAAGAGAAACTGCGAAACGAGATCCAGATGCCAGAGCCCCGTTACAGTGCGTACAAAGCTGGCAGGGAATCAATTGTTGGCAGCACAACTTGTACACCTGCGCAAGACAACGCACGACGACGGAGCGCTCTCGATCCTGCAATGACAGAGTCGAGATGGCCACCTCCACCGTATATTGCACAATCCATGCCGAATACCGAACCGGCGGCACAGCAGCAATACGATGTGCCGACACCGACCCTACCGCGACAATTCACCACATTGCCAACTTTGCCGTCACGACCTTCGAGTCGAAGTCTCAGCGATAACATGGATCTGGATTCTGGCTCGCAAGGGACACGTTCACCTTTGTCACCAGCATCCACACAGGGAGATGAGATGAGGCGAAGCATTCCAAAGCTGGACGACCCTTTCACGTTCGAACGAGACCGTAGTCGGGAGAGGATGAGTGGTAATGGAAACAATGAAAGCCTCATAGCGAGGAGACTGATGGATCTGGCATTTCAGAAACAGCGTGGGCTGTGATCCTGGCATCCTTTTACATTATTAAGCATATTAGCGAGGCGTCGGAGGTGTCAACTAGACTGCGATTTTCTTTTGACCTTTGTCGGGACTCAGGACATAGACCTGCACAGCATCGGCAGAACGATACTCTGCTCTACATATCCAACTCAATGAACAACGACCCAACCCAGTATCTTGGCAAACCCATCGACCGGTAAAGCAAGCAGCACACATTCGCTTATCTATCTTAGCCAGGTAGGATGTCAGCGATGTTCCACGATCAGATCCGGCTAAGCACTCTTTGGAATGTCCATGGCCGTGATCGTCATCGAGAAAAGCCACAAACTGCAGATCTGCATAAAAGCATCGTAGCGTTGAAGCTTCGAAGCAGCCAATTCCGCCCACGAAAACAACCGACCGTTCGGAATAGGAAGTGAAGGCCATCGGATGTACAACAACTACATGATGACGATGCAGTGATGTTCGAAAATTAGCGTCTGCCTATGCGGCTGTTCCACAGTGACTTTGCACAAATTAACGATATAGCGCCACTTCCGTCCTCCTCTCTCGTTGCACTGTAGTCGATCTTCTCATCCTTGCTGTTGCGATGCATTCCACAGCTCTCACCGCAGCACTTACGCTGCTGGCGCTCAATACGAATGCACATCCCATCGTTGATGAACTGGGCGAACAGGAACTATCGGCGAGGCAAGCCAATCGCTTTAGCTTCTTTCCACTCAAGACCCCTTTGACCGGTCCTTGCGATCTCGAACATGGACCGGATGGAGCTTTGTGGGGCGAAGGCATTCTTGCCAACAACATCTTTCGTATCGACCCGAGCACGGGTCTAGTGGAAGAGTATCCAATTCCTTTCACCACGCCTATTTCGAATGAAACAATACCCATTCCCACAATCTTGGGTCAGCGAGCGGCCTTTTCGTGCGCTATTCGGAGAGGTGCAGATGGGAATTTGTATGCCGCGAATGGTAAGAATCGCACATGCAAATCGAGGTCCATGAGCTGACCACAAATCGCTGAACAGGAATTCGGAACCAACTTGTTCGCATAAATCCGGGAACACGAAAAATCGACGTCTTGCAGCCACCCGGTACTGGGGCGATTGGTAATCTACAGCCGTTCAACGATCTATACACGTCCAAGGATGCCATGTGGTACACCCAGACAACAGGCAATGTATTCCAGAAATTCGACTACGAAACCGAAACTTGGGAGACCTACAACGTCCCCACGCCAGCCTCTTTGCCGCTCGGACTTTACGTGGCTTCGGACAACAAGGTCTATGTGGCCGAAGTGCTAGCGAATAAGATCTTGGTGCTGGATCGTGAGAAGAATGAAATCAATGAGTATCCGCTTCCGGAGCCATTGCAGTAAGATCCACGTCTTATATCCAGTTGCTCAAGCACTGACTGAGATCCGTAGAATGCCAACCGTGATCCGTGCCGAGCGCGATGGCTGGGTCTATTTTGCCCTCTTCACTGGAAATGGCATCGGTCGCATTAATATGAAGACACACAAGATCGAGATCTTTCACACTAACAAGCTCGCTCCTCTTGGTGCAGAGGATACCATCGACAAGTACGGCGGCGTATACTCGAGCTTCTTCAACGTCAATGGTCTCGCGAGACTCAACACCGACACCCTGAAGTTCAGCTATATCAACTTCCCGCGATCGATCAACCTTCCATTGTTGGATGTGCCGCCATATGTCGATGTGGCAGTGAACTATGGTCCTGGCGATGCTGTCTGGTTTACCGATGTGAGCGGTAATCGTGTTGGTCGATACGACATCAGTGGACTGTACGGTTGAGCATCGTAGTCAATAGTGAGAGCAACACCAACTAAGTGATTCGCGCAATGACTTCTCCGTGCATCATAGCGAATGCAGCATGCTCGTCTTCAATCCAGTCTTTCCAAGCCATTGCCCACTTCTCCAACGTTTCGGATGATACGCCCATTTCCATGGCACGATCAGCGAAAAGTCCTTGCGTACACCGCCCAGGCCAATGGCCACCATACTCCCTCCTACCCTCAAGAGAATCATATGAAGTCACATTCATCGAAGTCTTAATATCCCTGTCGTTGACTCCAGCCTCCTTCAACCAGCTTCTCAACCTCCTCCCAGCGTCCGAAGTACCTCCATTATCCTCGTGTACTTTGACGATCGTTCGAAAACACTCTTGCAAGTCATCATATTCACCATCCAGCAAAACTCTTCCACTTCTCAGATCACCCTCTCTCAAACAAATCATTCCGCCCTTCTCTACAACCTCTACCATTTTCTTCAATCCTGCCACAGGATCAGGCAAATGTGCCACAACCTGATGCGTATAAATCATGTCAAACTTCCCGTTCGTCGCCCTTACCAACTCCTCCTTTTCATCTCTTTTCGACAACGACTCAAGATCAAATACACTCCCTTTCACAAACTCCACATTCTTCACCCCTCTCCGTTCCGCATAAACCTTCGCGCTCTCCAACATCGCAGCAGAAACATCAAGCCCAACAACCTCTGCTTCAGGAAACATCTCAGCAACATCAACGGTAATTTCTCCGGAGCCACAGCCAACGTCCAAGATTTGGAGCCTGTCACCCCTCTCATCATTCTTCACATCAACCTGCTTGCCTCTGGCAAGCTCAGATATCGTGGGAATCATATACCCGCAATGCATTTCCGCTTTAGTAGTCTTCCTGCCTGTCGGTCCAGGCTCCAGTGTTTCTTTGCCAATTTCCTCATCGCCATTCAACACACCTTTAGTCTTTAAATACCTCTTATACACCTTCTGCAGTTCCTCTTCATTTCTCGGCCATCGATTATCAACATCATCACTCCAGTGGTCGGAGCTATGATTATTCTTGGCATTCGAACACAAATTTCCCATCCTCGCTAGAGTCTGGCATGCAAGCTCGTCCAGAAAGCGTCGGTGTTACACAGCATACCTAAGCCTTAAATGTGGAGTCCGTGAGTGAAGAATGATACTTGATGTGCATGATAGTTCTTGTACGTTTGCGCTTGATACTGGTCCGCAGTCGTGAATGATGATTGATGCCTGGTGTCAATCATACTAGCCGCTGATCTACCCGAGACTTGGTGCCAGCGAGAGACGAGACATCTTCTGATGGACAACGACAAGTTGATAATGGCATCGCTGCTGAAGTCCTGAAATGGAGCTGAAGACAGCACGAGGCTGGATGTCCGGGATGTTGAGGAAAGAGAAACTCTAATCACCCCATCATTGCTTGGCCAACTTTGCTGGAGGTGAGAACTCTGTTCCTTTTCGCTACCAGATCCATAACATCCCTGCACTTCAAGTGCCGCGCTGTAAAGTCAAATGAGATCAGACATTGGTCAGGATAAGTGCGTTCGAAATGTCCATACATGTGGATTGACTATACATGTTATGCTCTTCGCGGGCCTACTGATCAGACAGCAGCGCGAACTGTAATTTCACAGCGAACCATGCCTCGACTGAACGGCTGCATTCGATCGACATGCCCTGTACTGCTATGCTCCCAACACTTTCCGAACCCATCGTCTCCGAATCAAAGCGCCTAGCTCACGGCCGCTGAGCCCAGATGTCTCATCGAGATGTTGCCCCCTTCACAACATTTTTTTTTGTACACATATGCGCTGACCATCCACGAATAAAGCCTGTGCGGCATAGAAATGTGCACCGTACAAATGTGCGCCTCGATCAAAGCAGTGGTAACATGTCGAACATGGTTTCCAAGCGAGCAAGACTATGCATTGCAACCATGCATGAGTGTGTTCTTTGGCCATTGGTAGCCGGCATCCTTCCAGGACGTGTGGTTCGCGTTGCGATAGGCTTCAGGGTGCTGCGCGATATATTCCGTGGTTGGGTACCCTTTCGGGTCACAAGTCACCTCATGACCCGAGTCGGCATCGGTGTTCTGATACCATCGGACGTAGTCGACGCGCATAATAGTTGGGAACCTGAGGTTGGCTTGGTCGATGGCGACCCAACTATGGGAAAAGCCAAGATTCAAGATCATCGACAATGGTTCTTCGGCGATTAGTCGTTGCTGGATATTGCCATTCGGCCCAATCGCTCGACCATCAAAGCCCATCATCTCGTCATCAGCCACGAACCAGGTAACGTGGGCATCCTCGCCGTTCCCAGGCTCATACTCGAACGCGAACTTCTGGAACGCCTTGCCGTCGTACCAGTCGTTGTTGAGCATAGTCACAGTCGATATGGCTTGTTGAAATGGCCCGCCAGTGTAAGTGTTGACCATACTGAAGTTGTACTCTGGTATCTCCATGAAGTCGTAGTTGGGGTAGTAGAAAAGATCGAACGGCGCCACCTGATATGATTGTGTGGCCACCCCCAAATTGAGACTGCCCCAGTCTGCACTGACTTCGATGATATCGATCTCAGGCGCACCGCGGCCAGTCCCAGGCGATGGGTGATCTTCATTATGACATGTACAGCTCGGCAAGCGCTGTCCGGGTAAGAAGCTGATGCCATCCGGTGATGACTGATTGGGAGTGATGCCGACATCGCAGTCGCTGTAGGTATACGGCCACATACCGTCAGTCGATGCGAGGTAGCCAGGTCGTCCGAGATTGCCCATGGTCCAAACACCAGGCCACAAGCCGTGGATTCCAGCAGGTCCTGGCAAGCTGACCGAAACTTCAAAGACGCCACCTTTGAAGCACAGCTGATTCCAAGAATTCAGCATGCCTGATCTGTAGTCGAGGTCATGGTTGCGAAAGGCATCAAGTTGAAGCTGTAGACTGCCGTCACCTTGCGTTTCGTTAGTTTGTTCAAAGGCGACCGCATACACAATTACTCACCTGTGTTGACAGCATCCGGGTCATACCATTCGAGGTCTTTGGTGGCTCCGTACCAGATGTCGGGTGCGAACCAGTACGGATCGTCGCCCTCGTAAAAGGTCCTGTTCTTTGCGTTGAATTCGTCACTGAAAACGAGCTTCAAAGTATCACCGTTGACACTTTGGCGGGTCATTGCTGAAGCCGGGGTGTCTGGATCAATGAGGCCACGCCTCATGTTCTTCAACAACGGGTATACCTCGTCGTTGACATGAGCCCACGGCTCTGGTTTTGTGTGGCCCGGCATCTGGTCCAGCGGAGTTTCATACGTGTATGGTATGAGGTTCGTCCCGAGGAACGAAACAACGGGCAAGACAATGAAGATTGTGCAGAGCCCGGTGAGCAAGAAAACGATGCCGATAGTGTTGACGATGTTCTCTCTAGAGAAGCGTTCTCGTAGAGTGAGTCTGTACCGTCGATCATCGTCCCATGCAGGCATGTGCATATCGTCATCATCCTCTTTCTCATCCATGTAGAGTACGTACGGAGCGCCGAGTCGATCATCCACGAAATGGGGTATGAAGGCCGCTTTCTCGGGGTCTGCGTTGTGAATAAAGGTCGGCGTCGCCGCTCGAGTGATGGCCACTGGAGCTGCTGCGGGAACAGGATCTGCAGCTTCTGCGTCCGGTTGATCAGATGTCGGTGTATCCTCATTGGCCTCTCGAAGTGAAGCGAGTGACACGCGGTGGTCGTCTTTGAAGGGGTTCGACTGCACCGACGATCGATTCGACAGCTCTGTGGACGATTTTGTCTTGGCAGGCGCAAGGTGATGGTCGGACGAGCCAAATGTCGGTAATCGTACTGCTGGCGGAGCACATGCAGGCAAGTCTTGCTGAGAAGTATTCGCCGAGTTCGATCTGGTAGCGAATGGATTGTAGTAGCGCGTGTAATCTGCTCCGAGATCTTGCACAGCTCTGGGAGTGGGATGTGACAATGTTGAATACGACCCCTGATGCGCCATCTGTGTAGCCGAGACAGCTTGTCGCGGAGGTGTTTGCGGTTGAGTGTGTGATACATCTTCTGTGGCGGGTATCAGGGCCACGTTTCGATAAGGTATTGACAGCCCTTCGGACGAGCTGGCTGTGCTGGAGCCGCTATTCTTTCGCACACCCGACTCTGCAGTGGTCTCCGAGGCGACGGGACCCAGGGGAAAAGGTATAGGCGGAGCATATGGTGAAAGGCCTGAGTGTTGCCGTCGTGGCTCGGGTCGAGGACCATCCAATGGCGCAGCTTGTGCTGTTGAAACCTTCGTCTGCCCGTTGCTGGACCTTCGGCCTTCTCGAGAGGCTTCTCGCGAACTAGGGCGTAAGGCCTCGCGCAACGACTGTGCAGAGGCTTGAGCATTGAGGTTGGTGGCAGACCGGCCAGCCTGTTGGACTTGCCTGTCGTCGCTGCCGTCCAATGTCCGCTGTGGCCCCCGCAGTGTTGGTTGTAGGTGATGCTTGGTCAGTTTACGGGTTTGCGAGGGTGCCATCGCTTGTAAGCGAATGAACTAAGATCCCTCCCAGGCCATACGATGTTGCTGAGCGGACGGTGGGCGGTGCTGCATTCGAGTCGACGGCTACAGGTACGCCATGTGCATGAGCGACGCGACGCCTTCGGATTTCCGAGCAACTGCGGTCTGGCGGCAGGCAGGTGGTACTCGCGCACGTAGCGAAGGCAGGAGGCAGGCGTGGGCGGATGTCTGCAAGTCAAGTGCTTCTGATTTCAATTGATGCAACAGCTTCAGCTTTGCAGCATTGGAAATGCGAGTCGGACAAGAGCTGCTTCTCGGTGTCGTGATGAAGGTCGATCGCGGTGGCGGTAGTGAGTGTGAGGGCGTCAAACGAGCGACTAAGGTAAGGACCTCGAAGATGTTGATGAGCTTCGGAGTCGACGACGAGGCACGCTGGCGATCGCACGCGGGTGTGGGCGACCTTGCCGCGTTTGTTCTGCAGTTCAACTGCCCGCAGTACACGACGCGGATTGCTGCATTGAGGCTGCAGGAACGCGACTGCGACTGCCGTGTGCAGTGCGTGAAAGTAGAAGCGACGACACGCGTGCATCCAGTTGCCTCGAGCAGTCTCCTTCTACCAAAGATCCATGCACGTCTTTCTTCATCAACGACAGCATGCTACATCGCCTAGAGGCGATGGTGTGCAGCGTGGAAGTGCAAGTGAAGTGGACCACTGGCCGCACAGGCACTTTGAGGTAACGCGTGGCAGTGCCGCTGGGACGCGCTCCGTTCCATCATTACTCGCGAGCATTCATGGCAAGAATTATGGCAAGAATTTTGGAAGCTGAATGGGCTGAAGGTACATCCGACAGCGTTTGGTCGCTACATGTACTTCTGACCGTGTTGAGAACACCGCTAGCGGGTATAGCACGCGGAAGCAAAGGCAGAGACCAAAGATCAGTGTCTCGCCGTTCTGAGCAGTGCTATTCTTCGATACCAACTGCCTTCGCAATCAAGCCGCGAACCTCCTTTAGCGCCTCTTCGCACTCACCTCTGAGAGCTTCGCATCCACAGGCCGATGAATCGATCGCTTCGCCCATGAGCCGAGAGACATAGCACTTGCCGCAAACTGCCCCAGTCAGGTGGACCAGATCGAGAATGCTCGGCAAACCGTCTTGCGCTTTTCGTGATTTGTGAAGAGAAACCATCATAGTTTTGCAGTCGGCGGCGAATGTGGCAGCGCGAACACAGCCATAACTGTCAATCTCATTGCTCACGTCGCGGAAATGCAACTTGAGCGACCGCAGACCCTTCGCTTCTCGTAGCTTGAAGAAGATCGTTCGCGCCTTGGACCTCTGATACGAGTCGGAGTAGAAGCTTATGTCGCGGAGCAAGCTTCGCATCCTGCCAATGCCTTCGAGAAAAGCCTGGCAGGTCTTGAAGTCGAAGAATTTGAAAATATTGCCATACAGAGTTGAGGTTGTCTCGTACCATATCTGCTTGTTGGCTGTTAGAAGTCCGAGTGCACTTGGTGGTTTATCGGTCCAGGTTCCAGTGTTTTTCACGTAACGAGCCGATGTCTTGAACAAGCGGCTGTCGCTGACTGCACGAAATGCGTGCCCTCTGCGCTTGATGTAGCTGATAAAAATCTCACTGTCATCCAGGTATAACTCGTGGTAGATCATCTGCCGAATCTCCGCTGGCAGTTCCAAAAATGGGAAGTGCTCTGTGGAAGGCTCGAGCAATAGGATATGGTGACCCCTCAGCGGCCCTTCAGTGAATACGAGCTGAAAACGTTAGCATGTAACATGATGCCGGACTCATGAGCACCGACTGGTCTCAGTCTGAAAGCATCGTCGTGCTTCACCGTAATGCTCTGGACAAACTTTCCAGATTTCGAGTTGTACTGCACACGTTAGGCACGATCAGGATGCTGAGCAGAAACATTGACTGGACATACTGCTGACGTTTCGGACAAGCGCGCATTGTCCGGGCGTGCTGTTGCCGTTTCCCAGTGTTCGAGACCTGGATATGCAGGCCGGGAAGCAGAAGGGTTGCCAAGCTTCTGATTCTCGTTCGAAGGACGAGCCTTGCGCTTCTTCTGCATCGCCATTGTGTCGAGGCAATGTGTTGTGCATGTGGGTAGCGTTCAGCGCATCATCTGCGGGAAGGATTTGACCAGGTGTGTGAGGCAGCCGCCGCTCTTCTCGCGCCAGGGAAGGAGCACTTTCGACGCGTTCGCGACGCTCATCTACACGGTTCCACGCGTCCGTCGGCGCATCCCGTGAATAGCACAGCACAGCGCAATCGAGCAGTGCGCACTGCTTCGGGCTCAAATCTACGACAAGTTGAACTTCTCCGTGAGAAATTGCTTCACCTGTGCGTTGCCACCCTTGCCAACATTCTCCCCCAAGCCCATGACCTTCAGGCCTTCGAGACTTCGCGCTCTGCTCAACGCCACGTATTCCTGTCCCTCCTCGAAACTTCGCCCAAGATCAACTATCACTCGGTTGAGCGTCATGCCTTGAGATTTGTGGATTGTCATAGCCCATGCCGCAATCAGCGGAATCTGCGTTCTTGCCAGCAAAGTATAGGGCTTCTCGTCCCCCAGCTCATTGACCTGGCAATCCGCGTAGACGGTCCTTCTTAGGCCATTGTCGAACTCCACAATCGGCCACATCTTATTCTCATTGCGAGGTTGCAGAATGAAATCTTTGATCTGTCCTTGTCGGAGCTCGGCGTATTCACCTCGCAATTCTCCTTGCACCATGGTCTCGGATGGCTCTGGCGAAGTGTCTCTGCCATATCGAGACTTCTTGCCGCTAGAGCGAGAGAACGACGTGAGTCTTCCACCACCTTCGCGTACTGCCGCTTTGGGGAGCTTTGACTCGGCGTACGGCTCAAATCCGATCACTCTTCCTTGGCTTCCGTTCACCAAGCCGTTTGCAATATCGAGATTTACGAGGAGGACAACAAGCATGCCCGCCTTGAACTCCACAAGTGTATCGAGGCGATGTTCACGCAAAGCTTCGACCGAGTTGTCTACCGGCGAGCGTCGACCTTTTTCGCGAAGGTTGCCGTGTGATTCGTTCCAGCTGAAGTAGTCCAGACAACGAAATTCTCGCCTGGCGGTTTTCAGCCTGTCGAACTCGGTTTGGTTGATCCGCCTGACCTCTTCTCGCGTCGGAAACAGCTTGACGGCGTTCTTGACATCGCAGGGATGGTCCAATAAGAGCTGACGATCAGCGTTCGTGAGCGGCTTCCCGATCCTCAACTTCTGAAGAATGCCGATGAAGACCTCATCGCTTTGGCGATGAATGTTGGTCAAGTTGACGTGCTTGAACTTGCAATCTTCCCAGACCGCGCTTCGAAAGGCCCATTTGTCATCATCGTTGCAGTCTCCATGCAGTGGACATCGATAAAGTGCCTCTCCTCGTGGTCCCACTTTCCTGAACTGTTCCCTGCCACAAGTCATGCAAAATTGGAATGGCTTCACAGGAGGCAGCTGACAAAAATCGCCTGTCACTACCAGCTGGACGCCACCGAACGGCAGATCCCTTCCGCGAGCTGCTTGCATAATCTTGTTAAGCCTTGTGAGAAGGTGATTTTCGACCATGCTTACTTCATCAATGACCAAGACGTCTGTGTCTCTGAACCTTTTCGAGACAAACTTGCCATGTGCTGCTCTGACAAGTTCATCAAGTGGTCGTTTCATGTGCCCAGGAGTCCATCCTGCGTATGTCCAAGTTGTAGACCCGTTGATATCCAAAGCTGCTTTGCCCGTCGGGGCTATGATCCTGACAGTTTTACCAAGTTCGCGAAGACGCGGCACGAACGCTTTCAATACAGTAGATTTACCGCAGCCGGCCGAACCCGTATAAAACACATTCTTTCCGGCCAGAATGGCATCAACAACTTCTTGCTGCTCACCACACAGTTGAGGCTCGGATTGAGGTGGAGGGGGCAGTGGCAGTTGCGCTTGTGCCGCTGCGGGTGACATATGTTGTGGCGGCGAGCTCGAAGTGAGGTCAACGACTGGCGGCATGGGTCTGAGATTCGCGAGAACCGCTCCCGCGACCTGACGCTGTTGAACTGCCTCGTCCTGAACCATTTTGTTTTCGGTTTTCAGGTCGACTGCGCTTGTATTGTGTGGGTTCGCGGCAGGAAGGTCAAACACTTTCAAACAGGCGTAGTCTCGAAGGCCTGCTTCACGCACAAGCTCTGCGGCACTCAACCTCTGACCCTCAAAGTGAAGGCAAACTGCTTGTGTGACAGGGATTTCGAACTCCTTCCTGGCTACTGTGATGATCTTTTCGAAGGTTGTGTTCTGCATACGTCAGTCTCGATTCGGCAGTTCAAGGCATGCGCAAGCTCACCATGGATGCTTTACACCTGTAGTCCGGCTTTCCTTGCCTCCTCAGAATAAGCTTGATTCCATTCGAAGAAGATACAGCTGATTTGTCTGTAACTGTGGCTGGAGGCAGCTCGGCTTCCATCTTCGGTTGGACGAGCAGGTGAGCAGGAGCGGTGGGTTGCTGAGATGGAAGCTGTGAATCGCGTACCAGCGAAGCAGCACTTATGTTCTTCAATTTTGCTTTCCTCGCCTTCTTCCGAGGCATGGACACGTCTTCATCAGCGGTCCTTGCACGTATGGAGGCAATCTTGGCCTGGAGCCCAGCTGCTTCTTCTTCCAATGCGTTTCCATCGTCAGAGTCGCTTCCAGTCAGGAACCTTGAAGGGCCACTTCCTTGCATGTCGTCTTCCCGTTTACGCTTGTCAGTAGTCGCCGGTGCCAGTTCCTTGCGAGACGGCATATTTGATGAGGCCTGCGCTAAGGGCATTCTCTCAACGGCCGGTTTGTTGGCTGCAGATAGCACCGGATTCCCACTGTTCGATACAGCAGTAGTCATTTCGGCTATCTTGTGCGCAGGCGGTTGGCTCAGCTTATGCTGCAAGATGTCAATCATTGAGCCGTTGACGTACGAGCGAAGCATGATGGCCCTATCGGAGGGAGCTTGTGAGATCTCGAAGCCATGTGATGCGCTCCGCTGGAGGTCCAGATCCTGAATAGCTTGTCGCACATGTAGGTCTGTAAGCACCCAGCGCAATTGCTCCTCATCGTTCAAGGTAAAAGATCTTTGGATCAATTGCGCACCTTCCCGCACAAGAACTTTGAAGTTGTCGCTCGTTGCACCGCAATGCTCGGCAAGCTGTTCCACCATGAAAGATGTGACCGTCGAGTCAATGCCATGTTGCCGACAACTTTGCAATATTTCCGTGTAGTCTTGGTTTAATATGCGGCGATACGCCGCACCTGTTGGCGAAAGCCATTTGGGCCCATTTCCATGCGATGCGTATAGGAATACAGAGTCAGCAGGTGGTGCTGTCAAATACTGGTATTCGACCATCGCCAATCAACCAATATTCGCCTGCGCAGACCTCGCATTGGAGCATGGAAAACGCGTCAATTCGCCGCCGAGAGACAGTATTTTGAGCTCTCAGTGCCTGACGTACAACACATAGGTCTTCAGCTTGGTCTTCTTAACCCATGCAGCACAAACGAAAGCTCGGTAGAATGATGCTGTCCCAAGATCGTGGTCGAGTGCAGTAGACGCGAAGTGACAACGCGAAGCGCGTTTTCCGAGTTTCAGCCGGGGTCAGCGGAGCCGGGGCCGCAGAGGTTCATTCGCCCCTGAGCCCGGATCGACAAGGTGCCAAAATGATGGCTTTCAGTATAATTATGTTCAATTCCGACCTTCAGGCCTTTTCAGCTGTATAGGGTGTTCCCAATCGCTACTAAAGCGTATATCAATCCCAAGTGCTGCCCACAGCGCCGCGCTTATGCTTGCCCCAATGCATCCAATATATACAGAAGAGCTATAGCTCAGAACGCTCAGGGTATCAAATCCTCCCAAACGCCAGATCATCATTCATCAGTCGTCAAATTCTCTCTCGCCGAGGACGAGGAGTTTCCGTTTCGTCTCTTGGGCAGTCCGAGGCGGAGGCGTCGCAAGGCATGCTAGTACTCTAGCCGCAGCTTCTCCACTACCCTCAAAACACTGATGCTGAAACACAGGAGCCATGCCACTAGGCTGATCAGTAGCACTCCACTTAGAGCTTTCTGTTTGTAGCAAATTTCTGCGTTGTTAGGGCATGTCTTGGGTATTTGAAGTGGGATGTCGCCGATGATCTGCGTGCCTTGCTCATAGCACGCCCAGCTGGAGTCTGCTAGGGCGCTGAAGGCCAGGGAGAGATTTGAGGCGGAGAAGACGATGAAGTATAGATCACAGAGCAGTAACAGCGTTTTAGCAGCCACTGAGCGCAATCCAAGACTAGGAGCATATTAGCCAACAAGCCGTGTGCGACCATGCATTCTCGGTACTCACGGTTTCGATGTGTATTCATCCCATGTTATGTATCCAATGTAAGGTATCGCAAAAGCTGGTACAATGATGCCCATGTACGTCGAGGCGCGAGGAGCGCACTGATTAAAGCGGTCATTGTCCCTGTTGACTCTATTCACAGTTCGTAGAATAGTTGCCGCAACCCCCAATGCGCCGCAGGAGAATGCCAGGACCACGAGACGGAAGACCAAGGGGACGAAAGCGTTCTTAAGCAGGAGGCGCCAGAAAAGTCGTACACTTCTCTCCTGTCTCTCCGGGCTGATCAACCATTTCCCTCGGAAAAGCAGGCCTCGAAACCCACGCGGTCTCTTATTGTCCAGATGTATTTCGTCTTCCTCTTCCCAACCTCTATCGTAGATGGGCACATTTTCTCGCATCCACGATGCGCTTCTGACTATCCCTTGGCCGCGGTGTTCCCTGGGGTTCGGCCCTGATTGCATAAATGGTATCCATCGCACTTGGTGTTCTGCTATGGGAGCAGACAATAGTCCCGGCTCTGCATCCCGATATCCGTCAAGTTTGCGTCCGGGTTGGTATTTCGTGGGAACTTTGTAATGTCGCGTGTTGGGTAGTGTAGGCGCTGGCTCTATGAAGGGCGCCTGCTCATCGTTGGCGTGTATCCACGGCGGCAAGGAGCCGGGTTGATGCGGATCGACGGTCTCGGCGGTTGATGTGGAAGCGTGCGATGTGGATGTCGTCGGCTGGTATGGGTTACTGGTAAGGAGCGTGGCGCGTTGTGACATCTGCATGGCGGTCGGACGCAAGAAGAGAGGAAGAAGGAGAAGGGAAGGGAGTCGCCGGAATCACCACCGCCCAGGCATGTGCGCGCAGTGGGGAGTGAACATGAAGGTGGAGCCCGGAGGCGGAACTCAGCAGATTGCAATAATGAAGCTGGGGTGGGCGATGACGCTCTGCACGCACCCAGCCACGCTGCAGCTCTGCGTCTGGTGTTCCCAAAACCTGGCCCGAAGCGCGCCTCGCACTGGGCGAAGCTGGGCGCATCGCCTTCCCACCACACTCCATCGACAACACCATCGACGTGAACGTGCAGGGAACAGCTTGCTTACTCACCTTGTACGAGACCGCTTTCGGTTCCGAGATCGATTATCACAAGACCGCAGATATGCTTAAATGATACGCATACACTGGCGGAATAACAAGGTCATCCGGCTCAACCGAAAATGTCTCACCAACGCGCCAACCCTTGCGCGGCGACGCGCTGGCTCGCAGTAATCAGACAACCACTCGTGGAAAGCACTGCTCAAAGACCTGTATTTGTTCTCAGTGCCAGAAGTTTCATCCCTGCTCATATATCGTACTGCATACAATCGGCAATCGTATTCTACAATCGGCGTCAATCCTCATCACGGTCATCCAGCATGATCCCTCCTCCAAGCTGGCGCCACAAACAACTTTCAGCTCAAGATCAGATGCCAAGCAGAGCCTGTCTGTCCGTATGAGATACTCCGCGTATCTCCGTTCTTATCACGGCGGTCACGCCTCTCCTTCACGCTCTTCGTCCTGGTAGCGTAGTAACGTCCGCTCTTGGTCCTGTTAAGAGGCGGTCGTTCATTCACAGCTTCATTCGTCGTTGGTGGCGTCGGGGGCGGGCTGGCAAGTGTCGTATCGTAATAGTCCCTGGCATGCTATCAGTTCCACGCTCACTCCATCCGCACAGATGAATTGAGTAGGTGACTGGAACACCATTCAAAACAGAACATAGTCGAGCGCGTAGAATCCTGCCTCCGCTACGGGACAGCAGGATGGCGGACTGGCATCACCTCAGTGGTGGACTGGCATCGCCTGAGCAGCTGGCAGGTCGCTAGAGCGCATCCACTTTCCAGCGTAGGTTTGTCGAGGGCAATGGGTTGAGAGGTCTTACCATCCACCTCTGCCCTCCTCCGCAATTTTTCCACTAACATCACGCCGCCTGGATTGAGTTTCTGATCCAAACACATTCATATCGGCAATGTCCGCCCCAGTCCTCGAAATGACTCTCGTGCCCTGCTTCTGCTGGGCTGGAGCCTTGAAGTGTGGGAACGCACCACTCTGGTTTCCACGGACACCGCGAGTTGCGGCAGCCAAGTCGCCATATTGCTTTCTGCTTGGGGTGTTGTTCTTCGTTCGTCCACCACTGACCATACTCGAGGTCATCAATGAAGGTGCCGATTCGGAGTACACTGATGAAGCGACGGTGCCTTGAGAAGCCACAGTGAGTTGTCGAGCAACACCGATTTCGGTAGGATCATAATTCTCCTCGTCTTCTTGTGTCAGAGCTTTGCCCAACTCGCTTTCTGGCACAGGCGGAGTTGGAGGGTTCATCTTCAAAGGCTCCACTTGCTGTTGCTGTGGCTCAAACGAGTCCGCTCGCTGCAGCTCGACGTTGGGTAGCTTTGGTTCGCGGGAGGGAGCCGTAAAAGGTCGGTCGCTGGCATGCGCACGCGGTGTGCCAAGATCTGCTACGTCCGCATCAGGCAGCACGTACCAGTTGTCATTTAGCAGACCGGCCTTTTGTTGTGTTCGAACAGCATCTCGTGACGGGGCGGATGTATACCGCTCTGGTGTGCCTTGATTCGCAAGAGGACGATCTGTGTATCCAGGAATTGGTGGGACATCTTCAATGTACATCGGGACGCCATGTTCGGCCGGAGACACCACGGTACCAGCTCGCGAACGATGACCAGAGCCTGCCACAGATACGCGTGAACTGCGAGCAGATTGTGGGCCTGGATGATAGGTGACTTCATCATACTGTTGCTTGGAGAAACGAGCAGAATCAGGGTTGTGAGGTGAGTATGCCTGATTTGAATCCGTTCTGCTGTGACCCCTAGTAGAAGAAAATCACGCAGTCAGCACAGGGAAGGTGTATCTCTTTCGGGGGTAAGACACTTACCATGGAATAATTCTCGCTTCAGGGTCCTTAACCATAGACGAGCGTGAAGCGTTCATAGTGCTGCCACTGTAATACCCTGACTTCTTCTCCGACATGTCCGACGAGACAGACGAGATCGTCATTTCGGAGTTCTTATGCTTGTGCTTCATCGACCTTCTGCGACTGCTGCCAGTTAAGTTGTCCTCAAGCGGGTTCATATCTGGAGGCAGATTTGCGATCTTCCGGAACATAATGATCAGGTAGATATCGAGAAGAATGCTGATCAAATGCAGTCCTCCTACAACTATGCTTGCGATAAAAGTCACATAAATGACAGTCGATGTTGCAAAGTTGGTGCTGAAAAAGCTCGTCCATCGATCCTTCTCGGTAGGCTGCATGTTGTAGTTTTGGTTGGAGTATAGGGCAATGAAGACGTAAAATGGTATCAGTCCTACGTCCATAAACAGCGCGAAGAAGTGGTAGCTGCTGCTGCTGTTCGGCGTGCGGCCTTTTGCTGGCCGGAGGAGGTGATAGATGGCGTACATGCTGATGACCACGTCCCATGCAGGCTACCACAATAGTCAGTATGTAACTTTAACGCAAGCTGAGATTGACTGACAGCAATTCGAATGATCCAACCCGGCCCATCATTGGCCATCTTCAAACAGATGACGCAGACCAGGACACCAAGGGCCCCAACTTCCTGCAATATTCGAAACGCAAACTGTACCCATCTTGTCCCAATGATCTTGCCCTTTGTGTTGGAAGGCAGTGGCTCGTGATGCACTTCAGGATTGTTGACCACCATATAGCTGTCTGGATGCTGGTTGAAGTTGATCAATGGACGCCCATCCTGTTGAGAGAGTTTCTTCTGTCTTTCCGCTCGTTCAGCGAATGCTTGATAGTGAGCTTGAGTGGCCGCTCGCGGGTTAAAGTCGGAGTATGGATAGGCGATGGATGTTCGTGAGCCCTCTAGTTGGCCATAGAGGTAGGGCTGTTGGACCATGGTGACGGCGAGCTGCTGTGCAACAACAATGTTATTGTTGCTGCGCGAGCTGCCTGCTAGTAGCGACTGTCGATGCGGGAGGACTGATGAACGAGAGGAGTGTCGCAGAGGAATGTAATAAGAGCAATCGCGCGTGGCCACAGAGGTCCAAGAGGTCAACTAGTGGTCGCTCTGGTGCCAGGATGATGAGATGGTCGTAGGGATCCTCCTCACCATTTGTTGACGGATTGGTTGTTTCCCTAGCAATAATCAACGGCTAGGCCGAAAATAGACTTATCGCGCTAGCATGGGCGCATGCTTGGTGACGATGCGGCAGCAAGCTTTCCGATCTCGCTCCGACTTTCTCTGCGACATCACATTTCCGGTACTCATGTCGGCGGGGACGACGGCGGCGTGGGTGTGCAGACGCTGTCAGAGCGCAGCGCGTTCTCATGGCACCATCGCGAGGCCGACGGTCGCTCGACATGCCGGCACACGACCGTACAGCGTGGAGAGCACACAGCAACGACCGTTGCACCTCGCCATCATCGGAGCAGGACCGGCGGGCTTCTATTCAGCATACAGACTGCTGAAAAATCTGCCAGACGCCCGTGTGGACATGTACGAGGGATTGCCATCGCCATACGGTTTGGTCCGCTTCGGAATTGCTCCAGACCATCCAGAAGCAAAGGTGCGACAGCCATCAATGCCGACAGCAGAGTAGAGAACTGATAGGTGAGTTCTGGTGACAGAAATGCTCAGAGACATTGCCAGATGTGGCCAAGTATCCGGGATTCCAATACGTTGGCAATGTTCCCATTGGCAATGAGCCTGGTCAGTTGCCACTAACCACTTTAGCACCGCACTACGACGCTGTCCTGTTCGCGTACGGCGCTTCCAAGGACAAAACGTTGAGAATTCCTGGAGAGAATTTGAGGAACGTCCTTTCTGCAAGGTCATTCGTAGGCTGGTACAATGGCCTTCCTGAACATGCGGATCTCAATCCAGACTTGCAGGCGGGAGAGACTGCGATCGTAATCGGGCAAGGAAATGTTGCTTTGGACGTTGCAAGAATGCTCCTCATGGACTTGAACGAGCTCAAGAAAACAGACATAGCCCAGCATGCTGTAGAGGCTTTGAGCAAGAGCAGGGTGAGAGATGTGAAGATCATTGGACGAAGAGGACCACTGCAGGCGCCATATACAATCAAGGAGCTCAGGGAGCTTATGAATCTGGCTAGCGTGGGCTTCGTGCCGCCACCTGAGGGCTGGGAAGAGCTTATTCAGGTGGAGCGAAAGAAGTTGCCTCGACAATTGAAACGCATCGCCGAGTTGCTCGAAAAGGGAAGCAAGACACCGATCGAGCGAGCAGAAAAGGCCTGGCAGCTAGGATATCTGAGGTCGCCTACGGAATTCCTGTCAAGGAATGGAGATACTCTAGATGCTGTTGGCTTCGAAATGACAGAATACGTGGCGTCCCCCAAGGATTCAGTCATCTCTGGCGATCCCGAACAGACACTGAATGCTCTTCGTGGACTTCGAGTCAGGGCGGCCGAGCCTGTGAAACGGACATCAATTGGAGCATCACTTGCTTTCCGCAGCATCGGGTACGAGTCTGAGCCAATAGCTGGAATGGAACAAATCGGCGTGCCATTCGATAAGAAAAAGGGCATTATACCAAACGATCGCCATGGCCGCGTGCTCTCGCCCGATCTCGGCCCGGGTGAGTTGACTGCAGGCCACGTGCCAGGTATGTACTGCGCAGGCTGGGTGAAGCGTGGGCCCACGGGTGTGATAGCGAGCACCTTGGACGATGCCTTCACAACTGCAGATGTCATCGTCAGTGACTGGCGGAAGAACGTGAAGTTCAATAACGGGGTAGGCGAGAAGAAGCGAGGCTGGGAGGATGTGAAGAAGCTTGCTGAGCAACGGGGAATGAGGCCGATCAATTGGCAGGACTGGGAGAAGATTGACGCTGAAGAGGTCCGAAGGGGACGGGCGAAGGGGAAAGAGAGGGAGAAGTGTAGGACAGCAGAGGAAATGCTGAAGATTCTCGATGGCTGAACTGTCGGCATCACGATACGCTTGTACAGAGGTTCCACTTCACTTGTGAAAGTAGTCCAGGAAGAACCTGCCAGTATAGATGTTATGATAGGCGACGCAGCGAACGAGGTGCATGTGGACCACGTGGAGTCTTTCACGAGCAACACCTGCAATACCAGATATATGTGCCAGAGATGGAAAGCTCAGATCAAGTTTTGAGTGCAATATTGTATGGACTCTCCACGAGAAGGTTGATGATCAGTAGCGGAGGCGCAACTCATTGGAGCTGCATGGACGGCCGGCGGCTGTTCATGATCCGCGACTTCCGTCCCTTCGAGGGGTGGGAGCTGTGGAAGCGAAGCGAAGCAGCAGCGCACTGAGCCAGAGCAGGAGCCATTCTCGGACTGGCCTTTGGTCTGAGCCTTATGCACTGCCTCTCCCACAGTGTCGCTGGAGTGGGAGCGGAAGCAAGCTCGTGTTCGCTCCCGGAGCGCATCACAAGCTCGCCAAGGATTCATCTCACAGCCTCGCTGCGTTGTGACGTTGATAGAGCTGGCCAGGATTACGTTCCCTTAGTGCTCCACTCCTTCTCTTTTCATGACAGCAACAGTTTTCTGCCTAATCACCCGTCCTCGCCCTGATCGCGAGAGCATGCACGCTCAACACCGATTCCGCGCCTGAACGAATCTCGCGTTTGCGACAGCTTGGTGCGACCGCGTCAAACACGTGCTGCAGCACTAGCTACTCAGCTCTCCCGCGCACGTCCGGCAGGCAGCAAACAGGAAAGGACGACACTGCGCGACAAACGACCCGAGACTGGACACAGTCGCGCGTTCCGGCTGTGACACTACTTCTCCCACCGATAGGACGATCGCCATCAGGCAGCCATGACCAAATCGAAGAAGGACATCAAGTTCAACCACCGGGAACGGAGGTTGAGCAAGAGCAGCATGTCAGACATCAACTACGAGTCGCCCAACGAGTCGAGAAGCCCGACGCGAAGATTGAATGCATCGAAGAGCAGTGACCGTAATGGGTCCGTCAGCAGATCGCGGGAAGACATTAGGCCAATCGCGGAAAGAACAGACACGACCGCGAGCGGGTGGCAGACGGAGAATGAGGATGAGAAAGTACGTCGTGGAGAAAGTGTACCTGGCGATATCGAACTGACAAGTAGCAGCAGACAGAAGTCAAGCCCCAGTCTGAATACGAGAAGAAGAAGCAAACTTTCATCACACGGGCAATATGGACCTTCGTGATGATTGCCATTTTCTTCATCGGCATGTTCGCAGGCCACATCTACATGATTATCATCGTGACCGCGTGCCAAATTATCTCCTTCAAAGAGGTGATCAATATCGCCAACGTTCCAAGCAGAGCCCGATCACTTCGATTCACGAAAACACTGAACTGGTACTTCCTCGGAACGACGATGTACTTTCTCTATGGCGAAAGTGTCATATACTACTTCAAGCACATTGTTCTGATCGATCGAGTGCTACTCCCATTTGCGACACACCATAGATTCATCAGCTTCATGCTCTACATTCTGGGTATGTGAACCCGCGAGCGTCGCTAGTGCAGCACTGACATTTGTTACGCAGGCTTCGTATTCTTCGTTGGCTCGCTGCAGAAAGGCCACTACAAATTCCAATTCACACAGTATGCCTGGACCCATATGGCCCTCTACCTGATTGTGGTCCAAGCACATTTCATCATGAACAACATCTTCGAAGGCATGATCTGGTTCTTCCTGCCTGTCAGCTTGGTCATCATCAATGACATCTTTGCATATATTTGCGGAATAACTTTCGGCCGGACGCAATTGATCAAGCTCAGTCCCAAGAAAACTGTCGAAGGTACGAAAAAGCGGCTTCATCTGTGGTGGTTATCGCGCATATACTAATCACCTCACAGGATTTGTCGGTGCATGGATCTGTACCATCCTCTTGGGCTTCTTCTTCACCAACATCCTCATGCGATCGAAATACTTCATTTGCCCGGTTAACGACCTCGGAGCGAACATTTTCACAGGCCTCGAGTGTGACCCCAACCCAGTCTTCATTGCGCACACCTACTTCTTGCCATTCATTCCACACAGCTGGGACTTCCTTCCGCAGACCGTGGTAATCTCGCCGATTCAATTCCACATCATTGTACTGGCTTCCTTTGCATCCTTGATAGCGCCATTCGGCGGGTTCTTCGCCTCAGGTCTCAAGCGCACCTTCAACATCAAGGACTTCGGCGACTCTATTCCGGGACACGGAGGCATGACGGACAGGATGGATTGCCAGTTCATCATGGGTTTCTTCAGTTTCATGTACTACCAGAGCTTCATCGCTCAACACAAGGCGAGCGTGGGCGGAGTCTTGGAGACAGCAATCACTGGTCTCTCGGCTGATGAGCAGATCGCGTTGGTCAAGGGCCTCACTCAACATCTCTACAACCAAGGGCATGTCGGGCATCAGGTGATAGACTACCTGAGCGAGAACCTCGCGGCCGTGCGTTTGGCCAGGAGGTGAAGTTGCAGCGTTTGATCAGCAAGGACCACAGTTTCGATTCTGCAATTTGTGAACGATTGATTGGTATGATGTGTGCATGGGTAGTGAGAGTTGTACACCGTCTCACCGATGACTAGACGCCCAAGAGAAGCGGCCTGAGCTATATCGTGTGAGCTCTACTTGTGCTGAACCAACCACGTTTTCTGCCGCGTGCTGCTTGGCACGTCGATTTCACCGCAGTGCCCGCCCATCTCATATTATTATTTAACTGCATGCCGAGTCAAGCCCAATGGCAATGCTCTCTTGCACAAACCTACCCCATAGCTCAGCTGAGGCTCATGCCCACAATGCTGCAGCATTGTGCAGCCGCTGACGAGGACGTGATGCTTCCACAGCTGTCTGCACACGAGATGCTTGCATTGGAAGTGCATGGGAAGTGGATCCATGCCCCCCAAACGAGCCCAGAACTCCGCTGCTGAGCGCCTCGAGGCGGCTGGGCATCTGGAGAAGCGCCGAAGCGATGGAGTTCAGTCGAGCCATGGTCGTCGCACGTCCAATGACACGCCGTCTGCCGTCTGCATGTGTCTCCGCTCGCAATAGCGCCCTCCGCAGCGCGTGCTGAGCACTCAAAATAACCTTCCAAGGTCCATGTCAATCGGCGTCAATCATCGATGGAGCAGTCGTCACCGCCTCCCACCCGCGGTGAGCTCTTACCCCGCCATCCACCATGGCAGTACCACCAATTGCGACGTGTGAGCACTTGCAACGCGTTGAACAACCTGCAGCCAATGGCGCCAATCTTGAGCTCGAGCTAGGTCCTTTGTAAACATACAGCTTCCTCGATTTTTCAATCACTCCCTCGACAGTCTCTTCGGCAGGACCATTTACTGCCAACGACTTGAGCGGGGTCGACTTCACAGCAGCACTCGGCTTCATCTATGCCCATCATGGCTTCAGCAGCGGCTACGAACGACGCGAAGCCCACTCGCGAGAGGAAGCCATCCTCATCGGCGCCGATCACGGACTTCCAGGGACCTGTTGGGCCGTCTGGCATTTCGAGGCCAAAGCACAAGCGGACAGTCACTGGCTTTGGTCCTCAAGAAATCAAGAGCGTGGAGGCGAGCATTCCAGAGCCACAGCGAGAGGCATGGAGAAAATACGTGAGCACTTTCTGATCGTCGCTTAATATGCAAGCAATCGCTAATGGAAATAATTACAAGTCTGCATCTGAGTTCAAGTCCAAGGACGAATTCGACAGAGATGTTGTGCGACATATCGAGACTACTCTCGCCAGGTCGCTCTTCAACTGCGATGAGGCTGCAGCATACTCGGGCACTGCCCTAGCTTTCCGAGATCGCCTGATCATTGAGTGGAACAGGACACAGCAGAACCAGACCTACGCTGATCCAAAGCGTGTCTACTATCTCTCATTGGAGTTCTTAATGGGACGAGCTCTTGACAATGCCATGCTCAACACCGGCATGAAAGATGTTGCTAGAGGTATGCCTACTGGTGAACAATACTCACGCAGAGGCTGACAAGCTATTTACAGAGGGTCTGCACGACTTGGGATTCCGCATGGAGGACATCATCTCCCAAGAGCGCGATGCAGCTCTGGGCAACGGCGGTCTCGGTCGTCTCGCGGCCTGCTTCCTCGATTCCCTCGCCACTCTCAACTACCCCGCCTGGGGCTACGCCTTGCGCTACCGATACGGTATCTTCAAGCAAGAGATCATTGACGGATACCAAGTCGAGATTCCAGACTACTGGCTCGACTTCAATCCTTGGGAATTCCCGAGACACGATGTCACTGTGGACATTCAATTCTACGGAAATGTGAGAAAGTACACAGACGAGAATGGCAAGCAAATCAGCGTGTGGGAGAATGGCGAGATCGTCACTGCTGTCGCATACGATGCTCCGGTCCCAGGATACAACACATCGACAACAAACAATCTTCGTCTGTGGTCTAGCAAGGCTTCGGGAGGCGAGTTTGACTTCACCAAGTTCAACTCTGGAGAATATGAAGCATCTGTCGCGGATCAGCAGCGCGCTGAGACCATCTCCGCCGTGTTGTACCCCAACGACAGCTTGGAGCGTGGCAAGGAGCTTCGCCTGAAGCAGCAATACTTCTGGTGTGCTGCATCGCTCTTTGACATCGTCCGTCGATTCAAAAAGTCCAAGAAGGCCTGGAAGGAATTTCCGAACCAAGTCGCGATTCAGCTCAACGACACCCACCCGACCCTCGCTATTCCTGAACTCCAACGCATCTTGGTCGACCAAGAAGGTCTCGACTGGGACGATGCGTGGAGCATTGTGCAGAAGACCTTTGGCTACACTAACCACACCGTGCTTCCAGAAGCTCTCGAGAAGTGGTCCGTACCACTCCTTCAGCACTTGCTCCCACGCCACCTCCAAATCATCTACGACATCAACCTCCAATTCCTGCAGTATGTCGAAAGGAACTTTCCAAAGGACCGCGACATGCTTGGACGTGTCTCGATCATCGAGGAATCGCAGCCAAAGATGGTTCGCATGGCCTACCTTGCAGTTATTGGCTCGCACAAGGTCAACGGTGTCGCTGAGCTGCACTCCGATCTCATCAAGACTACTATCTTCAAGGACTTCGTGAAGATCTATGGCCCAGACAAGTTCACTAATGTCACCAACGGAATCACTCCACGCAGATGGCTTCACCAAGCCAACCCACGCTTGTCTGAGCTGATCGCCAGTAAGCTTGGAGGCCACGATTTCCTTAGCGACCTTACTCTCCTCAACAAGCTTGAGGCTTATACTGATGACAAGGACTTCCGCAAGGAGTTCCAAGAGATCAAGTACGCGAACAAGGTCCGCTTGGCTAAGTACATCAAAGAGGCGAATGGCATCACAGTCAACCCAGCAAGCTTGTTCGACATACAAGTCAAGCGCATGCATGAGTACAAAAGACAGCAGCTGAACATCTTTGGTGTGATTCACCGCTATCTTGAGCTCAAAGAGATGTCGCCTGAGGATCGTAAGAAGGTACAGCCTCGTGTCAGCATCTTCGGCGGCAAAGCTGCGCCAGGATACTGGATGGCAAAGACTGTCATTCATTTGATCAATCAAGTCAGCCAAGTCGTAAACAATGACAAGGATATCGGAGATCTGCTCAAGGTTGTCTTCTTGGAAGACTACAACGTTTCCAAGGCGGAGATCATTGTGCCAGCCAGCGACATTTCAGAGCACATTTCGACTGCTGGAACGGAAGCCTCAGGGTAAGTGATTGACTTCTCGGATCTCAGAAAGTCATGTACGACGCTAACATTGTTGCAGTACTTCCAACATGAAGTTCGTCCTCAACGGTGGCCTTATCATTGGCACTTGCGATGGCGCCAACATCGAAATCACCCGCGAGATCGGCGAAGACAACATCTTCCTCTTCGGTAACCTTGCAGAAGATGTCGAGGACCTTCGTCACTCTCACTTCTACTCCGAGTTCAACCTCGACCCTATGCTGGAGCGCGTTTTCAAGACCATCAAGGAGGGTCGCTTCGGTGACGCTGGTCAATTCTCGGCCCTCGTCAACTCGATCGTCGATCATGGCGACTACTACCTTGTGTCCGACGACTTCAAGAGCTACGTTGACACTCAGAACCTCATCGACGAGGCGTACAAGAACCAAGAAGAGTGGCTGACCAAGACGATCACTTCTGTTGCCAGGATGGGTTTCTTCTCCAGCGACCGCTGCATCGACGAATATGCCGAGATGATATGGAACGTCGAGCCTCTGCCACCGAAAGCCAATGGCGCTTAGGACCGCTACAGAGCCCGAAAAATACTCGAACGAAAGTTCGATAAATTGAATGCGCTCCGAACAGAAGCAGAGGCTGCAGGCGTCGGACGTGGAGACTGGCTGAGCGACCTCAATACAAAAAGTAAAGGAAAGACCAAGTACAGGCGGGCAGAATAATCCATCATGCATTTGTACTGGCGCAATGACATTTTTCATCTTTGATACCAGCTCTCGTTGATCGTGATGAATAGAGACGCGCATGATAATGTTCACGCCTCGAATCTGTCACAGGCTTGAAATGGGCGGAGCCAGGGCCGATATGCTAAGGCAGGATTCCGTCATCACTATTCACGGTTGGTTTGACTTTCTCCGGCCTTATCGCTGGACAATCGTGCATTGGGCTTCTTTCCTTTCACCTCCCACGCTTTCACATCCTTTGCACAAATCGACATGGCAAAAGAAGAGTTTCCCCAAGTCGAAGGCGGCGGCTCGCTGATCCTGGCCTGGCAAGTCCGAAATAAGAAAGTACTCGTCGTTGGCGGCGGCGAGGTGAGTTGCACGAGCCCATGCGACACTCTCTCCCTTTGCGCATACATATTGATGTTAACAATCCAGGTAGCAGCCGGCCGCATCCTGAACCTCCTCAATGCCGACGCAAAAGTCCTCCTCGTCGCTCCGCGCGATGGCCTGAACCCCGAAGTCGCATACCGCGTCGAGCAGAAACAGGTCGAATACATACCTCGCGTGTTCCAACCATGGGATCTTGACGACCCAGATATCAGCATGGTACTTGTTGCGATCGATGACCCGGATGCAAGTAGCCGGTTATGGAAACTGTGCAAACAAAAGAGAATCCCAGCGAATATTGCAGACGTGCCGCCGGAATGCGATTTCTACTTTGGATCGGTGCATCGTGATGGGCCGTTGCAGATTATGGTTAGCACGAATGGAAATGGGCCGAAGATGGCGAATATTGTGAGGAGGAGAATTGCGAGCAGTTTGCCGCCGAATATGGGAGATGCGATTAAGAAGGTGGGAAAGCTGAGGAGGAAATTGAGGGAGATGGTGCCGGAGATTGAGGCTGGGCCGAAGAGGATGGGGTGGATGTCGAAGGTTTGTGTGCAGTGGAGTTTGGAGGACTTGTGTGACATGGAGGAAGAGGATATGGAGCGATTGTTGGAATATTATGCTGAGAATCGGGTACCGAGTTTCACGGATATACGTGGGCCGCCGTGGGAGTTTGATGGGAGTTTTGGTTGGGCGTGTGTTGTATGAGAACGGGTTGGCTCTCTGCTTAAGCTAGATATACACAGCGAGGCATTGGATAGGAATGCGATCGTGAGCTTCTACATTCTATCTATTTCGTCTGAACTTGTTGTATTGGCTTCTCAACTGGTTGATTATCTTATCTTACTCGGAGCTGATTTGTTGCGCTTCACTTCGCCGGCTTAGCCCCACGTTTCGTTCAGTAGCTGCTGCTGACGCAGCCTACCGCCTGCTTCACGTTCTTGGGAGGATCATCCAACACATCCGACATGCGCGCCGGCCCAGCATGGATGGCAGACCGGACGAGGAGTCTCCCGTCTCATGATAACCTGCCAACATGGCCCAGCGTCGGAGTCTGGGCGGAGGTCGAGTGCTAGGGAGCGGCAAGAATCTCGCCCCAGCGACACCGTCCGCGTCGCCCGCGCCGCCCAAGAATGGGCAGCTGGCTCACAGACCCGCCCTGCTCTCACCGTCGAATAGCTCGATATCCCTCAGCTCCCGCGCCTCGAGTACGCCCATCACGACCGACACCGAGGATCTTACTTCGCGAATAGCTCTTGACAGCGATGGCGTGGCACAAGCGGCAGCTGCGGCCACCAACCGCATGGTCTGTCCCATTTGCAATGAAGAGATGGTATGCTACATAGAGGCAATATCGAATATCGGGACACCAGATGACTGACCGCAATAGGTCACTCTTCTTCAGTTGAATAGGTAGGTACGCGCTTCCGGGATGGCTACTTGTCAGCGATGGGAACCCGCCTGACTGAAGGCATAGGCATATTGACGATAATCACGCGAATCTTGAACGTATCGAGCAACAGGAAGCGCAAGACTGGTTCAAGCAACAGATGACAAAGGCCAAAAAGTTCCAGCCGCTTGCTCTGATCAATCAGAAGTTGAGAGGGCTAGAGGTATTCGAATCCAACAACGAGATTGCTGCTCCATCTGCACTTCCACGCATCGTTTCAGGCAGTCGCGATGCGTCGCCAGCCCCGGCGCCTGTGCCAAAGGTGCAGGAAGCTCCGGACCCAGACGAGGTGGTCACTCGAGCACACTGGCAACGGCCACGAGGAAACGATGCCTGTTCTGATCCAATGTGCGGGAAGCGTCTAGGAGCTGCCAATGGCCAGATCAACTGCAGGCACTGCGGCAGACTCTTTTGCGAGGAGCATACCATGTACCAGATGAAGCTATCCCGGTCTGCACAGCACGAGCCAGTGCGTGGCTTGTGGTGCCGAGTATGTGAGACGTGCTACAAGAGCAGGCCTGGTTACAACGATCATCACGGCCTAGAAAGGAACCATCTCGATTTCTTCGGCAAGGTGCGGCGGAGGACCGTGGATAAACAGTACCTCGAAACGAGCCGACTTGAGACCAGGCTGACGAGACTTACACAATTACTTGCCGATCCGCCACCCCCTGCCGAGGAGAATAATAGAGCAAGCACCTATCTGTGGTCATCCATCGCTGGCAACAAATCCCAAATCCGAGCCTTGGAACAGTCTGTTGTACCCTGGGAAGACGACACGAAGGTCGTGGAGTGCCCATTTTGCCATCAGCCATTTTCACAATACACTTTTCGGAGGCATCATTGCCGAATCTGCGGGCGAGTGGTCTGCGGAGATCCAGCTACATCGTGTTCTACAGAGATAGGTCTTGATGTGGCGACCAGTAAGTTATCTCCTGCAGATCGCCTAACATTGCTGATATTGGGCAGCGGCTAATGTTGTATCAGAGAAACCTGGTGCCGAAAAGGTAGCAGTCGATGTACGGATGTGTAGGGACTGTCAACGGACGATTTTCAGTAAAGCCGATTTCGCGCGGGAACTGGACCAGACAACACCGGACCAGCGTGCATACAACAACCTCATACAGTTCGAGCAAGGCATACGCCTGTTGCTGCCCAAGTTTCAGCGACTACTTGGGCCTCTGCAAGACCCTGAGAATCCTCCATCGCCAGCACAGCTCGCTGAAGCATCGAAAGTGCGCAAGCGACTTACAGAGGCCTTCACACAGTATGATGTCGCCGCACGACGAATACGAGATATGCCTACGGAAAGTCCCACGCAGGAACGCTTGCAAAAGGCTATTTATATGCAAGCTTCCAACTTTTTGCATATTCATATGCTACCATTGAAGAGTCTTCCAAAGATTATGAAGCATGCTACTCCAAATGGATTAAGACAGCCACCGATGGCTGCAAATGGCAAGCCGCAGGGTGCACTGGCGACCATCAAGTACGATTCCATCGCCAACGGCAGCACACATCGACCTGGCAGCAGTAGAGCAAGCAGCATGAGCTCTGAAGCTGTCACTGCTCTTGAAGCTGAAGAGAAAGAGCTCAAGCAACGCTTGATTGTGCTTGAAGAACAAAAGTTCATGGTGTCGGAAATGATCGCGGAGGCCAATAAACGAAGAAAGTTCGATGAAGTCTCGGCACTGTCTTCCAACGTCGAAGAGATCTCGAAGGAGATTGACCAGATCCAGACGCAGATATCTGGGATGGACTTTGCAAGCGCGTATATTGCTGACCAGGTGATCAAATGAGGCAACATGATTACTGAGAACGGAGATGCATCAAGAACGACATGAGTATCATTGCGTGGGGTCACTGACCTGTGCAGCAAAGCATCTGTGCTGATTCCGCATTCATGGCCATCAGCTTCGGCGTCTCAGTCCACGTGGGCCTTAAATCAAGGAATCATCGCCGTCCGATCCACATGCCCGCAACGCACGGCGGGGCTGTGGGTGTTGCGCGTAATCAGGCGTTGAGGCATATCAGGTGTGCTTCACGTGGAGCCTGCAGTTTGGGAGAGTTCAGATGATAGCCTTAGGCTGGGATCGCAGATTGGGAGGACTTTTGTTACAAGAAGGAAGAGATGACGCATGCCTGCGTGTGGGCAATAAATATTCCATGCGGCCTCGCGCTCCGAATATGCCTAGAGCTGAGGAGAAGAATTTTGAAGGTCTCGACGACTTCATGTTCCCAGGTCCTCACTGCCAATCTGTGTACTTGTTGTCGCTACCTTGAATGTCTCGATGAACTCGCACGCCAGCTCATTTTTGCTATCATGGGCAGTGCTCGAATTCTCCAGAGTTCAATCTCCTTCCTTGGCAGCATAGTGATCTTGCATCAACTGGAGAGATGAGACTGAAGTATATCAAGCAGGCGATAGATGGAAGCTGAGGCCAGAGACTTGATAATCTGAAAATTTTTGAGTATTTCATGAGTCGACCGTAACCAGCAGTCTTTCTTCTTGCCTTTTTCCATATCCCAATTACCCAATGCTTTCCCAATCCATTCCCATCCCACCAAATGCCCATTTCGCCACCCATATATGCAGCCCATCCGCATTATCGTCATCAGAGATAGTCGTTACATTCTCATGAGCCCATCATTATCATCGTCATGGTGTCGTACAGTCTTTCAGTACCTTTTTCCTCAAATTACAATTCATACTTGTCCCCTTCTTGTTTTGTAGCCCTGACTTCTTCAATAAGTATAGCATCTACTGAACCAACCACCACATCGAGGCCTGTAGCCACCACATGTGTAGCTGTAGCAGCCCGCGAGACTGTATCCGCCACTGTACCAGGAAGTTCCCCACCAGGGGCGCCAATAACCTGTACCACCAATGTTGACATTGGCGCCGAGATTGAGGAGCCCGCCAACTCCAAGTCCAAGTCCGATGGAAAGGTCTTCCTTGTTAGTCGCGTCTTTGTTGTTAGCTGCATCCTTGTCCTGCGGAGCGTCTTTCTGATTTTGAGCGTCGGCGTTCTGAGCGTCTTGGGCTGTAGCTTGGCCGTTTGTGGCAGCCTGAGAGTTCTCCACTTGGGTGGCATCCGCGTTGGATTGCTGTTGGACAGCGTTCTGCGCTTGGACAGTGTCGGTCTTCTGAGTGTCTTGAGTTGCAGCTTGAGCGTTCTGCACTTGAGCCGTGTTGGCGTTTGCTTGTTGAGCAGCGGCGTCTTGCACCAGCGTAGCATCGGTCTTCTGGGTGTCCTGGGTAGTCGCCTGAGTATTTTGCAATTGGGCAGTATTGGCATTTGCTTGTTGCGCAGCGGCAGCCTGGGCCTGTACGGCTTGGTCGTCTCGAGATTGCAGATGCTTGAAACCGTCCTGAAAGGCCAATGGCATTGGTCCCGCCGCAACCTGGGTGATCGCGGTAGAGGCGAGCAGAATGGTGGCGACCTTGAGCTGCATGTTTGCTGGTGATCGGTATTGTCTTGGTTCCTGGTGATTGCTTGAAGATCCGCAAGGAAATTGTTCGACTTCGGAAGGTCCGGCCTTGAGATGCGAAGAGGTGCAGATAGGAAACTGGTGCTTCTGTTGCTAAGATGCTAAGAGGCTTGTGTTGCTTGATGCTCTTGTCTGGTGTTGGCGACGGCCATTCTTATACCAAGTCGTCCATCCATCTCTATCGAAGCTTTCTGTCAGTTCACACAAAGTCATGCTAACATTGGTTGACTTTTAGTGCATCGTTGTTCAGCTCACGGACGGAATCGGCTATACTCCAAAGTGAACGTTGTCGACGCCATTGTGTTGACTAGGAGCCTTGCCAGTCGGTCGCGAGAAGCCTCATTCGACAGGCTCGAAAAACGCCGGTTGGCAGAATTAGCAGAAGAGTTCGGGGGGCTGTTCAGCCTTACAGCATTCCGCGCCCGCGATTCGAGTATCGTTCTGTGTTGGTCCTGTATCCATGCGAAGCTTGGAGTGCCCGAACCCTCAGACTAAGAATAGTGACCTTCTCAACTTGGACACGACAAGGGTATAGCTGCAGTACAAACTTTCGCTTTGCCCAAATTCGGGAAACGCCAAGAGTGCACATCCATCAGTATAACCTGTATAGTTCGACATGCGGAGAAAAGCCGCGCATATCCTCACGCTACCTCTGAACCGCCAACATCCGGGACCTAGGCTTGAGGCCTGTAGCCAGAGCTTAAGCAAGCTTCAGCAAAGCTCCAGCAAAGCTTCGACCCAGCCATTTGGTTTACTGCTGAATTTGCCTGTGTAGAGCATATGCTGTCAAAAGACGACTTTCAACGTCCACTGCGCGGAACCAGTCGCGGCCGCGTGTGTTGGTCCTCACCTGATTGTCAATCCTCCTCACCAGTTGCTGCTGGTGGGCATGTCTTGCGAGACTGTTCCGGCAATCCCGAGGCGCCACTCGTCTTTGCGTAGCGCTCCGATCCTAAAGGGGATGTTGCACAGTTGCGGAGCGTATTCGCCGTGTTGACAAACAGCAAGGCGATCGAGGATGCTGGAAACATTGCTGTGCTGGCGATTGGAGGGTCGGATTCGTCTATCAATCAGACTTTATCGACAGTAACAGAGGCTTTGCTTTGTGGGCGATTCATACCCGGATTGCCTCGGAAGCTCGACGGGATCCAGAAATGGAGTGCACAAATAATGGTGATTCTAAGCCTCACGCGGTCCAGATCCGATGAAGATGGACGTCACGTCCAGTCTCGAGGCTACTTTTATGATTGTTTCTCAAGGTGCTCAGCTTTCAGAAATTTGAGATGTTGATCTGTGCATCGTTCGGCTCCGCTGCGTCGATAGCACTTCCGAACGTGGCTCTCCGTATACAACTAGCAATCGGCATCAGGATCACGCTGCTCATTCGACTGCTGGCATACCGGGACAAGCCACAATCTCTGACTGGCAGCAGATAGCTGATACTGTTAAAGGTACATCAGCAATTGCAATGACTGCACGAGCAGGTACAGGTAATTGTCAGTCAGGACGTAGCACAATTGGGCGATGAGCACGAAATGAAGATGGCAGCTCCGCTGGGGGATCCAGCAAAGATGCGCACTGATGAGTTGGGAAAAGCATATCGTAATCAGCCTTATAGTAGGCAGGCGCTCTTGCTCTGTACTGTACACATCTATTGGCCTAAAGTCTCGTCAGTGTTGTTTCCCATAGTCCAGTCTACCATCACTTACCGAAAATGGAGTGAGCATATATCTGCCTCTTTCGCAGATGCACAGGCACCTCGTTCTCAGGCGCGCCCGGAATCTTCTTCTCCAAGTTCCTGTCCTCGATGTCAGTGTCTCATCCACCCACCATTCCCGGGGTTTGTAGGAAAGGTACGCACAGCTTCTCAAACACACACTTGTTCAGGCCCCGTTCCAGCCCTCGACACTGCCACAGCTGCTGGTTGTTGTTGTCCAGACATTGCCAGTGTTTCCTGAACTCTTCCAAGCAGCTCTTATTGATATCGTCCAGCACCGAGGCGGCGCATCGTGTGACCTTTCTTCCCTCCTTCAAGCATTCCGACTCGCCCTTGCCATTGGCCTCCGTCTTGCAGTGCATGAAGTCATCATTGTAGGACTTGCAGCGTGCGCCGATAAAGAAGGACGCGGAGAGCAGCGGCGCAGAAGAGGCGCCGATTTCTTCGACTTTGGGAATTGAGTCCGGCAGGGGAGTGGTGTCGATGAGGACTTGTTGATTGAAGCTGCGCGATTGTGTCAGTGTCTTCGCCTAGCTGATAGTCCGTAGATGCATACCGCGGTTGTCTGCCCGACATGGCGGCGGTGTTGGGCGGGCAATGGGTGGTGACGCTGTGCGGAGCGGTGCTGGATGAGGTCGCGAACGAGGTCTTGAGGCTTGTGGAGTTGTGGCTGAACGTGTGGCGGTGTCGCTGTATGCACGGTCGAAGCGCGTTTCTCGTCGAGCTTCAAAGCTTCGCGAAGTGCGCGACACAGCGAGTGAAGGGGAGCCTGTCAGCACACGACTCTGCTGCCTTTCCATCGCCTATACCTTGGTCGCCGTCCTCTGCTCTTCCAGTGTCTCTCAATCTATTTCCTCCGCTGCCATCATAGGACCCAACGACAACGGAAGATCTACCTAGAGACGGCGCATTCGAGTATCATCAACAATGAGCTTATTCGGTGGCGGAAACGCCAACAACACAACTACAGGCGGCGGTGGTCTTTTTGGCTCGAGCACAGCGCCAGCGAGCAATACGGGAGGCGGCCTGTTCGGCAGCAACACCAACACAAACCAGAGTAGCAGTACCGGCGGAGGACTATTTGGTGCCAGCACCGCCAATACCAATAACACATCGGGCGGAGGTGGCCTTTTCGGAGCCAACAACACTGCGACGACGGGCAATGCCACCACTGGAGGTTTGTTCGGGTCAAGTACCGCTGCGAACACAAATACTGGAGGCGGAGGACTCTTTGGTAACAACAATACTCCAGCACAGAGCGGCAACACTGGCGGAGGTGGGCTGTTTGGGAACACAAATACCGCACAAAATCAGAGCGGCAATACAGGCGGAGGACTCTTCGGCGCTACGAACACGAACAATGCCAATAATGCCGGGTCATCACTTTTTGGTGGAGGCAACGCAGCTAACAACAACAATTCGACATCCCTATTTGGAAACCAGAATCAGAACCAGAGCAGCAGCACTTCACTTTTCGCGAAGCCTCCAGCGAATACCACCCTCTTTGGCGCGAGTACCTCGAACACGAATCAGCAGAATCAAAACACAGGAAGCCTCTTTGCAAATGCCGGGCAGAGTCAACAACAACAGCAGCAGCAGCAGGGACCTGTGGCGAATGCATCCGTCTTCAACCCACAGACCGTCACGGTCGGTGGGCTAGGCCACACCATGACCAATGCACAACTACAACGTCTTCAATTCAGCGGCGCGTCGACTGTTCCTAACGAGAAGAAGATTTCCGACCAAATCCTGACTGTAGTAAAGAAGTGGAACCCGGACATTCGAGAGGACCCCAACAGCCAGACAAACCCGCGACGGACGACGGTACTGCAGACGTATTTGTACAATGCTGTGCCCAAGGAATACGCTCCATTCTTCTATCCTGACTTCAACCGCGGCGAAGACGAAAAGAGCTGGGAAGAGGCGCTTAGCCAAAAGCCCGAACTACCCAAGATCGACGATAGGGAGGTTACAGGGCAGTCATACGTGCCGATCCTCGTGGTAGGATTCAAGGCACTGGGAGATCGCGTCGAGACGCAAGCCAAGATTGTGCAGGAGATGAGGTCAAGATTGCACGAGATGAACAACTCCCTTTCGGCCGTCATGGATGCGCATCAGCAACGCATAACAGTCAAAATTGCAGCTGCGAAGCGACAACATCAAGTCTTGTCACAACGCTGTCTACGATTAGCGGTCAAAGTCCAAGTGCTTCGGAATCGTGGCTACGCGCTCGATGCCCAAGAAGAAGGCTTGCGAAAAACACTTCTGAGTCTAGAACGTCAAGTTGCCGACCCATCGTTCATTGGTCGAGAAGACGAGATCTGGGCGAGAATGGTCGCTCTGCGCGAGAGAGCGCGTTGGCTGGAGGAAGAAGGGAAGAGAGTTGCCGCACAGGTCGACTCACAGAATGCTTCGCAAGGGCAGCAAAATGGAGCGGCGGCGAACCAGGGCGTACCCGCAGATGTTCTAGCGAAAACGAGAAAGATTCTCAAGGACTATGACGGGCAATTGCAGCACTTGAACCGAGAATTGGAGGACGTGAAGAAAGAATACGAGGCTTGGGAGGAGATCAAAGGACGACGATAGTGCTTGGGTAAAAATTCACGATAGAGCATCTGGGACTTCGGTGGACATTCGAAAAGGTTTGAAGGTAGTGCATTTTTGAGCGCGGCGTTTGAGGTAATGTCAGCATGAGACATAGCTGTCAAAGAGAGCTGCAACATACAGCGGCCGATGTACAACAATTCACGTGTCCGACCCGCGCCGGTTCCTCGCTCTCACGTCGTGCAATGCTCGTGACGCGTACTCAGGAGCCATAACAGGAGAGGGAAAGGTCGTTGATCAAGTCCAACAATAGAGAATCCGGGGTATTCGTTCGTCTATACAAATTACAATCTCAACCAAATGCTGCTATTTCATGCAGCGAAATATGCCCTCATACACCACCAAATTGATCACCCTGACCATGATCAGCGTTCCGCCATCTGTGCGCAGAACCCCTCTGCATCCTAGCAGATCTCCTAATATCCAATTCCTCCTTCTCCCTCCTCAACCTTGCAGCCTTCTTCCTCTCCCACACAGCTTTGATTACCCTCTTCGTTTGCGCTTGTCCTTCCTCAAAATTTGCCCTCGCCAATTGCACAACTTTGTCGATCTCGTCAGGCGTGTACACGAAATTCCACGTACTCATGAATTCGGATTTCATAGGATCAACATTTGGGACTTTTTCATTTGCAAGAAAGGGAAAGTAGACCAGGGCGATACCCGCGTCTGGATCGCGGATGTGCCAGTCATCGGAGGCATCGTGCTTTAGGCGTTTCGTGGGTGGGTCTTCCATAAATTCTTCGCGTTCCTGTTTCGTGCCGACCCAGACTGTACAGGGTCCTAGATCCTCCATGCTGGTGGGATGACCGCTCTGTGCTGCATCCAGAGTCTTTGGAGAATGGGCTACTGCCGCTGCTTCTGCAAGCTGCATGTCTTGGCTTATCTCTGTAGTCGACTCGCCTGCCGGAGGCCAACCTGCGCCCATGGGCCAGCCTTTGATGTTACGTTGGCGCACGTAGCCGTCGACGACTTTGATCCAGTTGTCTGTTCTGACGTCTGCGGATGCGTCGAATGCAACGATGACGTCCACATCTCGACCGGGTCTCAGTAATGGGTAGATGGGCAGGTTGTTAGACATGCCTGCATCCATTAGCTGAAGATGAGTGGACTCGTGTAAGCTCTTGGGGCACGCTGCCGGCAACTTGTTCTTGAGCCCAAGAACAAAGTTGGGGATCACGGCAGGATCGACCGGGTGTACCTTGACGAGATCTTCGTCCTTCTGCGACAAGACTGAGTCAAGCTTACCAAAGCCAGCTGCTTTGATTATAGGCCTGATCTCTTTGTAGTAGTGAGACAGAGTTGCACAGAAGGCAGAGCCCCAAATACCGAGCATGAGTGGTACCCGCAGTTCTGGCAGACACAGCCCGTTCTCCTTCCAGACGGTCTTGCCGGCCTCAAACCGCCGGCCCATAGCATAAGTTGGAATGCCAGCATTGAGTTCCTCGCAGAAGAACTCGTACGGGGTCCATTCGAACCACTGGAACCAGTCGAAGTGTTTGGTCGTAAATCTGGCCTCCTTCGCCTGGCTGCGGAAATCTGCGGGCGCGTCTGGAATCTCGTGCCGCACCGCGGTGTAAATTGGCAGGGGTTGCAAGCCTTCTTCTGTGTAGTACCTCTGGTTTGAGACTTTGAGATCGTAGTAATCTACGTCCAGTTCGCCTCGGGGCACCATCAGTCTCGCCGCGAGAAGAAGTCCGTATACATCAACGAGACCAAAATCGGAGTCCGGCACACCTTTCAGCTTTTCTACGAAGCCACTGAGCAAGAATTTGTTGGTAGGCGCTTGGTTGAAGAGAGTCAGAGCGGCAGTGGGCGATGCAATATGAATACCGATCCTAGACTTCAAATGGTCGATGATGCTCTGGTGGCTCAAGCTGCCTATCGATGAGTAGTACAGGGTCTGCAACCAGCAGCTTCCCGAGACTCCAGCTGTGTATGCAGCACAATCGAAAAGCCCCGATTCATGGGCAGATAGGTAGGAAGATGTGCCCGCAACGAGCGCGCGCAGACCTCCACCAGATCCGCAAAGAGCTATTGTAGGCACATCCTCTGGGTGCACTTCCGATTCCGAGAGGCCGAGATATCGTGCAAGTGCTTTCGCCGTGTGCGTTTTGCGCTTCGCTAGGAAGTCCTGCTCCTCTACACAAAGCTGCTCTGATACCCGTACGTTGGCGTCCCACAAGATCTCAGGGTTGATGACCGGGTCGTGAGCCTCTTCCCAGATTTCCCAGCTGAGTGACCAAGGTGCCATGGAAAGCTCGTTTTGTAATTTGATCAACAGCTCTGGCACTTCCCTCAGCCATGCAGGTACCACAAAGCCAATGATGGCACTCTTCAGGCCACTGAGGTCCAGCCCGGAAACGGACTCGCCCACAGCCACAAGCTTGCCAGAAGTTGATTGCCACGCCGTTTGAAAAACATCTGGCGCATCCCCTTCCTCATTGAATAACGAATGACCTTTGGTCTGAGGAGGCGGAGGTGGATTGCTCTGGTTCTCGTTGCTATCTTCGATCTCGCCAGCTTGGATCTGCGCGGCCCGTTTGAATTTCTCCCGCAATGGGGTCTCGTCGCTAGCGATCGAATGCTCATTGTGGTCAGTTCCGGTCCTGTCTTGCCATTTGGTCTTGCTGTCTAGCAAGATAGGTCTATGCCAGCTCTGCCAATGTCGGTGACCGAGGAAGGCACAGGAAGCGCCTGCCGCGCTATAAGCCAGCAGTCTGGCATTGCCTCTGCGCAACGACACCCATGCGCGTTGCATTCTGTCTCGGAAAGTGTCGCATATCCAATCGCCGCAGTGGTGAACGTTGGGCCAAGACTGTCACTATATAACTGAATGCTTGAGGAGATCAAGAAGGGAAGAAATACAACGCGACGTGAAGTCAAGCCCAGCACAAGCTCTTTGTGAGTGGAGGTGTCGTCAAGTCTGGTCCACAGAACAGGGCATCCTGGATTTGCCAGGAACGCGCCAAAATTCTCCGGGCCCTCGTCATGCTGACCCAATCCGCCAGGCTTGGCGAGAAGCACGCTTCCGAGTTGGATTCGGAGGGCCGATGAGTGAACTACGGAATACGAGCTCTGCAGCAAAGCTAGCGGATTGAAGAGAAGTGTAGTCAGAATCCGTCACCCGCTTGTGTAGAGAAGTTTTCTGGAAATGCTGATCGAAGGCAACAAGCGATGTCTCCGCTTCTGTTCTCGGCAGCCACCGCGCGCGTGTCCCAGGCAGGAGCTCCGCAGCCGCAGCTCCACGAGTCCACGACACGATGCGTGCTGCTCGGTCCGGCTCGACATCTCACTGCTAGCGCATATCCCGAGCAGTGAGCTCGCGCGACATCACAGTCAGCACGACTACGAGATCCACCACACGATCTGCATGTCATCGAGACCGCATGGCTGCTTGCCTCTGAGGATCCGCTGAACGTTGGAGGAGAGTGGCAGGAACCGCCAGCAGGCCATCACCGGCAAGATGGTTGCTCAGCGCCATGCAGCCTTTGCCGAGGAGTCGGCGGAGGTCGAAGTGCTCTATGCGAGTCTGGACAAGATGAAGAGCGTGTCGAAGAAGATTCAGGGCTCCATGTCGCGCCTCAATGACACCGGCAGGACCGTGCAGGATGCAATTGGGCCCATATATGGCAACACCCAGAGGCTACAGACGCAAAACGTCAACGTGGACCGCATACTCCAAGCCATCGAGAAGGTCAAGCAACCTTTGGACATGCGCAACAAGGAGGAGCGCATTTTGAGGAGTCGGCCGGACAAAGTAGGCTTGACGGAGTACATCGCGAGTATGGACCGGACGAACCAGGCGCTGAGGGAACTCAAGACTACGAATCTGCGATCAAACCAAATGGCCATTTCAGAGTTGAGCTCGCTGTTGGCGACGGGTGCTAGCAACCTTGAGAATGTATTCAGAGATATGCTGCGACAAGACTCACAACCCATTGAGCCACTAAAACAGATCACCACATCGCAGGACTTTCCTCGCATATCTTCAAACAAATCTGGTCAGCTGCGGACGATCAACACCAATATCTCCAATTACCACTCTCAGGTGGCACCTCCGAGCGAGCTGACACACTCCGGCAAAGTCTATGCCCACGAGCGTGGGCAATACATTGCGTTGTCCCTCCAGAACCTTGCCTCAGCTACACTTTCTACGGCAAAGAAGTCACAGGCAGATGCGATCTATCGACCGGGGACCTGTGCGATAACGACATATGCAACTGGCTTGCAAGGCATGATCGTTGCCGAGTATGACAGCATTTGTCCTGTTTTCCAAAGGGAAGAATGGGGCGCAGTCCTTCGAGCTACGCTACAAGAAGCAATGAAGACCTTTACTGGCACGTTACGCGATCTTGATTCCCACATTCGTTCACATATGATGACGGACTGCTACCTCGGCTACGAGATCATTGACGTGGTCACAAAGATGGGTCTCGCCATTGAGCAACACACGAGTGAGCTTAAACAAGTCGTCTATGATGCGCTCAAACCAGTCAGAGAGACTTCGAAGTCATCCCTGTCGACGTTGCTGAACGACGTCCGGGTCAAGGTCAGCCAGATGTTGCAGATTCCCGCGGATGGCGCCGCATTACCCATCTCGACCGAAGTCATGACCCGACTGCAGACGATGGCTGCTTACCTGGTGCCTCTCGCAAGCATCATGCGTAGCTTGGGAGATGGTGGATGGAATCAGCCAGGCAATCCCGGCAATTCTGCATCCTCTGTGCCCACTATAAAATCTTTCGACGTTGGGGCAGATGGCAAGCAGCTATTTGCACATTATGCCACTGATACAATCGAGACATTGATCTCATCACTTGACGCCAAAGCTCGTGGCCTACAGAAAGGCAAAAGTCTACTCGGCGTGTTTCTTGCCAACAACATCGCAGTTGTCGAAAGAATGATCAGGGCATCTGAACTGGCCACTTTGCTCGGAAGCGCTCAGCCAAAGGTCGACGCATGGAAGAAGAAGTCCACGCAAATGTACCTCGATGCGTGGAAAGAGCCATCGGCACACCTGCTGGATGTGCAATATACCTCGAAACAGCCACGTCCACCTTCGACTGGCCACGCTGTGGACAGCTCGGCAATTTTGAAGTCGCTATCTAGCAAGGACAAGGACGCGATCAAGGAAAAGTTCAAGAACTTCAATGCATCCTTTGACGAGCTCGTTGCAAGACACAAAACATTCAAGATGGAACCTGAGGTGCGGCGGCAGCTGGGGCGAGATGCTCAGATGTTCATCGAGCCACTATACGCCCGTTTCTGGGACAGATATCATGAAGTCGACAAGGGCAAAGGCAAATACGTCAAATTTGATAAGGGTCAATTAAGCGCTATCCTGGCCGGGCTGAGTTAACGCTTTATTGTCTGAGGAATGGCCGCAAACACCAAACATGATAATCACTGTTCAAAGATCGCGCCCGTCGATTTTTGCACGTGGCACCTTGCACGCCGATTGGGCACAGTTTTCAGAGCCACACTTTCGACTGCTGAGAGGGCCAGGAAACGACAAATTTATTCCTAGAAGTTCAAAGGCAATCTAGCCGGCTTGACCGGGTCCGCTACTATTAAGGCAGCATCAATGGCGCGAAGCAGCTTGCGAATGCACTTCGAATCATGGACCGGGGCCGAATCGAACAAGAGAAGTTGTCAACGATTAGGCGCCGCTCGAGCAGATCCGAAGTCGATGGGAGTTGCGACGAGGCCCGAAGACATAGCCGGACATGCTGATGGACTTGCTGCAGATGATGAAGAGACGTCGACACTCTGACGCAGATAACCTTGGCAAGATCCGTGCCACCACGGCCAAGGCAACTATGGCGCTCAACAAGCACTCGGCCGCGACCGCAACGACTGCGCCGAAGCAATCCGACTTGAAACGATCCACATGGCGCTCGGGGCAGAGTTGCGCATGCGGGCGGGATCGTTACGACAGAGAAGCCGAAATCAAGCTCACCGACGCGACGACGCAACAGCGGCTTGCACACATGTTCCGGATGCCTGTCCGTCGGTATGCTGGGCTCACTCGTGCATGTGATCATCTTTTCGACGTCATTGAGCAACTAGGATAACGATAGTACGGATGTGTGAAGATTGTATAATGAGATCTAGCAAGGCGGAAAGGAATGGAGCGTGAAGATCCCCTGAATGTGATTGGTACAAGTAGTGCCGAGCCTCATTTCGTCAAGATGCATTGCATCTGCCGTGCCACCTTCTGCCACTGCCGTGCTGTCACTGTAGGTGAATTGTAGGTCGAGTGCTTGCGCAATAGCGAATGGGTGCTGTACCGTGGCGGCACTCATAGCGTCTTCCTTCACATCCGTCTAGGATTGCCCAAGGTGAATTCCCGACATTGAGCCGCGTGCTCCACTCGAAGCTTGGCACTTGCCGCAACAGTATCTGAGACAGCTCCATGTCGTGGATTGCAGGCATCGCTGGTGCATCTGGAACAGAAGAGGCTTCGATGCGTGTTTTACACCCTTTGCGCGCTGTATGTAAGCTTTGACTGCGGCTCAAAGCAGCTTTCCAACGCCTATCCACGGAACTCGGTTCGTATTCCATCGAGTGTGAACGGCCAGCTTGCGCGGCAGGCTGCGGCATGGGACAGTAGCTTGCAGCTCGAATCCGGCAAGGCCATTGACGCGGCCAGCGCGGGCATCATGCAGGTCGTTTCATGCCTTCAGAGGTACGACATGAGGGCTGCTGCACCGGCGACGCAGAGAGAGGGTGACGGGCAGTGCGCATGGCAGCGAGGCGTGTGGACGCGAGGTCGGAACAGAGTTTAGGGCGTTCGTGGAGAAATTGTAGAGCAGTGTTCGGCCAAGACTAGAGCGCAAACCCCTGTCCCGTAGCCCAAGTCCCCTTTCTGGTGCACAAGTGCAGCAACGTCGTCCAGCTTCTTGCCTTTTACACCTCGCAGCCTCCCAGCCAGCACCTACCCTCCGACTCCAGCTTCCGGCGCCCGGCCACGCCGAGTATCACGATTCATTTGTTAATACTTTCTCGACCCTCCTTCGTCCTCTCCCATCTCCATCTCCATCTCCATCTCCATCCCGCGCGGCGAGCCCAGTTCGGCGCACCCTGAAGCGCGAGTGGAACGACACGCGGCACCGCCAGACGACCGACAGAATTGCTTGTACGAGAGCTCCCCCAGCCCGGGCAGCACCATTGCACCTGCTGCTTGCTTTGCACGCGCCCGCGCATCCGATGCCCGCGACTGACAACTGCCATCTGCCACAGAATCATTGAAGAAGGAGTCCCACGTTGAGCAGCTCCAACAAACACCCCGACCGCACTCGCCATGGGTAAGTCAACTCCTTCTCGCTCCTCTTCCGCCCCATCCCACCACCGCGCTGCGAGCGACGTCCTTCCGGCGGCGATCAATCCACATTTTCGGCGCAGGCCGCACGCAGCGAAAGGACCGCTCCCACAATGTCCACCACATCCACCTTGAGCAGCGTCCGCACGGGCAGCACCAACGACTCGCCGGGCCGCCCCATTGTGCTGTCCACGGCGACGGCATCGATCGCCCGTGTTGTCACCCCAGATCGCCTGGACCTGACAGTCAAGGAGCTGCATGTCACCAAAGAACGAACTGACTCTGTATTCGACACAGCAGCCTCTCCCAACGGAAATGTCCTGCCTCCGCCGGCTCGTGCATCGCCCATTCCTGAATCCTCAGTGCTGAATGGCAAGCCATCATCGCCACTGGTTGCGACGAGTAACCCTCACCCCAATGGCGGAACGACTGCGCCTCAGACTGTCACCTCGAAAGACCCAAAGGCAGCCGCACAAGCAGCTACGGACATGAGAAATATCGTGCGCAGGAAACTCACAGGATACGTCGGTTTCGCAAACTTGCCAAACCAGTGGCATCGCAAGAGTGTGCGAAAGGGCTTCAACTTCAACGTTATGGTCGTTGGTAAGCAAAATTTGAACATCTGCTACATGAGGAAGGAGCGTTGACAAGGGACATGCAGGTGAATCCGGTCTTGGAAAGTCGACTCTCGTGAACACGCTGTTCAACACCTCCCTCTACCCGCCAAAGGAGCGCAAGCAGCCATCCCTCGACTTCGCACCCAAGACCGTCAGCATACAGTCCATCTCAGCCGATATTGAGGAGAACGGCGTGCGTCTGCGCTTGACAGTCGTGGACACACCAGGATTCGGTGACTTTGTCAACAACGATGATTCTTGGCGACCAATCGTCGAGAACATTGAACAGCGCTTTGACGCGTATCTCGATGCCGAGAACAAGGTTAATCGCATGAACATCGTCGACAACCGCGTCCACGCATGTGTCTACTTCATTCAGCCCACTGGACACTCCCTCAAGCCTCTCGATATCGAGGTGATGCGCAGACTTCACACCAAGGTCAACCTCATCCCCGTCATCGCCAAGGCAGATACTCTCACCGATGAGGAGATCGCACAATTCAAGCAGCGCGTAAGTCTCGTGAAACGTCACCCATAGCGCTCGCAAGCTGACAGCATTGTAGATTCTTGCCGACATCCACTACCACAACATCACCATCTTCGAAGGCCCCCGCTACGAGCTCGATGACGAGGAGACCATCGCTGAGAACAACGAGATCATGTCCAAGGTTCCTTTCGCAGTTGTCGGTGCCAACGCCGAGGTATCAACGCCGGAGGGACGTAAAGTTCGTGGTCGTCGATACCCATGGGGCGTCATTGAGGTCGACAACGAGGAGCACTGCGACTTTGTCAAGCTGCGACAGATGCTCATCAGGACCCACATGGAAGACCTCAAGGAGCACACCAACAATGCCTTGTACGAGAACTACCGATCCGACAAGCTCACCTCGATGGGTGTCGCCCAAGATCCTAGCGTGTTCAAGGAGGTCAACCCAGCGGTCAAGCAAGAGGAAGAGCGCTCACTGCACGAGCAGAAGCTCGCAAAGATGGAGCTCGAGATGAAGATGGTCTTCCAACAGAAGGTCCAAGAAAAGGAGAACAAGCTCAAGCAGAGCGAGGAAGAACTCTACGCCCGTCACCGCGAGATGAAGGAGCAACTCGACCGACAGCGACAAGAGCTCGAGGAGAAGAAGCAACGCATCGAAAGCGGACGGCCGGTCGAAGAGAAGAAGGGCCGCAAGGGTGGATTCTCGCTCAGAGGCTAGAATGTATCTTGATGCGAGCTGACTTCGATTTCGAGCGCGGTGTTCATGTTGGTCTCGGGAAGAACAGGCACGGTGCTCGGTGGGCATACAGAGGAGCAGCGCCATGTTTTGAAGGCCTGCCTGTATCCTCTGACATCGGTACTGTCACCTGGGAACGGCTGGAGATTTGTGGCACTGCGAGCAGGACTTGGCTACTAATGTCACTAATCTACATTTCCTCTGCAACCAGTTTCTGGACAAGTCATGCCATCCGACCCATTTCGCTCGCTCGACTCAGGTCGCCACCTACAACACTCTGTTATGATAAGGCTGCTGCTGCTGTACGGAACGGGAAAGGATTATTCTGATGTTGTGAAAAAGATACCATGGAGCCTTGGCACTTTTATTTGCTTCGTGTATTGTACTAGTCTGGCTGACGTTTCCTTGTGTTATAAGAGGGTATTAGTCTACGGTATACAGAGCTACCACTACTACGCTTTATTGGCCTTGATTGCAACGAACACCAGCACAGCAGACACTTCACTGATCGATCGAAGCGCTAGGTAGACTAGGTGAAGTTGTTGGTCTGAGGTACGTCAAGCTTCCAGTCCACTGCTGGGTAGCCATTGTCAAATTGACCTTTGCATGAACCCATCCGAGAGCATAATCGGCATGCCACACGTGCCGTCGGTGCTATCACCCACCGGCCTGCTTCACGACGTTCGGCCGCATACTTACAATCTATTCCCGACACGCACCCGATAACGGCGGCATGCTCACGACGCCTCTGTGCCTCCTCCGCACTATCCGGCCATTGGAACCTTCGACCACAATTGAGCTCACGTGATCGGCCGCTGCAGTGCCGAGCAGAGGAGTTAATGCCGGGCTTTAGCAGCGCATTCGGCATTGTTTCAACGTCATTGGCAAAAAGTTGCACTTCTCATTGATATATTGGCCTCGGATACCGCAATCATGATGACACCGGAGTGCATTGACTGTTGTGGACTTACCCACATCTTCACAACTTCTGTGCCAGCATTCTGCCTATCACGTTGGCTGCTTTCGTCTATCATCGATACTATTGGTGGCAACGATATTCAGCTGCACTGCGAGAATGGATTTCCGATCGCAGCAAAATCGCGTTCGACAGCCAGATGAGACGGAGCGTCACTATGAGCCAGCGCAGGTCCCAGATCAGCAAGAAGTCAGCAGAGCCGAACGAATATATTCATCAGAATCGGAGCAGCGAGAACCACATGAGAAGACCCGCGATGCCGAAGAGGACGACGATGATGATACGTCCGATACATCGAGCGTCTTCTCTGAAAGCCGCCACATGGAAGGACCAGGGAGCCTACGTCGACCTAGCACAAATCTCTCGCGAACGACATCTCGTAATCTCGAACGAGCACAAACCACCGCTTCCACGGTCCTCTCTGCCATTCGATCGCGAGCGCCTCGAGGACAATTTACACATCCTCTGACGCATGAAAAGACCCTGGTAGACGTGCTAGTGGATTTCGATGGCAAAGATGACCCTTATCGACCTCTCAATTGGCCGTTCAAGAAGAAAGCTATCACGACTGTATTGTATGGTTTCACCGCCATGGGAGCGACGTTCGCATCTTCGGTGTACAGTCCTGCCGTGAGCGAAATTGCAGAAGACTTCGCGATCGGGACGGAAGTTTCCACTTTGGGAATTTCGCTATTTCTTGTTGGGTTTGGGATTGGGCCACTCGTTTGGGCGCCTTTGAGTGAGGTTTATGGGAGGAAGATGGCTGTCCTGATCCCGTACTTCATCTCTGCCATGTTTGCATTTGGTGGCGGTGCCGCGAAAGACGTTCAAGCTTTGATGATTTGTCGGTTTTGGCAAGGGATATTCGGATCTGCGCCAGTCACGAATACGGGAGGAGTTTTGGGTGACTTGTTCTCGGCGGAGCAGAGAGGTGCGGCGATGGTCGGCTATGCCATGGCTGTGGTCGGAGGCCCCACGCTTGGTCCTATTATAGGTGGTGCCCTCATCGTCAGTGGAGTTGGCTGGCGTTGGACACAGTATATCACTGGCATCCTGATGATGTTGTTCTTGGTTCTGGATCTCCTCATCGTGGACGAGAGCTACGCGCCAACTTTGCTGGTGGTCAAGGCACGGCGACTCAGGCATGAGAGCGGTAACTGGGCCCTGCATGCAAAACATGAGGAGTGGGATGTTTCGCTAAAAGAGTTGGGGCATAAATACCTGGTCCGGCCATTTCAGCTGCTCGCCACACCGATCTGTGCGCTGATGGCATTGTACGCTTCGTTCTGCTATGGCATTCTCTACGCCTCGCTGGCTGCCTTCCCAATCGAATTCCAGGGGACTCGCGGCTGGAACGCCCTGGTAGGATCTTTACCTTTCCTTGCGATGCTGATAGGGATCTGCTTCGGAGCTTGCGCGAATTTCCTCAATCAGAAGTTCTACGTGGCGCGACTTAAAGCGAATGACTATCGGCCTGTGCCTGAAGCACGACTTCCCCCGATGATGGGTGGTTCGGTACTTTTCACCGCGGGACTCTTCATGTTTGCATGGTCATCTGGACCTGAAGTACATTGGATCGTACTCTGCATTGGTATCGCTTTGGAAGGTATCGGTTTCTTCACGATCTTCCAAGCCGCACTGAACTACCTCATCGATACATTCCAGAGATATGCAGCGAGTGCTGTCGCAGCGAACACAGCACTGCGGAGCGCTTTCGCGGCTGCTTTCCCTCTCTTCATCTCACCGATGCTGCATAATCTGGGCATCGACTGGGGTGTAAGCATTTTTGGTTTTCTGGCTGTGGCGATGATACCCATTCCTTATTGCTTTTATGTTTTTGGCAAGAGAATTAGAGCGAGAGGAGAGTGGAGCAGAGAAAGCGTGTATCCGAATGAGAAGAAGCGGGGAGTATAGATATCGACAGCTACAATCTCCAAGTGCGATGAACGTATGGAGTAGAATTAATGTACAGAAATAACTTGAACAAACCAACTCGAACGTGCCCTCCGTACACATGCGTTCTGCTGACGTCACAAACATTGGGCCTCTCGAGCGAAGGCGATCAATTCAAGGCACTTCCTCTTCAACGCATTGCCAGCTCAAATCAGACGAATCAAAGGATCCTACCCGAACGAAAAATGACAACAAAACTCACCCCTCTGGCCCAACTCCAAGTGCTCAAACACCTCATACCCGCACATGGCCTAACACCCAACACTTCTATCCAAAACAAGCCTCTTCTGATCTACAAGTCCTGTTTCCCTTCCAACATCCCCGCCAGCCAAATCGAATCCCATCTCAAATCTGTCGGCGTCGTAACACCACAATGGCGCTACACGATGTACTCAATCTCCCACTTTCACAGTACGTCACACGAAGTCCTTTGCGTTTCGCACGGAAAAGCTAAACTCTGCTTCGGGCACGAAGACAATCCGCAACGTGTGGAAGAAGTGGTGGAGAAGGGAGATGTGATTGTTGTGCCTGCGGGTGTCGCGCACAGGCTGTGGGAGGATTTGAAGGGTGGGTTTGAGATGGTGGGGAGTTATCCCAAAGGTTGTCAGTGGGATATGTGTTATGGACGGGAAGGGGAGGAGGGGAAAGTGAAGGGGATGGAAAGTTTGGGTTGGTTTGAGAAGGATCCAGTCTATGGGGATAAGGGGCCTGCATTGGATGTCTGAAATCATTCTACGGGCGTTGGGGCAACACTGGGGCTCGTAAAGGAGATGAGCATTGCAACACATCATATCGGTGGGCCTGAGAGGCTGCCGAGGAAGGCCGGGGGTATTGGAAGTTCGTTTCCTCGAATGTTCGTGTCGCTGCGAAGTGAAGTTATGTATACAAAGTTAGAGCTATCTTTCAACCGAGAGTTCTGTCATCGACGCCTCGCTTTGCGTCTCATCGTACAAGTTCTGTTGCTGCTGCTCAGCTTATTCCTCGCAGCCCGTCTTCGGGATCTATCTTGACCAGCGGATTCGCATCAAACCATCGCAAAAGCTTTTGGTAGACGACAAGCATGGTGCCGCTTTGAATACTGGTCCATACGCCCCTTGGTCCCACACCACGGAACCAGCCTGACAGTCCTTCGGTCCTGTAGATGATCTTGAGTGCTTTGTACACCGATTCAGTATCGAGCGGGGTCAGTCCATGGTGCTTGAGTGCGGTCCCTGGCCCTGATGTGGATATTCCTCTTCTCTGATGAGGCACTGAAGACGTTGCGGTCGGCCTGTGTTTTGTTGCCGTAGAGGAAGCTGTGCTTGGAGCAGCGGCTTTAGTGCTATTGCTCTTCGCATCGCTTTCAGCGGCCTTCGCTCTTGCTTTTGCCACGACCTCGGGGTCTAGCTCTGTTTGAATCCTTGTCTTGACCACATCCATTGGACAGGTCAACACACCTGCCATACCTCCAGCACTTGCGCCTGTCAGAATCTCTAGGGGCAAGCCAATCTCTTTGCCAGGCCCAACCCATGCTTTCGCCCACTTTTGCTCTTGCTCGTAGAATGTAAATTGCAACGCTGAGAAAGGCAAGTCTCGTAGGAGAGTCGCTTTGTAGCCCGAGAACAATTCTCTCCAGCCTTCCATTCGGTAGATGGTCTTGAAAGCGTGTACGGTACTTCGGTAGTTGTATCCAGAGGTAAAGTACGGATTGTTGTATTTCCCTTGCAGCTGTAGCCTCGTCTTCAGCACTTCGGTGGGCACATAGAGTGGACTGGCGGCCAAATCTGCGCACCAACCACTTGCGAAGTAGGCCACGCTGGGCGTTATGCCGTAGTCAATCATGGCCCTTTTGCTGCTCTCGTAGCATCCAAAGAAGATAACAGTTCCGACGAACGACCCCACGAAGGCGGGTGTGACTCCTCCATAAAGCCCTCTCCCTACGCCTTCTTGCTTCAGGATGGTCCAATATGTGTTGCCCATGCTCGTGTATTTGGGCGGCATGTGCGGATCACCTTGCTGTCTCGTCTTGACCGTGTCTAGGCTGTGCATCAACATATCCCCCAGACATCCACCTAAGCCTCCTGCCAACATGGCGTGCGCATACGGAGGGCGATAGTCCTCATGATCCACGTCTATAGCCTTTGCCGAGGAGACAGGCGGGCGCCTCTGGGTATCCGCGGATGACATTTCTGCCGCCCGTCTTCTCGTATCGTCGAATCCATGGTCAATGTAATTCAGCGGCGTATCGGGCTGCTTCTCTGCAGTGGAGGAAAAGTAGGAAGCCACACGGGCCAGGACCATTAGCAAGGAGAGCTGATCCCGCCTCCGGGCAGCATGAACAGGGCCGGTCGTGTGCTCGTTGAGCCTTCAGGAGGCGGTTTTCGCGGGACACGACCTCGAACCTCTCAGCAGGCCGATGAGCTGTATGTAGTGTCCAGAGTAAGTGTAATCAATGATTGCGCGGTGTGCGGTGGGAATGGTGTCGGGATTCTCGTCTTCTCGCTGTGTACCAGCAACGGCAGACTGGCGGGAGAGAAATGTCGGACCTCCGTTCGCTGACGGACGCTGACATTGCGTCACAGGGAAGTGCAACTCTCCGACACATCTCACACCCACACGCTTCACCGCATCAACGAGCACCTGAGACGGCGTGATCTGCAATATATTCACCCTCGACGCGACGACAAGACACGCGTTGCATATTCATCTGGCCAATTGTGTCGACAGCAGCCCTCCTACCGCTTCGGGCGCATCGCGACTGCCAAGACATGCGCCGGGTCCTCCCGTTTGTTTTGAATCCGTGTTGACTATCGCGACCACCACTTCGTCTCAAGTCGACGCGACATCCACCATACTTGACTTGTCTCTACAGCACCTCTTACTGTGTGCATCGCGATCGCATAAGTTACGCGACTCCAACTATACCGCATTTACCGGGATTTTATCCTACCGCCTACCACCATGTCGACCTCGTGGCTCCAACGGCAACGCAAAGCCCAACTGCTCGAACTCTCGCAACAAGCGGGCTTGAAACAGTACGGTCACCACTGACATACGACTTTTGTGAGGCTAACAGTGGTACAGAGATGAAGATACCCGCAAAGACGATATCGTGGAGTCCTTGAACGAATACCTCCAGACCAACTCGACGCGTCTGTCGCGTGAGCCTGCGTTTTCCGGGTATTTTGGTACGCGTGCCACTCCGGGCAGGCCACGCGCAAGCGCTAGCGAGTTCCTCCCCGACAGTGTAGGCGAAGTGGTGGAGGAAGTGAAGAGTGTGGTGAAGAGCAGAGGACGACGTCCAACAAAAGTCAAGCAGGAATCCGAGTGAGACAAGATCGCATTCACGACGCGTGTTGATCTGAACTAACAATGGCACAGAGATGACACAGGCATTCTTTCGTCTCCTGTGCAAGCCGTGGTGGCTTCTGCGAGCAATGCTTTATCGCCAGTCACATCTGCACTGTCCCCATCAACCCAGCTGAACCCACGCACGCCCGGTCTGCGTGGCGGTGCTCGCAGGCAGTCTCAGCTTCCAGGACCACCTTCGCCCGCAGCAGTGGCAGAACTCGCAGAAGACGCCTCCCGTGAAGTTGTTACCAACTTCAAGGATCTCTACAACAAATCTGGGATCGATGAACAGATCGCAAACTTGCGCGAAGTCCTTTCGGGCGTTCAAGGCATTCACCTCACGGTCCTCCTGCTGGAGGCCATTGCTCTGCAAAGAAAAATATTCCCATGGGAATATGCGTTCTCGATCCCAGCCACGCCCATCACTCCGGCCCGAGCAGTGTTTCTTCCCAACCTGTTCATCCTGCTGACATCCCTCTACTGGTCCGCTACCCTGACGTGGTCGTTCGCTTCGATCTTCGTGCCATTGTTGTTCGCCTACTTTTACAATCTCACGATCCGGGATGTCAAGCGTGGCAATGTACGCGTTGCTGTTCCCAGATACGCGGCAGATCCCATGACGTACAATTTGGTGAAGGCACTCGGCACCTGGCTGGTTTTCAAGAAAGGTGTCACCTTTGGCGTGATCGACCCCGAGACTATCCTGCGCATCGAACAGGGCATTTGGGGTGGCTCCAACGCTCTGTTGATCGGCGCAGGACTTGGGGCAATTGGCGCTCTGTACGAAGCGGCACAAAGGCGTGCCGTGTCATAAACCCAGCTGGCCACGACTTGTCATGCAGCAATTGGTCAGTCTTCTGCAGCAGGACTAGCTGGACATTAAGAGCAAAAGAAGAATGCTCAAGCAACAGATCTGATTTACGACTGAAGAGGTTTTGAAATTTGAATTACGGTTGGTAAGCTTGTGGGGGCTTGTACAGAGGAGTTTGACAATTGGAGATCATCACGACATTTGGAAAGTGCGCTCGCTGGCGTTTGACGGGCCGTTGTCCTGATTTGACACATTGAGATATCCAGAGGTTTCGCGATTGCAATGAAATGATTTCTGCTTTCAACAGTATATGACTCCTATCTCCTGCAAGAGAGCGCCAAGTCTGAAGTTGCCGGGTGCAAAATCCAAGCACTTCCCTGCAGGCTCGCCTCGATCCTCATGCATGTCAGACGATCAGTATCAAGCAGAGCTGGCCGCACCTTCCGTCTCCATGGCTGGAAGCATAGCTATGGCCACCGATCGACTTCTCTCATGACCTCGGCAAAGTTCAACCGTCCTCGCCACCACCCCACCAACATGAGAGGTCCACATATGTGATATCAGGTTGGCCCACGGCATTCAAGTAATCGCAGAACTTTACGCCGAGCCCAGAATCGGGACAACAAGCACTTCGAGACAACGCTTCTCAAGCGTTTAATACTCGAACGAAACCAGACTTCCAAGACCATAACCACAGTCTACTGCGTACATTCCCCATAATGTCGACTAAAACAGGAGATGAAAGCAGACATGACGATCAGATCATCCTCTTCACCTTCCCCGAATCTGTCTACGGTCGAAGAATTGCCCGCTACCTCAACCTCCGCCAAATCCCCTTCACTCAAATCCGCGTGGCCCCGAATATGCCTCGACCCATCCTATCCGAAAGACTAGGAATCCACTATAGACGTATTCCCGTCCTCTCTATAGGACGAGACATTTACATCGATACACGTCTCATCCTCCGCAAATTGGAATCTCTCGACACGATCGGGGACCCATCGACTCGTCTGGGAGCCAAAGACTCTTTCGGAAGTGGTATCGAAGATATCCTAGAAGAATTCATCATCGATGGCGGACCATTTTGGCGTACTGCCGGCTTGATCCCCGTAGATTCTCCTCTGATGCAGGATCCGGTCTGGGTCAAAGATCGATTTGATGGGAGTGGAGGGCAGTTTACAAAGGAGAAATTATTGCAATTGAGAGGATGGAATCTGAGTCAAGAGAGGTTGTATTTTGATATGGTGGAGAAATTGTTGGGGGATGGGAGGAAGTGGTTGCTTGGTGGGGAGAGGCCGGGTTTGGCGGAAATTCATGCGGGATGGGTTTTTGATTGGGCGATTAGTATGGCGGAGAGGGTACCGGATGGGAGGTATGCGGCGAAGGAGGATTTGAGGAGGGAGTTGGGAGAGGAGAGGTTTCCGAGGGTATGGGAGTGGGTGAGGAGGTTTAGGGAGGTTACTGAGGAGGCTGAGGGGAGGAATGAGGGCGCAGGTGCTCTCGGTGAAGGGGCTGAAGCTGAAGATGCTGTCGTTGAGAGAATTTTGAAAGCTCAATTCACGGAGCTGGGCGATCTCTACTTCGATGAGGGTGATGTGTTGGGACTCAAAAAGGGCCAAAATATCAGCATTTCGCCTACTGACTTTGGCTTCACGCACAAAGATGAAGGCAGAATAGTGGGATTGACAAAGGACGAGGTCGTGATTGAGAGTCCTGTGCCCGATGAGCAGGGCATCTTGCGTCTGCACTTCCCAAGATTCAACTTCAAGATCCTGCCGGCAAGCTAAGGACTTTCGGGAACCGGGTGTGACAACAATGGCTGGATCTGGTGAGAGGATGTCAAGAACATTGGCGAAATGTTCTTGATATCTCAAATGGACAATTCACGCACGATACGGGTGCGTACCAGTTCTCAGAGGATAAGGAGCATCTGGCGGATTGTGAGGGCATCAAGTGTGACGGGTACTCGGTATTGTACTTTACCTTCGTAGAAGGCTAAGATGATGAAGAGGATACGAAGTAAATTGACACGAGAGTGGGGGTCTTGGAAGAGCTTGCGTACCGGTCCAGTCGTTTGCCGGTTCACTGGGTACGATGCTCGATGAGCAAGCGTAGTAGAAGAGCAGAGCAGAGCGAGCATAGGAACCTTGCGAAAGCAGCACCTACAATGCAGCTTCATCATAGGAGAAAGACTCGAAATGAAGAGTGGCGAGTGCGAATAGCATTCACACTCGCTGTTTCTACCAGCACGAATGTCGCTAGTGTTTGTTATGTAGCATGTACAGCAGCGGCTTCGGCAGAGCTTCCGAGTACCTAAATACTGTATTGAAGCTCGAGAGGAGCCCACCGCCGAAAGTCCCTGTAGTTCCCATCACAGGTCTGAAATCATCTTTCGCCTCTGTCGTGAAGTTGAACGCCGAGATAAATGCAGCAGCCCCGTGAGAAGACGAGGAAGCCAAGACCGTAGTCCACCCGTGACCTCTGACTCGATGGCCATTGTTTCAAAGTTTCCGTGAACGCCATCACAAAATGCAAGTTGAAGCTGACTTTTTTCTTCCCTGTTGTCCAACCCAGATCATCCGAGGTAGTGGGTAACAGTAGTAGTAATGCAACAGTCAGGCAAGGAGGCAGGCCAATCGTTCGTCATCAGGAGATCAAACTCGTATCCTTGCCCGAGAAATCTCTCAAAAGCGCCACATGCTCGTCCATTCGCAAGAACTGAATCATCAATCGCTCCTCAACTTCTCGCCAATGCATCAAAGCGTCCCGCTCGGGTTGGGTAAGCGACTCCTCCTTCGTGTTCATCATCTCGGCTTTCTCCATTAGGCCACGATACGTCTCTCGCTCGCTGCCCATACGCTGAAGGATGCGCGCCATGCCTTGGTAAGTCTGCTGCAGCAAGAGGTTGGCGACGCGGTCTTGATCGTGATACCATAAGTAGATGGCTCGGCTAGGCTGGCGGGAGTTGTCTTTGGGAACCTCTTGGCCTTCCACGAGGCCGGCAAATTGGAGCTGGGTGAGGATAGCACGTACGTCTTTGACGCGCATCATGAGCCGAGCAGCAATGTCTTTCTCGTCGAGGCGTCCAACGTCGCGAAGCATGCGAACGATCATGGCGTGGACTCTGGTGAGACGAGCCTTGACTGTCTCGTCAATGTCGTGGGCGATGAGCGCCTCGGTCAGTGAAGGAAAGTCAACTTTCCATTCGCCACGACCGGCGGCGCCGATACGTCGACAGAATCGCGTCGAGTGCTCAGCCAATAGTTTGAGGTGCTCTTCGACAAGGGACAGCATTTTGTTCTGGTCGCGGTATGACATGAACCCATTCGTTGGCGCATCGTCATCGTCGTCTTCAGAGGGCAGTTCCACCTTGATGCCGATGTCGCCCCAATCTTCCTGGTTCTCTTGATCAACAACGTGCTTCTTGCCCTTCTTCGGCTTGTCACGCTCGGCTGCTGGCTTGTACAGATGAGCTGCATCCTTTAGATCGAGGCCAAGCGTGAGGTCTAGGGGAGCCCACGTCTTCAGTACCTCTGAGACGTCCATTGTAGTAACGGAAGGAAGTCGGGCCTCCTGATCTTCGGCATCCTGTTCTTCGTGGATGTCATCGTCACGAGCCTTGATCTTGGACTCGAGAGCTTGTAGTAGAGCTGCGTATACTGTAGCGGTGACGCCACCGAAGTGAGCCTGGGCAAATTGCTCGAGCCGCTGGCTGCGATGAGCGACGGGGTATTGCGCGAAATTGACCGCCAAGATCAAATCGCTCTATACAGTGTCAGTAACTTGAACCCTGCAAGAGGGTGGTTGGCACTACACAGTACCGGAAGCTTTGGAACAGATTCGTCCGCATCGATGTCTTCATCACGATGAACGCCATTTGTCATTCCGCCGTTCAGCTTGGCGCGCTTTGCAGCATGTTCGTTCAAGGCAGCACCTGGCCGCTTGATCTGGCCGCGAGATTCGGCATCGCGGGTGGCGGAGTACTCGTCGGCCTCTTGACGTTTGCGCTTGAGTGTCTTGACAGCGGCCTGGAACTCGGCTTGCTTCTTTGCACCAGTGATTTTACCGTCTGGAAACTGTTCACTGATGACGACAGCTTCAATTTGAGCTTGGAGATCTGCGGCTGGCATGTACGCCTGCTTCCCTCGCTTCACCAAAATGCCCGCCTTCAGCAGTGTGCGCAGAGTGTTGTGGAATTGACCAACAGTTGCGACCTTGTCGCCAGCCACTTTGTGAGCATCCAATGTCCCGTTGACCTTGACAGCTCCGTTTGAATAGCCGTTACAGCTCTCGTACCCACTGTCTCGCTTCGAGGCTGGCGCAAAGTCGAATGCCTGCGCGAGATCCCCAACTCTGGCATGCCCGAGCTCCACGAGATTGCTGACGATCTTCGCTGCACCCTCGCCGTAACGTTCGGCCACGAGGGCTGTTATGAGTGAAGCACGTATCGATCGAGCCGGGTTGCGCCAGTCGGCGTGGTAGTATGTCGGACCATCCTCGAGCTGGTGGTAGAGGACGATGTGTTGTTGTAAGAGGACGACGAGGGCCTGGCGCATCTGCCGGGCAGTGATGTGCGGGAACTCGCGACGCAGTTCATGGAGGGTGCGGCGGCCCTTCTGGGCGAGGGTCGAGAAGATTTGCTTTGCGGGCGGTTAGCGGACAAGCCTGCGACGAGACATTGCGTGGGCGCTGGCATACGGAGGCGAGCTGGCCGCAGGAGTCGTTGACCACGAGGGTGCACAGTTCTTGGAGTCGCTGCGTGGTGGGCGTTGTCAGTCACATTCCGCAGCAGCAGCAAGAGCGAGTGGCTTGCGGCGGCGGTCGTCGACTATATATACCTTGCTCATGGTGGATGATGGAACTCTGAGGACCTCTCACGTCGTCAGAGTTACGAGTTGCTACCGACGATGTCTTTGCATTTGCGCGACGAGGAATCTCGCCCGTCGTCAGAGGCAGAGGTTATGACTGCGCAGTAAGTCTTCGCGAAGTTCGTCGTAGGCTGGTGGGTGACCGTCTCCAGCAGTGCGGGCACAAAAGATTCATCCGCACGGGCGCTGCCGAGTCGACTGACGGTGGTGGGCAAATCTCGTGGTGATACTGAACAACTGATTCACTTAGAAATTGCACACAATAGCTCCTCACTTATATAGTCCGTAATAGTCAATAGCAAAGCTACAATCATTCAGTGCTATTGTCGAGACCAAACCGTACCGCAATTGTACGCCCACGGCTATGTGCAGCCGGACCACGACTTTCCTTGCTTACCTATTCGGCCGACCTGACGTCTCGGAATGCTTTGAGCTTTTGCAGCAGGCCGACCAACGTCAACAACCCATTGCACCCTCCCCACCGCCGACACCACCCGCGAGGGCCCATCACCACCATGATCGCGCGCTCTGCTATCTCCCGGCAGGCTCAGCGTGCTGTGCGGCAATCATGGACCCAGTCTACTAGGGGCTACGCCTCTGCCTCCGGTTCTTTCCAATACCAGACTGCCGACTCCAATGGCATCAAGATCGCGAGCAGAGATATCGCCGGCCCCGTCTCCACCGTCGCCCTTGTCTCCCGAGCTGGTACCAGATATGAGACCTGGCCTGGTCTGGCAGAGGCGCTGGACCGATACGCGTTTAGGGTGAGATGAGGACTGTTGGGATATGGAGGAGGAGAGAGTGCTGATGCGGACACATACAGAGCACCGAGCGACGATCGACTCTCCGGATACAGCGCGAGTCGGAACTACTGGGCGCTGAGCTGCAGAGCTGGCACGGCCGCGAGAACCTCGTGGTTGGCGCCAAGTTCTTGCGCGATGACCTCCCATATTTCCTCGAGCTCCTGGCTGAGGTCGCGACCTTGACCAAGTTCCAGCGTGAGTGCATATCACGAAACAAGAAAGAGACAGGGTGACACAGAATTGACACCTCATAGCACACGTTATCCACGAGGAGATCCAGCCACTCGCCGAGATGAACGTCAAGAAGCACCTCGCAAACACTGTTGCTCTTGCTACCGAAAGCGCCCACGGTCTGGCCTTCCACCGCGGTCTCGGCGTACCCGTCGTCCCAACCTCTTCTGCCGCCATCAGGAAATACGTCGACGAGGGCACACTGAGCGACTACGCTCAACAGGCATTCTCCAAGCCAAACTTCGCCATTGTAGGTAACGGTGTTGAGTCGGGAGAGTTCCAGAAGTGGGTTGGCGAGTTTTTCTCAGACGTTGGAGACTCACCTGCTGGTGCTCTCAAGACTGAGCAGGCCAAGTACTACGGTGGTGAGGAGCGCATTGCACACGGCTCTGGCAACACCCTCGTCCTTGGTTTCCCAGGATCAAGCTCTGCTACCGGCGCTTTCTACAAGTCTGAGATTGCAGTCCTCGCTGCCCTTCTCGGCGGCGAGTCCAGCATCAAGTGGACTCCTGGTTTCTCTCTTTTGGCCAAGGCTAAGGCCGACACACCACTCCTCAAGGTCTCCACCAAGTCGCATATCTACACCGATGCCGGTCTTCTGACAGTCACTCTCGCTGGAACTACCCGCGACATCAACCAGACTGCACCAAAGGTCGTCGAGGCACTGAAGTCTGTTGCTGCAGGTGTCAGCTCCGAGGACCTCCAGAAGGCCAAGGCCCTGGCCAAATTCAAGGAGCTTGAATACGGCGCATCAACGCAAGCTGGTATTGAGCTCACTGGTGCTGGTCTTGTCCGCGATGGCAAGCCATACCAGATTGACAGCGTTGCATCAGCGATCGATGGCGTCACAGCAGAGAAGGTTCAACAAGTCGCTAAGGAGGCTCTTGAGAACAAGGCTTCCGTAAGTGCTGTTGGAGACCTTTATGCTCTGCCTTATGCTGAAGAGTTGGGACTTCGTGTGTAAATATCCTGTCATAGAACAAAGTTTCCTTGCGAATTCAGGCGCACATAGTGAGCTGTAACAATATATGAAAGTTTCATGTCTTTTTTTTCATTGTTGTTTGTGATGTTTGCTCGAAGTTGTTGACTTCGTCGTGTCCTGCACGCTCAGTTTGGGCGAATCACGTGAGCTCGCCAAAGCTTCTTCGACCTTTCAACGACAGCTTGTCCGAGTTATGCCGAAGCACCATTGAAGACTGAACACTACACCACACCTCGCACCTCAACACACAGCACATCAAACTCCGTCACAATGGTCTTCGCGTGGAAAGCTGCGGGTATCACGTATGTTCCATCGCCCAGCTATCTTTTCCACCCCTGCCGCGCGCAGGGCGACAGACTCCTGGAACATGTGAATGCTAATGCTTTCTGCGCTCGGAACAGCTACAACCGCTACATCGCCGTCGCTTCGCGCGTCGTCCGCCGCTCGTTGAAGGAGGAGAAGAGATTGCAGGCCGAGCGCCGAGGAGAGATGGACTTGAGGTTCGCCAAGTGGGAGGTGAGTTGAAGAACTAGGCCCAGCTGCGGAATGAGGAAGGGGAAGAAGAAATTGAGGAGGCAAGAAAGAGGAGGAGCAAGAAGAATGGACGGATAGCTTCCCAGAGAGGCGGGAGATGGAATGGAACTGGGTCTGGAAGTGGATTGATATGAACATGTGCTAACTGGAGACTTTCTTCACAGAACGGCAAGCAGCAGGAGATGAAGAACGTTGCCGATGCCAATGCTGAAGCTTCAGCGCAGCAGGCGTCGCAATAGATGGGCGACGATGGAAGATCATGAAGTGGTACAGATGTGAGGGGAGCTGAGACGCGACGCTCAGAAGGAGTTGTGGCCAGGGTCAGAAGAGATCGTAGAGCCGTGAGGTGGAAGTGAGCTTCTATCTCCAGAAACAGAAAAGGACACCTGTAACATCTGTATATAAAGCTGAGGAATCGATGGTTGTGTGCTGATGCCTTTCTTGTTTGGTGGCAGTCGTTGTCACTGCTCCTACTCACCGGCGCGCTTTTCCTACATAATTTGGAGACGGTTATCGGTGGTTTCAGCACCTGCATTCGTTGACAGGTGCAAACCGTAAAGCATGGCGCTAACGAATGTCCTTTGACTATGAGAAGAAATGCCGTTTATCATGATCAGTCAGGAAGCCGCGCCTCAGACTGGTTGTGCCAAGACTTGGTTGGTGGAGCACCTCTGTCAGGGCTTTGACTCCATCACGGCTGCCTCGCTGTTGCAAACAACATGTCAGTCACAAGTTCTCGAATGTCCACATGGTCATATGATGCCTCGCGAGGATGACGAGGATGCACTTGCCAACGGTAAGTTCAAATTGAAATACTGTCTCATATCAAGGAAATTTAAAGCCTGACTGACCCCCACTTCAGATCTGTCAAGCCTGGACCTCACTGTTCACCCGAACGGGGCTACTAATAACGCCGCCGCAGCGACTTCAAGACTGATTCAAGAAGCACAAGCAATGGCGGATCAACAGCAACGTCGGCCGTCCGCTTTCGTCAGCCACAGAAGTGTGCAAGATGTCACGGCCAATTTCATTGCTGCAAGTGGTCAATTAAAAGCGGGCGAGTTGGTAAAGGATGAGTATTTCACGTTGTTTGAAGCGGTTGGTGCTCTCGAGGTAAGCTTATGCCAGTAACTTCGACATTGCCCCCCGTGTGGCGAGACACTCGCAGGCTGACCCAGTCTTGGCAGATCATGGATCCGAAGATGGATAGTGGTTTCGTTGAGCCCACCGACACGTTCGAGCCGGAGTGGAAGGTGATAGACGAGGACGGGATAAGTGGCGAAGAAGTGAGTGTTTTCGTCGATTTGCTTGTCCACAGTAACATAATGGTCTGACGATTGAGAAGGCGCTGTGGATTATGGACGAGCTTATGAGGTTGGAGATGCTTTTCCATGAAGGGTGAGTTTCAGCGCAGATCGTGTCCGATCAAGTCAGAGTACCTAACAATGTCCCGCAGATACCCTCTCTCACAGAATATCTTCACTTCATTACACGTATTCCGACTGGTTGACTCGGGCAATACTTACCCTTACCATCTGACTTCATCTAAAGGAAATCCTTCTTTCGCACAAAGAATCCTTCGAATATACTGCCTGGCTGTGATAAAGTCCTGTCAGCTGGTACTCGAATGCATTCAAGCCCAGACGTACTACGAGGAGGAAGATTTCGTGACCTACCTCTTTGGCAGGGAACTATGCCCTAACATCAGTGTTGACGAGGTCACTCAATCGCTATCTGATATCATCACTGAGATGCTAGAGGACTGCAAGAACGATCAGAGCGAAGTTGAAATTGGGCTCGCAGTGGCCCTCATACAACGACTCGAGATCCGCTATCACCTACTCTGCAGTTTGGAACGGATTCCAGAAAGTGCAGCAACCGTATCATACTGGACTCGACTCCGGGAGCAATTCGACCAGGCTAAATCGAACCATGCTCTGGCGACGGCTCTTCCATCTGCGTTCTCACACAAAGTGCAACGTCAACTCGCATCAAGCACACCGCCAAGACCAATGCCAGAAATGACATGGGAAGAAGCTCAACAGAAGTGGATTCGTCTATGTGTCGATATTCTTGCTGGGTACAGTGTCACCGCATCTGGCAATGTCAAAAGTCCTCATCTCCTGCAATCGGCAATCTGGAGCTTCTCAAGCAGAAATCCAGCTCCTAACACCTTCGCCCGCGCCAAACTCCAAGAGCTGATCACCTCTGACGAAAGAGTCGCAGAAGACGTATCACATTTCGATCTCATGCTCGCAGACATCCGAGAGCTAGTGTTGCCCCAAGATCCTCTCGCAGATCCAGCCAGCTTCATGGTAGAGGCGACGCACGATATACGACATCGAACATCCCGAATACTCGAAGATTTCATGATCAAAGCATTCGGCGAATATCTCAACCTCTATCGCGTGATCTGCCAGAATCGTGATAGGATGCGAAGATTGTTCACGCAGTCGATCACACTATTTGACGAGATGGAAGTCCTTGCGCTCGAGGCTGACGATGAGATCATGAAGATCACTTCTCCCCAAATCGCATCGCCGGAAAAGTTTGAGGCATACTATGCAATCTGGACCTGGACCAGGATGTACAAGCTGCGTTTGGTTCAATGGAGCATCCAGCTCGGATTTGAGTCCGACTTGTACCAGGATGATGGCGTCTATCAAATGTACGATGTGCTCACATCGGTATTTGCACAAATTGAGAAGTCCACTCGAACGAGCATTTCGTCTGCGATGGCACAGGCCAAGAGCAAGAAACGGCATACCTCGCTCGTGGCGCGAGAGAACAATATTAGGTGGCTATCAAGTTTGCAGCAAGAAGCGCACGCTCAACAGAACCTGGCTGTGGTGCTCGCGACCTTCTGGGAGTTCCTGTCGAAAGTGGACCTCCTCCCACTGGCCGAACAACGGCCTTATCACAATGAACAACGACAGTACGAGGCGAGAATGAAGCCTTTCATCAGAGTGCAGTATCAAGTCATACCGAGCCTTGATGACTTACGAAAGTGCAAAACCAATCGAGCTGCGCATCCTTTTAATCCGACAGAACTCCAATCACACCTAGAGGCGATAATGGGCTTCTCGAGAAATGCTTCTCATCAGCGTACGATTCTCGAGGAGCTGAAGCAGGTGAGAGATGCGACTCCCAAGGAGGATTCATTCCGACTTCAGGAACTTAAGAATCTCGAAGCAACATGCTGGGCGATCAAGATCGCTCTCGGACAACTTGTCAGTATTTGCAAGAAGGTCGGGAAAGAGCATGAGTCGAGCCCTCGGCTATCACTGAAGGGAGTGGTGACAGTGACATTGCCCGAGTCCCAAGAGAGGAAGCATGTGTGGTGGGTGGTGCCGAAGATCATCGAAGTCACTGCAGCTTGATATAATCAATCTGAAAATGAGGAGACTAGTCATGCTCAGAAGTGGTACCGAGATGAAGGTGATCATGCTCATGAACTCACTGATCGCCCCCATCCGATGCTTCCTTTCATCTGGCGCTGGAGATCACGGATGGTTGTTCCAGATTGGATCCAATGTATGTGCAGTCTGCGGTAAGCTTGGTCCATGCCAAGCTGATATCGCCTCGCCGTTTGGCGCCATATCTTGTCGGCAGGCCTTTCGCCGACCACTCTTGTCATTGCACATGACACCAAACGCCTTGATGAGTGATTCCCAACAGCCTCGGTGGTAACACGAACAGATCTCTGTGCATCACGCACGCCATGTTGGTGTTTCATACTAATCACAGTGCTTGTCATCATGTAATGACTCCGCGGGGTCTTTTCCGATGCCCTACCAACACAACGGTACGACAGGTAGTGCGATGCTTCGAACAGCCAATTGCTGTGCACAAAATCGCGGCGATCGTGCCGGCCTATGCGGACGTAGCACAGGTAGCAAGATCACATCTGCAAGTCCTCGTCAATTGTCGTACGGAAGTGTGGTCCCCGTCATCACGTCACGAGGGTGGAAATTCCTGCCTCGAGTGTCTCCATATTCGTCTTGAAAATGATGCATTGATCAGGTTGACATCTAGCTTCATGCACGTCAGATGCTCGCCACGATCGACATGGACGGGCGAAAGCGAAAGAGGATGATCTGGAGCAATCAAGAGCCAAAGAGGCCTGCTCGAAATCGGTGGTGTCGTACAAGGAATGTCGGTCGGGAGCAGATACCCCCGTTTGGCTCTAGCCGCTTGTGTTCAGTGCTGCAGTGGAACGAGAACAAAGACGCACGGTTGCAAGAAGCTGGGTCTTGCGAATGCCTTCCAACATATGCATCTGCTACTGAGGCTTGTTGTAGGAGGAGTCCGATGGCTTGCAGCGAGACCGACAACACCTGAAGGTCGAATTTGAGTTGAGAAGGTTGCACTGACAGCTGCTTGACTCGCGGGAGTGCCGCACCTCGTCAATCTCTCTCTCCCCTCTTCCGAACACCTTCTTCACGCTATATCGCGCCCCCAGCTGATGACTCGGCTACTGGGCAAATGACGGGGCTCACATAGATTGGGTCTCAGGACTACGGACTAGGGCTTGCCAATGGCCGATCAGGACTCCACCTGCTCCTCTCAAGTCCACTGTGCGATCCCACGCCGTTCTGCTTCGCCCGCCACACGAGCGCATGCGATATCTTGAGCGCGTCTCGCTGTCTTTCAGGGCACGAGCTGCGCGTGTTCGATTCACACGGGATTTATCGACATGTCGGACGGAAAGGGAGCTTCAGCCGCTATGGCAACGAACACGAAAACAAAGAGTACAGCTTCCACGGGAAAGAAGAAACAGAAGCAGATCGTACGTCCGGGACTTCTTCTGCGGTACAAAGTTGGCAATAACTCATGTGTGACTGTCTTCTACACTTCTAGGACTTTATCGTTACAACCAGTGATCCCAACAGTGCAAGTAATCTAGCCAACAAGAAACGCGTGCGGTCCGTCGCTGCGCTCAAGTCATGGCCAGAGCGGCGAAAGAAAATCTTTGAACAGCTTGAGAATGCTGGTGGAGGACGAGGAGCTTTCGTGCTAGATGACCAAGGAGTTGCGAGAAGGAAGTCGAAAACGCCGCCTCAACATGATGCTCAATCGTCCGCAGCGCAGCAAGTCTCGCCGCCATCTACTGGTTCGGTGGCGAAGAGGCCCAAGTTCTTTGGTCCACCTTTGCCCGATTCTGCTGCTGCTGCAAATGCTACGTACGCTTTCAACCCGGATGCTCCTACCTTTGTGCCGATCGCGACATCGACTGCAGGAGATATTTCGACTCAGCTTGATACTGCTTTGGAGAGTAGTCCCGGGAGCAAAGCTGGGCAGTCCCTGCAGACTACTTACCAAAACTACTTCACGTCCCTCTTGCCATTACCCGCGCGAGGCTTTGGAACTGTCACTACTTCTGCCGCCGTCCCTACAAATGTCGCCGATGTATCGACCAGACGGAAGCGTATGGCAGATGGGTCAGAGAAGCCCACGGAGACCGTTAACGATATGACTTTGATCACACCTCCTGCTTCTCCCCAGGCGGACCCCAGTGCAGGAGTCATAGATCCGTTCTACAACTGCCCTGTGACTTACAAGCCTTTGTTCAACCAGATCTTGCACCATATGATTCACGTTTATGCGCCGAGAGGCTGGCCGGCATTGAAAATCACGGCCCCACAAGGAAAGAACTGGGAATGGTTCATGACGCAGAAATCGCTCGAGGAACCGGCGCTGTTCTACGTACGACTACTGTTTGGCTCCGGAGACATGATCCGGCTTGGGGTCTTGAGCGCCGAAATCAGATACTGGTTGCGCTCCGAGGCCATCAAAGCCATCAACGAGGCACTAGGCGACCCCGTCAAATGCTGTTCAGATGCGCTCATCCTGGCCGTTGGACGCATTGCATTGCATGAGCACATGTATGGAGACAGAGGCGGGTCAAGTTCTGTCCACCGACCTGCTCAGAGACGCATGATCGACATGCGAGGTGGCATGGGGAATCTTCCATTCCCGGAGCTAGTCAAACGGCTCATGAGGTGGTCTGATCGGCTTATGGCTGTGGGAACTGGTACGCCGCGTTTACTTGAGGATGATGGACCCAATACGAATTTCACTTTGAAGGAGAGTGTTGGGGCCATTGAAGGCTGGGCGCCTCATGAGATTCCTGGCGTTCGAAGTAAGATCAAGATCAGTGATTTGGTGAATGATGACGATGAGACTTGATTATGGGATTGAGATTATGCTCAGGACCAAACGCGGTACTTGCCAGATCTGATCTTGGCTTTGCTGACATTGATCAGCCATCCAGCAACTGGACCTTGACAGCCTTCGCAGCAGGCGTCGATGCCGTGGCGAAAGCCTCTTCGGCTTGCTCCAACTTGTATCGATGGGTCGCCAAAGGCTTCAAGTCGATGAGACCTTCCGAGACGAGCATGATCGCCTTCGGATATGTCTCTCGGTATCTGTTACACCCAGTCAGCACCCGTGCATTGTACAAGAATCATTCCGGATGCGCGATGGCGACACTTACTGGTATTGGAACCTGATATCGATCTCACGAAACGAAGCGTGCATGAAAGGGATTTCCTGGAAGTCTTTGCCAACTCCGATAATGAAGACTGTTCCACCGAATCTGGACGCCTGAGAATCTATCAGCGCGGGTTCCAGGCCTGATCGAGGCGCACAACTCACATATATACCAGAGTGGATTGAGGTCTCGACACCAGTGCATTCAATCACCAGCTTTGCCTCCTGCCCCAGCACCTTCTTGATGTTCTCGCCAACGGCCTGTGGTTTCTCGCCCATCTGCACGTGAACAGTTCTCACACGAGGCACAAGTTTCTTCGCAAATGCAAGCCTACTCTCATCGATATCTGTTATGACAATCGGTGCAGCGCCAGCAGCATTAGCGCTCAAGAGAACGATAATGCCGATCGGTCCAGCACCACATATCACAAGTGGATCGCCCATTCTCACTCCGGAGCGATCGATTCCAGCAAGAGCCACGCTCAAAGGTTCTAGAAGAGCGCCTTCTTCGAAAGACAAGGAATCTGGCAGTTTATGGAGCCAAGCTTCCGGGTGACAATGGTATCGTCGCAGAGTGCCATTGACTGGCGGAGACGAGTAGAAGACCTTTTCTGGACAGCCGTGGTATTGCCCTGTTCGACAGAAATCGCACGATGGTTTGGAGCATGGGATGCCGCATTCGAGCGCGACGCGGTCGCCTGGATGAAATGCTTATCAGTATCGAACAATGTTCAAAAAAATCTGGTAGACCGTCCGATGTGTATCCAATGTGTGTGATACAAAGCAATCGGCTACAACCGAACACAAAACGTGGACAGCAAGGTAGCGCTGATGATTTAGAATCAACTTACCGATCTTTAAGTGCTTCACTTCATCTCCTACGCCAACGACCTCTCCCGCACTCTCATGTCCAAGGCCTTGAGATCCGGTGATGAGAGACGACCCGATTTTGGCATGTTTCCAGAAATGCACATCTGAGCCACAGATTCCCGTTGCGCGGATGTGGATGAGGCATTCGTTGGGTTTGGGCACAGGAATTGGCTGGTCGAGGATGCGGAGTTCGTGTTCGGGATTTGTGTGGATCGCGATGTTGGGTTGAAGTGTCGATGTGGTAGTGGACATGGTGAGCAATTGACTTGGTCACGAAAGTATGGAAGATGAAGAGCGATAGAATCAGTGAGATGCAATCGCGTTTGTGCTGATTATGTATACTTCACACGCAGTGAGTGGACTGCACGGAGCTCTCTGACCCCTCAATGACATATCATGTATTTCTGCTTGCTTACAGGGAATCCGAACTCCGCTTCAAACGCAAAGACGGCGTCTCAAAGTGTTCACAGCAGACGCGAGAGGTAACGATGACGATCATCAGGATTTCTTCTACCGTACGATGCGTACGCAGAATAGTGATTCGGAGGCTTTCTCTTGAACTCCGAAGGAAGGTGCCTATTTAGTCTGTCATCCCGCTATCTGATTCCTTCGTGGCGGCGGCAGAGCTCGAATTGCCTCTTTGGGAAAGACAGGTGGACTGTCACACTCCGTGCCACGTTGGTCGTTCTTTTCACCAAAGCAAGCAACTTTCTGTCCTCTTAAAACCAAATCGAATATTCTCAAGATGCCATCAATATCTTCGTGGCGCATACCTCTCCTCATCGCCATCATCGCCTGGCTCGCCCTACTGGCCATAATATGTCCAAGGGAAACAACACGAGAGCTAATTCTTCGCCGACAAAGCATCAACATCAATGATCCACTCTTAACACGTCCATCCCCAGCACCATTATACAACTGCGACCTGCCAGATGTGATTGAGAAAAGTTACTGCGTTTTCCTTCGCGAAGGCGCATTGCTCGAAGACCACACTCGCTTGATCGAAGCCAAGACGGTCATGGGGTTGAGACCGAAGAATGTCTTCTTCGCTGCACATCGTCTTGCTTTGGAGTATTGTGAAAATGGCATCAATGATTTCATGCTGGATACGATTAGAGCTGATGCTGCGGTCGAATGGGTGGAGTGTGAACGTGAAGCGGGAGAAGAGGAAATTCCGGATGAGCTATAGCTGGAAGCCTGTTCTCTGGCTCAATTTTCGCTCGCTTTCACGGTGATGGAGATATATTGTAGTTGTGGTCTTCCTGACCATCGTCATATTCCGGTTCGTTGTCGGATTGCGTTTCATCGTCAGACTCTGAATCGTCCTCAGGTTCCTGGTCGGTATCGGATTCCTCCTCACTTTCAGATTGTTGTCCATTGCTAAACTCATGCTCGCCATTGATGACGCGTCCGCACTCCAACACATGAGCATCGAATGTTTTGGTGTTATATTTCCGTCGCCAGTGCATCCGTCGACGACGATAGTCTTTACAACCTACACAATGGAATCCCCATTCCACTGGGCCATCCGGAGAGGTCACAAAGGGTGCGCGAACAAGTGTTCTGAGATGACCCGAAATGCGATGCTCATCGAGCATTGTATCCCAAAGAGAAAAGGGAGGTGGGAGCCCAAGCCTCGATCCATAGTCCCTATAGTCATATCGTACCATGAGCCGCTCGTGGTATTGCTCGTCAATGCGACTGAAGCAGAGACAGCAAAGTCGAGTGCAATCGAATAGGTAGATGAAGCCAGCGAAGTCATCACACAGCCTACATTTCCAGCGACCCATTACTCTGAAAAGATCTTGACATGTAACGCGTGACGCCGCTCCGGTACTGATCATGCTGCGTAGGGGAGACAAGCTGTGTCTCACTATTGTCCGGAACTGGGGAATGGAGTCGATGACCTGCATGGCTCGCTGATTGACCCGTCGAAAGTCCACGAGGGACTGCAGATCGAGCTGAACAATAATGTCGCCGAGAAGTTCTTCGGGTAATACATCCAGAACTCCGAGGTTGTTTCGAGGGTCAATGTGATGACGACCTACGTCCAAGGGACAGCCACGTTCCAGATCAGTCTCATCCATCGCGACTGAATCATGCTGAGGCGAGTAATAGACAAGCCCTTCCAGCGACTCGGGTATCGGGAGCGATGCAGGTGTATGAATTCGGAGTTCCATTTTTGAGTGAGGGCACTTGTGCGATGGAACACCTGGAGCGCGAAACTCTGGCGCTCTCGGTACTGACGTACAATGCGCTATGGCACGGGCTGGGCCGCGATGGTTCCGAGGACTCCTTTTTCGTAGCGTCACGTGTAAGTAGGGTGTTTGGGTGGCGACTATGGCAATCAAGCGGACTTGATCGTTGCTATAGCAGACAAGACGGGAAGTGCACGAAGTGAGCTGATGTTAGGACCAAAACGAGCAAAGTCGTGTCCAAAGGCATGATCAGAAGAGGGCAAGGGATTATGGAAGACTCAGAAGGCACTGATACTGTCCACGGCAACCAATATCCTTTCGCGTGGAAAGGAGCATGTTCGTCGGGACACATTTTGGTGCTGGCCCGAAGGTGCTTTGACGTTCCATAGAATGATGATCTATCGAAAATTGCGATCCAGATCGTTGTAAATTCCGACGATACGCAGCCATTGGGGACAATCTATTTCCATCACCATATCCTGTGAGTTGTTCGAGTTTCCGTCATCAGCGTCAGGCTGTGGCATCCGACATATGAGGTCCCAATGATTCTCATCATCGTCGTCATCGTGATAATGTGACATTGAATCGCCACGATTCTTTCGCGCTTCCAAAACAGCCAATATTGGGCCTTTCGTTGTGGCCACCTGCACCGGTATCAGGCCACAAATAAGCAATGTGCGAAGCGTGAGCTTAACGTCGATGGCAAATCCATTGTGATCTCGCCTCAAGAATGCCTTGTTGAACGGTCCTCGAACGCTGATCATGGTGACGTCCTCGTTATACAGTAAATAAGCGATGATGTGTTGAGGGTCGATCCCGGTTACCGAGGAAAGTTCAGAGACGCTACGGCACACGCAACGACGGCGCAGAAAGTCTTGCCAGTTCCAATCTTTGACTTTGAGGCTCTTCGAGACCGCAGCGATGAAGCCAGCCATGACCCAGCAGAAGAGAGTGACATTGAAAGGGTCCACGCCTCTGATGTTGTCTCCCAACGTGAAGCCGATGGCAATACCACCTGCAACCAGTATGAGGCAAGCTGCTAGAACAGTAAGAACATATGTGTCGCAAGACACGGTGATGGCGCTTTCATTGATGATCCAAGTTCGCTAAATGATTTGCCCGACTTCACGGAGCTGGACGCGCCACATATCGTTTGACACTTCTTTCGCGGCAAGATCGGTCCCAACTCGATTCCCCTTTTTGCCTCTAGGTTTGGCGCTGACAGGGTCGTAAGCAAGTTTGCGACAAGCTATAGCACTCGTAGCTAGCGCCGATATACTGGGAGTATCCGGTATGTTGGCAGCGTCCGGAGGATCTAATGTCTGTAGAGTTGCCATGGCTTCGAATTTGACGCTGCTTCTCGTCTCGAACACGCCATCCCTGAAGTTGCAGAATGCCGTCTCCATATAAAGCATACGTGAGATGACCTTCGTCACCGACGCAGAACAACACAGGAGCGGAACCATAACAGACAATATAGTTTGCGGTGAAGATGTGGACAGGGTACCACTGTCTCCGGATGTGCTGTCTGCTGTTTGCATGCGCCAAGAAAGTGACCAAGCGGGACCCTCACACTTCTCTGTATTTGATGCAGACGCAACAGCATTCGCGGTCTGGACCAGCATGGTGTACGCGTTGTAAGATGCCACAAGTCCCTGAGGCGACGCTGATGCTCCAAGCTCGCCTTCACGGTCCTGACTTATCAGCGTGGAGTGAGACGAAAAGCCAGCACCGTACACCAGCGATGTGTTGTTGAAAGTCCTTGTGAGGGGCTGGTCTGCTCCTCTGCCGAACAGCAGCTGTGCGGTCTGCCTCATACTGTCGCCTTTCATTTCGATCAGAATCTTCATCAACAGAGAGAATAAGCCACCGCGCATCATTGCCATCTCCGCGTAATAGAGGTCGCGTCGTCGGGCTGAGAATGTGTCCGTAGCTGCTCTGCTTGCGAGATCGTAAATTGCAGCCTTCGCCCTGCCCTCGTATTTGTGCTCTTCCTTGAATTTAATCTTCGTGCTGCCCGTGATGCCATGATAATCCGTCAGATATTCGAGTTTGAGTCTCTCCGCCGTTTCGTCACCATTTTCGATTGATATTTCTGCGTTCTGGACAGGATCAGGCTCTAAGATCTTCAACTTCATGCTTAACGTAGCCAGATGGACGATCAATCGTGTTTGGAAAGACTGTAAACTGATGGACCTAATGCACAACCGTGCAATAACCGCAGTGATGAGATTTACCAGCATGAAACAGTTCTTGGAGTTTTCAAGCTCCAGCCTGGTCGGATGTTTCTGCGGCAGATCCGGGTTAAGTCGTTCAATCAACGTTTCTCTTGAAATTGAGTAGTCTCTGCTGTCAAACGACGTTCGGTCCGACTGCAGGTAAATGACTTGAGTATCGAGCCTGCATATGTACAGGTTGCAAAGTATCTGATCAGCAATACCAGAGAGATCGTGGAGTAGTGTTTCGGTGCCACAACCGATGTTTGCACCACTCGGGAATAGCAGCGGTTCGTCGTCGTCTACGACAGCAAGCAGACGTTTGACTTCTAGTTCAAGCAAATTTGAGCTGTCTTCTTCCTTTATGCCGTATAGACTTGTCTCGTCGAGTGGTCTCAGATCTCCAGGTTCTGTTTCCGCATAGTCATCGTTGCCCATCCCGCTGTATTGGCGAATACAGGTCTGAACCAGATCGAGAGTGGTCTTGTTTCGGAAGCCCACTGGCTCACTCGCTGCTGACTTCGACGATAAAGAGTCGTTAGCATTGTCTTTGGACGGGACTGCTGGGTTCGCGGGATGCTTTCGCCATTTACGATCGAGAACCCGACTCTTGTGGGCTGATCTCGGCAAAGGTTTGGAAGTGGCCATGGTTGCAACTGGGAGAAAGCCGAGTAGTCAAGGACAGCGATATAGTCCCTACTGACGGGTACGAAAAATCGATGCTAATTGTCGTATGTATTCCGAGAAGAGGCTGCTCTCATAGAAGAAGCAAGAGGCTCAACGACGTTTGCTCCACTGACCATCGATAAAGTATCGAATGTGATAGCCAGACGATGTGGTGGTGTAAATATTTGCAGTGGCCGCAAAGAGGTGGCGCAGCTTAGAGAGCGGGGCAATGTCTTTCGCGGTGCGCCATTAGAAAGAACCCAGCCTCCACAAAATTGCAGAAGGCTTATAACGTGGCGGTATAGGCACTCGCAAGGCAATCAAAAGCACATGGCCAGACCAATAGTAAATGACATGCGGTCATACATATCGCCTTTTGTCGCCAGACGAACGCTGCGCCTCAAGTATGATGGTGGCAGAGCCGGAGGCCGCCAACTACTACTGAGTGAAGTATCGAATGTTCCCTGGCTCACAGAATGGCTCGAAAATAAGGCGAGATAAATCTCTGTGCTCTCACCAAGCATCTCTGTTAGTGTTCATATTTTCATCTGCAGTCATCGTGGACCAACGACGCTGAGAATGGCAGAATCTTCTGACTGGGCAATCTACAATGCGGTTCGGCAAAAAGAACAGAAAGCCCCGGTCGCCATAGAAAAGCTGGACAATTTTGGGGCGATAGAAAAGCAGGACGAGTGGGTCGCAGCCGATGAAGTGCCCGAGAAGGATCCAGTGGAGCAGATGGGCGTCGAAAGCCGCCGGGTCGTGAAGAAGCTCATTCAGATCGCTCGCGACAAGTACGGCGGAGATTTTGATGTGATCGCTGCTGAAAGATACCAGAGGAGTCGCCACAAGATCAACGAGCCGGATAAGCCGTTCCAAGGCTATGCAATTATTCAACGTCTCGTGGTCGATCACGAGGGCAAGCTGTGCGACGTACGCCTTGAAATACGGTCTCGCAAATTATGTGCCGTGATCAAGGAGCTGGCAGCTCATTTCAGCGGGCAGGTCAATCTTGACACTATCCCAATCGCTTTCAAGCGGCCTTTCCAGGCACTCTTCTTTCTGTCAAGGCCTCTGGAGAAATATCTCTCAACATCAAACCCGGACGATGTGCTCAGAGAAGAGATTGAACTGCTCTTGTCCTACATAAAGTCACCGAATGGCTTGAAGGCTAGCTTTGCAGCATACAGAGAACAAGTCGAGCTTCGCAAGGTCAGCTATGGCTTGTTGTGGACATTGTTCCCGCCCGGAACGGTGGTATACTCGAACGATGGAGTCTTGGAAAGATGTTTTGTTGTAGAATCGACTGAGTATATGATGGAAGAAACTGGTCCCGGGGGCTTCCTGGTCAAAGTGGTGCAAGGTTACAATGATGGCAGTAAGTACGGTCTGGCCCGTAAGGTTCTGATTATTGCGTTGTTTGGAGGGCTTGTGCCGATCACACCGGAGGAGCTCAAGGTCGTACCACTCGAAATGATCTATCCAGAACACCGGCGACTCATAATTCGGGAGAAGCTAGTAGCACGTGGGCGACATTTCTGCGAGCTGCAGGAAGCATCAATGAGCCACCGTTCGTACGAAGGCCCATTCTGGAGCATAGATCAGCGATACCACGACCTTGAGTCAGGCAAACATATACAGGTGCGTAGAGCTATGACATCCTAATTATGGTGCGATGCTCATATCATGATAGATCCACGATAGGGTGGTCATCGATTCGCAGGCTCTCATTCGATTGAATGTATGGTCACCTCCGACACTGGTCGCTTCCAGTCTGCGAAAACTGTTCACCAAAGGTCTGCAATCCAATAACGGAGACTCGTACTCGGATAAATACAGCATCTATGGGCGTGGTCGTCTTAAAAAAGTAATAGATGAGAGCGAACTGCTGGATGACGGCGGAGAAATTGGCGCATTGGACGACATGGTCCGCGAAGGCGCTCCCGAAGACGAAATCAGTGCTTGTCAGCCTGACGAGGAATATCTGATATGTCCGCCGGAAGTTGTGTGCTTCTTCTTAGCAGAACAGCAATGGGGCAGTATCCTTGTTGAGCACCTTTCTCCTGTGCAGTGGAGTGAGCGTGCATTCGATCAGCTTCAAATGCAGCCGTCCCAGAAGGAGACCATCAGAGCTTTGGTCCGAGGGTTCGACCCAAAGCGCGAGGTAGATTTTGACGACGTGATCCAATACAAAGGACGGGGTCTTGTATTTCTCTTGCACGGAAAACCAGGTCTTGGCAAGACTTTCACAGCGGGTATGTCGGTGCAGCTGCTTGATGAGAATACACTAACCACAAGGACAGAGAGTATTGCCGAAGCTGCTCACTTGCCTTTGTACCATGTAACAACCGGGCAACTGAGTAGTGATGTGACCAAGTTGGAGACAGAATTGAAGGCCGTTTTCGAGCTGGGCCATCGATGGAAAGCAGTGGTCCTTCTTGACGAGGCCGATGTTCTGATGGCTCAGCGCACCGAAAACGACTTGACTCGAAATGCAGTCGTTGCTGGTAAGTGCATCAGATTTATGACATTATTTTCCATCAACTAACTCGAATAAGTCTTTCTTCGACTAATTGAGTACTATCGTGGCCTACTGTTCTTGACCACGAATCGTTTGCAAGGCCTCGACACAGCGTTCCACAATCGCATACACGTGAAGATTGCATATCCTCAGCTCGATTGTGATTCGAGATCACGCATTTGGCGTAACCTTCTGACGCGATCCAAGGTGAAGCTTTCGGAATCCTGGCCGGAAGCCATATTTCCAGTGTTGGGTCAATTGGAGATAAATGGCAGAGACATCCGCAACATCTTGAGAATTGCGCACAGTCTTCGGCATGGCGCAGTGGAACAGACATCGGCGATGGATACAATCATCACCGCGATTCGGATCAATCGGTCCGACCAGTCGATGGACCAGCTGAAACAGATAGATGTGCTCGCGGACAGTCTTGGTTCGATCATGGCTTTACAGGCCAGCGCGGTGGACAACCATGTCGAGGGCAATCCTGACAAGAAAAGCAGCGAGGTCGCCATGGTCCAGCAGTCGAAGTCGTGAGATGACCTGTAGCGATAGGGAGTCCGCGTACTGCATTCTGTACTACAGATACTCGCGTGGTCATCGAGATTTTGAATAGTCTTGAAACGAATTCCTCTTGTCAGCGCGATGCAATGTAAAGCTGCTGTACCAGGCTCAGGAATTCTTGAGCAGCGCCTCTATGCCACTACAATTAGGTACGCTCTCAATATTGCGAGGTGGTCCCTCTTGCCACGCGTATAAGACGCCTCGCGCACGAGGGTGTACGGCTCGTTCATTCGTCGAGTGGGACTTCGCCCGGATACCACATGCTGACAGGTTCGAGCGCGTGTACAGTCCCTCAGGTTGGGATCAAATTTTGGAGCCATTCCGGTGAGTTGAGTGATGGTCTGAACAGTCGTGGTATCGTGTCACGCTGCGGAAGCCCGCGGTAATTTGGTGAAACCGACATCTGGGCGCCTGAGGCAGGAATCAGACGAGTTCAAGAACAACAGAGTCAAACGTGCGGCGACTCTGTACATGAAGTGAATGGGAGCATCCAATTCCTTACTGCACGATGCGATGCAGAAAAGACTCGATTGCTATTGGGCTGTGGCGCTATACTTCGTGTTCGAGCAGCTTTGCCACTGAATTCCAGGCCTGTCTCGCTACCACATGTATGCTGTGCATGAACAGTCGACCACTGCCTGGATGTACGTATTTGTGGCTGGCACTTTGGATACTGTCGTGGCTATTCGTTTCTGTCGTAGTAGTGTTACACAATCGTGATCAACAGCTGAAGATTCATAAGCATTCCATGCTCGTGGCCATTCGTGATTCGTCCCAGTTGTCGCTTCGCTTCATTCAATCCACCCCCGACTCGGCGCCATACACCAGACAATAAAGCCCATTCGCGGCTCATAAGCTGACCGTACCTCTCCGCATGACCTCTCTGTAAGACGCAGACCCCCACGTCAACCATCGACCCATCAAGCCTCCGGCTCATACCCCTTCTTCGTCTCTCTGAACCGCGCCATTCTCTCCTCGTGCTCCGCAAGACTCATCCTACGGAACTCCTCCTCGGCGGCCAAGTCGTCCAATTCCTCGTCCGTCATCCTCCTTGGTCGTCGACGATGCTTCCTGTTCGAACCTGTACGTCGCGAACCCCTCTGTTCGGGGTTATAGTATTGTGAAGAGTGCCTCCTCGTCTGCGCTGAAGGGCGGCGTGGGCCATCACGACGACGGTCATTGGATGAAGAGGACGATGAAGTAGAAGGTCGCTTGTCGTAGTCTTCTTCAGACGAGCGTCTTGACGAGTGTGAGCTGTCAGAGTGTCGTTTGGATTTGTCGCCACTGTGTCTCTTGTCCTTCTTGTATTTCTCTTCGTCCTTGGTCGTTCTATTGCCGACATGGTGACATAGCCTATCGCCGACCTTAGTGTCCATGAGTTTCGTCATGCCATTGGCGACGATCGAGACGAAGGCCGGGTCGACAGGCATTTTGGCGTATCTTGCGATGTTGTCTGACTCGTGCTCTTGTTGATATGAAAGAGACGAAGGAGTGGGATGTGGGTCTATACAACAGTCCAGAAAGTGGGGTATCGTAGAAGACTAACAGAAGACTTGTCTGGTTGTGGCTGGTACGTATTAGTGCAGACCTCGGGCTGATGAGTCGAGAGGCTTTTATAGTCAACGCTTGGACTCTGGTCACGATGGACGAAAAGCGACGAACGTCACTTGTCATCCTATTAAGCCGCATCGAAATTCGTGGTTGTTTTCTTCCCGCAGCCACGCGGGCACAAGTGGTGTTGCAGCAGCGGTGTGCAACCAGCATCATACACCCAGCGTTGCAGCGGGTTGCCGCGAACAGCGCTTCAACCACGTCGGGAGTCGAGCATCGGATGCTGCCGAGCCTAATCATTGGGCCTAGAGCTGTCGAATAGATGTGCTGTCCAGGTACAATGTTGGGGTGATTACCATGTCACACCCCAGTCGGATGTGTTGGAGCGGTATAGATACTCATAGGATCCCGGTCTGAAATGTCTACCACGCACGTCACGTCGCAGTCGCCACAAAGCTCTATTCAGGCGATTGAGGACAGCCTGGCGCTACTGCAGGTGGAAAAGTCGCTGGAAATTGCCCTTGGGGGTCGTAGTAGGCGAAACGTGGATCCACAGAGAGACATGCAGCCTTCTTGGGAGAGGCTCGAGACCGTGGGGGCCAAAGTTGCTGCTCGTGACGTTGGATGGAGAGTCCCGAAAGGTCAAATGCTCACCGCTACGCCACCACGCGTCTGGCCGCGACGCGCATCGATCGTTGATGTCTGTTTGGCGCATGCGCGTCTGCACATTCGGTTGCCCTGGGTGTCTTTGATCTCGTGTGAACACGTCCGCATTTTACGCAGCGATCACGGTAATTGGGCCTGTAGATCTGCCGCGGTCGTGAGCTTCGATCAGGAGTATCTGGTATGACACGGATATCGACGTTGTCAGCTTATGTTGCATTTGTCGCAAATGCTAATTGGCGACTTACGTCGAGAGTGCGTTGCACACGTCGTTCTTATCGAGACTCCTGCTATTGCATCAACCGCCCATTCGTCCTCGATCAACGTGCCGTCAGCAATGCATGGCCCGCGAATGGCATCATTGTTGATCTTGCAAAGTGTATGATCGATCTGTCGTGTCGCATTCAGCATCTGAACAGGCTCTTTCTACGCACCAGCGCCATCGCGCCGATGCAATGCTCTGATCCGTAATATACAGTCTGGTGTAGACCAGTCATGCCTCATATTCGTACTCCATGCTCTTGGTTCAGTTTCCCTCCAGCCGCGACACAACGCCAGCCATCTCCTCATCTGTGTAGATCCTGAAACCCTTCTCCTTGGTCACGCTAGCAAGCTGCACGTTCTTGGAATCTAGCTTCTCCTCCATGACCTGCTTCAGCGTTTTCAGCACCAGCTCTTCTGCCTCGGGCAGCGTGAGCGACTTGTGGAACTCGTTCTGTAGCTCGGCTTGAGCGCCCTCGGAGCCTGAACCAATGGCTTTCGCATCGTATCGGTAGAACGTGCCCGATGGCTCGGCGTGGTAGCTAGGTCATGTTAGTCGGCGGCCCGGATGCGTGGTATCACATCACTCACAGTGAAGGTCCGTTCTCGTCGTATCCGGCAATGAGCAGCGCCACACCGAACGGTCGACTCATGATGCTCTCCTCGCCCTCCGCTCCCTCACCAAATCGCAATGCCAGGTCACAGATGGCTTGTGTACAGCTCTCGACGCTTAACCGCTCGTTGTAGTGGAATTCGTGGCTTTGCGAAGTAACTCGTGCGTGCTCGATCATACTGCGTGCATCTGCCTGCAACCCTGACATGGCGCATCCAATGTGCCTATCAATCTCCACGATCTTCTCCACGGAACTGGTTTCGAGAAGGGACGATGTGATGCGCTTTTCCACACCAAGGATAACACCAGCAGAAGTGGAGATGCCGATTGCTGTACTGCCCAACTTGATGGCTTCGAGTGAGTATTCGACCTGGAACAGACGTCCTTCGGGGGAGAAGGTGCTGCGAGAGTCAGTCAATGGAAGGACAAGGTGTCAGTCTATGCGCATCTCACTTGATACCACGATCTGTTTACACAGTCAGTCAAAAGCTCTGTGTTCATGTGCCGGTGTTCATACCATATTCTGATCGCGCGATGAACATGATGGCGGTGTTTGAGGGTGATTACAGTCGATGTCAAGTGCTGTAGCGAGTCGTAAGGCGTATCAGACGCTCACTTGGATGTCGGCGGAATGGAGAAAGAAGGGCGGTGGCAGCGGAGACGTCGGTGACGGCAATGTGTTTGGTCTGCGTACGCCGGAGCTGCCTGAGAGCTGTGACGCCAAGCCACTGCTCGTCTCGGGATCGACGCGCGCCTCGAAGTCTGCCAACGCGACTGGCACCAAACAACCCCACCATCAATCACAAAAACACGATAAGTCGAATGGGACATGTCGAGCAGACTGGAACAATGCTAGCAACGTGCCATGGCCTCTCAACCGCCCACGCGCGCCAGTATTTCTGAGCGACGCGCTGCCTCGCAGCGACAACAGCGAAGTCGAGCCACGAGCGCTGCTGCTGTGCCCTCTCCGATAGACGAGGGGCGTTCTGCCGTAGACTCGAAGACCACAAGCCAGCACAGGAAAGGCACGACCACCACCGAGACAAGACGGACGACGGAGACCAGGCAGACATTGATCAAGAGGACTGTGAGCCCTGTCAAACGCGACAATGGCCCCTGGCGAAAGAGTACAGAGGCGGAGCGACCAGTGTCAAAGGGCAACGTGAGGAAGCCTGACGAGGCGGGTATGTGACCTGTGCGTGCGCGCTGGAGTGGTAGAGGCAGACGCGCATGCTGATGTGTTGTAGTTACGCCATGGACTCCTCATGCGAGTCTGCTACCACCTTCGTCTGCTCCTCTGGCTTCCCGAATATCGATCCCTCTAGAGGCAAAACGTGCGCCTACAACGTTGCAACCGGCTTCTTTGAGCAGCCTGTCGCTCGATGCGCAGGAGAAGGCCATCGTACAAGACTTATTGTTCGTGCTCATGGGATATGAAGGACAGTACATTCGATACGTTGACCAGTATAATCCACTGGACGAGAAACTCAAACTTGCTGGGCCCCAATTCCAAATCCAACACGGCCTAGATCCTAGCTTGAGAGACCTGGCCCGAGGAATGCTCAAAATGGCGACACATTTCTGTGCCGTCGAAGAATTTGTTGAGGTACAGAGCAGAGATGAAATGGGCACGGTGAATCATGCTTTATGTGCAGCCATGAGGAAACTCCTCAAGGATTACATGATCTTGATCGCGCAGTTAGAGCACCAAATGCTGACGAACGACGGCTTCACATTACATCAATTCAGCCTGCATACCCGGCCTACGGCACACATGATGCTCCAGTTGTATGGTGTTGCTCACGAGATCTTGAAGGAGAATAGCATGCTCGAAAATGGGGAAGACTCGGACGACTCCGATGATTTTGAAAACATTCTAGAGTCGCTGAAGGAGGGCAAGGACGCCCAATTACCAGGAAAGAAGGTATGCAAAGGTGGCACTGTGCTTCGTTTACTCACTCGGCGGCTTGCTTCCATGGCTGGTGATCCGCCTGCTCGACAACTCTTGACAACATTGCTCCGCGAGGCAAGTCGCCCCTACATGGCAATGTTGAACGAATGGTTACATCATGGCAATGTACGCGATCATCACCAGGAATTTTTGATCAAGGAGCAGAAGTCAATCCGCAGAGAAGGTCTTGAGCAGGACTACACAGACGAGTACTGGGAGAAACGGTACACTTTGCGCCAGGACCTGGTACCACCTCAACTGGAAGCTTTGAAAGACAAGGTTTTGCTGGCTGGCAAGTATCTCAACGTCGTTCGCGAATGTGGAGGCATTGAGAATGTGACACGAAATCTCGATGCAAATACCGACCTTCCACACACTTTCGAGGATCCTCGGTTCGCAGAGAATGTATCTGGAGCATACACCTTTGCAAATCAGAGCTTGATGAAGCTTCTGATCACGACACACGGACTCCCATCTCGTTTACGAAGTTTGAAGCATTATTTCTTTCTCGATCGCAGCGACTTCTTCTCATACTTCCTCGAGCTCACGCATTTGGAGCTTAGAAAGCCAGCGAAGAGCGTCAATATTGGCAAGCTGCAGACTCTTCTGGAGACGGTGCTTAGACAGCCTGGTTCAGTGGCCGCGGAGGATCCGTACAAGGAGGACATCAAAGTCGTGATGAACGATGTGGGTTTGACTGGATGGCTAATGCGAGTTGTGAATGTGCAGGGCATGGACGCAGATGCCACGTCACTGTCAGCGTACACACCAGCCGTGACGAACGAGAAGGAAGAAAAGGAGATTTCCGGCTACGAGGCGCTAACATTTGACTACGCTGTGCCTTTCCCACTGTCTTTGGTGGTGAGCAGAGTCACGTTGACGCGATATCAGCTGCTGTTCCGATACCTCCTCAGCTTACGACATCTCGAAACTCTTTTGACGAATTCTTGGACCGAGCACAACAAGGTGAAGTCATGGTATCACAAGTCAAAGTCAGACCCTATCATCGGGAAGAAGATCGAAAACTGGAAACGGAGAGCTTGGTGTCTGCGCAGTCGAATGCTGTGTTTTGTGCAACAACTCCTCTACTTCTGCACGAGCGAGGTCATTGAGCCGAATTGGCTGGCCTTTATGTCTCGTCTGTCACAAGCCGAAGCGGACGATAAAGCCGGAGATGCAGAGGCGGGCGCGAATGTGAAGAGGACCGTCGATGAGTTGATGCAAGATCACATCGACATGTTGGCAACATGCCTCAAAGAGTGCATGTTGACAAACTCGAAACTGCTGAGGGTGGGCTTTTGCGTCTGATGTCGCTAAAGTTCTTCATGCTGACCCTGATTCAACAGATCAACTCCAAAGTCATGTCGACATGTACGCTGTTCGCGAATTACACTGCCTCGCTGTCCCGCTACCTTGCTGGTGCAGATCCTGGTTTGGGAAATGCCGCTTCGTCGACCTTATCAAAGACGGCCTACGATCCTGCGAAGCTGGACAAGCTATTCTCCATCCTTCAGCAGTATGAAGACCATTTCACCAGACATCTGAAGATTCTGCTCGATGCGTTGAACTATTTGGCGGCAACGGAGACTGTCGTCTTCCTCGGTCTTTGCTCGAAACTGAGCATGGCGAATGAGGGCGGACCCGGTGGTGGTCCTGGTCCTGGGGCTTATGGATAGAATCCGTACGGACTGGAGACTGGTTGAATGCGACGCTTGCGGAAGTAAAGCTGCTCGCTGATGGTGCTTATTGTTCGTGCTTTTCCAGCGATGGCGTTCGAGGGGTGGGTTGAGATAGCCTGAACGAGGGCATTGCTGGCCTGGGGTGGAGGCCAGTAGTTAAATGAAGTCGTTACTTCGCGCAGTCCGTTTCTCATGCCAGTCCTTGTCTCTTCGATCAAATCCTGCAATCCTGCGCTTGTTCATCGTCTCGCCAACCTCGGATCTGTGGGCCTCTCCTTGGGACTCTGCACATACGCAGGACTCTGACCCGGCTGCTTGTGAGAGTAACTCGCACTCCTCCCCGCCAGCCTGGGATCCGCGCTTCGATTCATCACCGACCCAGACGCTGTTCTATTTGGAAGAGGCCTTCCCTCAACTGGGGCGCCTGTACTCGCCCTCCGCGGACCAACCGCTCCACTGCCAATCGAAGCTTTCCGCGGGTCGGTTACACTTGACGCTGACGCTTTCCGTGATTCGCTGCCACTTGCCCCTCCGCCTTGCAGCCTTCCCAAAGCATCGATGTAGAATCTCTTCGACGGCAGAGCATGCGAGTCGTACGTTGCGATTGTGCTGAGTGCCTCTTTTGCCGCTTGGATTTCTGGTGGTTGGGTCTTTTGCCAGACATTTGAAGGCGGTTCGATGGGACCTGTAGAGACCGGATCGCCTTGAGACTCGCGATAGGGTGTTCTTAAAGTATCGAGGAGTTGGGATTTCGCATTTTGGTCGGCTTCCGTTTGTTCTGGCGCAGGAGACACAGGGGATATATCCATGCGATCTTCATCGTCGCTGCTGAATTCTCGGTTCTGCTGGGAAGCGGCGAGAGAAGCTTGATATTTTTGTGTGGCCTCTTTGAGCGTGCTGTTGCGGACGGCTTGTTGGTGTTTATCGAGATTGGAGATCAAGGTTTTGAGTCGGTTTTCTTTGCTGAGTGTGCCATGCTTTGGAACGTCCTTGAGGCTCGGGGCGGCAAAGATGACATGGGAAATGAGGTCTTCTTTGGAGAACTTCGTGGTTGACATTCTCACTTCCAATACGCCCGTGTGCTAGACGTCACATTTTATTTCGAAGTCGTCTCCCAACCTGCATGGTCTTAGTGTTTGAGAAGTGCAATGTCGAATGTTTACGTGAAGTGAAGGTTTAGCTAGCCTACATCGCGTGAAAGCCACAGGTGGCGCCGAAGTGGGGCTGTGTGGTTCGAACTTGCTCGTCGCTTCCTCTTTCACGCTGTCCGATATACACACCCACGACTGGAAGTGAACGTGGTCAGCTAGCCAGGTACGATTGGCCGCAATGGCAATCGCAATGGTGGGCGACATCCCATGCTCTTGCTCTGGCCAGGGCTGCGCCAAGAACAGACTTTGAACATTGTCAGACGCAACCATGGACGACATCACCTAGTCTGCGCACAATATATTCCATCGCCGACGAAATGGTCGCTTTTCGAAATGCCTCATTCCCCATCATTATCGCGTCCATGGCATTCATTTGCGGCATTGTGGCCGTGTCTCCTTTGCTGATGCAGCTAGGTGATGCGCAAGCAGATTATGGCCAAAAGACCACGGATATTCCTGGTGCCAAAACATTCGTCGCACCCTCAGGCTTTCCCAAGAACATATTTCCATCGTACTATCCGACTCCTACCGGCCAGCAACCTCAGCCAAAGATGTAGGATTCTATTAGATTATAGCTGAAAAATTGTACTGACATGGCACTAGCCACGATCCCATACTCAATAAAACGTACCCAGCGAATCTAACAGATCCAGATAGCATAACAGATCATGCGGAAGATCCTGTCTTCTTCCCAAGCCCTACGGCCAACCTGTCCGCATCCGAGCAAGCCGATGTCATCGCTGATGCTTTGATCAAGATCAAGGACATCATTTCCAGCTCAGATTACAATGGGAATTGTTCGAAATGCACAGCAGCACTCTCTGTCGGGAAGAATGCGTCGCAGCTAGCTCCGACTCTGATTCCAGCTGCTATGGTCAGCTTGTGCAATGAGACGGGGCTACGCTCGGCCAGTGCGTGTGACAAGGATTTCCGAGCAGACACTTATGGTGCCATCTGGACACAAATATTGACCTTTGCTGATGTCACTGGAGCGGATGGGCAATACATTTGCAACTATCTATCTTATTGTCCTACACCTACGCCGATCGATATCGATTTTAAGAGATACTTCCCGAAGCCAAAGCCTGTCAATGCCCAAAAACCAAAAGCCAGTGGAAAGCGTGTCAAGGTTCTACACATGAGTGACTTCCATCTGGATCCAAGGTACAAGGTTGGCTCGGAGGGGAATTGTACTTCTCATCTCTGTTGTAGAAGTAATTGGCCTAACCCCAGTCTGCCAGAGGGCCAGATTAGTTTTCCTGCGCCAGAGTTTGGATACTTCGATTGTGACACTCCATACGATCTGGGCGCGGCCGCACTACAGGCAGTGGGACCATTGACTGGCACTTCCAAGGAAGATCCTCTTGCTTGGACAATTTACACTGGAGATTTGATTTCGCATGACCCTCAGTCTCAGCTGAGCCGAGATTACGTTACGTACACCGAGACTGCAATCTTCAATCACTTGTTCAGGACGTATCTCACAGGACCTGTGTTTCCAGTGCTGGGCAACCACGATACGAACCCGGAAGCGATCAATGCGCCCCAGTCACTTCCGGGTCCATTGGGTACACAGATGAGTTGGAATTATGACCACGTTGCTGCTCTATGGAAGCACGAAGGCTGGATTGGCGAAGAGCAAGCGAGAGAAGCAAGAATTCACTACGGCGCGTACAGTATCAAGAACCATTATGGACTTCGCATGATTACATTCAATTCGGACTTCTGGTACAATGGAAACTTCTTGAATTACATCAACACAACGAATCCAGATGTCAGCGGGACTTTCAGGTTCGTGATAGATGAGCTTCAAGCCGCTGAAGACGCAGGCGAACGCGTCTGGCTGTTCGCACATGTGCTCTCTGGATGGGATGGATCGAACCCTCTTCCGAACCCTACGAATCTGTTCCACGAGATTGTCGAACGTTACTCTCCGCACGTTATTGCTAACGTGTTCTTCGGACATACACACGAGGACCAATTCATGATCTACTACGCCGATAATGCCACAGAAAGGTCTCTTCAAACAGCACTTGCTACTGGTTGGATCGGGCCCTCTGTTACTCCATTGAACAATGTGAACAGCGGTTTCAGGTTGTATGAAGTCGATACTGGAACCTTCGATGTATACGAAGCGCATACGTTCTACGCGGATGTCAATAGCTTTTCGAACTTGACTACTACTGGACCTACGTTCCAGTATGAGTACTCTACTCGCGACACCTACGGACCGGCGATTGGGTGGCAAGCCGATGCGCCACTAAATGCGACTTTCTGGCATGCTGTCACGGAGGCCATGGAGAAGGATCACAGCTTGGTCAGCACTTTTAATACGCTTCAGGGGAAAACGAGTGTTCTGAGTCCAAACTGCACGAATGATGCTTGCGCCGAGGCGAAGATCTGCTATATGAGAAGTGGTAGCGTGGCGTTGGGAAGACAATGTCCGCAAGGTTATGGAAGTGTGCAGAGTGCTTTCACGCCGTCGCAGTAGGGACTTTGTATTCGCACGAATAATGCCATAGCATCTTACCGCTTTTGGAAAGCGAGTCACGGAATCATCAGCATATCAGACTTGAAGGTGGCACAAACCCTTGCTTGGACTACTTGCTTGACTGAAGCAAAGCTTGGTCCTCGACCAATACGACGCATCCTCAAGCCTTTCAATGGTATCGAGCCGAAAGGGCAGAGATGACGGAAGCACAGCCCCCATACGTAGGCTCGCTTCCAAGGCGAGTGGCTATGGATCGCGCGTGTAGTTTGGCATGGCCGCTCATACTCTATAGTGAGGTGAGCTGGACAAGCAGGACGGTAACACACATCTACAGACTAGTAGATGACGGCGGCCACTGAACATTCAGGTCAAAGCAGCTTGCCACATTACTGGTGCGAAGTTCAGGAAGTGTCTGCCCCGAAAGATGTGAATGCATGGTTTTCACGAAGGCCTGGAAAAGCAGACGCGTGCTGCAACGCCTGACGTGCATCAACGATGTCTTGCTCTGCCCGCAGGCTTCAATGGGAAGGCACATGCGATACATTTAGAAGAACGCGAGGTGATTATAGCTGTCAACACTTGCGCATGAAGTGAAGGCCAAAGTGGGTCCATGGTGCCTGAGCGCTATATTCACTTTCACACGCTTGGGCCCCGTCTCTGCACATACTTCAATCGCTGACTTTCACTCTTGTTATCCGCGTCCGTTTGATCAACACATCATGTCGCCAATGAGCACGCCACAGCAGTCGCCTCCTCCAATGGGCACGCCAATATTACATTCAATACCGCCTGAGGTGCAAGATAAGATTGTGTCACTCGTCAAGCGCCCATCGGATCTAAAGGCGCTTTGCGTCAGCTGTAAGCAGTTGAAAGCCATCACGACAACACATCTCTACCGTTGTGTCATGATCGATCCATCATTCGCGACTTCTAGCGAACGATTCTTTGCTACTGGCAATCCAGGACATCCTCACATCAAAACCCTCTACTTCACATCTTCGGAACTTGGGGATGACATCGAGGATCATATTTCTGCAAACAAAGTCGTTCGACTCGCACTCAATTTATTAATCCGCAACTCGATCGAGTGTTTCAGGACCTCAATAGGTCTACGTATGGACGTTGAAACGCTGGCAGCGATCTTTACGCAGCAGAAAGCAATACGGGAGCTCTACATCGGCCCCATCGAAGAAGATTCATCGCCTATCTTTTCGCACATCAAACCGTATGTCGAGCATTTACGTTCGATCTTCATAATGTGCGGCGCAGCAAAACGCGATTTAGACTTTTATCACAACATCATGGTCAAAAGTCACGACAAGATACGACACGTCTCGATCTCTGGCAAGGCAGTTTCTGCCAGAACTATCAGCCAGTCATTTGCGGCGAACAGCACCACGAGTCAAGATGAGCTCATATTCACGGAGATCTTCCACAACCAGGAGAGAACAACCAATGCGCCACCGCTGAAACTCTCAAATCTGCGATCCTTTCAGCCATGTCACCTTGGCTTGGGTCAGACGGCCCCAGCGTGGTCTCGAGTGATTCCATTCGAGCAGTTACGGATCGTGATGATTCACTGTTGCCACGGACTTGAGCATTTTGTAACATGGCTGAAAGGATACTTCGAAATTCACGGGTGCTGCCTGAAGCAGCTTGGGCTCTCGGCTCCAAGCTTCCATACAGGGCATTGAAAGGCATGCTGAAATTATTCTCAGGTCTGGAGGCCTTTGAGTTCGTGGACACATCATTGCTTCCCAAACAGCGCCTGGACTTCGGTAGTTTAGCTACTCACGACACAACGCTGAGACAGCTCAAGCTCAGGTATGCCAGTTGACGAGATTCGTCCCACACTGGATGCTTTCGACATTGTTGAGCTTGCCGAGAACTGTCAGAGTCTTGAAGAACTATCTCTGGATCTACCGGAAACCAGTGTCCATCGCCTCCAAGGAGAAGATTGGGATGTCTACGGGAAGTGGATCGTAAGTTGCACCACCCCCAAACGCCGTCAATACGGGCATTGACAGAGCCTAGGACTTCATAGCGAGACTCTCAAAGCTCGAGATCTTGCATATAGCCTCTTGGCCAACAGTGCCCATGCTGTACGGTCAAACGCCTCCAGATGCCTACACGTCCGCTTACGCGAGTCTCGTGCGCGGCTGCGCGTGGTGCTATCCAGAGACGATTCGACCGGCATCGACCTAGCCAGTTCTCACAGCTGAAGCTGCTGTCCATAGGCAATGCTCCGTGCATTCACGACTTTGCCATGACGGAAGATGGGGAGGAGATCGAAACAAAGCGACTGTTCTTCGTACGGCGGCCGATATGGCTCACGCCTGATGACAAAGACACCGCCATGATCGACGTCCAAGCTTCAGAGGTCAAGTTTTACGTTCCAGAGTTCCTCGGATTCAATGCATGGACCGGCTCGGACCACGGCAGCATTTGTCCGGGCTATGCTGTGTCCTCTGACCGTGAATAAATGGTCGGCGGGCTGCGCAGAAAAGTACAGCTACAGTGAAAAGCTGGCTCTGATACAACGTTGTACCTTGAAACTGGACACAACTTTGCATCCGCAGCTATCGACTCTTCTTCAAAGCCTCCTTCGCCCTCAGCTTGAGCGCGGCCTGATACCTCTCCCACCCGGCATCTTCTAAGGACTCACTCACGACCAAATCACGCATCCTCGCCCACTTCATGGGAGGCAGCTCCAACACCCAATTCACCAAGCCAGTTCGCCTAGCAATAGCAGTCGCAACAAACCAGGCGACGGCGCAGCCCGCCCCCGCAGCACATCCGGCATAAACTTGTTTGGGCGAGTGGTAATTCAGATAGATCCGACTGTGCGCAACAGCACCCGCTGAAATGACAGAAAGCACTGCAAGTCCTAGCCTCTGCCAGAAAGGCGTCGGGATATGTGTACTCGATGCATTTGGGTGGTTGACAGGATCATGCCGAAGAAGCAAGAAAAGACTCAGATAGACTGAGAAGAACGCCGCGTACTGTGCGTGAGAGGAGGGCATTCCGTAGCCTTTTCCAATGAATTCTGACATACACGAAATTCCTCATTAGCTTACCTCTTCGTTCTGGCACTGCCACGTTGTGAACCCCGGATGTCCTTACCTGTAGGCCGCGCTTCTCTGAAGTATCTCTTAAGTATGAAGTTCAGCGCTTCGCATCCAAGTTGTCCAGCGAACATGATCAAAACTTCTATCTCTCGAGTCGCCCATAATAGTGTGACGTAGGATATCATGAGAGCTTGAGGCACAAGAGCCAGATGTGCGGATATCCATGAATATGCATCATTCGGGTCGTAGCGAACATGCGTAAGCGAGAGGGATGTAAGACTCGGATGCTCCATAATGGTGGATGTAGCTGTCGAAGAAAGCACGAAAAGGATGCAGATACGTTCAAGGATCCGGCGTTTTGAGCATGTGAAGTTGCTCGTGCAGCCAACTGCCCACGTAATCAATCTTTCACGTGGAGAAGAGGAGATCCGTGCGTTGCTTTGCATCCAGAATCGGCAGTCGGTGTTCCACCACTTCGGGCCGCCGACGTGGTTGTAGTCATCATTCGCGATTCGATTCCTCCAATTCTCGCTCGCCACTCTCTGCGTAGAAAAAGGTCACCCGGACGAGAATTCGACTAATTCCGTCTGTTTGCCTCGCAGATTCAGACCTGCTCTAGGTCTTTCCATCCCAAATGCTGCCCTCATAGCACTGGCTTTCAGGTCCACGAGACTGTGCGACCTGTTCTCACAACCACCTCCCTATCGATCAGCCATAGCTCTCTGCAATGGACTCGCCAGGAGACGATGAGAGGGAGGAGGAGTTGGATACACTGACTGCCATCTACCCAGAACTTGTCCTTGAGCAGGATTTCTCAGCGACCCTCGCGATCCCAGTAGCACCGGCTACCCCTCTACTCGTTCGATTCGTACCCGCGAAATATGCTGGCGACGCAAATTATGCTCAAGCTGTGAGCAATTCGTACGTGGAGCGCGATGTCCGCCTCTCCCATTTACCGCCACTGGACCTTCATATCTGCCTGCCCAAAGGCTATCCATCGAGTTCGCCACCAAATATCACCTTGACTGCTCAGCAGGACTGGCTTCCTAAGCAGAAATTGAAGGAGCTCGAGACCCAGGCCGCAGAACTGTGGGATGAGTACGGGCAATGTCAGATCTTGTTCTCATATATCGATCACCTGCAACAAGCAGCTGAACGGGGCTTCGATCTGAGTGAGAGTTCCGAAGGATGTCTCGTGCTTTCGGCCACTTTCGAGACAGCTCTGGTGACATATGACAACTCCACGAAACTGGCTAAATTCAACGAAGGTACCTACGATTGTGGGGTTTGCCTCGAGCCGAAGAAGGGATCAGCATGTTACCAGATGGCACGCTGCGGGCACGTCTTCTGCAAGCAGTGCCTACAGGACTTTTACAACAATGCGATCAAGGAGGGCGACGTGGCTGTGATGCGCTGCCTCGATCCTAGTTGCGGAAAGGAGAAGAAGCGGAAACAGAAGAGCGAGCGCACGCTGCACCCTCGAGAGTTGCTGGCAATGGGTATCGAAGAGGACAAGGTCCGACGCTATGTGGAAATGAAGCGCAAGAAGAAGCTGGAAGCGGATAAAAACACTGTATATTGCCCACGGACATGGTGTCAAGGTCCAGCGAAGAGCAGCAAATATCCACCCATACCGGCTGACTTGTCTGCTTATGTGGATACGATGTCAGACGCTGAAAGTGACGGCGATGAGGCTGGCAAAGACGGCAATGCAGCTGATCCTCCAAAGAAGGTCAACATGACTAACAGTCAACCTGACCCTACGGATAGGCTCTCTGTGTGCGAGAAGTGCCAGTTCGCATTCTGCAAAGTGTGCTACATGGGCTGGCACGGCCCCTTCGCGCGCTGCTATCCTCGCGATCCCAACGAGCTTTCAGCAGAAGAGAAGGCAAGCTACGACTACATTCGTCTGCATACGACACCTTGCCCCTACTGCACTGCGCCTGTGCAGAAGACAATGGGCTGCAATCACATGTCCTGCTTTCAATGCAGAACACATTTCTGCTATCTCTGCAGTTCCTGGTTAGACGGCGAAAACCCATACCAGCACTTCAATAAGGCAGGTTCGCCTTGTTATCAGCGCCTTTGGGAGCTCGAAGAAGGCGACGAAGGACAAGGACCAGAAGACGGACGTGGTTTCAACGGAGCTCGGCACTGGGAACAGGCGGCAATCGAAGCAGCACGCGCCGCAGATGAAGAAGAAGCGGCCGCTGCAGCAGCTCAAGCTCAGGCCGAAGAGGATGCTCGCGGAGCGTTGCCTCCGGTACCGGCAAATCTTCCCGGTCACGTTGATCAGGTACCCATCATTGTCCAAATGGCGCAACTCGGCATCAATATCGAAGATGATGATGAAGACTTCGACCCTGCTCAGTTCGCAGCTGCTCCTCCGCCGGCCCCTGTTCCACCTCAACGCGGTGGGAGGCGACAGCGGAATCAATTTCCCCGCGCGCCTGCAAATGGAGCTGCTCAAGCTGTCCGCAATCACGAACGACAGCGTGGTGGCGGGGCTGGTCGAAATCGTCAGCGACAGCAAGGTAATCCTCCTGCGGTGAACGTGGGAGATCAGCACCACGAATTGGACGATCGGCAACAGGAGGAGCTCCAGCGATTCTTGGAGTTAGCGAGGCAGGATCTGGAGGACGGGTGGGACAGCGACGAGTTGGGCGAGGATGATCATGACTTTGTGATACGGGCCAGACGCTAACTAATTGACCAGATATCCTGAGGCAGGATCCATATGAGTAGAGGCAGCTCAACAGGAAGCTGAAGCTTGGGTAGCCACAGCTCCGCGAGAACGATTCAACGAATTTTACCACTTCATGCGGCATCCGTTTCTTCCTATTTATCAGCCATCGACCTGGATGAAATTGCATGACTGAACACTATATGACTGATCAAGCCCTAGGGCCCGTACAAAATCTTGTACAAATAAGGCCCAACATCCCTGCACCGCGGATCGTCTGCCTCCACGAACCGAACGCCGGAGACATCACGCCCGCTGCCAGCAGCCATCCGAACACCTTCTTTGCAGAACCGCACGGCGAGAGCGGCCGCGCTCTGCCGCGTTTTGCGGTCATCCGTTAGCTGCGCGACGCATTTCCGCCAGTCATCGTTGCTGGTGCTCGTCGGTGCTTCTGTCGTGGCTGTTGTGTTTCGTCACGAGCGGGCAGGGTTGGCGCGCAACATCCTCCGTGGCTTCCTGTGCTTGCCTCGTTTATGCAATGATCATGTTAGCGGGGATTTGATGGCTGCAGGTGTGCAGAATCCTTTTTGCATGTGCTTGGGTTGTACGTGGCTTTTGTTGACTCGTCGTTGGTGACTCTGCTGGTAGTACTTGTTGTGTCGAAGATGCTGGCGTTGTGCTCCTGTTGGCGGCGCTGTGAGACATTCGTTGACGTGACCAGATGACTTGATCTAGTTGCGCGACGTCCTTTGTCCAAGGAATCTTGCGAGCTGCGTGGAAATGGCTGTGATGCGTGTATTTCATACTGCAGTGTCCGACCGTTTCATGTCGGTTCGGCTTTGAGCGACGCCTTCCGATCACATGGCGTGTTGTTCTTGCTTTCTCCGGCAGCCGCATGCGCGGTGAGAAAGGGATTACTGGCCGAACTTGGGGCAGCTATGGCTGAGCCGAAGGGCTTCCTGCCACTCGGCGTGCATTCATCTACGGCATTCATATTGTCGAGGATCAGAGGGTCGTTGCAGTGGATGACCAGAAACTTATCCACGGTCTCCCGCAATGCTTCGCTGTGGTTTGCTAGCAATTTGTTGTTGATGTGGTGACGGAATGCGAAGCAAGTACCTTTATGGATTTGGTGATACACCAGCTTGTACTCTTCGTCATTCTTCCGCTCGAGTTCCAGGTCTTCGGATTTGGCTTCTCGAGCTGGCGAGTTTGCGAAAGAGTTGGCTCTTGACTTTCGGTTCTTGCTCTGTACAAGACCGTACAACCTCATACCAGCCATGACGACTTTCGTGATCAAGTCCTTGTTCTTGGACTCAAGGGATTCCTGCTTTGGCATGACGGCAGCTCCTTCTGCACTCTCAACTTTGGCGAGCGCAGACCGTTTGGCGTGTGCTGGCACTGAGTTCTCTCGAGCAGGTGCGGCGCGGAGGGATGATACACTTGACGCTCGAGACGTGGGTCGTGTCGTAATCTGCGTGTTGCTGACTGTCCTTCGGTGTTTCAGGGAAGGAATCGATTCATTCGAGACGGTGCGAGAGGCAGCTGCGGCGATCGCTTCACCACCCTTTCTGCGGACCTGCTTTCGCCGCTCGGCAGCTTCATCGAACGTATCGATCGCAGTCTTGCGCTTCCTGATGGGCGGCGCATTAATCACTTCGTCGCGAGGCTCCCCAAGACCCGTAGGCAGGAACCTCGCCTCGATGTTAGAATCGCCATTGATCGGTGACGACGGCGGTGTCGGCTCAGCAACGGCATGATGCTTGAGCAAGTCCGAGCAGAGAGGCAGGGCATAGACTCCAAAGGTATTCGTTGTAGGCTCACGAGCAGCGTAGAATAAGAACTCGGTGGCTTTCGAAACGTGCTGTGAGTTTTGAAGATGTCGTAGGCTGCTGATTCCTACAAGGACGCCTAATGGCGAATTGGACCTTGCTGTCTGCCACCAAGCAGTATGATTATCGTCGCCATGTGTGCTGGCTAGCAGAGTCCCAGAGAACCAGGCTTCGCTTGCAGGGTTTGAGGTTGTGACGTGATATGACTTGCCGATCGAGATCAATAGTGGTATACGTGCTGTCTCTACAATGGATACCAAATGCAGAGTGCTGTCTGCTGAGATATGGGGTTGTTGTCCGTCCGGGACTGAGAGTGCAATATCTGCATCGAGTCAGCAATGGAGAATTTTAGTGTAAGCACAGCACAAACCCTCGAGCTTCTCTGCATCGTTGATAGCAATATCGCCATGCCATGCAGAGAGCATATTTGTGACGAAGCAAGAAGTCAGGTCGCGTTGTGGAAGACGTGACGGGATCGCGAACTTGGCGCGCCCAGACCTGGATCGCTGCTGCCGAGTCTTCGTCTACTGTACTCCACCACTGCGACCCTTCAACTCTCACTGAATTCGCGGCAAAGGTTGGAAATGTTCCTCAGCCCACCTTGTATCAGAAATGCCTTGGTGAAGCCGACATTGACTTGCTGCATTCGCACACTTTCCACATCGTCCGCCCTGCTCGAGAAGCCACTGCCACCACGGATCGTGATACCAGAGAAAGATATCACAGAGACCTTCTTGAAGGGTTCGGGGCCAGGAGGGCAGAAGATCAACAAAACATCGTCAGCGGTGCAGTTGAAGCATTTGCCGACAGGAATCGTGGTGAAGAATCAAGAGACTCGAAGCCGAGATCAAAATCGCAAGAATGCAAGGCGAATTTTGGGCGAGAGATTGGAGGAGATAGAGAAAGGTCCGCTGGCCCGGACAGCTCTGAAGGCTGAGAAGATTAGAAAGAAGAAAGCGAGTGCAACGAAGAAGTCCCGGAGGAAGTATCGTCAACTCGAGGAGCAAGCTGCTGCGGCTGCAGCAAGCCCAGAGTCCGGCAAGGAGGAGAGATACGAAGATACTAGCAAGGCGCATACGGCAGATGTTGGCGAAGAGCAAACAAAGCAAAGCCAACCTACTGTCAGCACTGATGGCAGCAGTGGGTGAATTGTCTCAAGCATGCATTCTCCACTCTTATCAGACAGTCCGGCATGGCTGAATAACTCCGCCCAGAACGAGCGCCAGCAAGGACACTTTCTCCGGAGAGATTGAGACTTCTTAGCTGACGAGGATGAGTACGACCAACTCAAGAGGACAGGGTCTGAACAGAAAAGCAGGAGCTCTGCTGGATGGTCTCGGGTTTGAGCCAGAGTTATGCTGCCCTGTGTCAGAGCGACACTTGCGGCCTCCCATCGCTAACTTTTGGCTTTCAAAGTGCTGGTCGTGAGTCTTGCGGTTAGCTGCACCTGCCTAGTCAGCAGCAAACGGTTCGCCCTTCCCGCATTATGCACACGTTCGCACTTCAAACAACAACGAACTTGGCTCTCAACTCCGTTCTGCAAACGCTACACGACCTACTTCACACGAATCACGACAAGATCGCCAGAACCTCCACCATGTCATCCGACAACATGTCCAGCCTGCGCACTCAGGCTTTGGGTACGAACTCGAACGCTTCATTGTTTTGGCGCCTAACTGACGAACGTAGCCAACGCCAAAATGCTCCTCAAGCCCGCGACCACCCTCAACATCGCCTCTGTCGACACATCGGCCACGCTAGTGGAGACCGATGCCCACTCTCCACTCGACATTGTCGTCTTCGGCAACAATGAGTACACCGCGGCGGTCATGAAAGGCCTCACTCCTGCCATCGAAGGCGAAACAGCTCCGACTCCTGAGCTAGCTATGCGCAAGCTCCTGATCGCTACGTGTGAGCTGCTTCAAATGTATGACTTGTCTCCACAGCCTCAAAGCGAAAGCAATGGCTAATCTCTGCATAGGTTCATGCCCAAGGTCGGCAGTCATCAACGCAACATCCACGGCGGCGGAGTCTTCGACGAGTCCCTCATCTCGTCAGACCTCATCAAGGCAACCTGAGGTGACAGGTCATTGAGCTGTTTGTGCGACCCTATCGCAAGGACCAGTTCGTGCGCCTGGAACGCAACACTTACTGCGACTGCCATGATCTCTACCGGGGGCACGCAGTCACCAATGGCAAAAAGGTGAAATGCGATACTGGCCAGCCATCTATCAGCTCAGACACGTTCAAGTGTTCGACGGGAATTGGTAGAAAGCGGCGCATTGGTGACTGCATCTTCCATCCTCCAGACAGGCATATAAACAATGGCAAAGCATCAGAGAGCACTCCACATCACTGAAATCCACAAATTACCACCTTAATAAGTACCTCAAGATGCAAACACAATCTTTCGAATGATCAAATCCCCAGCGCTTTCAATGCAAAAGTTCACTCGCTTTTGTCGCCATCCTGCTGTTTCTTCTGACCATTCTGTTGTCCCTTCCTCTCACCGTTCTGGCGGCCATGACGCTGTCCCTTCTGACCGTTCTGCTGTTGCGACTGATGCGCACCAGCTCTACTCTGGTCTCGACTTGGCACACTTAGCCCATCTCCCCAATCAAGCTTATTATCATCATCGTCATCCTTCTCCTCCTTGTATCCATTCTCCTGCGCAGCAACCACATGCTCATCCACACTCTGTCTCCTCGCATCAGGCAACTTCTCCGGGTCCACATGCCATTTCTGCACGCATCGAATAATGTCCACAGCCAACTGCCCATTCTTCTGAAGAGCATTTTCCCAGTGTTGCGGCACACCTTCGCCTGTAACGAGCATGCGCGCCACGCACGAAACGAGGAGTTTTCGCATGGGCGATTCGTCTTCAGTGTTGGAATAGATGTATTGCACGCGGCGGAGGGAGGGCCAGGAATCGGTGTCGTTGTAGAATGTGCGGACAGCGTCCATGACTTCGTGGAGGAGACGTTTGATTTCCCACTTCTCGGCCATGAGGTAGACGTCTAAGAGAGGGGAGAGATCCTTTTCTTCTCGAGGTGCTGGGACTCGTTCGGAGTAGAGCCAACCGACGAAGAGTTTGAAAGGCTCGTCTTCTTCGTCCGGAAGGCCGTAGACTGAGTTTTTGCGACCGTTCTTGTTGTGAAAGATGTTGCGGAAGAATCGGGAGCGATAGCAGAGGAGCTTCTCGTGGAGGACCCAGTGGGTGTTTTCGGAGCCGACGTAGATGTCGCTGGCAAAGTGTGAGCTTGAAAAAGTCGCTGGCTTTGTGTTGGGCTTTCACTTACACCATATCCCGTGAGAGGAGCTCATGGAGAGGTCGCTCCCGCGGCTCCGACGATGAAGTTGTGGAAGACATTGTCGTGCAGACTTTTGCGAAAGTTCCTGTAGCAGTATAGATATACTCTGAAGCTTCAATGAGCTTCGTTGTTTTCGCAATGAAGAATTGATGATCAGCGACACGCGATGCGACCGCGGAAAGGACCAAGATAAACGACTGCGCAAAAGGAGGCTGAGTCTCTTTGTAAGTAGAGGCTGGTGTGGTGGTACAGCAGTCGTTCCGAAGCCTGCTTTACACGATGGTATGACGTTTGAAGCGCGTCTGTGGAGCTCTGCTCTGGGAATCCTGGCAGCCACGCAAACAAGGATTACGATCCTCACTGCGACTTCCCATTGGCCATACACAGACGAGTGCGCGTTTCGTCGTCGGATATAGCTTCCTGCATGCAATTCTTTATTGTTCGCATGAAAGCATGAGCAGGTACGAGGTCTCAACTCAAGTCGTGATCGTCGGCAACGCCAAGAATGCCAGCTCAAGTGGATGGAATATTCCAATCCAGCGGGCTGAGATCGTCCACGAACGAGAAGTCGTCCAGATTGACGGGGTAAATAGGATCCAAGTACGTGCCAAAGACATCGTCCATGCCTTCGAAAAGTCCGTGCCAGTCAGCTTCAGTCGACTGCTGCTGAGCAGTAGGTGCGGCAACTTCTGCGCCGTCCCCATCCGCGGTAGCATCGTCTGCAGCCGGATGATCGACCAGCGTGTGAGGCTTCCAGAAGCTTGCAGCACAGACATGTGGGCTATTCCTGCCTTCTTCACTACCCACTGCAATGCGAAATACTGCTAGATCGGATGCTTTTTCCAGCTGATCCAGCACTTTCTTCGCGATAGTCGCGATCACGTCTGCAGCAGACCAAGTGCGTCGCAATTTCTGCAGTATCTGGCAGCAGACTTTGAAGTCCTGACGAGCATCCTCTTGCTGATGCTGGAGCTGTGATTGACGTAAGTGCTGGTAAGATACTGACATCGCAAGTGAGATTCCATATGACAGGAAGGGGAGTGGCAACAGTGTTTGCAACAGGTTGGAGCTCATCAATCGATTGATCTCAATTGAAGCCAGGCTTTGGCGGACGTAGGATGGCGTCGAGCGTCTGACATTCTTGACACCTCTCGACCGATGAGATAACACGGCGACCACAAGATAGTACAAGTGCAGCGTAGTCATCGTAGGCCGATCCAGATGGTGCGCTTTACCTGCATCTAAGGCATCTTCGAAGGACGGAAAATCATCCTCCCAGCCAGTCAAGTCAACAGGGACACCGGGCCGATAGAAACTGATCACCTTATTAAGCGTGTGAGTGATGGCCACCCAGACTTCAAAAGCGGGGAACCCGCTCTCGCCAGGCTGGAAGGGCTCAATGGCGATATCACAATCGCTCATCGTGATGGGACGTCCGTAAATGCAACTGTTCAACCGGTCCAGGCACCAAAGACACCAGAATACCCTCTTTATCATTATATCATCACTCGACGGCACTCCAGTTTGTTGACCGAGGTGCCATCCCATGGTCTGCAGATAGTGCAAAGCTTGAACCAAGCAAAGGGTAGCCTCTTCAGCACCGTCGGGTGTTTCAGCATGTAGGCTGGTCAAGGCAAGAGTCCGGATCAGAGTTATTTTTTCGTATCGACCGGGAAATCGCAAGGCGGCAATGACAGTTTTGTGAAGCCTGCGGCAGAAATCGCGGGCCAGCATGGGAGGTTGCGATTCCTCCAGACGAAGATGCGGCGCAGCTTCTGAATGTTTCGCAGCAACAATGCAAACCGCATGCACTAGAGCGTCTGGTACCAGTCCCCTTCCATGCTGGACGCGAAATCCGGCCTCGTCCAGTAGCGGTAGAATCGGATGCACCCTGGCAAAGTAGACCTCGATCAGAGCTTTGACAACGGACGCCGGAGGCCGTATCTCGCCTGCAGCCGCTTCGGTCGCCTCGTCTCTCGCGATATTTTTCTGTCGAACGAGTGCATCGTACTCTCTGCGGTCGACCCAAACGCCGATGTCGTCGTCGCTGGCGCGAGCAGCAGGCTGGTGCCGTTGTAAGAAAGTCGCCTCTGGGTTGAGATCGCTGATGAAATGCCGGGCATTCGACGTAGTAGATTCTGCTACTATTCAATTAGATGCTGTATTGCTTTTGTTATGCGCTTGAGCGTACTCGGTGTCGGCAGGTGGCCGTTCGAAGACCCATTCGCCGCAGCCCGTTCGTCTGCGGAGTCAGTCTCGTCGTGATTCTTGTCTTTGTCGGAGTCTTCAGAATTGGCGAAATGAATGCAACGTTTCTGCTATAGTCAGCGAGCCGACTGCTTTGCCACGGCGAGCAAAAACAAACTACCTTTCGAGCTCTGCAGGTTTCGCAGGCTTTCGCGAGTCGCCTACGTTTGGGCGCACTGTCGCCGTAATGATTTACAAAGGTCAACTCCAGCGCCATGCTGTGAACTGGCGGTCGTAGGTTGCGACCGAGTGAGTCGTCGGCATAGGTTGGAGAAGGTGTTGACGAGGTACTGGGCGCGAACATGTGATCACAATAGGCAAGTGCAGGAGCGCTAGTCTATGTCCGATATGGCCGACTTCCCTGTGACGTTCAATGTTCTCATGAACTGCTCGTAATCGAGGCAAACAAATGCAGACGAGAACCGCAAGTGTATCCTTTCATCTCATGTTCCTCCGAAACAGCTAGGCGCGATGTTCGTCTTCCGCCATGGCTCGCGGCGCACAACACAAGCTCTCCGTAGCACGGTACCGCACGTCACGCGAAGGCCAGCTTCAAGAATTGCCATACCACTCCCCTCTACGCCGCCTCCCGTTCCATTGATCGAGACGTGCCCTTCGCCAACGTGTCAATGTCGGCAAACGCCTCCTGGTCTCGACATCGAGCGTGAGACCGATCTCAATGGATCGATGGCAGCGTATGCAGAACAGATCCTGCTATGCACTGGCAAGGAGGACTGGAAGAGCAAGACTGAGGACGAGGAAGATGCTGTACTATTGCGACAGTTGAGAAAATATCTCGTAAGAGGCGGCAAATATGTCGATGTGCGTGGATGGAACAGATTCTTGAAATCGTGTATACTAGACACTGATACCTATAGCGTAGCCATATCACAATGTGCTTCTCACATCCAGCTCGTTCCCAAGCGTTCAGCAAACGTCGACGGACCCGATATCACAGCCTCAGAACCAGGTATCGACGGAGGGCTCTACAATGTCCGCGTTTCTACTTCCGAGCTTTCAATTCGTGCCCTCAATACCAAGCGACCCAGCAGCTGTAGAAGCCTTTATAAAAGCCTTCGTCCTTCCGGCCAAACTTCACAAGTCATACGATGCTCTTTCGCGGGAACAACATAATCTCCTCCTACGTGAGCCTGAGCGGCAACGACAATTCACAGGGACACGTGCCGTTGATGAAATCCTCGTCTTGATTTGCGGACATGGAGGAAGGGACGAACGATGTGGAAAGCTGGGACCGATTCTTCGAGATGACTTCGAGGAGAAGCTGCAGCGGCAGAATATCAGAATACTGCGAGGAGCGCCGGACTCTTCGAGCGAAGCAGAGGCTGAGGGATCGCCTGCGAGAAACGCGCCGGCTGCGCGGGTAGGGATAATCAGCCACATAGGTGGTCATCGATGGGCCGGCAATGTGATCATTTACATCCCACCAAAGTTCACAAGTAACGCTCTTGCGGGTAAAGGGATCTGGTACGGAAGAGTTGCCCCGGAGCATGTCGAAGGATTGGTGGAGAAGACGATAATTGAAGGGAAAGTAATCAAGGACCTCTTTCGAGGAGGGATCGATCGCAGCGGAGAAATCATCCGCCTATAGCTTACTCGACGGCATAATCTATCAAGTTGAAGTCCAGATTTCTGGCTAGGCTTTGAACATGCTCCCACGTCACCAGAGGCCCGACTCTCCATTTCCCGCCTGGCTCGAGCGGATCACTGCTGCCTATCCCACCGGCTCGGACCAGAAGTCGCAGGTTGGAGAGCGTCGCGATCTGCTTATACATGTCGATGGTCGTTCGTACATCGTCTGGCAAGACGGCGTGTAATATTGCAAGTAGTCGATCGATGGTGAATGCTGAAGCTGCGAGAAGATGTCGGGGTATCTGTCGCTTTTGGCTCGGTCTGCCTCCGGATCGTGCTGTACCACCGCCCTTCTTCCGTCTTTTCTTTTCTGTGGTTTTCATAAAGTATACTGCATCGAGTCGAGCTGGGTTGAATGATGCCAGATAAGCCGCCACGAGCAACCACTTGGCATAGTATGGCAGTTCGTGCGTTTTGTTCTTCGCCACCACTGCTGAAGCATCCGCATTCCTCATGATCGAGTCCAAAAGCACGTTTTCCTCTTGTAGCAAGCGACGCTGCGCTACGAGAAGCCTGCTGAAATCTCGCGTGCCGAAATCGCCTTTAACGACAGGGGCCACGAACGGTCTCCAGAGCTTGTAGCATGTCTCTCGGAACGACACGAGATCGCGAGCCACACTCTGCCCGAATGAGTCCCAGATGGCAGCGCAAAAGCGAGGCCACAGCCAGGCTTTGTCTTCATCATGAGTCTCGTTGTCGTAGTCCAGTTCATCAGGTGGTGGCTCGAGGAAGATGTCCGGTGGATTTTGGGCGACAATGTGGACAGTTTGTGCTCGACTGTATGAGGAGAAGTGTACGTGCGGAATGCCCGTCTGATATAGAAACCGAGGCGAAGGGTGCCTGACGATGAGCATGGTGATCAGCTGAGGCACGACTTCTCCCAGTCGGCCTAGCGCGGGCAGGAGCGTCGGTGGGGCGTCTCGTTGCTCGTCAATTCCATCAAGAACAAGAACGAACTTCTCTTGTCTCTCCAGTAGTTTCTGCAGATGCACCACTAGCGCGCTGGTGTTCTCGCAACGTCCAGAGCAGGATTCGGCATGGCCGTTGACCTCGTGTTGGATTATGCCTTCGTGGACGGCACTGACAATGCGCTCCAAGAGATGCCTTCCAGTAACACATTCTTGACAGCGGACGAGCGCGTGGCGCAGCTTACTGGATTCCAGAAATGCCTCCACGATAGTGCTCTTGCCTGTGGCCTTCGGGCCGTAGACTACCACCGAAGAAGGTGTGGATTGAGCAGGCTGTGCTGGTCAATAAAAATACAGTTTCGGAAGGGAGAGGCCACGCACCGATAGCAGAGCAGATAGATGTCGCAGCGGCACATCTCGACACGGCCACTGCTCCGAGAGCGACATCAAAGGTTCGTCTGACAGCATCTTGAAGCCCATCGTTGTTGAAGTCGAGTTCGCTTCACATGTGAAGGCGCTCAAGCGCGTTGGTTCGCGTCGCGCTAGCAGGGGTCGGACTCGGCTCCGCGGCGGCTTGCTGCAGCTCTTGCAGAATTTCCAGACGCAGAAGTGAAGACAAACAGAAGGAACGAAATGGCGTTGCCCGGGCTGCGCCAGCTGCTGCCCGCGTGGTGTTCACCATGGCTTCTCTTCAACTTTCTCACTCCCCCCAACATCCTCCGCAACTTTGTCCGTCACAAACTCCACTTCATCTCGGCCATCATGGCGACGCTCCTCCGCCGCGACTCGAAACTCGGCATCGAGCCAGAGCTCAAGCGACGCATGATACACCTGAAGACGAAGGAGGAGTGCCGCCTCGGGAACGAGACGATTCAAGTTTGGACCGTTGAGCTGCCTAGCAAGCATGCTGAAGGGATTCTGAAGTACCTTACCTCCCTCCATATTCACGAGTCTACTCTGATTTGGAACAGAGTGATCAAGGACAATGTCCCTGGTCAAGACACCATTGACCTGCAGCATCTCCGTCGCTTCGCAAAACCCAAGTACCTGCCCGAACACGTCCTGGGCAAGCGTGATCTTGCCAAGGAGATGTATGCTGTTCCGCGAGCCTGGGAATCGATACCATCCACGGTCATGCAAGCACCCGGTAGTACCGCGTGGGAGTACTCGATTCCAGCCAAGCGAAGCGGCGGCAACCGTCCTGCGACTTTGCACCTGCTCATCTGTCCCACCAAGATTATCGGTCTGAGGGATCTGTACGAGGTGTTGAGAGACCATACGCCATTTTGCTCCAGCGCCGACTCATGGGCATACCCACTGGAGCTCAAAGAAATCACAGTGCCACTTCTCGCACCTACCAGTCCCAAGCAAGCTCAAGACTGGACAAGAGACTACTGGCCAACCTTCTACCGCAAGACAAACCCCTTTGGCGCCCACCCAAGCAGCATTGAGAAAGCAGAAGAGGAGCTGCAGGCACCTTCAGAAGACAACATCAGCGTCGATCAAGCCTTCGCTCTCGCACGCAAGGCCGGAGAAGAGAACCGCCGGCTGGGCATTGGCACAGGGGCAGGCTGTGTCATCGTCGAGCGCTTCGAGGGCAAGACTGAAGTGATTGCCGTTGCCGGCGATGCCAGATGGGCACCACGAATCCCCGACATCCCCGAACCAAATCCCAAGAGCATCAAGCAAGGCAACATGATGGGCCACGCCGTCATGCGCGCTGTGGGCATGGTGGGACGCAAGCGTCTCCGAGTCGCCACCACAGCTATAGCTCGATCCGCCGCCAAAGCAGAAAGCAACTTCCACAAGGGCGGTCTGTCTGTCGACCCTGCAGCCCGAGATGCTTTCTTTGCCGACCTTCCCATCAACGACCTGGAGCGACGCTACTTTGAGAAAGACAATCTCAAGCCAGATGGATATCTCTGCCTCAAGCTCGAAGTCTTCCTTACCCACGAACCATGCATAATGTGCTCGATGGGTCTGGTGCACAGTCGAGTTGGACGAGTCATCTTCAAACACCGTATGCCAGCCACTGGAGGCTTGACTGCCGAGATGACTAGGAACGATTCCGGACCGGTCGGCCTTGGCTATGGCATGTGCTGGCGCAAGGAGCTCAACTGGCAGTTCATGTGCTGGGAGTACATTCCCGTGGAGGAGAGTGGCACAGTCGACAGGCAGAGCAGCGCTGGAGTTCTCAAGGATGAGAAGTACCCACCCTCTCCAACAGAGGACAATGAGCCACCAGACTTTGAGAGTGCTAATGTTACTGTTACTAGCTTTGCGCGCATGCACGTGTAGAACACTTGTGATGCAGAATGGAGCTGGCGGAGCATGAGTTACGAGAGTATGAAACAAACGGCAGACCTAGACTACAGCTTGGAGCTTGGAGTGGGCATGCCGGAGCATGGAATGTTGAGTTTTAGCGTCGGCGTTGTGAGAATGGATGGGAGGAGGTCTTATGGCTCCTTGTTGCTGATTACAGTGTACGATAATGGTGGACAAAGGTCGCGGCGTGGAAGAGCGCACAGATGGCAGCGCTACTTTGTAGACATGCTTCGAATGGATCAGTGTCTACATTTCACGAACATGGTCGTTCCACTTCCTGATTTCCCTCGTCCCAATCGTCATTCATACTGTTGTCGTGTCCCGTAAACTCATGCACCCGTCTCCGCAGCCAGCCACTCTTCCTCCAAAGATCACTAGAATGGCCAACTCAATGCTTCATGCTTAGCTCTGCTTCCGCCCTTGCTTCTTCTCTTTCATCTCCCGCAACTTTCGACTGATACCAAACTCATGTCTTGGCCTATTCGCGTACGCTTGCAGCGTTTCCTTTCCGTAGTACCCCGTGAGTGTTGTTGTCGAAGGCTGCAGATACCGCTTCTCTTCTGCCCATTCACGAAGTGCGGCTAGGTATTCTGCTTGTGATGGGAAGCCTCGGTATGGTGTCGGTGTCGATGTATCGACGAGTGTTCGAGCTGGAGATGCGGCGCGAGAGGACGATGTGGGATGTTGCTCCTCGTCTGCAATTAATGTGCGTTCGGTCTCTGCTGAAGAGCGGGGATGGCGGGGTGATGAGTGGTTTGGTGCCATCTTTGGGTTCCGCTATTATGGTGAGATGTGAGGTATTTGTATCATGCAAAGAGAGAAGCGTGATAGTGGTGAGATATGAGTTGATGAAGGCGCCTACCATTGATACTCGCCTATGGCTTTCCGCCACCCTGCACGAGTCGAGACTTGAGAGCACCACGGTCCTTAGCGGCCGCGGCGTCCTTTTGAGTCGCGAATTCAAGTTCAAGGGCGAAGAGGCACTGGCGTCGTCGTGAGACAACCATGTCAGCACCTTTGTCATCATGCTGCGTTACTGAAGGACGGCGGTCCTCGCCTTGTGAGTGCGACTTCTCGAAGCACGGTCGGTTCCTGACCTTGAGCTGCAGGTGTATGCAGGCTGCATGCAGCCAGAGGCTCTCGTTAAGAGGTAGCTGTGCACGAGAAGCTGTTACTGGCCGGAGAATAATAAATCGAGCGCTGGTCTGCCTTGAGCCTCTCAGCCATCGTCTATCCGCTCGCGACTCATCGTGGCACTGCTGTTGTGTGAGGACGCGACGTGATGAAGCTCGAAACGACTCGAATGGCATTTAGCCTGAAATTGACCATGCTCATGCACGGCCCCTTCCCTTCTCTTCTCTGCTGTCCATCGGCTTTCCGTGGAAACTCTCACCCACGGCATCCCAAATCATCGTTCCACAAGCACAAGCCTCCTTATTTCGAATTGTTGATAAACCGTAGTGGCGCGGTCGCTGTTGATGAAGCGAAGCGAAGTCGTCGGAGCAAGATTGCGAGGCCATGAGAAGTACATTACAGAAAAGCGACATCTGACGTGGCCTCGAAACTCATGCGACCTTTAGTCGATTCATCTTGATTAATGGACAAATGTCTGGACCTTTACAAACGCCTTCTGGCAGATTGATGAACTACTCGCGCTCGTAGCGAAGGCAATAGTTCACTTCCTGTTCCGGCCGTCAGCGCCTTTTGGCTCTATGCGCAGCAATCTACCTGCCACTTTGGTACTGCACGTGTCGCTCGAAAAGGCACTCTCTGGTTGTTTACCAGCGAAGCTTGGTCTTTACCCGCAGTACCATTTGCTCAGACTTCGTCAAGCGAAGGAGTGAAGCTAACAGCAGTGACCTATCTCGACCGATACCCTTCAGCCCTCTGGTCAGGTAGAAGTTAGCCGACCCAGAACTATGCACACTGCAAGAGCGTCTAGCCAATCGCACGCATTGAGCTCTGCTCCAGACCCGACTGGGTGTGCCTCAAGTTTCAGGACGTGCGATGTTGCGTTCATATGACCGAAGAGGGGCCATGTGATTTTGGTATCTAAACGACTTCAAGGAGATTGATTTTAGCCGCACACGCAGAATGGGCTACCAACCCAGACTACGAAAGGCCCGCAGGTCTTCAAGGGGATTTCTTAAAGATATCGGCGAAAACATCTTCAGCGATATCTGACTACGACTAACAATATGCTACAAGTCACGAAGTTCATCCTCCTTGCTGGTGCAGCAGTCCAAGGCGCCTTGGGTTCTCCTGTCGCAAAGCCTGAACCTGAGCTACTCGATGCTCTTAACGCGCCAACGAATACAATCGAAGCAAGACAGTGTGAACTTCCATCCTCATACAAGTGGACTTCTTCCGGTCTTTTGGCACAGCCAAGTAATGGCGCGAAGTCTCTGAAGGACTTCACGGTGACTACAATCAACGGACAGCACATCGTCTACGCCAGCTACTACGATGGCACCAACTATCGATCGCTCAACTTCGCTCCTTTTGGCTCTTTCTCAAGCATGGGAAGTGCAAAGCAGAACCCCATGACCAACAGTGCGGTCGCCCCAACTCTGTTCTTCTTCAAGCCAAAGAACATTTGGATTCTCGCCTATCAATGGGGTGCCACTGCGTTCTCGTACCGCACTTCAAGCGATCCCACCAACGCCAATGGCTGGTCGGCGGCACAGCCTCTGTTCTCTGGCAGCATCAGTGGTTCCGACACTGGCCCAATTGACCAGACCCTCATTGGAGACAGCAGCAGCATGTACTTGTTCTTCGCCGGTGACAATGGCAAGATCTACAGAGCCAGTATGCCGATTGGAAACTTCCCGGGCAACTTCGGTTCTGCGTCGACGGTCGTCATGAGTGACACTAGGAACAACCTGTTCGAGGCAGTTCAAGTCTACACCTACGGCACGAGCAAGTACCTCATGATCGTTGAGGCGATTGGCAGTAACGGACGCTACTTCCGCTCGTACACTTCCACCAACCTGGGTGGCTCATGGACACCACAGGCCGCAACAGAGAGCAACCCATTCGCTGGCAAGGCGAATAGTGGTGCGACCTGGACCAACAACATCAGTCACGGTGACTTGGTTCGCAGCAACAACGACCAGACCATGACCATTGACCCCTGCAATCTGCAACTCCTCTATCAAGGCCGAAACCCTAATGACAACCCGTCCGACTACAATGCTGTGCCGTACCGTCCTGGATTGCTTACGCTTTCCAGGTGAGGGCGAACGGTAGCTCGATTTAGATCGTGAGAGGTTATGCCAGAATGTGAACAGTTGGACCGTCGGGATTTCGAATTCTCGTGGTACATAGTCATGACACCTTTACTTTGTCAATAAATCAAGCAGAATTATATGCTTGCATTTTGCACACTCTTGTCGTTGTGGCAGCTCAAGTTTTTTAGCAAAATCCATGTACGTAACGTGAAGAAGCCGAACAAGCCTCGGTGGATATGATGTGACATTGGCTAAACTTTAAACGGACACGTCTCCGTTCCTGCCCATGCCCCATGTCGATGTCATACACGTCAAGTGACCAGCTACCTTTGCGGTGAAGGCCGTCTGTTCTGTATTTGTTGCATTTCAATTCTGGAGTTCTGGTGCATGTCATGTCTTTGAGCGTAGGAGCGTGGAGAACGTTGGGTCGAGCAGCGGGGACGAGATCGAACATTGCCCGCTTTTCGCAATGCAGTAGGCAAGCGGAGGAGAAACTGCCTGAGGGCAAGGGAGCTGAGGACAAGACGACGGAAGTGAGAGGGCCTACTTTGGCTGAAGAGCAGCAACAGAAGAAGAGCGAGGGTAAAGAGAATACGCAGCGGAAGAAGGCTTCCTTTGGTATCCCATCTCTGGCCTTCTTTGCTGTAGGGCTGCCGCTTGGATACTACTTTAGCGATTCTCTTCCTCTTCGCAAGGATACGGCGCTGTCGGATCCTCGAGAGTTCGTCAAATACACTTTGATCGGCAAGGACAGTGTTTCTTCAACATGCGCGATATTCCGACTGCGACCCTCCACCGGAACCACAGTCGACTTAGCCGATCCCAACCTCGAGCGAGCGATCACGAGCGTCGAATTCAAGCAGCCGCAATTGCAGATCGCACGATCGTACACTTGTCTGCCGCAAGCAGATGGACAGCATGAAGACGAGTTACGATTTCTCATTCGGAGAGAGCAGAAGGGAGAAGTCTCGAACTTCCTACACAGGCTTCCTGAAGGCGCTGAATTGGAGACACGGGGTTTGCACCCGGAGTTCATTCTACCGGAGAACGTGAACAGTGTAGCGTTTCTGGTAGGAGGGACGGGCATTGCTCCTGCGGCACAAGCGGCAGATATTCTGGCTGGTGAAGCAGATGTACACATCTTGTGGGCGAGCAGGAGACGAGAAGATTGTATTGGGGGCTTTAGTGATACGCAAGTGGAGCCCAAGAGCACAGGCTGGGGTTTCTGGGGATCACCGAAGCCTGCAAAAGGCAACGAGCGCGCAGAGGACCTGCCCAATGCTGAGAAAGGTGCTCTTGTCACTATTCTTGAGAGTTTGAAGCAGCGGTCAGCGGCATCGAATAGTCGCAGCTCTCGCCTCGCAGTGGACTATTTCGTGGACGAGGAGGGCTCATTCATCAGACCAGAAGACGTTAAGCGCATGATATATCGGCTCACGAAAGATCAGAAAGACTCGGACAGCGGGCGCAACATCTTGTTTGTATCTGGACCAGAAGGCTTTTTAAGCTACTGGGCAGGTGCAAAGCAATGGGCGAATGGCAGAGAAGTGCAAGGTCCGCTACGCGGCGTGCTTTCAACCCTGGACCTCTCCGGTTGGGACGTTATCAAGCTTTGAAATGCCCCGAGCGCGTGTTCTGTGGTATAGCACAGCAATCATCAACAATGCACGTCGCACACTGCAGTAAAACTCACTCGTGAAAATGTGAGCTCGGCTTTTGCGAGCTCGGCCGACGTGGGGTGAGCGGCCTCCTGGAGCGAACCACTTAGACCGGCATCTTTCCGCGCTTTGGCAGAATGTATCGCTAATCGTATGTTAGCTCGCCACAGATGTGCCGACACGCTATATACCGCCTTGGGAAGAATGGACCATTGCTACTCATCCACCGGTGCGCTGCACTCTTCCACACGTCAAGATGTCGACTGGAGAGCGAGACGAAGAGAAGCATGCAGCAGCATCACATCATGCTGCCGACGGCGAAACTGGACTAAGCGACAATGCCCAAGCCTTGCACAAAAAGAATTTTGGCCGGCCAGCATGCTTCAACAACACTTTTCAAGAAGTGCTGTTTGTGCTGGCAGCTACAATGGCCATTGGCATGTCTTCATTCTTTGCAGGCGCCGTTACGGTTATCTCTAGCTTCATTGGCCGAGATCTGGACATGTCGACTGCCGAAATCACTTGGATCTCCTCCGCGAGTTCTCTGAGCAGCGGCGCTTTCCTGCTCTTCTTCGGCAAGATTGCTGACCTGTTTGGACGCAAACTTCTTTTCGTGGGCTCACTCTTCCTCTTCTCAGTCGTGTGCCTGGGAGCTGGCTTCTCGCAAACGGCCATCCAGGTTGATGTCCTATCGGGAGTCCTTGGGCTGTTCAGCGCTTCTGCTGTTCCGCCTGCCGTCGGACTACTAGGCGTCGTCTACGAACAGCCTAGCAAGAGGAAGAACTACGCGTTCGCGTGCTTCTCGGCTGGAAATCCGCTAGGCTTCGTAGCGGGCACCATTTTTGGCGGTATTGCGACAAGCATATTCAACTGGAGAGCATCTTTCTGGCTACTTGCGATCATTTTCATCGTCTTTACAGTCATCGCATGCTTCTGCGTGCCGAAGGACTTTACTGACAAGGAGGACCTGAGCTGGGATACCGTCAAACGCTTCGATCTTGTGGGCACGATCCTAACCGTGGGAGGAATTGGCATGTTCTCTGCTGCGCTATCACTGGGAGACACGGCAGCAGAGGGATGGAAGACCAACTATGTGCTTGGCCTCCTGATCGTAGGGCTGTTGCTCATCATCGGATTTGTCTTCTGGGAACTCTACTTTCCATATCCGCTGATGCCCATGACGATTTGGAAGGACCGCAACTTCACTCTGGTTCTCAGCATACTCATGCTTGGTTTCGTGGCCTTTACGCCCGCCGCCTTTTTCGTTGCACTATACTTCCAGACTGTGTGGAGAATGGGCGCTCTGCAAGTTGCGGTGCACGTCCTGCCGATGGCGATTAATGGCATCATCGTCAACTGCTTCGCCGGGTGGGCGCTGAACCGCATTTCAAACAAGCTACTGATGGGCATCGGCGCTGCTGCTTATACCATTGCTTGCCTCCTGTTCGCCATGAATCGAAGCAGCGACTCGTACTGGGCTTTTTGCTTCCCTGGACTTGTTCTCATTGTCGTCGGAGCTGATTTGGAGTTCAACGTCGCCAACATGTATGTCATGTCGTCGATGCCGCCATCGCAGCAAAGCACGGCAGGAGGCATTTTTCAAACTGTCACCAAGCTTTGCATGACAATTGGCTTGGGTATTGCGACTGCTGTTTTCAATGCACAAAAGCGAGAGCCCACCATGTCAACTTACTGGGACACTGAGACACAACCTTATGCTGCGGTCTACTGGATGGCGACCGCTGCCGCTGGATTGAGCATGTTCCTCGTTCCATTCTTGACAATCGGAACTCAGGGCAATACGCAGAGCAAAACAGACGACAGACTGGAAGAGAGCGAGCCTGTGACGCCTGTCACCGAAGCGACGAAAAATGGCTGAGTCCCGAACACGCGATATCTCATATCACAGCCAGGAGTTCCATGGTGTAGCAGAATTCGACACGCGTCCCACGGCCTCGGAGGACTTGTGCGAGTGCATGGTGCACAGGCCAGAGCTAGCGTACGAGGTATACGAGCTCCCAGCCTAGCATCGCCAAGTAAAGGATCGGAATGCTGACACAGCAATGGCTGCATGTGTACAACACAGGCGTTGGTGGCACAGCATGCCAGGAGAGCCGGCGCAACAGCATCGAAACAATGGTAGTAACATCAACGATATTGTTGTTGTGGTTCTACAGGCCGCAGTCCAAATAGGCTCACCAAGGTTCGATCAACACGACGGTGGTCCTTGTCCTGGTCCGTAAGACGGCAGAAGCCGACGAGCCTCAATAGAACTTCATGTGGTAAATAGTGTCAGACAAGCTATTCATTGCTCACAATTGTATCCAACTTCCGTCTCGTGATGTATCAGCATAGTGACAAAGATGCTGGCAAGATGGACTTTCCTTCAAGATCGAGGTTCTGCAAGAGCCGGCGCATTAGCCGAACACGTCCAAGCCGCATCGGACTTAAAGAGTCCGGACACGCGAAGTTGCACGCCAATAAGTCGCCGAGCCTTCTTCGACATCAAAGACGTCAACGGCCAAGCTCCCATCCGCGTGTCTGCGCCTGCGTCGCCTCTTGTTTGCGCGTGGGAAAAGGTTCGCTTTGGTCTTGTCGCCCTTGGCTGTTTACGGCTTGATGACGGGCTCTGCGGACGCCTCCTACAGGACTCTCAACTACCTCCTGTCGGTCGTCGTCGCTCCGCGCGCGTGGCAATTTGTTGACTGAACTTGCTGACGGCCGTAACTGCCTCCAGGAAACAAAGTTTTGACCTTTTTCTATCCACATTTACACAGCCGCATATGTTTTCTGAACACCTGCCATGATATCACGACTTTGTTACTGTGTTTAAGAGCTGCACCTGCCTAATAAACGGCCATTTGGCATTCCTGGACCGGGCAGAGAGAGCCACCTCGCAGCCAGAATGTTCTTACGCCAAACATGGACGCTGGTCGAGAAGACTTTGATCATCGTCCTCTACAGGCACTGGCTGGGGACGTTGATCCGCGCATTTCTGGCTCCGATTATTTTTATGTTCATTATTGCCTACGCGAAGAACTTCTTTGTGCCGCCTAGTGGGTTTGGAATCGGGCCAGCGAGACCTATCCGGAGTTTGAGCGATGCGGCTGCGGCGAGTGCTGGAGGACGCAATCTGTTTGTCGCAGTGGACAATGGATTTACGGGCGGAGACATCGCTTCGATTATCGAGACTATTCGAGAACCGATTACTGGAGCTGGAAAGACTTTCGAAGTCGTGGGAAATGATGAGGAGTTGTTGACGAGATGCCCCTCATCCATTCGAGGAGTCTCGCCGTGTTTTGGATCTGTGGTGTTCGAGTCGTCGCCCAACAAGGGACAAGGCGGGATCTGGAATTATACGATCAGAGCGGATGGAGCTTTTGGCGAAAACATCTATGTCAACCAGGACGACAACGATGCAGACATTTACGCTTTGCCTCTGCAACGTGCTATCGATTCTGCAATCGCGTCTCTCGAAGGCACGACACTCCCGGATAATACTCAGCAATATGTCTTCACCACAAAGACCCCAGAAGGACGCGAACGCAACATCATTAGGCTGTATATGGGCACGCTTATTGATATCCTCGGTCTGGCATATTTCATCGGCATAGTTGGTATCGCCTATCAATTGACAGGACAAATGGCAATCGAACGAGAACTTGGCATGAGCCAGCTGATCGAAGCCATGATGCCAAATCGTCAGAGATGGATGCCACAGGCTGCTCGTTTACTGTCTCTTCACATCGCATTCGACCTCTTGTACTTCCCCAGCTGGGTGATCATGGGCATCATAGTAGCTGTCCTGAACTACACCGACTCGAGCATAGGCATCTGTGTGGGATACTTTATTCTCGCAGGTCTAGCTCTATCCTCGTTTTCGATTGCGTTCGCTGCACTCTTCCGCAAAGCGCAGCTGTCGGGTATCACCGTGGTCATCACGTCCATCGTGCTGGCTATCATCATACAAGTCGCTCCGAGTCCGTCAACGGGAGCTGCCTATATCACGAGTCTGCTCTTTCCACCGATCAACTTCACGTTGTGGATCATCTACATGGCGTACTGGCAGCAAGAAAACATGGGCGCCGATCTATCACTTCCACCTCCAACCGCACCCTGGAGAATGCCAGGCTACGTGCTGTACATCTTCTGCGTGATCCAGATTCTGGTGTACCCAATTGTTGGAGCACTTATTGAACGTGGACTCTACGGTACGGCGACCAAGTCGCGCCAGCTGCGCTATGAGGAGAGCAATTCGCAGGAGACTGTCAAGATTACTGGACTGTCAAAACACTACCCTCCCGGCTGGTGGTCACGAAACATTGGATCTCGCTTCACCAAGAACCCGAAGGAAACAGTTTACGCAGTCAACGAATTGAGTCTTTCGGTCATCAAAGGACAAATCATGGTTCTTCTTGGTGCCAATGGTAGTGGAAAGTCAACAACACTGGACACTCTGGCTGGTCTGCAGAAACCCACGAACGGCACTATTGAGATGGACGCAGCCGGGGGTATCGGTCTGTGTCCGCAAAAGAACGTTCTGTGGAACGAGCTCACAGTGTACGAACACGTACGGCTGTTCAACAGGCTCAAAGCGACTGGTAAGACCGACTCAAAGGCAGAAATCCAGGCTCTGGTCTCGGACTGTGATCTTGATCAAAAGATCAACGTTCGCTCCTCCGCACTCTCAGGAGGTCAGAAGCGAAAGTGCCAGCTGGCTATGATGTTGACTGGTGGTTCACGTGTTTGCATGCTCGATGAGGTCTCCAGTGGTCTTGATCCACTGAGTAGAAGGAAGATTTGGGACATTATTCTCGCAGAACGTGGCAAGCGCTCAATGATCTTGACGACTCACTTCCTGGACGAAGCGGATTTACTTTCCGACGACATTGCCGTGCTCTCCAAGGGCAATCTGGTCGCGCATGGCTCTGCTGTAGAGCTGAAGCACAACCTGGGCGGTGGTTACCGAGTGCGCATCTACCACGAGGACGCAAAGGAACTGCCTGAGAATCTCGTGGCGACCACGCGCAAGCAGGTATACCATGATCAAACCGTCTACCAGCTCGCCGATTCAGCCGCCTCAGCGCAATTCATCACAGAACTCGAAAGGATCGGCGTCCGAGACTATCAGGTCAATGGACCTAGCATCGAAGACGTATTTTTGAAGCTCGCAGAAGAAGTCAAAGATGAGCTGGAGAAGGGAAGAGTTGACAGCCCATCCGCATCTGACAGCGAAACTGTCGTGGTCGAGGAGAAGAAGCTACAACTTATGCCTGGCAAGGAATTGTCGTTCCTCTCACAGACATGGGTCTTATTCCGAAAGCGCATTACCATCCTGATGAGAAACAAGTGGCCATATCTCGCCGCGCTTTTGATCCCAATCCTCACAGCCGCTCTTGTCACGCTCTTCCTTCAAGACTTCGATGCACTGAGCTGTCGACCCGAGGACCAAGTACGCGAGGCGCGATCTTTATCTTTGAACACCGGGCTGGCCATCGGCGCGAACATTCCTGCTGGACCTAGTCAGGAACAAGTCGATGGTCTTCGAGAGGAGTATCCAATCTTGGGCGCAAACAATTCGGCAGTCGTTCTTGTCAACAGCTTCGAAGACTTCCAGAACTACATTTCTACGAACTTCTCCTTCGCGACCCCTGGTGGATTTTTCGACGGCGACACTCCAACCTTCGCTTGGCGTGGCGACTACGGTGTACAGTTTGCAGTCGCTGCTCAGAATATGATGCACGCCAGCCTTCTGAACATCCCCATTCAAACCGCATACCAGCCTTTCGATGAACCCTGGGCGCCAAATGCCGGATCGAGCTTGCAATTTATCCTGTACTTTGGACTTGCTATGGGCATCTTCCCTGGCTTCTTCGCCCTGTACGTCAACGTTGAGCGACTGCGCAACGTTCGAGCTCTTCACTACAGCAACGGAGTGCGTGCTGGCCCACTCTGGCTGGCATACACTTTGTTCGACTTTATGATCGTCCTGCTGGTTAGCGCTCTTGCCATTATCATTTTCGTGGCAGTCTCGAGCGCTTTCTACGCACCGGGTTATCTATTCGTTGTGTTCTTCTTGTATGGATTGTCGGCAACGCTAACGGCATACGTCGTATCGCTCTACACGACGAGTCAATTGGCAACTTTTGCTTTCGCAGCCGGAGGGCAGTGCAGCTTCTTCTTGCTGTACTTTGTGGCCTTCATGTGCATCATCACATACATTCCAGCGGAACAGATCGACAGTAGTCTGGACATTCTACAGTACACCATGTCTCTCTTTTTCCCGGCCGCCAACTTGCTGCGATCCCTGCTACTCACTCTCAATCAGTTTTCGATCCTCTGCAGGAACAATGAGGTGGCATCATATCCTGGCTCTTTTAGAGTATACGGCAGCTGCATTCTCTATCTGCTGCTCCAAAGTGCTATTCTGTTCCTAGTGCTGGTCTGGTACGACAGCGGCTGGCGACCAGCTTTCCTGGCTCGCAAGCAGCACCGCAAGGCAGACCTCGAACAGATCGACGATATGGACGAGGAAGTATACACCGAAGCGAAGCGAATTGATGGGGCATCTGACCAACTTCGCGTCAAGCACGTCACCAAGGCCTTTGGTTCTTTCGTGGCGGTACAAGATGTGTCGTTTGGTATTCCGCATGGCCAGACTTTCGCACTGCTGGGTCCGAACGGTGCTGGAAAGTCCACAACTATCAATCTGATTCGAGGTGATATGCGGCCGAGCGAGGGTGACATCGAAATTGAAGACATCAGCATTCTTGGAAAACGTGCAGCTGCTCGAACGCATCTTGGTGTCTGTCCGCAGTTCGACGCTATGGACCAGATGACTGCCATTGAACACCTGCGGTTCTATGCTCGGGCTCGCGGTGTGACAGATGTGGAGCACAACGTCGAGCAAATTCTCCATGCCGTTGGTCTGGCGCCTTTCAAGAACAGAATGGCTGGCAAGCTGTCCGGAGGCAACAAGAGGAAATTGAGTCTGGGCATTGCTCTGACAGGAAATCCCTCTGTTCTGATCCTCGATGAGCCTTCCAGTGGCATGGACGCTGCCTCGAAACGTGTGATGTGGCGCACGCTGAGTTCCGTCTCCGCAGGGCGCTCACTCCTCCTCACGACCCACTCCATGGAGGAGGCAGATGCGCTCGCTGACCGAGCCGCAGTCATGGCAAAGCGCATGTTGGCAGTAGGCACAGCAGACGAACTTCGCAAAAAGCACGGAGACGCATACCATGTGCATTGCGTCCACAAGGATGCGCCGTACAGCAGTGATCAAGCCATGGCCGAGATCAAGACCTTCGTCCGTAACACTTTCCCTGGCGCAATCACCGAAGATCGCGTCTTCCATGGCCAACTCCGCTTCAGCGTGCCTACTGACCGCACTGCTTACCGCGACGACTCGTCTCTCGAAGAGAAGAGTCTGGATGACAAGAAGAATGCTGTCAGCCATGTCACGGCGGGTTCTGCTAGTAGCAACGGCATCAGCTCGCTCTTCGCACAGCTCGAAGCGAATAAGGAAAAGCTTGGCCTCGAATACTATTCCGTTTCTCAAGCGACCTTGGATCAGGTCTTCTTGTCCATTGTGACGAAACACAATGTCATGGAAGAGAATTATGCCCGAGCGCAGGGGCAGAAGAAGCTGGGTGCTTGGGGTAAGACGAAGCGGGTCGTTATGAACGTTTATCATAATGCGTAAAGAGGTTGGTGTGTGAATAAATGAGGAAGAGCACTAAATTCAGAGAAGCAAAAAAGGAATGAGATGCATAGACATTGTTGCATGGCATAGCGAAAAGGAATTTGCACGAGCGAGAGAACAAGGACAGAGAACAGGACATGTATTTGCATGGCATAGCAAGAGTGTGTTTCTGGCATTGCAAGCGCTTTGAATTCTCCTGTGGTGTATAGATTGAGCTTTTAGATGATGATACCCGGTGTATAGATTACAGTCTTTTGCTGTTTGTTCCCTCCAGGTTGCCGTCTGCATCTACGCAAGCAGCAATATCTCAGACCGCTCGCGACTGGGCTTCTGCACCTCTTCAGTAGGCTAAGAAGCAGACAATTGCGTCGTGTTTTTGGAGACGAGCCTGGGCACTCGCGATCACTTGCCACATCTCGGACAAATTCTTACAACTCGTTGATGATCGTAGTCAAGCTCGTGAGCTGGAAAGCATCTGGAATTTTCAGAGGAAGTTGCGCCTTCTGGAGGTTTTGGCAGGCTTGTGCCTCTTTGCTTGATTCACTTTCATCTGCACTACAATCATGGTAAGTCGGGTATGTTGGGGTTCACATAGAGACATCGGTAATGGAGGAATTGAAAGCGAATATGCCATGGCATCAATTTTGTCTTCTAACTCATGGTTTCCATTCATCGTGAATCATCTCGTCGTCGTCTTCGCTCATATGGTGAATGGCTGCGCTCATGTGCGCGCTCTTTACTGCGATTTCGTGGTCGCTCATCGCGCTCTCTTCGTCTCCGGTGCCTATCGTCATCTCTGTCACGGCTGCGGTCTCTGTGTCTGTGGCTGCGGTGCTCTTCTCGACCTTCACTTCGGTCTCTATGCCTTCTCTCTCGAGACCTTGATCTCGACTTATGCCTGTGCCTCCTAGATTCTCGATCGCCTTCTCGCGACCGTGATCTTGAACTTCGGTGCCTGTGACGTCGCTCACCTCTCCTGTCATCCCCGCCATGTCTTCTCCTCTTGTCTCGACTCCGACTTCGCTCCCTCCGTCGATGCTCGCGTGATCGGTGTTCCTTCTTCTGCCTCGTCCCCAGACTACTCCTCGCCCCTTCATCCTCCTCCCCATCCCCCAAGGCCTCCCTCAATGCCTTATTCACCTCTTTTTGACTGATCTTGCTCTCCCCAAGCGGCTGCAAATTCGCATTTGACCGATCCGGCACAGGCAGTCCCAGCGCAAGATTCATCGCATCTTCCTCCGCCTCTTTGATCTTCTGCATTTCTTCGCGCTTGGCTTCTCGCTCCCTCTCCGCACGCTCTTCGGGCGTCAACTCCGCGTCGTCAGCTTTGGCGTACCAGTTTAGATCTTTGTTCTTTTGCCAGCGGCCGACTGGTGCCATTAATGAGTGGCCGAGATAGTTCTCGCGGTTTGTCGCGTTTTTGACATCGTCCCAGCTGAAATTGACGCCGCCACGGGAGCCTTCTTTACGGACGGTTTGGAGGAGGTCCATGGTGGGCGACGGTGGTGTGTTGTTTGTGGCGGCTGGCGCACAAGTGGGCAGCAGCAGTTGACGACTGTGGGCGGAAGCAGCTCCGCTTAAACGTTTAAGGTTTCTTGGTTGCATGCTCCCCTGCGTGTCGATTGTGAGCCGTGCACTGCCAAAACGTGGCTTTCTCAATATATGTGCTTCTGACAACCATTGAGCTCGTCGGAGCTTTTCTTTCAACACCCAACATGGTCAAGACGTGGAGTGTCAGCTCGTTGCTGACTGCCGCTTGTGCTGCACTGGTTGCAGCAGAAGACAGCTCCGTCTTCAGCAAGGCTTCGAACGACAGCTTGCTATGGGGACCGTATCGACCTAACTTGTACTTTGGCGTCCGGCCAAGAGTACCGAAATCGATACTCACAGGACTTCTCTGGGCGCGAGTGGAAGACTATACCTCTGTACAGAATGATGTGCGATATACGTGCGAACAGCATGCTGGCATGGCTGGTTATGGCTGGGACGCCTACGATCCAAGAACTGGCGGTGTTCAGACTGTGCATGACAAAGGCAATGGCATCGACATCGAGACGAGCTTTGTCAAGTTCGAAGATGGTAAAGGCGGATGGGGTGCAAGGATCAAAGGCACACCTCGAGAAGATGCTGAGAGGAGAGAGGGCAGCACAGGTGGTCCAGAAACCATGAAAACTGCAGTATGGTTTACTGTCAGTGCTGAGGGTCTGGGAAGCATCGAGCCTCTAGGCGCCGAGTCTGCTGAAGAGACGGGCTATGAGGGCGATGTCATACTTCAAGGCGAGACACCATCGCTTGGTGAATTCCGGCTAGTTGTCACAGAGCCTGAAGGACAGGCGCATCCCGTGCACAACCACGAGTCGTATGCGAGCAAGCCTCTAGACCGCACTCTCGTTTACTCCCAGAAAGTCCAGGAGCAAGCGCTGTGGCAATCAAAGCGTAAGTCGACGCGCTCAATCCTCGTAGGCCAGCGACAGTTTGGTATCTGACAAGGTAAGCAGCACTTCTCTTTCAATCTCTGAAAAATACCATCGATGCGTACCTCGAGGAATACACACAGGAAAGAATGCCTCCACCGTGGCAGACTTATACCATTCAGAACAAGCCTGGTCCTGGCAACATGCACATCGTGCAGAAAACCTTTGAGGGTCCGTTCGAGTTCGACGTTCTCTTTACGCCCAACACTGCCAGCAAGCCTGCCACCTCGGAACAGCTGAGCAAATCCCTCAAGACTGTTCTTGATTCTTTTGAGGAAAAGTACCTGGAAGTACACAAGCCAGCGGCTCCTTTCACCGATCAGAAGTGGCTCGGCTTCAGCAAGTCACTTTTCAGCAACCTGATTGGAGGCATTGGATACTTTTATGGCGAGCAAGTGATCGATCGATCCTATGCGCCAGAGTACGAGGAGGAGAACGAGGGATTCTGGGAGGAAGCCGAACAAGCCCGCGCCCGGAACGAACAGAAACCCGAAGGCCCATACGAGCTGTTCACTTCTGTTCCATCACGGCCTTTCTTTCCTCGCGGCTTCCTCTGGGACGAAGGATTCCACCTGCTTCCGATTCTCGACTGGGACACCGAGATTGCAATGCAGATCGTCAGCTCGTGGTACAACACTATGGATGAGGACGGATGGATTGCTCGTGAACAGGTACTGGGTGCGGAAGCACAAAGCAAGGTGCCTGCTGAGTTCCTCACTCAGTACCCTCACTACGCCAACCCCCCTACTTTGTTCATGGTTGTCGAAGCCATTTTGGACAAGATCGACCACAAGGCAGGATCCGGTGCTGAGCTGAATGTCAAGTCGCTCGGCCATGTTGCAGGCCACCACGTTGCGAGTCCCGAATCGATCAAAGCGTGGTTCAAAGAGCTTTACCCTCTCCTCCAGCGCAACTTTGACTGGTATCGTAAGACCCAATATGGAGACATGAAAACCTACGAGCGTAATGCTTTCAGCTCCAAAGAGGGCTACAGATGGCGTGGACGAACACCGCGTCACATCTTGACTTCTGGTCTCGACGACTATCCTCGTGCACAACCGCCTCATCCGGGCGAGCTTCACGTCGATCTGATCTCCTGGATCGGTTTGATGAGTCGTAACATCCAACGCATTGCTTCCTACCTCGGCGAGAGTGAAGATGCCGCAAAGTACGGCAAGATCACTGAGGCAATTCGAAAGAATGTCGATGACTTGCACTGGTCGAAGGAGCACAAGACTTACTGTGACACGAGCATCGATGACTATGAAGAAACCGCGCACGTCTGCCATAAGGGCTATATCAGTATCTTCCCACTCATGACTGGGCTCCTCGATGGCAAGCACGAGCACTTGCCAGCAATCCTGGATCTCATCTCCGACGAAGAGGAGCTCTGGAGTCCTTACGGCATCCGCAGCTTGAGCAAGAAAGATGAGCTTTATGGCACTGATGAGAATTACTGGAGGAGTCCGGTGTGGATGCCTCTAAACTACCTCATCGTTAAAGAGCTATACGTAAGTTGTCCTGACGTTGCTATGATCTCTGTCGACGCGAACTGACTTTCTCCAGAACCTTGCCCAACAGCCTGGACCAGAACAAAAACGCTGCGCCAAGTTGTACAGCGAACTGCGCAAGAATCTCGTCACCACAGTGTATAACTCGTGGCTCGAGACTGGCTTCGCGTGGGAACAATATAACCCTGAGACAGGAGCTGGACAACGTACCCAGCACTTTACAGGATGGACGAGCCTAGTCGTCAAGATCATGGCTATGCCTGAAATTACAGGGAAAGCCAAGGGAGGCCACGATGAGCTGTAGTCTATATAGGAATTAAGTATGCGATGTCTGGAGACAGAAGCAAGCCAAGAGCTCTCAGGTTTGATTTGTGAGCTATCAGACCTGGAGCTTTAGCACGTCACCCTGCAGGCGTCCTCGGGCCGGTTCCTCGGCTTTACAGCAACTTAGCCATTGGCATAAATCCAATTGCTCTCTCAACAACGCCTACTGATCTCGAAGTCGAAAGTACGAAGCGCGTCACAACAAGGCATCAGACCTACCGGCGCCATGATCTCCTTCCTACGAGCTCCTCACCCACCCAAGACCAACCAAGCCTCTACGAACTTGACCGTCTACGAGAATGGCGCCTCATCAGTCCAATACCACCCAAAAGGCTCCAAACACACAATGACCCACACTCTCCCACCACGCCTCCCCGACGAGAAAGAACCTTCTGTTCTGCAACCTCCATTCCACTACCACATCTACCAAAAAGAAACCTTCCACGTCATCCAAGGCACCGCAAACCTCTTCTATGGCCTGGACCCGCTCCCTCACGCTGTACTCAAAGCCTCCGGTCCCAAAACTACAGTCACCTTACCACCAAAACGCTACCATCGTTTCGAAAATGCCAGTGAAACGGAAGAATTGAAAATCAACATCTCACTGGATCCCGAGGATTACGAGAATGAAAGTCGATTTTTCCGAAACTTTTTTGGGTATCTGAATGATTGTAAGCGAGCGAAACAGGCTCCATCGATTTTTCAGTTGTTTGTGTTTTTGTGGAGTATAGACGTGCCGTTGGCTCTTCCGATGCCGTTTGGGTTGGAGACGTTGGGGGTTTATGTTAGCTGGGCTGTTATGCTGCTTTTTGCTTATGTGGGTCACTATGGATTGGGGTATAAGACAACTTATCCGGAGTACTATCAGGAGAAGAAGGGAAGGTAGTGGTGTAGAGGCTCTTGATAGCTGTTCTTTTTCGAGTGAGATATTGGATTGCGATGAGTTGATGCTTGTCACGCTTGCGAAAACGGTTTCAGAAAGATCGGTAGCTATTTGTGGCCGTTGAGCGGTGATTGGTTATTTAGCCGAGGATCGGTCTGGCAACACCTTCTTCTCGAATCCTTGGCCTGGTCACGCTGTGATGAACCTGTTCGCGAGCAAATCTAAAACCTGCCGTTCGTTCTCGCGCGGGACATTCTTTTCACTTGTACATTCTTTCGCTCCACATTATTATTACCATGCCGGACTTTGCATCGCAGGAATACTGGGACAATCGCTTCCGCAAAGACAGCAAGCCCTTTGACTGGCTGGTTCCGGCAAAGGTCGTACACGATATCGCGAAAGAAGTCATCGATAAGACGCACGTGGAGCAGCCCCAGATCTTGCATATTGGATGTGGCACAGCGGATTCGTTCGTGCTTAGATCGTTGGTGCAGCACCCGAAGCATGTCCTCAATGTCGACTACTCGGAGCTCGCGATCCAGGCCGCTTCCAGGCGGGAACAGGAACTTCTAGCCAGCGAGCAAGTCGAGAGCCTATTGCAACCGGGCAAGCATGATAGTGTACAGGATACGGAACTACCACCTCCAATGAGATATTCGTGCAAAGACTTGCTCTCACTGCATTCGGCTCTGTCTCTTCTCCACACCCAACAAGACGACGGCGAATTATTCGACTTAATTCTGGACAAGAGCACTAGCGACAGTATCGCATGCGGTCAGAATGTATCCCTCAGCTTACCGTATCCTCTGAGCATCAACGGCTGGTCGCGACGAGTGTTGGGCAGTGGCACCACTCAGCTCAGAGATGTGCAACCTCTGCACGTCTTGGCAGTACATCTGGCGGCTCTAACGAAGCCGGGCAGCGGTAGATGGATTGTCATCTCTTACTCCGAAGAGCGTTTCCCATTCCTACCGCCATTCCCAGCCACAGTCGGCAATGGAATGTTGTCGGACGATGTCATTCAAGCTGGTTTCACACACCCGCATCAACTTTGGAAACTGGAGACCAAAGAGCCAATCGATCTCGATGAGATCAATGAAACATTGGCGGAAAGGAAGAAGCGACTTTCTCTCGGCTACACCCATCGACCGAAAGTCTCACATTGGCTCTACATTCTGAGACGCACAGATGCAATGGTCATTGATTGATCGCTCTGTCTGTCTGTCTACCTCTTGGCAGTCGAATTCCTGACTTTTGGCGGCCTGGCTTACAATGTCTGCCTGAAACCAACTTGACCTTCCAGCACGAGCTCGCCACGATCTGCCTTCCGGTTCCTGCGGGAGTATACCACAAAGTTCTTCAAGACATGCAGTATGCTCACCGCCTGGGTGGCGATGACTGCATACATCGCTGGAGAATACCTCGGTGCGTCCTGTTGCCTGAAGATGTTCGAAGCCACAATTCCTCCAATTGCTCCACCACCGATGAGCAAAGCGCTTGCCACGCTGCGTTTCATCTGGCCTACAATGTTATTATGCATATAGCTTAAAATCGTTGGCACGTTGCTATTGGCTCCAGCAACACCGAGGAAGACCCCGGCATAGCGAGCTGCAGGGTTGCTGGTGATGAAACCCATCATGGCGACTCCAACGATGGAAATGGCGCAGTTGAAGATGAGCACGATGCCACGCTTGTGATAGCGATCGGCAAACCATGCCGTCGTGAACATCCAAGGAGCCTGTACAGTTTTCAGCAAAGGAGCAAAGTGAAGTGCAGTCGAACATATTCACTTACAGCAAAGACATATGGCGGAAAAGAGAGCACTTGGCTCATGGTCGTGGAGTAACCCATGTCACCGTTCAGGATGATGGGCAGAAAGAATCCGAACGAATATGTAACCGTATTGTTAAGCAAGTACAGCCAGGCATATTCCCATATCTGATGTGAATTAGCACATAGTGAACATGAATAACAAGAGTGCGAATGACTCACCTTCCAGTCTTTCAGATAAATCATGACATTTCGCGTTGTCAACTTGTCCACGACAGCATCTCCTCGATCGCGGTCGATTCGCGCCAAAATGATTCTCGCTTCGTCCTCGGTCAAGAAAGGCTTCTTGATGATGAGTCCAGGCCTAGTCGATTTGTCCGGAAAGTCAATGATGAACAGATACCCCAGCAACCCAAGGACAACAGTGATGATTCCTTCCATAATAAAGATCCACCTCCAGCCATTGAGTCCCCCGATGCCTTTCATTTCACTCAGGCCATATGCCAGAATATTTGAGAATCCTGAAGACAACAGCGCCAGCAGGTAGAAAGCTGAGAAGCGCTTCTGCACTTCGAACCTCAAATACCAGCATGACAACAAGAAGACGCAGCCGGGGAAGTACCTGAGCCAACATCGGTCAACATAATCTACTACGATACCTTCCAGCGCTTCCACTCACCCAGCCTCAAGCACCCCCAACAAAATCCTACACCCCAACGTCTCCGTCCAGTTCTGATTAAATCCAATGCCAATACACACAATTCCCCAAGCGCAAACAAGACTAGAAAGCCACAGACAAGCCCCCAATTTCCGAATAGCGATATTCGCAGGAAATTGGAAAATCACGTAAGGGACGAAGAAAATCATGGTGATGAGGGTGTAGCGGTTTCCGACGCTGAGTTGGAGATCTTCGTCCATGCCTGCGATCCGGGCATTGGGGAGGTTGACGCGGTCGATGAGAGCGAAAGAGTAGATGCATGCTAGGACGGGGAGAAGGCGGAAGTCGATTTTGCGGACGAGGCGTTTGGATTCTTGCAGTTCGTGGGAGTTTGGCGGTTGGGTTTCGAGGATGTTGAGGTCATGATTGTCTTTGTGGGTGGGATTTTGGGCATTTTCGATGTGTTTGTTGTCCGGATCGTGGAGGGAGGAGCTTTTTTCCGACATCTTAGGGTTGATTGTGCTCCTGGGTGGAGCAGAGCTGGGTCAGATTGCAGCAAAGGAAGAGAGGGCGAGGATCGGAAGACGGCGTGAATCACAGAAAGTGAGGAGAATAGCGAGACATTGATATACTGACCATATTTCGCAACATCAATCTACCGACCACAAATCGGCCCCGGGATAGAGGAGATCTTTCGCTACTTCTTTCCTTGGCGCAGACAGCGACATGCATTGTCAACGTCTACAGCGTCGCAATTCAAGAGACCATGCGGTACGCAGTGCTGATCTTTTGCTTAAAGAAGCTCTGATAATCGTGACCAAGCTTTTTGCCTCCGCGTGCTGCCCTTGTGCGCACCGCGTGCTTCTATGCGGGGGAGACGCAATAGCCGGTGATTGTGCAGGTTTGGCGAAGACGCATGGCTGGCGAAGAGGCGTCGCTGGAGCTGAGAACCCGGTTGACAGATCGTCGGTGGCTTGCTTCTCCCTTAAGCACACATACCTACGCCATTTCAGTGACCAACCCTAGTAGTTTAACTACTAATTATTTAACCTTAGTTTTAATTTGATTTTAATTTAGAGGATTTTGATTTAAATAATCAGAAACCAAACTCTATAGTCGTGGGTTATTCCAATATTAGCGCTTAAACCAAACTCTTGCCGATGCCTCGGTTCTAGTATAAGGCCTGAAACTTCCGTTCTAATGGTGCCGTGTCGTTGACGTCGCAATAGCACTCGGATTATCTGCTGGCGTTGCGCAGCTCAAGGCTATTAGTGATAGTAAAATAGCGTCCTAGTTACGCTGATTGGATGCGTGCGCAAGACATGCTGTCAGTGCGACCAGCTGCAAATCTGCGCGCTCCTCAAAAGCGAGCCGCGGTAAGCGCCTGAGGCAGCATGTGGGCACGAAATAGCAGCACACTCCTATTTTGGGCAAGAAGACAACACATAGATATGCCTGCAACCTCACCAACTGGAGCGATTGGGACTCCTAGTATAAGGGTTGACCTTTCCGAATGACCACATGCAGTCATAGTGCAGAGGCCGCATGGATTGCACAACAGTGACAAGACGCGCTTGGCCAACCGATCCAAGTGACCGTACATCTACCTTGGTACATATTTTGAGGACACTGAAGAGTCTGCGTTTTTCTCAACGATATTGCCGCTATATAAATCACCCGCTCCTTCTCACTTTGCGAATCTGTAATCTGCTACCCGATTAACCTCAATCAACCAGCTTCAGCAACTATCGAAGGTCACTAGTCCACCACAGCTTCTGCAACGATCAAAATCACGAGCGCAACACATAACATCGGCATATCGATACAAGACACTGCGAATAAGCTCAAAGTTACATGTTGACACGGCCCTAAAGATGGACCCGACCTTACGATCCCTCCTACAATACTTCGTCCAAGATCTGATCTTCATGTGGATCGCTCTATACATTTTCGTCAACTTCGCACACCGCTTCCAGAACTGGGGCCGGGTCGGTCAAAGACGATATCTACTCGATTCTGGAGCCGCGAGTCATGCCACATGGGATCGTGCCATCTTGAGTAACTATAGGGCATATCTCGTTCCGAGAGCCGGCGCTGGTGTTACTGGATGCGCATTTATCCTAGGTGTTGGTGACGCCACGGTTCCATTCGTGCAGCGCGATGGCACTGTCCTGGAGATACTGGTCCCTGGAGTGTCCTATATGCCGCAGATGTCTGAGACTTTGCTTTCGACGGAACTCCTACGGAAGCAGGGTATTATGTGGTCGTCGGAGGACCAGTTGCTTTATCGGAAGCATGACGACGGCAGTCGAGAAGAGGTTGCTGAGACTGAGATTGTGCACGGTGTTCCATGGCTGAAGGCACCGGGTGTTGCGAAGAAATGTGGTAACTCAGTCAAGTCAAGCAAGCCCGGGTACTGGTCGAACTTCTGGCAGCGCGTGGTTCTAGGGAAGGGATTGCAGATTGAAGACGACTTGACGCATTGGGACACGTACATGTACGCGAATGATGAGGTTGACAAGCTCATTGACATGGTATCGACACAGAAGCGCGAGCTGGCCGCACTGAAGGCACGTCTTGAGCACGTATCCAATCAGCGTGACAGTAATGCTCACTGAGTGATCTCGGAGCACCAGGAGCATCTCAGTGACTGGGACAGCCTACAACTCGAAATAGAGCCGCACAGGAGCAGATCGACGAGCGGACGGGCTGATTTGCGGGTGCAAGCACTGATGGTGGTGCTGACCTTCCGCGACGAATAGTGAGGTCAACTTGGTAGCAACGATATTAGGATACAACTGCCGTTCATCTCAACTTGCGCCTGCTTGACCCACTGTGCGTATCTCCACATGCAAGTGCACTTGACTCGGCATGCCAGGTTTGAACAGTCTTGAACAGCCATTGTACTGTACATTCAGCTTTCTCGAAACGAGTTGGCAATGGCGATATTCAACTCTTCAACCCGTACTGTGATGACTGCGCGCTGCAGTCGCGGATCAAAGTCCTTCCCTCATTCTTCGGGCAGTGGTCAGTGGTGGGTTGCAGCGACCGAGGCTCGCTCGCGACTGCCAGAGGGTATAGTTTCTATGATGGTCAGAGAGAGTGCTACAGTGACTGACTGGAAGGTTGCAGCGAAGAGGGAAGCAGGTAGGCGGCGAAACAGCAGGAGATATTCTCCGTGAGGTAGGCGTCAAGGTCTTTGAGAGCAGGTGTCTCGCTCCTGCGTGGAAGGCGGTGCTGGCGGTGGCAGACTACTTGAGCTGCTCGCTGCCGTCCTCTCGACTTCTTCCCTATTCTCTTCAGCAGACCAAACATCAAAATGTACGACACAGTGGTTAACTTTCACAATCCCATCCACGTTGCAATGCCCTTCACAGCCCCAATCTGCAAATCCCATCACTGCACCTCAGACATTGCACTTCAACAATCATTGATCGCCCACGGATGTCATCAACCACTTTCGACGAAATTCCTCACCCACGCCCTCTGAGCTGTGGATGTATATGTGCTGACAATGTCTCCTATAGACAAAGCAAAAATTACCAAGCTTTTTGTCGTATCGCATCTCTCTTCTCCCCCACTCCCCTGTCCCCATACACATCTGCACCTTGGTTCTACCCGACATCGTCCAAGCACCGGGATCTCACCTACGAACGCATGAAGCGTAGAACGATTCCACGTTTCAATTGATCCGACCTCTTGTTCGTGTATCAATGGCTTCGTCACTCAGCATTCGTCTCTGGCTCGATCCAACATTGTCTGGAACACGACTCCGTCAAGCGCCCTCCCGGAGTTTCACTGGCAACTGTCGCGACAACTCGATTCCCTGTCATCCTGCATGCCACTTCACAACAACGCTGCACATACACCTACAGCATCAGATCAATTGCTGACATGTTTCACAGAAAAAATTCATATTGCAACCGCTGCCTCGGTATGCCATCCCCAGAGTACCCCTACTCAACGCCCATCTCCCTCCCTCAATCATCATCATGCCAAATCGTAAACGTTCCGCACGCCGGCCTCTCAGACGATGGCAAGAGACGCTCCATACACACCGGCTTGGACTCTATCTGATCACGGCACTTGCACGATCCAGCCACAGTCAACGAAGGCCGTCATCGACACTGCTCAGCCAGCGCGCCAACCATCTCTCAGGCCACACACGTCTGTCGAGCCTCGGCGACATCGCTCAGGCGCTGTACGAAGCACCCATCATGCCACACACTTCCACCGATGCTCGTCAACGCGCCCCAGGCCGCACACGATTGATTCATCTTACCATCGACGGCGGCGGTCGACTCAAAAGACGTCAGAACTACTACATCTGGAACCCTCCTTACCTTCCATCTGCGCACCGCTTCTCGCCTTCCTCTACATGCTGCCAATTTTCGAGCCATTTTGCTGACATGTACCTTTGTAGCACCACTACACCAAGCACCACCACCTCCGCCTCCGCCGCCGCAGCAGCAACAGCAACAGCAGCAACAGCAACAGCAGCAACGAGTCAGTATATGTCCTTTCCCAACACACACTCCCATTGTTCCTTCCGGTTCTGGCTCCTCCAATGGCAGATCACCATCTCATGGACGCCATTACCTACTGTCACACTCGCGAGATCAAGACGACTTCCCATCGCCACTGGTCTGATCGTCCGTCTTGCACTATCCTCCTTCCCGGTCTGACTAGTCGCCTCCTTCTGGAAGTCACCTTGGACTTCAACCGCTACTGGTACATCAACTCAGGTTCACGTTCCATCGCTACTGGTCTTGCCCCTCAGCTTCATGACATATCGCCTCTGTCGATCTCGTCCTTGGCTCCTTTGATGGCATAAGGTCTCACCTCAAGCCTCTCAACTTTCATCACCGGACCGATGGCGTATTCCAAAGGCATCAACCGATCTCGGAAGGGCTGGTTCATTCGAGTTCAACTTCACCTCTGGTTCTCCGAGCTCGTCACCATTCCACTTTGGGGCTGATGCTGTCGTACAAGCATCCGCCTTAGACGGCACCTCCTTGTCGCCCTCTCGCCGGATGGATTTTGTGACCACTCTCCTTCTTCACCTCTACGCTTTCTCGTCTTCAATCAGGACCATTGCTGACGTCATCGATATTGAAAGGCTTGCAGGTTTTTCTTTGGGCTGTGTATGAACACTCACCCAACGTCTATTCACATGCTTGGTCCATGCATTTGCTGACGTCATCATAGGGCTGTCCTCCTCTTGGCCGCTTCTGTGGCCTTTGGCCTTGTGCGCAGGTTCTTGCGCTGAGAATGGCTCGGTGGAGCCACATGGGGCCGGGATGGCCTGCGGTGCCCTGCTGGGGCCGCTTTTTTTTTGTAAATTAGAAATGAATGAATGAAGTTTTGCCTTGCGTCTCACATTGCGTGTCTGGACAAACGCATCACGGAATACTCGGACGATAACAGGCTGCGAGCCCGATTGTCAGTTGATGCAAGTCAGCATTGATCCTTGCAAGGAGTTGTGCTTTCCACAGCCTGCGTTGGGAACAGAGTTGCTGAACCCTGAACGGATCGGAGCTGGAGCTTATTTTTGCAGCCAGGCTTCTTGCGACGCGTAACCAAGATCACGCAAGACCTGGTCTGCCGTGGTCGTGACAGCGAACTTGCTTGTTTCAGCACCTTGTTCAAAGCTCGCGAAGTGATCGCAAGAGACTTGTGACTCCAGAATGGATCTGTGCACGTGCGGGTGAGCATAAGACTGTGCCGTTCACCCCTCACCTTGTGAAGTTCTCACTCCACGATGTGCCAATCCGCTGAAGCGCAAAGAAACCTTCGGCCGGTGGCTTGCAGGTACATGTACTTCTGGCACCTACAAGGCAGCAGCACCTCGCACAAACTCCTGTTCGTCTGAAGCTTGCTGACATCCACCCACTGCGACTGTGTTGCCTGGTGATCAAGCGTCGCACAAACACATCGCGATCGAGACAACGACGAGCCAGAATGGCAAAAGATGGGGAGAGTGGGCCCTCCATGCCACCATCGGCAATCATCTTGCTATGTTTGCTGGGCGCCGGAGCTCTTCTGCTATGTTGCTGGGCCTTGTTCCGGCATTTCTTCCACGAACCTGAAGAGAGGTCAATGGAAATCAGCCAGGTCAATCCAGAAGACGGGATGACTCAAGCGCAATACATGCGCATCGTCCGATTGAGGAACCAGGAATTCTTGCAGGCCAAATATGGGTACCGCTACCCATCGTCGCAATACATGTCGAAGACCATGATGACAAACACGTCCTCTGTCATGTCTGTCTGAACGAACGGATCTCGGCGCAAAATGGGATCAAATTGACAACTATGCGACACCATGCAGCATAGGAGAAGCGCAGTCAGCGAGCGAGCGACAGACAGGCTGGACTGCAACGAGCCCTTGCCAGTCGGAGCGGATAGCAAGGTCAGTGCCTCGCGAGGTGCCAATGGGATCGATCAGTCGATTCGCATGAAGTATGAGACTTCGGACGTGGAAGTGAACTGTGGGCGGACAGCGATACGCAAAGACCAGGTCGCTCGGATATGAGCGGGTGTGCCACGGCGCCTCGAAGGACGAACAGAGTCGAAGAAGGACCTGGACGAGATCGGAGATTGCGGGCGCGGGTTGGCAGTGGGAGAGAAGGCGTGAAAGAGTACGCGGGAGGCTTGGATGCGCTCCGGACGGCAGTGAGGGAGAGTCGAGAGGCAGGTGAAGTGCAGAAGTGCCGCAGAGAATATCTGGTCGACGCGAAAGTCAGCGATCACGCGATGGGACAAAAGTCGTGTCTAACTAGTTAGCACGTCTTCGTATTTGGAGCAACATCACCTCGTGCTCAATACACCTTCGACGTTTGACATACATCTCCTCTGATTCTTCCTGATGATCATCGACTTTGGCTACATTGAACTGCTCTGTGTCCCGAACAAAATTCGAAGGTCGTCGTTCTCTTGTCAGATGTGATGAGCGACCACCCACCCGGTCTCCAACGATGACGACGCCAACCAAAAGCCCCGTCGAATCTTCCGAATGCCATTGCGCGTTCTTGCTGTCCGTGAGAAGCTTCAGCGAGCTTTGCGCGTCGCGTTCTTGCAGAGTTCGCTGCTCATGGTCGACACGAACATCTGCGCAGCGAATAATCTCCCGTACATCTGCCCCGGTGGACGATCATTGAAGCCAGGTCGTCCGATCACAATCGCATATCCCTGATATTGCCGCCAAGATCGACGACAATGCCGTTGCATGACCAGCGAATTCACGCGGACTCACTGTTACGATCGCCAGTCCTGCTGGAGCGCTTCCGCGAAAGTAGATTTTCTCTTGCCTTTCGTGCACTGATTTCCACTGGGCAGCACAAGTTTGCAGGTGCACAATGTGCGCACATCAATCCTGACATGCCGCGCTGGAAAGTGATGCCGGACGCGCTCCTATCTGCACATTTCCACCCAGATGACGCGGCGCTCTTATTCCACGCAGTCTCCGTCGCGAAAGTGAGCACAGTCAAACGCTGAAGCCGCGCGCCTGTTGGCATTGTGGACAATGCATTCTGCTTCTTATACCCTACTGCGCGACTTTGCCATGCGCATACGCTCCCTTGCCACTTTCTTCGGGGTGCACTTCTTCTACACACATGTCTTATGCAATTTTTCTGACATTTCTCATCGCGAGCCTTACGACATGCTTAGCTGATCAAGTGGCTTTCCATGCCGATCCGCAGTACAACAATGGAAAATATGGCAGCTATGTCACACAAACTTTCAAGTCGAACCCGCAGGTTACGGCAGTACCGGTCGTCAATTTCATGAAACCTTTCGCTTCCTGTGACGACGGATCTTATCTCATGATCGCCCCTCGTGGAGATGCTGCAGATGTGACACCGATGATATTGGACGTCACCGGAAGCCCTGTTTGGGCGTCAACGCAGAGATATGGCGAAGTCTACAATCTCCAAGTGCAGCAATACAAGAATGAAGCATTTCTGACATTCTGGGGCGGCAATGATGCAGTGGGTGGCCATGGCATTGGAACGTATTTCATGCTCGATCAGCAATACCAGGAACGTTACCGGATCGAAGCCGCCAATGGCTTGGGAGCCGATTTGCACGTGTTCACCATTACGGATAGCGAGACTGCGCTGATCTCGATCTATGACACCAAATACACCGACCTCGACAGTAAAGTCGGCTATGAGAGACCGGGCTGGATTTGGGATTCCATATTCCAAGAGATGGACCTCGAGACGGGCGAGGCTATTTTCGAATGGCGTGCCAACGACCACATTGAAGTGGCGCAGTCCTACGCTGCCGTCAATGAAGCTGCAGAGACAGACCCTTGGGATGCTTACCACCTCAACTCAGTAGAGAAGGACAAAGAAGGAAACTACCTCATCTCTTGCCGGTATTTGCGTGCACTTATCTACATCGATGGCAGAACAGGAGATGTCCTCTGGCAACTCGGTGGCCACAAAAACTCTTTCACCGATCTATCCGGCGGCAAAGCCACGACTTTCCTCGGGCAGCACGACGCACATTTCCTCGAAAAGGACGGGAAAACGTTCGTCACATTCTTCGACAACAACGCAGACTGGGACCATAGCATGGACGATCAATCCAAAGGGACCAGAATTGAACTCGACTTCGAAGCAATGAGCGCGAAACTCGATATCGCGATGTACGATCCCACAACCAAAATCTTAAGTTCCTCCCAGGGCTCCTACCAAACCCTTCCAAACGGCCACGTGGTCCTCGGCTACGGCTTCAACGGCGCCATGGCCGAATTCTCAGAAGATGGTAGACTCCTCTGCGATGCCTACTTCCAGCCTTCTTCGACTTTCGGCACAGGAGCAGTGCAAAGTTATCGAAATCTGCGATTCAATTGGACTGCTTATCCCGTCACGAAACCTTCACTCGTCTTCGACAAGCAAACGCTCTACATGAGCTGGAATGGCGCAACGGAGGTCGCCTCGTGGTTACTCGTGGATTTTGACGACGACGAAATCACCAACGCTGCCACTGAGGACAATGACGATGAAAATGTCAGACCGAGCAGAAGGAGTCCCTCGTCCACAACTCTGATTCCGAAATCAGGTTTCGAAACAGAGTACAAGATCGATATCAACACGGGCCTCAAACGCTTCTTGCGCGTCATAGCATTAGATACAACAGGCCAACCGCTCGGGACGTCCGAAGCAGTAGATATCGGTGACTTAGCAACCATGGAAGCCGAAGCGGATTCGATTGAAGAAGAGAAACAACGAATGGCTTCTCAAACCATCGATCAACGAATATTAATTGGATTCGGCGGATTGGCAGGGTTGAGCGTCGTGCTTGTCTTGTTGTGGAGCTTTACACGTCGGTGTGAGGTGGAATATGGAGTTGTGGGACATAGAGATCATGGATCGGAAGGGAAGGAGAATGATGTATGTGGAGTGTTGAATCATGCTTGGCAGCATTTGTGGGCGAAGTTGCCTGGTAGGAGGGATAGTGGTGACGATTGGGGAGATCTAGCTGCCGCAGAGGGATTATTGACTGAGGAGGAGAGTCGAATGATCGCTTTGCAGATACCTGGAACTGGTGGTGGGTATAGATGAGGGCTTTCATACATTCGAATGGGAGAAGATCCATGTCCAGTTGTAACTCTTGCCCATAAGTGTTGTGAGAAGAAGCCTGATGTTCGAGCCAGGTGGCCCAACATCAAGTACTTACTCCAAGACCACTGGGATAGAAATGGGATCTGACCAATCACAGCAAAGTGACGCTAGTGGATGTACGTTTCCAAACGTGTCCCCAACGTTTCCGAAACGTTTCGCACATTCTACAACTGACTGCTCGAGGAATATATCGAGATCGACCAATACTGGGGTCGAATGTCAAAATCTTCCACTCAAGCTCGCAACTGACAGGCTATAGCGGGATAATTGTTTCGAATATCCTGTATTGACTGTGAGAGAGCGTCTTTCATGTAGCAAATGGGACAATCGTTTTTGTGTGGCCTTGTAGGGTGGCGCTGCGAGTTACTCTGAGCGATAGCTAGTCAATGAACTCAACTCCCCAAAATCAGTCACCGCAAAGCCTTCACTGGTACATTGTGCTAGTACTACATTTTCTACAATTCACCTCCAAGGCGGGAAATTGTTACTTTCTAAATTTCGATCCTGGGTATCAAATCATGTTCTCCTTCCTTCAACACCCCCTCACAATTGACTCGTGATCTGTGCTTGCACCCACTTCTCCAGACCACCCTTCGCAATAATGTCCTGCACATTCGGTGGCAACTCTCCAACCTTTTGTGTCCAGGTCTGACCTCCCTCACCTTCCTGAATCACAACTTGACTCCTTCTCACGTCCCACGTGAAAGTCCAGCCTGTGCGGACTGTGAGCTCCTTCTCGGCTGGCTTAGATGTAGGAGCCGGAGGCGGCGAGTCTAGCGACTCTGCGTTCTTGCTCGGCTCAGTGATTGCAGCCTTTCCCGCTTGGCCGGTCGAGGATGCGCTATGTCCAAAGGACGCTCGGAGACGCTCGATGAGCTTGGGGACTTCAACGCCCATGAGAGCATTGTTGATTGAGTTTCGCTGGAAGATGTTGCCGAAGCTGCCGGCGACTGTGAGAGGGATACCCTTGGCAAGAATGGCAGTTGCGGCTTGTTCTCTTGAAGATCCGCATCCAAAATTGAAGCCTGTCACGAGAATGTCACCAGCTTTGGCGATCTTGGCGAAGTTCTTGTCGTAGTTCTCCATAACGACTGTAGCCATTTTTGCAGGATCGGCGCTGAAAGCATCGTCGTATGTGTATTTTCCGGGATAAATACCGTCTGTGTTGATGTTGTCGCCATCGCACCAGATGATCTCGCCGGAGACCTTCTCAGGGAAGCCGGGCAGAATCTCAGTCAATCCAGATGACGAGTCCTCAGGCGCAACTGCTGTGTCCGCTGCTTGGGCGCCAGAGAATCTTTGCTCGGCTTCTTGAACTGCTTGTTCAGCCTCTCGAACCAGCTTGTCGAGCGCGTCTTCGATGCTGATCATGCGTTCTTCCTCCGCAACGCCGTCGCCTTCGCCGCGGCGTACACCTGACCAGCCCTCAGGCTTTTGGTACCAACCAGGACCTGACAGCTTTCCGCTCAAAGCACTAGCAGCTACCACTTCAGGGCTTCCTAGGTAGGCCTTCGCATCGGTGCTGCCCATGCGACCTTTGAAGTTGCGGTTGCTGGCCGAGATGCCGACCTCACCAGGTTCAAGCAAACCAGTTCCAAGGCCGATACATGGTCCACAGCCAGATGGGAGAGGTTCTGCGCCCGCGTCAAGCAAGACCTGCCAGTCGCCTTGCTCTTCAGCTGCCTTCTGCTCTGGAAGTGATGCTGCTGCGATGTAGAATTTGACCCCATCTGCGATCTTAGGCACCTTTCCGTCTGGACCAGTCGCTGCGCGGAAGACCTTTGCAGCAGCTTCGATATCGGATCGTCGAGAGTTCGTGCAGGACACGAGGTAAGCCTTGTTTACGGGAATGTTCTGAGCCTCGAGCTCATTGAGCGGCGTAGCAACTTTCACAGAATTTGGTCCAGCAACATAAGGGCACAAAGTCGACAAGTCCAGGAAGAGCTCCTTTGCATATGTGGCTCCTGCGTCGGCGGCCAGAGGGCTCGCGAATAGTTCGTCCAGTCTTTCGTGATTGAAACGATCCGTCGTCAGACTTGACGTTGCCGATGGGTCTCTGTACATGCTCGCTTCCGTTGCCTTGTATCTCAGCCAGCCCTTCAGCACGTCGTCGATTGGAAAGAGTCCTGAAAGAGCACCCCATTCTGTGGTCATGTTGGCAATGGCAAGTCTGTCATCGACAGGCAGGCTGCGCATCGTGTTGGTGGATCCTGTGAACTCAATAGCATGATTCAAGACTTCATCGTTGTTGAAAAGTCCAGCCAGTGCCACGATCACGTCCTTCCCGGTGACACCTTCTGGTAGAATACCAGTCAAAGTCACCTTAGCGATCGGAGGAATCTGCCACCATGTCCTGCCAGTGGCCCAAATACTTGCAGCGTCTGTTCTCACGACTGGCGTGCCGAGGCATCCCACGCCTCCGTACATGTTGGAATGACTGTCACTAGCGACAGCCATTGTGCCCGGCCAGGCGTATCCCTCCTCGACCATAATCTGGTGTCCAATGCCGCGTCCAGCGGGATAGAAGTCTACACCCTGCTTCTTTGCGAACGATTCGATATTCTCGTACTTTTCGAGGTTCTTCGCGCTCTTGTTCTGCACATCGTGGTCCAAAGTCATTACCACCTGCTTGTTATCGTGGATCTTAGTGGCACCAATGCTCATGAACTTGGTCGCAACAGGCCATGAGTTGTCGTGGGTCATGCAGTGGTGTGGTGAAAGGGTGACATAGTCGCCAGCCTTCACAAACTTGCCCTCGGGCAAGCCTTGCGAGTATCTCTGAACGATCTTCTCAGTCAATGTCTGTGGCGTGGTAGGAGTCGTAGCCGGCTTGCTCAGGATATCGGCAGGCGTGGTTTCCAGCTGTGATGGAAATGCCTCAACGGCGGCGGCGAGACGGGCTGTTCGCGTGGTGGAAATGCATCGCGGGCGGTGGTGGAGATATGAGGTGGCAGCGAGGGTCGGCTGTCGTAGTCTGGCAGCAGGACGAGGCAGTGCGAGGCTCTGTTATGGCTGTGTGAGTGTGTTGTTCTCTCACTGTTCCCATTGTTGCTCTGCTTTACTCACGCTTCTGGTCAGCCTCTGCACGCTCCTCGCCGCTCCCGCTCTGAGTGCCGCCATTGCGGCTCGATACGCTTCGATCAGAAACGTCCGACTATCATCGAACAGTGCACCGCTCTCCCACAATCAATCGTGGACTCGCTTTGTCTCGAAGGTGCAATGTCAGCCAATGGCGCGCGTGGTAATTCTCGACGAAACAAATTCCCGGAGAGCTGCGATGTCGGCTCGCTCGCTTTCAACCTCTTGGCCTCGCATCATCCCGCCAACGACTGCATGTCTGACTCAGGAATACGCATTGGAGTAATCAACAACAACCTTTTCGCGACCGATTGATCTGTTTCTGAAACTCACATCGATCTCAAAATGCCTTCTCGACAAGACGTTCACTACTTTGGAGCTGGTCCCGCACCACTCCCAACACCTGTTCTGGAAGAAGCCTCAAAGGCTCTACTCAACTACAAAGACACCGGAATTGGCATTACAGAAATTTCCCATCGCAGTGCAGATGCGAACGAAGTTCTTGCAAATGCCCAGAATGCCCTTCGTCAGCTGCTAGATATTCCGGAATCAGACGGACCCGATGGTTATCAGATTCTCTTCCTGCAAGGAGGTGGCAGTGGGGAGTTCTCCGCCGTTATCTTCAATCTTGTCTCCGTCTGGGTTGCAAAACAATTGAAAGCTCTGGGAGGCGATGAAGAGAAGCTGAAGCAAGTTGTGCAAGAGCAATTGAAGCTAGACTACTTTGTCACCGGATCCTGGTCCCTCAAAGCCTCACAAGAAGCAGCTCGACTCTTGGGTGCCGAGCACGTCAATATTGTCACCGATGCACGTAAACATCGCGATGGAAAATTTGGCGTCATCCCAGAATCCTCCGCCTGGACAGCTAGCAATGGCGAACCAGCATTGACATACTACTGCGACAACGAAACTGTCGACGGCGTAGAGTTCCAATCCACACCCACAGGCAAGAACCTCGTCGCAGACTTGAGCAGCAATTTTCTTTCCCGACCTGTTGACGTCCGAAAACATGCTGTCATCTTCGGTGGAGCACAAAAGAACATTGGAACCACAGGCGTTACCATCGCCATCGTCTCCAATGCCTTCTTGCCTCCTCACGCCGAATATGCCAAGCCAGAAGTCCTTCGTAAACTCGGAATACCCATCGGTCCTATCGTCTTCGACTATCCCACCATCGCGAAGAACAACAGCTTATACAACACTCTCCCCATTTTCGACGTATACATTGCCGGCCAAGTCATGCAACGTCTTCTCACCATCCACAAATCTCAAGACGGACAAGCCCGTATTGCAGGCCAGGCAGCTGAAAGCAACCAGAAAGCTTCTCTCCTCTATGGTGCGCTGGATACCCATCCTTCTGTCTATCAAGTTGTCCCAGACAAGAGCGTCCGCAGCAGGATGAACATTTGCTTCCGCGTCAAAGGCGGTGATGCCGATTCCGAGAAGGCTTTCCTCAAGGGCGCAGAAGACCTAGGGCTCAAGGGTCTGAAGGGCCATCGCAGTGTGGGTGGTATGAGAATCAGCAATTACAATGCCGTGCCTGTTGAGGCGGCGGAGAAGTTGGAGAAATATTTGCAGGAGTTTGCGAAAGGAAATCAGTAGAGGAGAAAGCAATGTGTGTGACTGGGCATTAGCGTGGAGTTTGGCTGGGGGATATACAAAAAGAGATGGAATGATTCAACACAAGACATGTTGAGAAAATGACATGAAAATGACAGTGGTCAACCACGAGTAGATTTACAATATAGAGTTTCCTGAATTTGATGCATCATGAATTTCTAGCTCTATACTCTGGTTGAGCGTAACGCCTTTCGCTGACTTTTACTCGCTCATTGATGCTATCAACCATCACGCCTCCACTCATTTTCGCACTCGACAGAAGCTAGTCATCATCACTATCCATCAACTCTGCCAATTCCGCCTCCTCTTCCGCAGTCAACATGCCCTCCCCACCTTTCTTTCCCTTCCCCTCATCCTCATCTTCCCCACCACCAGCTAGCCTCTTCCTCCTCTCCTCCATCCACTCCCCCATAACCTTCCTCTCCAGACTCCATCCCCTCACCGTCCCATCAATACTCACACTCACGACCTTCTTTCCTCCTTGCAAAGCAACCAACCCGGTAACCTCCTCAAAGTGCCCCTCATAAACACAAATTTCCTTCCCATTCCCCGCATCCCAGACTCTCACCTCCTCATCTCTACACCCCGTAACAACAAGCCCCAGATCCTCGAATACAAGCACACAACGCACGAAATCCGGATGTTGAAGTATAGTATCTGCTTCCCAATTTCGTTCTCGAACAAGATGTTTAGCAGTTTTGTCTGCTGATGCAGTCCATAGATCCCCTGAAGAATCGAATTCGAGAGCGTAGATGCTTGTTTCGTGCGCTAAGATTGGTGTTTCCAAGCTTGAAGACGTCTCTGATGCAGACGATAACGATATCTCCCAGCGTCGGATCTCACGAGTTGAACTCGAGGAGAAGATAGTGAGATTTGAGCCCGGAGAGGAGGAATCTGATGGGAAAGAAAGAGGATCGAGAGCGAACGATGCGAGAGCTTTAGTATGGCCTTTGAGTTTGTGAACCGGGCTGGAAGTTGTGAGATCCCAGATTATGATTGTTGAATCTGCGGCGCCGGAGATGAGGATGGGTTTTCCTTCGAGGGAAGTGGCGAGGAGGCATTTGAGGAAGTCGGTGTGTGCGGTCAATTTTTGTACGCTTCTCTCCCCAGAGTCATTGTGGAGAGGGATGCCGTATATTGTTTTGTCCCAGCTGCCTGTGAACAGGGTCTTGGTGATGGGGCAGATCGTTAGGCAGGTCAATGGCGCGGCACTTCCATCGAAGATTTTGGTGACTTGGCGGCTCTGTAATGCCGTATGTCAGGACACTGATCGATAGGTATCTACAATAGACGTTCTTACACACTTCCAGATCTACTCGCTTGACCTCGCCGGCCGCCTCCGCTACATAAATGGCATTCTTGTTGAAAGGGTCGGCAATCGCTGCGAGGATTTTCGAAGACAGCTTGATAGGATCTCCATGCTTATTCTTGGACTTTGCTGCTTTGCGTTCGGACGTTGCGATGGCTTCGGTGGTCTGGAAGTAGTGTCCGGGGTCGTTCGATCGTGACATGATGACGGACGAGGTGCCTTGTCTAGCGTTTGGCCGCCAAGTGAGTGAGGTTTCCGTGTGCCGGGCCTGAGGTTACACGAGGTGGCGTTGCAGGATATTGGGAGACTCCGCTCGCCTCGTGGCCGCCGAACTGTCGCCGTTTCAGCAGTTCATCAAAAGGTGACCTGTGCGGTATGGGGATTGAGATTAGTCAACTGTATTTCTGTTTGCCAAGGCCAGGCGCGGCCGGTGGTTGAAGTTTATCCTGGACCCGAGAGGCAGAAGAACCCGGTCGGCGACGCCACATGCAGACGTCGCGTGCAGGCGAGCACGTCGAATCACTCCGCGCGCATCCCACTTCGCTGCAGCCATCACGCCAGCTGCCAGCCCCCAGCCGAGATGATCCTCTCAGCAGCAGGAGCCGCGCGCGCTGCACACGTTACAGCCGGCTGCCGTGCTGCGGACCCAATGGAACCAGAGCACGCCTACACTCGGCCGCAGGACCCTCTTTGCCAGCAGCATCCCGAATGGCGCATCTGGGCAACGATGCCACGCGCAGTAGCGGCCATGCCATGCGCTATACCACGTTCGCTATGCTGCGGCCGCCTTAGACTTTATGAGGCGGGTCGCGACCTCAGCGCATTCTCGCTCGCTTCTCCTCTGCTCTCTTGCTCCCTCCAGCGTCCGTTGCATCGTCCTCAGCCGCAGCGATGGCCTCGGGATCGTCCTCGTCGTCTTCGGCGCAGCCTGCGCATATGGCTACCGAGGATGTCATCACGAAGACCCAGGTGTCCCAGACCTCCCGCAACATGACCCAGTTCGATCGCATCGATGATGAGGACCTGGACTATCATGGACATCTCAAGTCGTCGAAAGAGGATGATCGTGGCTTTACGCGGAATGACCAGAAGGATATGTCCCGTATGGGCAAGAAGCAAGAGCTGCGGCGGAATTTCAGAGGCTTGTCGACAATTGCCTTTGTGGTCATCCTGCAGGGTACATGGGAGGTGTTGCTTGCAGCCTCATACCAGGGCATGTATAGCGGAGGGTTGGCAGGACTGTTCTGGTCCTATGTCTGGACCTTTTGTGGTTTCTCGCTCGTGGTTGTCAGTTTGGCGGAGATGGCTTCCATGGCACCGACCTCGGGTGGACAGGTGAGTCGGACTTTCCGGTGTAGATTGAATGACCTTGTCTGAGCGGATACTAACCTGTGAATAGTATCACTGGTATGTTTCTGTGAAAAATCGTCGCCGACCAAGGACTGACTTTCTAGGGTCTCTGAATTCGCACCTGCCAAGTACCAGAAGCTGCTTTCATACTTCACCGGCTGGATGAGTACACTCTCGTGGCAAGCTGGTACAGCATCTGGTCCATTCTTGGTCGGTACTATGATCCAAAGCGTGGCCGCGATAAACAACCCATCCTACACAGGAACGAACTGGCAAGGAACGTTGTGTGTGTGGGCCATCACAATCCTCGTCCTGCTTGCCAACGTATATGGTGGAAACGCCATGCCGGTATTCCAGAATCTTATGCTCATTTTGCACGTCTTTGGCTTCCTCACAATCATTGTCTGCATCTGGGTCTTGGCTCCTCGTAACGCCGCGAGCGTTGTCTTCACCGAATTTTACAATGGCGGTGACTGGCAGACTATGGGCCTCGCACTCATGGTCGGCCAAATCTCCGCCATCTACGCTTGTATTTGTTCCGACGCTGCTGCTCACATGTCCGAAGAGATCAAGGACGCGAGTGTCACGGTACCCAGGGCCATGATCGGATCCTACGTGCTGAACGGCGGTCTCGGCATCATCTTCCTGGTCACCTTCCTCTTCTCGGTCGTGGATCTGGAAGGTGCATTGGAGGCTGACTATCCCTTCCTCTACGTCTTCCAGAATGCATTTTCGATCCAGGCCGTCAACGCTCTCAGCTCGATTGTCATTATCCTGATCTTTGCTGGCACACTCTCCTACAACCTCTCCACCTCGCGACAAACATGGTCGTTTGCTCGTGACAACGGACTCCCTTTCTCTGGCTGGATCAGCAAGGTCAACACAAAGCTCGAAGTCCCGGCGAACGCCGTCATCGTGACCTGCGCCTTCACGATTGTTCTCTCATTCATCAATTTCGGCTCGGACGTGGCGTTCAATGCCATCATCTCGCTGAATCTGGTATCCCTGATGATCACCTATCAAGTGTCCATCGCATGCGTGCTGTACAGACGAGTCTACCAACCCGAGTTGTTGCCCAAAGCAAGATGGAGTCTTGGGAAGTATGGCGTTGCCATTAATATTGGCGGACTTGCATACTCGAGCTTCGCCTTCTTCTGGTGTTTCTGGCCGAACATTCGCAACCCTTCCCTCGTGGACTTCAATTGGTCGGTTCTGATGTTTGTTGTCGTTGGATTGATCGCGGCGATAGATTGGGTGGTCAGGGCTAGGCATGTCTATACGGGGCCTGTGGTTCTTGTCGAAGGGTTTAGAGATTACTGAGCTAGAGTTTGGCAGTGAATGTTGAAGCATAGGGCTTCCGTCCTCCGACGTGCCCTCCTTTCAGGCATCAAGCTCCGATTTCTGCTTTCTTATTTGTTCCTCGTGGCTACAAACTCGACACTCGCAGTGCCAGTTGGCTCGACAAGATGGCTAATACGCAAAGCGAACACGATGCCACGACCACGGTCCCGGTCACATCGGTCGGTCATGATCGAACCATTTATCGATTCGATGCTAATGACTTCCAGAACAACAACACCACACCCCGCTCATTCAACGACAGATTCCCTTCGTCCAACCCCTACATCGCCTTCCAACTCGCCTTCATGGACAAGCAAGGCGGCAGAGCAAGATTCGTTCGTAGCCCCCCGTTCCCTCATCGACATCTCATCTATTCCCTCTCGAGTATCCCCATCTGACAATCCCTCAGGCCTCTCCCTTCCTGACCTTCGACACAACAATGCCACACACCACCAGAAAAGTCCTTCGAAACCGATACTTCATGCACCTCCTCCAAAACATCTTCTCCCGCCTCTCTCGCCGCAAACTCCTCGTCATCGAACGCGTTTGCAAATTCTGGCAAGAAGTCCTCATTTACTACTCGCCGAGATTGGAGGAGAATTTGTTTTACAGCGCGGCCGAGAAGCGGACGGTTTGTGTCTTCGAGACGAATGAGCAGAAGAATGTTCCCGTAACATCTACGCCTTCTTCCCATTTTTCGAACTACGCGTTCGAGACACTGCGACTCGTCGATAGGATTCCAGGCACGCTTGGACCAATTTGCGTTCCGAGAGAGAAGGGAAATGAGGGAAAGATGTTCTATGGTGTGGAAACGAAGCAGAACCCTTATCTGCTTCGGTCGATCAAGTACCCGCCAGATTTTCTGTATAGCGGCCTCAAATTCTCGTATCAGATCTTCTCGGGGACGAGGTTCACTATTCCAACAGAGACTTTGGTTGAGATTCGGAATTTTGAATTGGTAGATAGTCGGTTCGGGATGTTTTTGACTCAGCCGCCGGTTTGTGAGGTCAGGGTTTCGGTGCTGAATCCTCATGGTGAAGGGGAGAGTGATGGTCAGGGGAGTGAGAGAAAGAAGAAGACGACGCAGAACAAGGGAGAGGACGAAGCGAAGGAGCCGAGTGTGAGAGATTTGGTTGTGAGAGAGGAGGAAGGTGTGAGGTTGAAGCATTTGATCCGGGAAATTGGACCGGAATTGATGCAGGAGAAGTTTGCGGAGTGGACGGTTTCGATTTTGGCTGGGACGGGCAGTCTGGTGGGTGGGGAGACGGCTGTGTTTCTCAAAGAAATGGATAAGACAGAAGCGGATGAGCGGGGACTGTTGGAGAGAATCACGGATGAGATGGAGTTGGATTGAGGTGTGAGTGGATTGAGTTTGGTTTGTTAGGTAATCGCCTTTCGATGGTTGGGTCGGATTCTGTTGGGCCTAGAAAGACGAATGGAAGACGAAGAAAGTGGTGTGAGAGGGCGATTGTCGGTCTGCGCGAGGTCGCAAGATGACAACGGTCGATACTATACCGCATGGGCATTTGCATAAGTCGAAATGCTGGCAGTAGGGAGCTTTACAAACAAGGCATAGCACCCGATGGATGTCAATGGTGAAGATCTGAAATTCATTGATCATACTAATACATTTCCCTCCATCTCTGTCGCAGACAGAGCTCTTGGGTAAAGAAGAGATTCGCACCGCGCACGACTCCCAGCCGTCATCAGTGAAGTTCAGGCACCAGGCCTTCATAATAATACAAACAAGAAAGAAGAGAAGAGAAAGTTCTCCAAGCCGACTCCGATGCGCAGCATCATCGTCCCCTCAAATCGCCAACCAGTGGCATCACAAGTCCAAGACACCAGGTCTCGGTGAGAGAAGTGAAGAAGTAAGAAGATGAAACGCCAGGGAAGCCACCATTGATTTTTCAGCACGATGACCGAGCCCGTCGTTCATCGGAATGTATTTTGTGTTTTTTTTTCCATTTTGAATCTTTGAACCCGCCAACCAGCGGCGACGATAGAATGATACCTAAGTCGCCGGGACTTGAACATCGAAGTTCGAAACGAGCCAGTCATTCGTCCTTGGAGAACAGGATCAAAATTCCATCGCTAGCCGGTAGTGATGGAACGACGATCGAGACACCAGTGTCTCATCGTGAGGAAGAGAAGGATCCGACACTGACGAGCCGGTCGTCAAATGTTATGTTGTCGTTGTTCTGATAGACACCATTCAGTGGTGTTTTTCAAAGCCCGAGATACCTGATCTGGAGTTGCAATGAGGGAAAGAAGTGGCTCGAAAAAGCCACTAGGGCAGAGTCCATGCAAATGAGACTAGCTCCATTCGCAGGAGATCGAAGTTGGGAAAATGTGCTATCCAGTAGCGATATTCTTTGTCACAAGAGGCACCAGGTCTCAGGGATGAAGGAGAAAAATGGCCTCCAGGGCTGAAAGGAAATCGCAAAGTCCAGCTCGCATAAAGTCATAATCGTCGTTGGTCTCGCAGTCACTATCCGATAGTAATTTGGCAAAAAGAGACACCAGGTCTCGAGAGAAGGCAGAAAAAAGTAAGCATATAACCGCCCGGGCCATATGATCAACGCGATGACCAGCTCGCTTGAAGAAGCAAGATTCGCTATCCGGTAGCGAATCGTGTGCACTGAAAAGACACCGAGTCTCCAGTGATGTGTGAAAGAAAAAGGCCTCCAGGGCAGATGGCAAGGCTGACGAACCAGTCGTCGATCCTTGTGTTGTACATCAACGTTGCCAACCAGTAGCAAGCTGAAGAAGGAAAATGTGAAGTCGCCGGGACTTCTGCACAAAGAGAAGCAACGAACCAGTCGTTGCTTGATTATAAACGTCATGAGAATCGCAGTCTGGCTACAATCATCCAGCTCATAACGTCGTAAAGAGAAAATGATGAAGAAGCATATCGTCACCAGGACCATATCTTCATCGAAGGACAATCCAGTCGTCCATCTCAGTCATAAAATTCGTAAAAATTCGCCATCCAGTAGCTTCATCTCAGTTCATGTCTCATCGAATATCGCCATCCAGTAGCGATTCCAGGGTGTCGTGTTAAGAAAAAGGAAAGACAATGAAACACCAGTTCTCATTCGTCAAATCCATCGGAGAAGAAGTGGAATATTCCAAGGAGCGTAGAAGCCACCAGGGCTGATCTGTCGTAATCTTCGTTCGTGGAAATTCGTAATCTTCGTGACGGTAGTGCTAGCCAGTAGCAGTTCGTATGATTTGTTAGGTCGTTGAGGTCGTGGTATGAGGCGCCGGGCCTTGATGGTGTGTTTGACAAAGGAAATTCGTGATGCGAAAGGAGTGGAATTGGTCGTTATGGGTTCGTTTTCGTAAAAGGATCTCTCGTAGATCGTTGTCGAGTATCATCATCTTGATTGCGGAGGAGGCGAGATAGATCCCGGCTCGATGTTTGCTGTTTGTCTCCGGGATTCCTCAGGTTTGTTCGTGGTAGATGCACTTCGCGGCAATTGACAGGCGAGGATCTGCAGCTTTCGGGAAAGGATCATTTCAGTTCTTGATGCAGCTCCTTGTGCCATGGTCGACTTTGGCCAGTTCCATGCTTCCCCATCAACATTTGGGGAGGAGGATTTAGGGCTGAAGTGCCATCGATGCTGAAAGTCGAGGCACTGGCCTCGGTTGCGCAGTGTTCCAGTGGAATGGCGCGGCAAGAGACAGTGCTCGAGGAGGGATAGTGGTGTTGTAGTGTTCAAGATATGGCCCGGATGTGCTCAGGTGGAGTCTGCAGCGGAAGCTGAGAGTGCAAATGCCACAGTGGAGCCAGCCACTGCAGTAAATGCCATGGTGAAGAGATGAAGGAGTGGAAGAAAGCTGATTAGGCTTTGCAGCTGCTGTTGCTGCTGCTGATGAGGTGTTGGATTGGTGAGAAGTTCGTTCTTCTTAAATTTCTGAATCTGTCTCCTTACGATGCTATCGCACCATCGCGGTGCATGTTGTCGGCGATTCTATACTTGGCTTGTGCATCAAGCCTTTCCATATTACTCACCTTGTCGCTGCCATGATGGCCCAGAAGACAACGAAGTGACCTATCAGGTGGGAGCGTCAAGGCGTGCAAACCCCGCTGGAGGCACATGACAGGCCGAGGAACAGAGACAGCCCGCAAGCATTCACTCCGCCAGTCTACGATAGCTCCTGGGCATGATGGATCCTCCGAACTAATTATGGATACAGACTGTTGTTACCGAGTAGTCCACGTGGAGTAGCATGGCACGCCGAAGCATACGGCCGACTACTTGCACTTGCCTCTTTTGGGGATATGGAGTTCCGGTAAGGCTGTGTTGGAAGGATGTTTTCTCGAGGCAAGCCTCGCTTCAGATAACAATAACGCCGAAGCCGAGAACATCGGGCTTGCAACAATCAAATCGTGCCTGTTGATTCCAGCGTACATCAGCGCAGAGCAGTACGTCACGTACTGGAGTTGATGCTCGCACACCGAGCTGGCGCTTTTCGGCATGACACAAGGATCTCCACAGATCTCATGCATGGACCTCGTGCCTTATCGAAAGAGCCGCCAGCTAGGCAGATATGCAGACTGAGGCTCTGGTCAAGCACGCGATGCGCAAGGCCCAAAGTCCATCGGACGCCGTCAGATCGCATGATGCCAGGAATGTGCTAGAGCGAACGGCTATGTGTCGAGTTGAAGATCCGATGAAACGTCCTTGGCTCGAAAGTGCCGGGGAGTGGCGATAACGCCAAGGTAGACCCAAGGGCAAGGCCATAACTTGACGTAAATGGAGTAACAGAGGTGATGCCAAGCCTGAAGTGAAAGCGCCGAGCTAGTGCATGGTAGAGGATTTTCGCCGACACAGCTGTAGACGCTTCCGCTCCTCCACTCTCCGTTTCTATTAGCTGGTATCTTAGACGCAGTCGCTCATTGAAGGATGCCGCAGCTGTGGATTGGCCATGCGCGCTCGGGTATCTTGAGTTGATCTGCGGTCATGTGCAGATCTTTGGGGAAATTCGGCGGCTTCTATAGGTCTCGCGTGCTATGGCATCCTAATGACTGCTCGCACAGTTCTCTGTGTGTGCTCGTAGAGTTCCTGCCTCCATGGAGGCACTCGGTTGCACCTACTGCTTCAGACTGTCAGCAAGCTACAGCGTCAGCAATGTTGTTCGACAGATACACAGCCCCGCGGCACTATTTGCGGTGAGTCCAGCATCATAAAATGTTTGCAATCTGCGCCGCACTTCGGAGTAAGGAACGTCAGCACGCAATTCCACGCGGCGGGTTCTGCGCACGCCTCACGTGGAGTGTGCGTGCAAGCAAAAGCGCTTTGTTCGGCGAAAACGCCGGCAGGCCGAGCAGCCTCCGTCGTGACGTGAAGCCGTTGGGGAGGGCTCCGGCGCTATGATGCCGAGCTCGGTGGCCCTTGGATGTTTAATCGATGCGGAAGCAACTTCCTTCACATTTGAGCCGGAGTCTTTTCTCGTGAAATGGTCGGAGAAGCACCCAGACTGATTGGACCATTGACGGAGCCAGCAGCAGGGAATCCGTGCTGTGTCGCGAGCCGTTGCATTGTCTTCGGGCTGACAGCAAAGGTATAGTGCATCTTCTCTCGGACAATGGCGGTAGACGTTGCAGCGTGTGAGGCAGAGACAGGAAAGGAGTGCATGTCGTCTGGAGGCGTGCGTGAGCTAGAGTGACACAAGCTTTCCCGTCATTCCGGAATGGCATGGGTGTGATGGACGACAGTAGTTACTGTCGGGAGAGCAGCAGTGAGCGACAGTAGAAGTAAGATATGCGCCAGATCTCGTCGCTGAGCAGCAGCTGCCGCATGTGCGTAGTGCGTTGTCCTGGAGTCAATGGGAACAGAAGTTATGGTGATGCCTGGCGAGCGCGCTGATCATCGTCATCATCGCTCGACACGCGCCACACCTGTGCCCCGCCGCAGCAGCAGGCGCTCGTCTGCTGCATAGACACCAACTCCGCCATCGCGTGCACTGTAGTCGAGCGGGACATGTGATCACCCTCCTCCCATCCTCAGGCAAGTCACACACCCGTCACCTGCAGCAGGAACGATGCCGTCCACGCCGCCGCTGGGAGCAGCAGACGCTGCCCGCGATCCCCCCAGTCCGCCCTCGCCCACCGCCAGCTTCTACGACATGTCCGACGACGAGGAGACCGAGTACAGCACCGTCCGCCACAGCAAGACGGGCAAGGGCGTCAAGCTGCTGTACGGCAAGAGCAAAGTCTACGTGCACCCCACACAGTCGGCCAAGGACAATGTCGACGGCTGGCTCGCTCTCGTGCAGCAGAAGCCCGCCGAAGAGGCAGGCAGCAGCTCGAGTAAGCCCAAGAGGACCGACTTACTCCTGGCTTGGGTACCAGACAACACCCTCGGCTCCGAGACACGAGACACATACACCAAAGTGGAAGGCGCTGACATCGAGGCCGCGCCCAGCCAACGCAACCTTGTCCCTCGACCACCCGTTGTCACCACTCACAGCTCGAGCTTAGGCACATATGCCTTCGCTGTACCCGTGTCCGATATCTTCTCCATCCTGGTCCGACCTCCGAGCACCGGCTGGTGGTTTGGAAGCATCATCATCAACACCCGTGCTGGAGACAGCTTTCCTGCCCTCTTCTTCCACGATTCCGAATGTCAGTCGACCATTGCGCGGAGAAAGAAACTACAAAGGGAGAACTTCACTATCAGTGCAGAAGATGGGCACATGTTCTGGGGCGGCGACGAGGTGGTGGAATGGTTGAAGAAATATGTCGTCGTGGAAAGATCACTGCAAGAGCCGAGTGTGTACATGATCGATCCTAGTGATGCAGACAAACTTTCGTTCGGCAGTGGAGGAAAGCCAACTCCAGACAAAGTCAAGAATGTCCTTGAAGGCAAACACAAGGACGAGCCGAACAAGGACAAGAGGAAGAGCGCCGGGCAACAAGATCCTGTCATGAAGGTGCTGCAGAACGCAAGATGGAACTTCATGGAAAAGATGGCTCAAGTGACCACTTTCACCCGAAGAACCGCGCAGGCTGTGGCGGAGAACAAGAACATCCCGCCGCAGGTCAGGCGACTGATGCAGAACCCACAAGTTCAGACAGTGTCGGATGAGTTCGACTCTGCAAGGATATATCTGGCGAGATGGGCTATGGGCATCGCAGAGCAGTCTGAGCGAGAGCGAAACCAACGCATCTGGACTGCCAAGGATGTGCTCGAGATGGAAGACACCGAGCTTGGCGAATTCGAGGTGCTAGACATGGAGCAGGGCATGAGCTTGGCCGACAGGAGGAAGCCGGTCACCATCAAGGAATGGGAAGGCTTTTTCAATGCAAGGACCGGACGACTTGAGAAGACACCAGATGAGGTGAAGGAGCGCATTTTCCATGGCGGTCTAGCTGACGACGGGGTGCGCAAGGAGGCGTGGTTGTTCCTGCTTGGTGTCTTCGAATGGGACAGCACAAAAGAGGAACGTCATGCTCACATCAACAGCTTACGCGACGAGTATATTCGTCTGAAAGGCGCATGGTGGGAGAGGATGGTCGATGAATCTGGTACGCTGGAAGAGCGTGAGTGGTGGAAGGAGCAGAAGATGCGCATCGGTAAGTCTTTTGGGCATATCACTGTTACCACTACTGCTGATGGGTTTGCTGATCGTGCCATCCATGGCCAAATAGAGAAAGATGTGCATCGTACCGATCGACACATCCCACTCTTCGCCGGCGAAGATATCCCTCATCCTGACCCCGACAGCCCCTTCGCCGAAGCAGGAACCAACGTCCACATGGAACAAATGAAAGACCTTCTCCTGACCTACAACGAATACAACCGCGACCTCGGCTACGTCCAAGGCATGTCCGACCTACTCGCCCCTATCTACGCTATCGAGCAAGACGACGCCGTGGCCTTCTGGGGCTTCGCCAAATTCATGGAACGCATGGAACGAAACTTCCTCCGCGATCAATCCGGCATGCGCCTCCAACTCCTCACCCTCGACCAACTAGTCCAACTCATCGACCCCAAACTCTACGAACACCTTGCCAAAGTCGACAGTACAAACTTCTTCTTCTTCTTCCGCATGCTCATCGTCTGGTTCAAACGCGAGTTCGAATTCGAAGCTATCCTCCGCATGTGGGAAGCTCTTTGGACGGACTACTATTCTGCGGATTTCCACCTCTTCATCGCAGCTGCGATTTTGGAGAAACACCGAAATGTTATTATCGAGCATTTGAAAGGTTTTGATGAAGTTTTGAAATATGTGAATGAGTTGAGTGGGACGATTGATTTGTATTCTACGCTTGTGAGAGCGGAGAGTTTGTTTAGGAAGTTTCAGAGGATGGTGGAGGCGATTGATCGGAAGAATAATTTCCCTGAGGCGCCGGTCGTCAGGCAGAGGTTACCGCAGCCGCCGCCGAGGGATGCTGGGACAAGACCTGGAAGTGACAGCAGGCCGAGAACGGCGAGTTCGAGTGGTGCTGCGGTTTCGGGGAGGGAGCAGAGGCCTGGTGAGGCAGCGGGACAAGATGCGACCAAGGCGGAGAAGGAGAGGGTTATTACTCCTGAGTTGAGGACTTTGTTGAGTCGGGAGCCGGCGAAGCTTTCGAAGGAGGAGGTGAGGGAGCATTCTTAGGCTTTTGTGGAAAGGAGAATTGTGATGACTTCATGAACGGATTTAGATCTCTGAGGCATAGTATGATATTGCATGGACAGGAACTGGCGCAAGCGTTGGGGTTGGGGTAGGAGGGTGTTTCGATATATGATGAGATCAATGCGAGACATCAGAGGAGTTTTTAGAGCAGGCAACACAGGACACGACATTGAGATATTACGAAAGAAAGGAAGAGTATCCTTGGAATTGAAAGGGAGAAGTCCAAATGCAGTTTTCGAGATCCGCGAAATTCTGCTCAACCACATTCATCACGATGCATATAACGCTATCAATTCTTTCTAACGCAAGTTATTGACAATTCAGTTCCTACCACCCATACGTCTCCGTCCACAGTGCAATACCTTGCGCCCCCGTCCCCTTGTGCACAGCCCTCTCATCCGACAACCTGGCCACAAACGTTCTCGTCTCGGCTGTGATTGACAGTCCTCCGCAAACGACTACTGCAGTCTCGCCTAAGGCATTCTCCACCGGATCCCGGATCAAAGTGGCGACGTCCGGCCGGCCGGAGAGGAAGGTCAGATTCGAAGAATCTGATGTGGTGGTATCCAGGGGGATAGTCTGAAAGGGCGATGAGGAGTTGTAGGTTGATGTTGAGGATGCGGAAAGGGAGTGGGAGTGGCGTTTGACATCCGCTAATTGGCCAGGCGTGGGGGTGACGGCGACGTCGATGGATCCCTTGGTTGTCATAGGCGTGTTGGTAGGTAGTAGTTCCACTGTCTGTGATTCCGCTGTTGATTTCGTGACGTGAATGTGGATTTGCAGACGCGTCCGACTCGTTTCTTTCGCGTGTTCGAGTACAGCCTGGAGTTCTTGCTCGAACCAGTTGAAATGTTCTTGAGATCGGATGATCCAGTGGAAATGAATCTTGCGGAGACAGGTTTCACGCTGCATCAGATCTTGTAGAATCGGAATGATGAACGTTGCGCCCGTTGAGCACGCTATAAGGACTGCGGTTTCGCAGTGTGAGATGTCTGGCGGAGTGCCCCAGGGTCCGCTGATGAATGCTTGGTTCCTCCAGCCCGTGCCGCGCGGTTTCACGGCGGATTTGTATAGGGTTCTTGAGAACCCGGATCGTGCTTGGATGAGCAGATCAAGTCTTCTGGAAGCAGTGGTGCTTGCGATGGTAAAAGGATGGAATTCTAAAGGACGTAGACCGGGCATGTAGAGATAAACATGTTGCCCAGCTTGCCAGGTGAAATCGGGATTATCGATCCTGAGGCGAACGACATCCCCAGAAAGTGCTTGAAGACTTGTCTCATATCCTGGTGACTTTGTGGAAGATCGACCCAGTAAGTGCATGTTCCTCGTAATTCCCCAGATGATTCGGACGCCCCAATCAAAGGCGACGAAAGCCACCGCCATCCAGATGTTGTACCTCGCATAATGGGGTACGTGCACGTAGAGTAGCCAAAGAAGTGTGCCTGCAGCCGCGATATGTTGTAGCACAAAGAGCTCGTAGCACAAGTCTCGGAAGAAGCCGAATCCAGATAGCAACATCCAGGTGACAACACCCCAAGCACCAAAACCGTACTTGACCATTGGCATCATGTCCAGCTGCATCGTGACAATCTTTGCCAGACTCCATTCTGTGTAAAAGAAAGACCAATGTACTATTGCTGTGAGCCACATTGTTCGTGCTGCCCATCTGTGCAACCAGTTGAAGCGTTCGTAAGAGATCCCCGTAAGAATGCTGATGGGGTTGAATTTGCATGAGAGCAGGTAGATGAAGGGTATTTGGGTGACAGTGACCCAGGCGGCTCTGAATCCGACCTTCTCCCATTTGTAGGCGTACATCGCGTCGCCTTTCTTCAGTATCGTCCCTGTCCATAGAAAAGATAATATGACAATCCAGTAGAATGCCAAGGTGAGCCATTTTCCAAGCGGCAGTGGGCTGAAATATCTGCTTATCCTGCCAGCAAAGTATATGGGCTGTGGATATGACATTTCTCGAGCCGTCGCCGTTGCTGTCGCGAATGCTTGTGAGATCCATCCTCTGGGCCGTGAAGGTATGCTCTGAGGATCTCGTCGTTGCAACTTTAATCTTGACCTTGTCTGTATCGTGTTCGCCAGTTTCACAATGGTGAGAAGTCCGACGCAGCCTGCGATTCCATACCAGAGTCCTCGACCAAATGTTTCGTCTTCTGGGGTAAAGATGCCACCACTCATGGTCATGCTACTCATGTCATGGCCGCCATGGCGCTTTACGTGCATTGACATGGTGGGCCGTATTGCGTGCTTCGATGATTTGCCGTGTCCAAATGGCCCTATCTTGCACTTCGAAGCCTTTGACGTCGGTCTCCAGTCTTGACAATTGTTGCGTGCGTGCCGGAACTTGCATATGACCGACCGTGGCGCGCATTCAGATGATTCTGAAGTTAGGGGGCATTGATGGCACTAGGCCGAAGTCACTTTCGAAGATCCAGCAACAATTCTCGGGCGTGAAGTCGACTGTGAGTCCAAAAGTCTGTGCTTCGATTGTGCTATGTCTCCAGGTGATTTTGGAACGGCGGCTGGGGCGGGCATAGTTGCAATTAAGCTTCCGAATACATGCTCAGAGCTAGTCCAATATAGCTCATTTCTTGGCATCAGTGACCCTGCCATCCATGGTCCAGGCCTATAGGAAATAAGTCAAAATGCGCCTGGACAAGGATTGGATGGTCGAAGTGCTTGCCGTTTTCGCGGGTATCAGCGATACCGTCGTGCTCCACGTGGGTGCATTCGCGAGATCTTTTATTAATATCAGCCCAGTCCCCTGCTGACGGCGAGCTGATTAGGCTTTCCTCCTCTCTCCTCCCTCCACTTCACCTTTCCAACCTACAGTAAAAACAAGCAAGACTTCGCCATGGTTCGCTCCCTGCTCTTCGGTCTCGCTGCTGCGACACTCGCCTCTGCACACTTCCAACTCAACTGGCCACCCACGGCTGGCTTCGACGACGAGGAAGAGCCCAACGCGCCTTGCGGCGGCGCGACCGTGACGGTCGACGACAGTGCACCAGAGATCAATGTCGATCGTTTTGCTGCCTCCATCTTCAGCTCCCACCCAGCTGGGTCGTGGTCATTCTTCGCAACCACCAATACCCAAGAGCCGTACAACTTCACCGAGATTGTGCCTGTTATCAACAGCACAGGAGTCGGATCTTTCTGTCTGAACTACCTCAGAGCGCCAGCAGATTTCGCCGGCCAGAGCGGAGTGCTGCAAGTTATTGACAGCTCGGTTGATGGTACCCTGTATCAGGTAAGATTTGCGTAAGCCATGGCCTTCGAAACCGTTTCCTGACAAAGACAGTGCGCACCCGTCAAATTTGTGTCTGGAGCCAACGACACCGTATCTGAGTTCTGCACGAACCAGACCTCTGGCTTCACTGCAGAGTGGACTGGCGAGTCGAGTTCAGTGGAGCAAGGATCCAGCTCATCCAACTCCTCGCAAGGCGAATCGAGCCCATCATCATCGTCGACCTCGGCTGCTGGAGCTGCTGCTGCCACTGCAGTCGGCAGCGTACTCGGACTTGGACTTCTTGCTGCCGGTTTGGCCTTTTAAAGGTCCAGACAGATGACTTGAGGCAACGGCATTTCAAAACCGGAGGGGTGCATGTAGCAGTTAGCGACCCAAAATGCAATTTCTTGCGCGTCCCCAATTTCAGTGGTGATGCAAGATGCTCGCCCTCAGCGTGACTCCTGTCTGCATCTACCCCATGTGCTGCAACGACGTTATGAGAAGAAATGCTTGTTCTTTAGTGCTGACAGGCTTGATCATTGTCCTTTCTTTCCTTGCCACCCCACATTTCGCTTAGACTAGCGGCCCGAATCGCGGGTGAACGCGTCAGTTTCGTGTCAAGCAACTTCCGCTACCACTTTTATGCAAGACATGTAATTTCGTCGTTTTGCCATGGACGACCCGATTTCTCTGGGCCGCCCGTTCGAAGCTGGGCAATTATGGCCAAAGCCACGCTTACTTGACCTACCGGGTGAGCAAAGTATCTTTGGAAAGCTGGACAGCAAACTCGAGGCTTTGGAGGTCCTGGAACACGACGATGCCGGATGCTTCAGCCTTGACTTGGACATCCCGCACTTAGGAGATGGAGACGAAAAGCTCAGCCCACCGCCAGCTGATGTCGAACGTCCGCCGTCGCCCGGTGGTGACAGCCTCGCTGCAGCTGAAGACGACCTAGTTTGGAACTTCGACCCTGACAAGGATGACAAACCTGAGCTGCCCAGACTCTGTACCTGGGAAGATTTTGAAAGGAAAAATCATGCAGCTGTATACGGGGCTAGTTACCTTTCAGAAGCGGGACCAGCTGCATTCGACGCGTTAGCCAAAGCCTTCGAGACAAGCATTGGAGTATTGCCGCAGGATTATGCTCTCAGATCACTATGCTCGTTGGCTCTTGGTCGCTCATCCAGTCTATTCCAGTGGGACAATGATGGAGACAGGTTTACGCCAATGCTGGAAGATGTGGTGATGACCGGGACGAGTCTAAGTTGCTCAAGCAGCCTGATGAAGAACCTGGTGGCAGGAGGTACCATGGTTGTGAAACTTCGCACTTTTGCCAACTCTTCTCGGATCTCAAATGTTTGCCCTGCAGCAGTGGCATTGCGATCATGCGTGGCCCTTATTCTTGACGCCGTCGAGGAGAATATATCCAGTGGAGTGAGCAGTGTGCGGTCGGCGCTTCAATTGCAGCAGTTGGTGAGGGGTCCTGCGAAATTGCTTAGGCTTCTCATCGCGATGTGCGAAAGAACTAAAGCAGTTGATAACGATGAGGAGTTTCTATCGCGATTGTCGGAATTTGTGCAAGAACTGGCCGAGCGGGAACCACAATTCTGTGCAATTCTACAGTCTATCTTGGCCAGGGTTTCGGCTCCTTGGTTGGAGGAACTACTTGCAGATCTCGGCCTGAGTCCCCAGATACCAGGTCATAGTGAGGCAGAACCTGATACACCGGTTCTTGGACATGAGCAGAGACATGACTTTCTGAGCGCGAATGATCGAGATCTTGTACGAGTCACGAAAGATGCCGTCGCTCTGCTCAGAGAGCACTCACCTGATCACCCGCTACTGGTTTGTGGCAGTGAAATCATTGCCACTCGTCTTGTGGGCATGAACAAGCACTCGTCACAAGGAGACTGTATTGCCAAGCAATACGAAGAAGAAGCAATAAATGCCATGTTGGGAAGCGACAGGCCCGCAAGTAGTGATTTTGACGAGAATTCTTCTGGCCGCGATCATGGAGAAACCCTTCCTTGGGGTGAGCTCTCTGGACCCTACCTTTCCGATTTGGACATTTTGATGTCTGAAGCACCAGGAAAGCAGGCGAATGATTCTGAGCAGCTTTACGACGATGTGCTCAACGCACTCTCAGTCAATGCCGACGAAAGCTTGTTAGAGCTCTTGCATACCTCAGCTTCCTTGTCACCTATTGAGCAATTCCGACCGATCATCATTGTCCAGCACAAACTGGTGAGCGGAGTGCTTCTGCGTCAATTGCTGCGACAACACGGTTTGCGCAAGCAGCTGGGGCTACAGCGTTCCTTTCAGATGTTCGGGAATGGCACCTTTGCTGCCCGCTTGTCGAGAGCATTGTTTGACAAAGATGTACAGTCTGCTGAAAGAAAGCGCGGCGTGGTTCCTAACGGGGACGACTTAGGCCTGCGTATTGGAGCTACGAAAGATCAAAGATGGCCACCAGCAAGCTCAGAACTGCAGCTATCGCTTATGGGTCTTTTGGCCGAGGCAAGCAACAGCGAGCACACACCATCTGCGCAGGTTTCGGTCTTGAGCTTTGCGATACGCGAACTACCAGAGGAGGAAATTGAACAAGTCCTTGACCCACATTCAATACATGCTCTGGACTTTCTCAAGATCCAATATACAGCACAAGCGCCACTGGATTCAGTGATCACACCGAAATCCCTCCGACATTATGATCAGGTCTTCCGCTTCCTGTTGAAGCTTTTAAGGCTGCTACACATCACAGCTGAATTGCCCAAGATTGCATCAAACAGTCGCTGGGAGCCTGCTGACGCTGAGACACTGTCATTTGCGCATCGAGCTAGAGAGTGTGTCGTTGTACTTGCAGATCACGTCATGAGCGTCGGAATTACTCCTCCCTGGCGGACTCTCACCGCTACCATAATGTCGCTTGAAAGTGATCTCCAGTCCGAGGATGAGGTCGGAACTTTTGGCGCGAAAGCTGCTATGGATATTGAAGGTCTGCGTCATATGCACGAGGCGTGTCTAGACCGTATCTGTACCCGGCTCTTCTTGAAGAAGAAACAGCAGAAGTTGTATCGCGGCATAGAGGATGTGCTGAGTAGCATACTCAAGTGTGCGACGGGTTTGCAGACGGAGACCACAGATACCGTGGACAGAGCAGACCACGAGCGTTTTCGGCAGGACCTCGTGCATCTGCTGAATACACTGGCTGAGACGGTCGAGAAGCCAGCGAAGACAACGTCTGCTATGGATGCGGAGGATGCCGACATGACTCGGGTCTTGTTGTCGAAATTGGACTGGAATGGATATTACACTGGCGCGATCAACCATGCGCGTAACACAGCATGACTGTAGGGCAATATCGGCTGATTGCGCGGTATGTGCTTCTCGCAGTCTCTGCTCAAAATGGACAGTCTGGGCTATGCATGCCGTTGATGAAGAGTGTGTCGAGCCCGCCGAGAAAGGGATATTGTTCAAGTAGCACGTGGCTATCTATCTGAAGACCGTATCCTGGCCGACTTGCGGTCGCCAATCGAGCGCTCTCTCGAGCCTGCTACACCTCTAACAACATGGCTACCTTACGAAACTTCGCCCTGGCTGTAAATCTTATCGGCCTTGCGCTTGCGCAGGACACGCCACAGCCATCCGCGTCTGAGACCACTGCCGCAACTTCTGCGCCTACAACAACTGCGGTACAATGCGGAGGAGCGAATTCTGCAAATGGAACAATCTACTCCGACACTTCAAGTGGAATCAACAAGACATTCATCATTGAATGTGGTGTCGACTATAATACCACCGCAAATGAGCTCCTTGCCTACCTGACTGTCAATGGACCGGTCGAGCTTCTCTTGTCAAGTTGCATCAGTTTGTGCGCCAATACAGCTGGTTGCGTTGACCTCAGCTTGACCGGTAGAGCCTGCTTATTGAAGTCCAGCATCGCTGGGCGCAACGCTGTTCCCAGAGAGGACGACTTCGGTGGTGCTCGCCTGCTATCGCCCTTGCCAGAGGTTGCATCAGTACAGACGGTGTCAGCACAGACGGTATCAGCAGAGACTGCATCAGTGGAGACTGCATCAGTGGAGACTGCATTAGCAGAGACTGCATCAGCAGAGATTCCGTCTGTGGAGACTGTATCAGCAGCGACTGCCGCGACAGACTATCTAACGTCTACGAGCTCATCTTCAACGTCTACTCTGACATACTCAACGGCTACAACAACTGTGCATTATGCTCCTAGCGCAACACCGAATGACCCCAACTGGATTCTCACTCCTTTGCCGTATGCGCCATGGATGGATCTTCCCCCGACGAGTTTGCGAACCATTCTGGCATCTTCGACTGTCTCCTCAGGCTCAACAGCTACTACGAGCAGCTCAGTGACTACCTGTAGACCAGACACAACACCATCGTGTCCAGCTTGTAACCGCAGATTCATGACAATCGAGGACCCGGATGATCCGGAGAATGCATACGGTTTCCGAATCCAGTGCGGAACTGAATACCTAGGAGGATTCATGGACGGAGGAGGTGAGGGCTACCGAGGGCCACGGGGTTTCAGGTTCTGCGTTGAAGATTGCGCCTACACGCCAGGTTGCGTTGCTGTTGCTTATGATTACGCGGCGGGCGTCTGCTCGTTCAGCAGCACGACTGACGGGGGGAGCAATGCTAATAGCAGCATCTGGGGAGCGTTTTCGCTGGATTACTGAGAGCATGAAAGCTCTATGACATCGATGTTGCAAACCTAGACGAGCTTCAAAAATCCGAAATAGTATTCAGTAAAGCAATGAATTGCAATAAAGGGCTCAACATCTTTCTATCACATCTCCACTGACTTATTCCGTCCCCTGATATGGTGTGCGATGAAACCCCCGTTCTCGATTCGACTTGTACATTCTCGCGCCAACCCACCGAGAGATAGTTCTATGCTTGGCTTTCTGACTGAAGTGAATTGCCACGAATCTCGACCGCTGCTTTTCATCATTTCGAATCCTAGCAAATGCATCATGCGATATCATTTATTCGTACCACGCCTGATGCGATGTTATTTCAAACTTCAATGGATCTTCTCCCGCTCAATCCACATCCTTCAAGCCGAATGACAAGTATTTTGCAAGCCATTGTCTTCTGCCATTACAACTTGGCATGTCTATTATTTGCCACTTCCACAATGCTCTGTTTCCCAGCATCATGCGTCGGCTGTTACTGTTTGCTGGTATCGCACTGTCGGCACGACTGTCGTTACAGCAAGTTGGGTATTGGTCACCGTGTTCTGCACGGCCAACGTACCCGCCAAAGTGCGAACGGCTGTCTCAACAATAACTGTCGGCACTACGGTAACAATCTGCTGTGTACTGTAGTACACAATGGTTGTTGTATAGACCTCCTGTGTGACGATCAACGTTGGCACAACTTGTAATAATGGATATACCGAAGTCGTGTCAGGCAAAGCAGTAGACACCGTGGTCGTTTGGGTGAATGCGGAGGTAAGTGTCGCCAATCGTGTCAAGACAGATGTCGTTGTGAAAGGATAGGCCGTGCGCAAGGTCTGAGTCTGGCGGACAGTACCGCGGATCGAGGTCGCCCGCTCAGGCGGAGGGAAGTAGATCTGGCTGTGGTCAGCATCCCGAATGACGTGCCGTCGATGAGCACTTACCTGATCGTAACCAACCCAGTATCGGACCTTGATCGCCGCCGTTATATAGAGGGTGCTAGAAGCATTGCTGGGACCAAAGTCTAAAGGATAACGCGCGTTTGGTTGGCCAGGAGAATAGTCGTTCAAGGTGTACAGCCGACAAGTCGAATTATCCGTGAATCCAGGATCTGAAACATGCAACGAGGGTTAACGAGTGACTCCTGTATCTTCCATATCAACCTACCTGGATTTGTTGATAGGTAAGCCCATGAGTAGCAGGTTGCAGTCTGCGTGCCTGCCAGGAGCCCCAAGTCAGCCATAAATGATACCGCGGGGCTCAGTACGAACAAAGCTGTACGCAGCCTCTCCTGTCAAGAGTAGGATTGTCCGTGGTAAGATCCATATTTGAGAAAAGCGCACTGGCGCAGCGGACGACATATATGTCCCGCTGACGACTCAGGTAGAGCCATTGAATGGTGTTGTTCTTGGCAGGACATTCGAAGGTGAAGGCATCAGCGAGCACCGAAGCCACTCGACAAGCTATGAAGAGCAAAGTCGCCAGTCGAGAGAGCGGCATCCTGAGACTTGGGGGATGTCAGAGGAGTACAGTGTACCGGTAGAGGTACCAGACGGGAGCGATTAGAGAATGCGGAGCTTTACATGCCAGAGACGCAATTGAACGGAGTCACGTTCCGAGGTGGCGTCGAACAGGAATTTGCCTGGCTGCTTGAATAGCTGACGTCCACTTCCATGTGAATGTGACTCCACAAATTTTCATTTCTCGATGCCCGATCTACTTATACTGCTCTTCGGTCCAAATCAGCAGACCTATCGCACTGTCAGTCCGACCACATCGCGAAGACCGCAGCGACCGACTGAACAGATGCTCTAGGCCCAGCGGCACTATGCTATGCTCGAATGCAAGACTGGAGATCAATCGCAACACTAGGTTCCAATCCCCTGAGTAAGAGCAGTATTGGCGCGTCGGATGTTGTCATTCGGAAAGCCGACGGCGCGGAATGTGTTTATGCCTCTCACATACCGCACGCAACGCGTACCTCACCACATGCTTCTGAAACTAGTGGATGATCTTCGGCCTTGTGCCGTATTACCAGGAGCCAGCTACGAGGGTCGCAGATCCGAGACAGAAAGTACCGAGTGCTTGCGCAGGCACCACTTCATTACTTGAGCAGAGAAAGAAACCCCTCCATAAGCAATGCTTGTTTTGGCGCAGTGCGAATTGACGATCGTGCCAGTGCGCCGGCCAGTGTCACTGATTGCATTGTGCTATGTCCGGTAAGGATGACGGGTATAACCTGTACACAATGTTACAATCTCTTTGGCTGAGGTGCGTCGCATGTCTATCGAGCGCCTGCTCGCTCCGCCTCAATTTGAGATTTCAAGTCTTGCAACACCTGCTCTCTCTTGCGGAGATGGGCCTCTAGTCCGTCGATCTGTTCTTTGACCATTGCGATTTCGTCGTTGAAAGGTTTTAGGCTCTGTCCACTCTTTGCCTTGCCTTCGCCGTTCTCGAGATCGCGCAATTCTCGTCTCTTGTAATCCAGTAGCTGCTCCAGCTCCCGCTTCACGAGCGCGGGCTTTGAATCTTCTCGTCTTCCGCCTCGCGATCGCTTCTTTTCCGCCGCTTCTTCGACTTTGGCCATCTTTTCCTCGATCTCCTTCAGCTGCTTCTTCAGGCGCACCTCCTCCCAGTCCGCATCTTTGGGTGTGTTGCCAAAATCGGTGCCCTTTGGTCTCCGCTCTCCTACACCTAAGCGTGACAAATATGTGTCTCCAAACTTGGCTTTCTTGCCTGTCAACGTGTCGTCCCGCTTATTCGTTCCCCACCGATCAGCTGCGGACTGCACACGATCGATGTTGTATTCTATTCGTCCTTGTTCGAAGGTGGCTCGGAGTGAAGGAGGAACAGATCGCGGTATCCTATAACCTTCGTGTCGATTATTGAGAATATGCAGAAACGCTAAGCAAGCGTCCTTGTTGATGCCTTCCTCGCTCTTCGGATTGACCAAGTTCCATGCACTTCTGACATCCGTGTCTGGAACGTCCAGACTTTCATATAGCTCAGCAAGCGCCTCAAAGCGTATCAGACCCGTTCGCGTGTCCCTGCTTGAGGTGTATATCTCTTCGTATTTGGTGCGTTCGTTCGGCGGCATATACCAATCGAATCCATCTTTCAGGCCTTCACTCCCCTCGTCGTCGTAATCAGGCCGCTCCCATCTCTCTCCTCCACCACTGACAGCGCGTGTTGCCTGTACAAGATGCGCCTTGCTCTCCGGCACCAGCCAGTCCGGTAGTGTCTGTGGCACGTCCAGGTACTCTCCATTCATGATATCATATATCAGGCGCATCGCAACGCAGAATTCCTCGAAGTCTAGGCGGCCGTCATTGTCAACATCTGCCAAATCCCATATTCTCTCCAGCTTATTCTCCGGCAGCTGTGAGTTCTTGAGCACGGAGGCAGCCTGTGTGCCGTCCAAATGTGACGAGCCATTCGAGAGCGATGAGAAGATCTCCCAGTAACGGTCGATCTCCCATTGCTCAATCCGCTTCTCCGGCATGGTGGATATAGCTGCGGCAGAGGTGGTAGTGTAGGGCAATGTGTTCGTGTTACGTTGTGAGAGTTGTCTTGGAGCTTGCGAAGCGACTGCGGATGCTCGGAAAGCTTGGAGCATGTGACGACAGCGCCAAGACCACAACGACTTCACTTGACCTATGATTGTACCTCCCAGCTTTCTAGTAACACAGGCTAAAGAAATCTCTCTCCGCGCTCCAAGCTGCACTTTCGAAAAGCATCAAGTTTGGGCAAGGTCCAAGTTACCGCTTTCCTGGCCACAGGTTACAGAGAAGTCATGTTCACGATGCACTGCCGTTAGCACCCCTGCTATGGGTATTTCTGGCTCTTTCCCGATGGCGAAGGAAGTCAAGATCAGATTTACACGTAGGCAAGTGCAGCTCTGACCTACATGCCTCAACTCGATATCGCTTTCCTGCTCAGTCGCGAAGACCTGCCCTTTTTGCGCGGTAAACGCTTCCTTCCAAAACAAGGGGGTGAGAAATTGCAACTTGCACTCGCTCTGTTTCAAGCAGAATGACAGACCCATTTCTCCAACGCATCATCGATTCATCCCATCAATACTTCACTCAGAGTCACGTTTACGTGTTCGACAGCCACACGCACTCCACAGTTATACGCACTCGACAGCTATACGCATTCGATAGTTACACGCACTCGAAAATTCGCGATCGCGCCATGGATCACATCAGTCGGCTTCCCAATGAGCTCAAGGCGATGATCTTGGCCTAGCTGTCCACAAGAGAAATCATCCAAGATATCCGCAGCATCAACAGCCAGTTTCGCGCTTTCGTGGACGCTCCTGGCATCAACGTCTTGCTCTACAAGCCCGTAGCAGATCGGGAGAGACGAAGGCTTCGGAGGGAGGTGGCTGAAGTGACGAGCTTCCCGGAGGGAATGGATTTGTTACACGCCTTTCGCCGCTTCCTTGCCCGCCGCGGTCGCTGGACGAAAGTTGAATTCCAGGACTGGACGAATCGTATCCTTGCGGAACGATGGACGCAAGAACGCTTATCGTCGCGAAGAGTCGAATGGAGCAAAGATACCAAAAATTGGTATCTTTCCTGGATCGTATTCTTGCTTCGCGTGCTCTTGAGCCTCTATTCACAAATACACCGCCATGGACTGCACCTCTGGAGTGACATACCCGAATTCACGGACTCTGCCCATTTCAAGCAATTTCTGCAGGCTTGGGATTCCCTTCCTCCTAGATGGTTGCTCGAATGCGTTCCCACAACCCATTCTAACGATGCATCACCGCAAGCTACACTGCAGCTCCTGACGCTGTGGTTTGTTCAGATTACACGCGGTCGTCTGAAATGGTTGAAAGGGCGAGAAGGCCCTTCATATAGCTTCCATCCACCCAGACTAGCAGTAACGAGTGCCAGTTATATCGGTTCTCCTGCCTGGGACCGGTTACAGGCAGGCCACGGTTTACGTCCGGATCGTCGGCATAGGCTGCCGGCTGGGGATCTGCAGCGAATTCTTGGAGTACCTGAGATTCCAGGCTTTGGATCCGCCGAGTTCGATGTGGAAGCATGTTATTGTGTCCGTACACACCCCACCTACCACCGACTTCAAAGTGCTCTGCGTGGTAAAGATGCACCATTGAATCGTCAGCAACAAAGCTGGATTCTAGAGCAGATGTACGTGTTTTGACGGATGATCGATCATGCAGGCTGCTCAGCTAGCCACGCGAGCATTCACTGGAGGACGATGCTCACATGAGGAGAATTGGGGTTGCTCTTGTCGATACATTCTTTCAGAAGCACTACAGGAATGAGCCAATAACAGGTCTTGTCCTCACTTGTCCGAAAAGTCCTTCATTCCGAATGCCTGATCAACCTCCCATGATGGCGCATCAAGCTCTACACCAGCCCACCACTTCTCGATGAAATCGTCCACGGACAGCGGCTTCACTAGCGGATACGCTGTATTCATCTCATCTCCCACGAGAGCCCAGCCCTTCGCCATCGCAATCCTTGCCTGATTATAAAACGTCTTGCGGGGGTCCTCCCTGGCCTCCCTTTCCAACACCTCGATTGCATTCTCCCTCACCAAGAACTTCCTCCCACTCACACTCTCAACTTCTTGACAAGCTCCTTGAAACTCGTCACATCACCCCTCATTCCCATAACAGACTCCCACTTCCTCTCCGTACTCAACGCCTCCCACACAAACCTGGCCACATCCCTCATATCCGTCAAAACCATCTTGCCCGAGCCATCACCCGCAAAATCCGCCGTCCCAGCACGAATATTAATCACGAAATTCCAAGGTCTCAACCCCGCTAAAGCTTCTTCCTCTCCAGATTTACAACCTTCTCGAATCCCAACCTCAGTCATATTCTTCGGCGTACCGGTCGCAAGAACGGACATGAAAAGCCCGCATTCGAATCGAGTGTACTCTAATCCACTCTGTTGAACAACTTCCCAAACACGGGCTTTCGGTTCGTACAGATCGACGCCTTCGTAGCCTCGGCCGGCGTACTCGGAGGGAGCGAAGCGTTCCACGCCGGCTTCGATAGCGGCTTTGATAAGAGCAACTTGGGCTGAGTAGAGAGCTTCTGGGGAGCCGCCGCCGATGAGCGAGAGGATGGTGTGGACGTCTTTGAGGTTGTGGACGAGTTGGGAATGGTTGTTGTAGTCTGTTACTCGGACTTCGAGATCTTTGGTTGAGAGATCTGGTTGAGGGGAGCGGGAGAGGATGATGAGCTTGTGTTTTCCGTTGTTGAGCTTGTTGAGGTGAAGGAAGGTTTTGAGCATTGTAAGGCCGAAACCCGTTGTTGCTCCTGCGAGTGCCACGGTGACCATTTTGGTTGTTTGAGACGCCTGTGGGTGAGAGGTTGTATTAAATCAATGGCTGCAAGATCAAAATAACTAGCTAAGAGAGCAAGACTGTGCTGATCGTGCTTCTGATGAAAAGAATATGAGAGTACTGGTGCGATCTCATCAAGAAGACGCAGAACGATATACTTATAGACATTTTTTGTGCGCAGTTCGAGAATCCTACTGTCTTATCTCCTCACTCTCCACCGTCAAAGTCCGTCAGGCATTGGTAATGTGGCCCCATGTCGAGCAGATTGAATCTCCTTTTCTCAGGAAGTTGCGTGTCGACGGGCTGTATATCTGACCGGCTGCCAAGACTTTGAGCAATTTAGGGCTCTCTTCCGACTACCGAGCATCTTCTCGGCTGAAGTCACGAATGGCTTGCGTTCTGTTCGTATACATGTAGCATGCTATTGTCTGAAAATCCGGTTCTCTGGCCTATCCACTCGTATCATTCATTCAAGATCGTTGCTATGTACAAAAAGGGTATAATCATTGCTCAAAAAGACACACATATATTCATCACGCTCAAAACCAGACTTCTTTACCACGGCCGTTCATGCGGAAGCTTTCGAGGTTTTGGAGGAGGGGCTCTTCAACTTGCGGCCAATACGGGAGACCAGACTCGGCTTCCGCTCACTCATTGTCTGCGGAGCAGATGTCTCCAGTACTGGATCGCTCAAGCCTTGTTCTGCAAAGCGAGATCCATCACCAGTGGCTGGCGGCCTTGATCCGAGCGAGCCTCGTTCAGTACCTGGGACGCGACCTGATGTGGAGTTTTGCGAGGCCTTGGTCTCGGGATTTTTCAGCGCTGCTGGCGATTCCGTCTTGGAGTGAGCTGGTGACTCGGGATTCTGCCCTTGTGTGACTGGTGGTAATGCTGTGAGAGGAGCGGGCGTCTCACTGTCCTCATTGACCTTCTGCAGGGAGTCTCGTGGTGCCGGAGAATTTTCAGAAACGGCCAAGGAGTTTCTGCTGGGCGCTAGGCTTGCACGCCTCTCTCGCTCTATCGACGCTTTCTCACCGAGCACGATACCTCCAGCAGTCGGTATCCTGCCTGCGGTTTTGGTTGAGAAGCGACGACTGTCAAGAGTGGACGGCGGTGTGTGGGTGGTTCCGACTGAAGTGGTCCTTGTCAAGCTCGACCGAGTGCTGTTGGTATCAGAGTCGCCATACACCTTTCCTTTGCCCTTGTCGCGCTTTGGCGACGCGGCCCCAGGTGGCACGTCAGCTCCAAGATGGTTTGGCGGCCGGATCGCACTATCTACCTTTGGTTCAACAACGGCAGGCTTTGTGTCGTTCGACACAGGAGCTGCTTGCTGCACAGTGGAGGACTGTGTGGGCAGAGGTCGCTTCTCCTTGGCGACCTTCACAGGCACGGAATGCTCTCCCAGAGCAGGCAGTGGATCTGACCCAGCTGGGGCTTTCGCTTTCGGGTCGAGATCTGTCTCGCCTGATGCACCAGAGACGCTCTCTCGTTTGGCGAATGGGTTGCTGAAGAGTGAGGAGATGCGTGTGGACCCACTCTTCGCAGCTTTGTCTCCGCTCTCTCCCACCGGCTCGGACTGCTTCACCGGTTCTGGCCGTGGTTCCACAGAATTGCTATAACTCATCAGATTGGTTTACGAACAAGCTACACACTCGCTAACTAAAGTACTGGGTGGTGGTGCTTGCACTGATAGCTTTAATCACCTGGCGCGCGCGTACTCACCTGCTTTCGTCCTTCTTGGTGTAGGCTCCCGCGGTCCCCTCCACTGGCCCATGGTTGCTCGTCTTCGGTTCCAAGGCGCCAGTTGGCTGCTTATCGGCCTCTGCAGCTATCGAGCACTGTTAGTCCCCAGAACAGAACAATTCTGGATAATTGGGGTACTTACTGACGAATGCCAGACCTTTATTAGATTGTGCTGGGTCTTCCTTACCGCCCAGAGCACCATCAGCAACGGCTTCTTTTATGGACGAATGCTGCGGAGTGCCCGCGCCATGTGAAGACTGTGTGTCTGCTGCGCTAGAAACGCCAACGAATTGCAAGCCTTGATTCGTTGTGGCTGGATCCTGCTCTCTCGCCGCGGCGCTTGACTGCTCGACACCAGAAATATCCGGAGCTGCACCAGTATGCTGAGCAGCCTTGCCACCTAGTGTCGAATCCTCTGAATTCCCGGCATCGTACGGCTGATCAGCAGTTCCTTCGCCAGTCATACCAGAAACTGGCTCTTGACCCTGCTGCTCTGCGACTGTGGCGTTGTTGGAGGCGGTTGAGCTCTGCAAGCCCACTGCGGAGGCCAAAGTAGAAAGAATTCCTCCCCCAGGGGCGAGAGCCTTCAAGGGAGCTGCAACGTCCTTGTCATCGGCAGCTATACACGAAGACGTCAGCTTTTTGAAACCTGAAGAAGTCCTACGAAGCTTGTTCTGTAACTTACTTGTCGCATTGGCACTCTCGCCCGCAAGGTGAGAATCTTCCACATTGCCGGAGTCGTAAGGCTGATATGCTGTGCCAGCACCTGTGACGCCGCTCACAGGCTCTTGGCCTTTGGTCTCGTTGTTCGCAGTGGTGGTGTTGGCATCGCCCAGGCCGACAGCATTCTTTAAGGTTTCCATATCTAGGCGCAATCGCCCCAAACCCAATCACTGGGCCACGATTCAAGCTCAGCTGAGGACGAACGTGTCACAAGTCGGAATCGCAAACGCGTGTCTGTACTTTCGGATGAATGTGCCGGCGGAGGTCTGCCTTGAGTCGCCAACGAGGGTCTGTCGGGTAGTGCAAATACAAATCTAGCAAGAGCGAGTAAGTGGAGGTGAATGTCAATGACCAGATAGCCGCATGAGATAAACTCTGAAGCTGTCTTCTAAATGGAGAAGTTTCAAGGCAGAGCATGCGGGCACGCGATGTGATGATGACGTTCCTAGCTTCGATCTCCAGCCGCCGCAAGCACAGAGCGGTCCAATCAGTGGCTTGACCAACACTCTCTTTGACCACGCAGCATCAACGAGAAACAGGTTGGTACAGTCGAAACCACAGACAAGAAGATCTTCAACGCACCCATCTGTCATTGCGCTGTGTACGTAGATCTTGTAACAGGAACCGATCTCACGCTGTCCTGGTTTGTGGAGGCAGTGCCAGCTGCACGGCAGCTTGACCCCAAAGCTTGGCCTCCAACTTCGTGGTGCTAGAGCTCCACAAGACAGCTTCTGATAAAACATGCAAGCGTGAAAGGGTATGATTTGTAGCATGCATCATCCTGTTTTCCCGTGGCCTGAAACCCGATATTGTAACCCAAACACGCCTCAAACTCCTCGCTCAAGCCTTTCAACCAGACGTCAATCGGAACGCGTGGCCCGTGGTGATGTTGGACATGTCGCAGATTCCTGTTCTTGCATGGATGTACATTCCTGCTTCCCAGGTAGCCATCGTCCAAGGTGATCTCAGAAGGCAAATCAATGGCCTATGCCCTTTGCTTGTCCTTATAGTGCGTGTCGTAATGCTTCTTCGTCATGAAAGAGATGGGTATCATATCCGCCTTCTTCTTGTGCGACAGGTTCTTACGACAGACGGGACAACTGCCATGACCTCTGTCGTTAGTCCTTGCAGCCGCAACGAGAGCTTGGTGCAGACACTCGTGGCAGAAGAAGTGTCCGCATGCGGTGGCAGTACAATTCGTGAAGTTCTCCAGACAGATGATGCACTGCCTACGCCCAATTTTCTGGGGCATCGAATCATCAGAAGCCTGCTGCTGTGCCCTGATGGCTTCTTGTTGTTGAGCTTGCAATAGCTCTTCTTCTGCCGATGGTGCCTCGTTTGCCAGGTCGATTTCCTCAATTTCCCCTCCTGATGCACGCCTGCGTTTGGCACGCCCATCACTGCCTGATGCCGTGGCATCTGTTGATCGCTTGCGTTTTGTTTGGCACGCTGGTGCTGGTGGAGAGGTTTCCGTAAGATCTACGACGCTCGAGCGGCGAGCACGCAGCCGGCGTGCCATTGTTTCTTGGTCGTCGTCGTCGTCTTCTTCAGAATCGGTGTCCTCCAGAGTGACGAATTCGTGCGAATCGAGCGAGGTGGGTGTGGAAGCTTCGCTGGGGGCTGCGGGCGGCTCGTCTTGGTCGAGGTTGAACGCAGGCAAAGGCGGGCGCTCGAATTGCAGATATGGAAGTGGCTCGAGCTGTTCCGTTTGCTCGCGGCTCGCGTCTGGAAAGAAGTCGTCGTGCCGAAGTGAGCGTCGTGCAGGCGCGGAAGACAAAGTTGGAGAAGAGCGGGGTAGGAGTGGCGGCGTGTCGTGTGAATAAGCCGTCGGGGCGACATGTTCACTTGCAGTGTCAATTATGCTCACTGCTCGGTGGCCTGCATAGTACACTCACTTCCCATCGTGATGAGATTCACGCATCCGGCCGCCATCTGGCTCCTCGGCAGCTCCTCCGAAGTCGCCTTCCCAATCGTCCAATGCTTCGAAGCCCCAGGTCGACATATCGACGGTAGGAATAGTAGGATGGGATTACATGGTCGAGGATATGGAATGCATACGTCGGAACTGGTCAAGGCCAGGACCCACGAGATGATCGGCAAGCTTCGGACGCCACTGCACAAGCCACGCGAGCGCCGGTAAAACGGGAACGGGGCCTGAGCTCGGTAGGGCTGAGAAGCAATGCTGGTCCATGACATGCTTCACTCGGCCTGCCTCAGTCACGCATCGATCACGGCCATCAGCAACATGTCCTGACGGGGAGCCAGTCCATCGCACGCGCCATGCGATCACCATGCCATCGGCAATTGGTCCACGCCGTCGAACGCACGCAGCAAAGCTCGCTCCTCGGTCGCATTCCCCTGACGCGGTCGTGTGCGCGCAAAAGTTATGCCACCGCAACGGCCACGCAAGAAGTGCAACATGAGCCACCTACACGCACACTCGCCATCCCAACTACCCCAAGACATAACGAGATAGGCGTGCAGCAAGTCAGCGCCTATGTCCATTCACAACTGTTCCCATCCCCGACGGCCCCGAAGCCAGACGAAGAACTGGTGGCACTAGCGAAGGACCATCTTGCCCGTCATGACTTGCTCGGCAAGACGAGTAATACCTCAGAGCCCGTGGGCTTCGACTTGCCTGATCTACAAGGTGCCTCGCTGGACGAGCATTTCTACAGATTGGGCATGGACAGTGCCGAACCATACTTGAGCCTGGCCACAAAGTATGCCCGTGCCTCACCGCCACCTAGGCCACGACGATGGGTGCAAAGGAGTGGTTGGACTAAGTACCATCCTGATGGCACTGCAGAGCCAGTGGAGTATCCACAAGAGGAGGTCATCACATTTGATACAGAAGTAATGTGGCATGAAACGAGCTTTCCCGCAATGGCTTGCGCAGTCTCGGACCAGCATTGGTACGCGTGGCTGTCACCCTGGTTATTAGGTGAGAGTGAGAACGATAGGCATTTGATACCACTGGGCCCTCGGAGCAAACCACGAATCGTTGTGGGGCATAACATTGGCTACGATCGAGCACGGATATCTGAAGAATACAGCTTGGAACAATCGAAGACTTTCTTCGTGGACACAATGAGCTTGCATGTTGCCACAAATGGCATGTGCAGCCAGCAACGACCGACTTGGAACAAGCACAAGAAGGAGCGAGACATGCAGGATCAGATCGCCGCCTCGGATGATAGCGCAGACTTGGCCTCGCTACTTGAATCGGGAAAGGCATCATTCGATAGCGAGGAGGAGCTGTGGGTTGGCAGAGCTTCGGTGAACAGCCTTCGAGATGTTGCCAAATTCCACTGCAACATCACAATCGACAAGGCGCGCCGAGAGTGGTTTGGAGAGCTGGATCGTGCAGGCATTGTAGAGCGTCTCGATGAGCTACTGGACTACTGCGCGGCTGATGTGGACATCACTCACAAGGTCTACAAGAAGGTCCTGCCACTGTTCCTCGAGACTTCGCCCCATCCAGTGTCGTTTGCCGCTCTCAGACACTTATCGACAGAGATTCTGCCCGTGGACAAGAGCTGGGAGGCATTTATCGCAAATGCAGAAGCTACATATCATCGACTGTCCTCAGGCGTGCAGGAAAGATTGGTCGATTTAACAGAACGAGCAGTGGCGCACAAAGGCGAGCCTGAACTATATCGCAATGATCCGTGGCTGTCGCAGCTTGACTGGAGCGGCCAGGAAGTCCGGATGGTAAAAGGCAAGAAGAAAGGGGATCCACCACGCCCGGCTGCACGACAGAAAAAGCCAGGAATGCCAATGTGGTACAAGGATCTCTTCAGTACTAATGATGCAGAAATCGCACTCACTGTGCGCACTCGTATTGCACCTTTACTTCTCCGCATGGCGTGGGATGGGAATCCTCTCATCTGGTCAGACAAGTATGGATTCACATTCAAAGTCCAACACCCGCGTTCGCAAAAGTATCGTGACCAAGGCATGACTGAATGCGACATGATGGAGGAGGAGAACTTGGCGCTGCACGATGACCTGGATCACACTTACTTCAAGTTGCCTCACAAGGACGGGCCTGAAGCGCGCTGCACTTCGCCCCTTGCCAAAGGATATCTTCGATACTTTGAGAATGGCACTCTGTCTTCCGAATACGCATATGCTAAGGAAGCTCTGGAAATGAACGCATCTTGCTCTTATTGGATCAGTGCTCGTGATCGCATCATGTCGCAGATGGTCGTATATGAGAAGGAGCATGACGCTTCGGTCTCGAGTGATCTGGGTTACATTCTGCCACAAGTCATCCCCATGGGGACCATCACCCGCCGAGCTGTCGAGAACACCTGGCTCACGGCGGCTAATGCCAAGACGAATCGTGTTGGATCTGAGCTGAAGAGTATGGTGAAGGCGCCACCAGGATATTCTTTCGTTGGCGCAGATGTCGACAGTCAGGAGTTGTGGATCGCTTCGGTTGTGGGTGATTCAAGTTTCAGAATTCATGGGGGTAATGCCATTGGATTCATGACATTGGAAGGTACGAAAGCAGCAGGCACGGATCTGCACTCGCGCACGGCAAAGATCCTGGGCATCTCTCGTAACGATGCCAAAGTCTTCAATTATGGTCGGATCTATGGCGCAGGCCTGAAATTTGCACAGAGCCTACTCCGCCAATTCAATCCTTCTGTTACCGAAGAGCAGGCGAAAATCACCGCAACCAACCTCTACCAGGAAACGAAAGGTGCCAAGTCTGGTAGCAAGGCTCTTCGTGATCGCAAGTTCTGGCGTGGCGGCACCGAGAGCCTGGTCTTCAACAAGCTTGAAGACTTTGCGGAGCAGGAACGACCGCGAACGCCTGTCCTCGGAGCAGGCATTACAGAAGCCCTCATGCGACGCTTTATCAGCAAAGGAGGCTTCATGACCAGTCGTATCAACTGGGCAATCCAGTCTTCTGGCGTCGATTATCTGCATCTTCTTATCATCAGCATGGAGTATCTTTGCAAGCGACACAACATCAATGCTCGTTTAGCATTGACGGTTCACGATGAGATCCGATATCTGTCAAAAGATGAGGATAAATATCGAACAGCGATGGCTCTTCAGGTCGCCAACGTTTGGACACGAGCCATGTTCAGTCAGCAGATGGGTATCGATGACTTGCCACAGTCGTGCGCCTATTTCAGCGCTGTCGATATTGACCACGTGCTGCGCAAGGAAGTCGACATGGACTGCGTTACACCTTCGCATCCAGACAAGATCCCTCCTGGCGAATCTCTGGACATTCTCCAGCTTCTGGCGAAAGGCGATCAAGCTTACCTGAACCCGGCTGAAATTCCTATTCAGGCCCCACGACCAGAAGTGTTCCAATACACACCTCGGCGACCTATCATGGAGAGTCTGCAGACCTCGAACGCGCAAGCCTACCTGCGAGCCCAAATAGCGTCGTCGCCAGCAGAGCTGAACAAAATCATCCGCGACGTGAAGAAACCTGCCACGAGCAAGAAACCCTTCCCAGACGAGGATGATGGCAACGATGGTGGATTCCGACCAACAAAGCCAGCGACGAAAGCGAAATCCTCATCTAAACCTCGAGCCCGAAAGCCCAAAGCCACAAAACCACAACAACCTCTCATCGCAGCGAAGAGAACCTACCCCAACTCTCGAACTTTCGACATGCCTTTCTATGACAACGTCTTCGCCAGAGCCGACGATTGGGCTCAATTCGGAAACGACGTGTCGTCTTCTTCGGAGGCCAAGACCAAAGGCAAAGGCAACCTGATTGGCGCCCCTTCGACTCTTGGTCTAGGTCTCATCAAACGAGCTCCTTTCAATCATGCTTCGACGAAGTCTGTATATCGATCGACTGCGGCGACTACGCCTGTATATTAGTTCAAGAGGAGGATGTTGTTGTATGATCTGTGATTGGCTACATTGTGTACAGCAGGACAGAGGAAAAGGACTATTGTATGAGTTGTGGATGTGTGAGTGAGAGACAAATCTGACGACGACATGGCTGTACAGTTTTGTTGTTGTTCTGTAATGATAGTATAGCAGCCGCCTGCGGTTCAGTGCAATGTACGAAAAATTTGAGATATTGTACAATCCGTGGTCTTCGAGATTTGCGTTGTCCTCTTCACGTCTTGCGCGCTCCATCCTTGCCAAACGCAACGAGTACATTCCGCCATTCTTTCAATGTTCCGTGATCCAAGACTCCGTTTCGGCTCAAGGGCTTGGAGGGCTCAATGGCAAATCCCAGCGGCTATTCGTTTACACGCGGCATTAATTTTTGGGGGTTCGCAACAAGTGACGACGGAACAATTCGGAAAAGCAATGGCATTTCGAAGGTGTAATGACCGAGGTATTCAGCAATCGAAGCTCATGGAACATTATGGTGCTATGGAGAGAACACTGTTCGGTTCGTAGTCGCGGCAGAGTACCAGTGAGGAGATGCGAGAAGCAGTAAGTGCAATTTTGGAAGTAGCTTTTCATTCATTTCTTCATGATGTGCAATTCATCCTAAACACAATGCTCGTAACACATGAGGTATATCTACAATTGGTTGGCAGTGTTGAAATCTGTGAGCGCGACCTGGATACGCTTCGACATGGTCTTCTCACCCTCGCGCACCCACACTCTTGGGTCGTAGTACCTGTAGCATTGTTAGCATGGCCGTGACAACTTGTGTGGTTCAAAGAAACGTACTTCTTGTTTGGCTTGTCCTCGCCATCTGGGTTGCCAACCTGGGAGCTGACGTAGTCCTTCTTGGAGATCATGTAGTCGCGGATACCCTCAGTGTATGCGTACTGGAGATCGGTGTCGAGGTTGACCTTGACAACACCGTAGCTGATGGCATCGAGGTAGTCTTGCTTGCTGGAGCCTGATCCACCGTGGAAGACAAGGAAGACTGGCTTCTCGTCCTTGGAGCCCTCCTTCTCTTGCACGTACTTCTGGTGCTTCTGGAGGAGCTCTGGTCGAAGCTTGACGTTGCCTGGCTTGTACACACCGTGCACGTTACCGAAGCCAGCAGCGATCGAGAAGTATGGAGAGATTGGTGCGAGAGTCTTGTAGATCTCGTAGATGTCCTCTGGCTGGGTGTAGAGCGAGTTGTTGTCAACATCCTCGTTGTTGACCCCGTCTTCCTCACCACCGGTGATACCGATTTCCATCTCGAGGAATTGCTTCATTGGGGCAGCGCGCTTGAGGTAGGCAGCGGTGGTCTCAATGTTCTCTTTGACAGACTCCTCCGACAGATCGATCATGTGCGAGGAGAAGAGTGGGGTGCCGTTGGCCTGGAAGAACTTCTCGTCCTCGTCGAGCATGCCGTCCAACCATGGCAGAAGCTTCTTGGCGCAGTGGTCGGTGTGGAGGACGACTGGAATGCCGTACGAAGGAGCGACAGCGCGGATGTAGTGGGCAGCTGCAACGGCACCAGCAATAGAAGCCTCCTGGTTCTTGTTTCCAACACCCTTGCCGGCGAAGTATGCGGCACCACCCTGGGACATCTGCAGGATGAGAGGAGACTTCGCATCGCGGGCAGCCTCGAGCGAGGCGACTACGGTTGAGGAGGAGGTAACGTTGATAGCTGGGATGGCGAACTTCTTCTCCTGGGCGTACTTGAAGAGGTTCTTGACATCATCTGCGCAAAAATGTTAGTGTGACCGGTAAAAATGCCGCTCCTGCCATTGGACGACAAGGAGCGGCGAATTGAGCCTCGAGAAGGCCTTTGGGAATCCATTGAGTGAAGGAGAGTGGCCTCAAAAGCTGCCTCTGCTGGAGTTCGCTCGACTCACCTCCGTAGATGACACCAGCCTTGGTGGACAGCACGCTCTGAGCCATGATGAATTGCTGTGGTGAACTTTTTCCAATTACTCGTTTCGCAAAAAGAGTTTCGGGAATGACCTTGATGGGTTGTCGAGGGTAGATGTATGTAGGAAGCTTGGTGTGAGCTGGAAAATATAAGACAAACAGTCGAGGGCTGGAGCGAAGACTTTGTCACTGCCTTCAGCACGACGTCAATCCAAGGCTGCTTGGTGGGGTCGAGGGGTAGTCACATCCCTGCGCTTTCCGTGGGCACCTCCGCCAATCCGATCATTTCCGAAGTGCAAACTGCCAGCCGTGAATGCGGCCCCGGCGCGTGGCATTGTTTGTTTGGTCGCACGCTTCACCGTCCGCTATCTCGCTGTCTTCACGCAGAGCTGGAGAGACGCAAAGCTGCTGTGCAACGCCGGAGATGCGATCGATGGCCGCACGAGCGGTGTTGCTTCGGTCAGGGCGCTGGGCCAGACTAGACGCAGGCCGGTGAGATAGCCATAACGTCGTTGTGGGGGTTCATGACCAAAAGGCCCGGTTGCCATGGCTCGTTGAGAATTGAGGTGTTGGCCAGTCTCAATCGTCCAGACCGCCGCATCACTGCCTCAGGTGTCTACGTATCGGCGAAAGGTAACGCCGGTGGCTACGTCCCAGTTGAGATTTCCCTCGATCGCGACACGCGCGCGACGAGAGCTCCATTCCAGCACAAAACTTCCTGAGCCTCATCATGTTGTGCGCAAGTGAGTACACCGTGACTATTATGATCTCAGACTTTGCTAATTTCGTCGCACAGTCTCGGGCGAGGCGCCGCAAGAGCCAGTGGCCAGTCGCAAGAGTGGTCAGTCGGATCCAATGCACGAACCCCAAATCACATAAAGGCTTACAGTAGGTGTAGGCAATGTCTTCGAAAAGCGCTTGATCCAGGCTTACATCTCCGAGCATGGAACCGACCCCGTCAATGGCGAGGAGCTCTCCGTCGACGATCTCGTGGACCTCAAACAATCGCGCACCGTTAAGCCTCGACCCCCAACCCTCACCTCGATTCCGGCACTTCTGTCGACTTTTCAGAACGAGTGGGATGCGATCATCCTCGAAGCGTACCAATTGAAGCAACAGCTTGCGGAGACGAGACAGGAGTTGAGCACAGCGCTCTATTACAACGATGCAGCCCAACGAGTGATTGCGCGCTTGCAGAAAGAGCGCGATGAGGCTCGGGATGCCTTGTCGAGAGTTTCAGTCAGTGGCAGTGCAAACGGCGCGAATGGCACGAACGGAGATGCGATGCAGGTCGACAACCAGCCACTATCTGGAAATGCTGCAGCCAAGGTAACGGAAACACAAGAGCGTCTTTCGAGCACCCGCAAGCAGCGCGCTGTGCCACAAGATTGGGCCACCGGCGATCACATTCAAACCTACGATGTCAAGGCTTCTGCGGAGACCCAGTTCACTGGGGCGAAGCACCTGGCGGCTGACTCCTCTGGCGACTTCTTCTTGACTGGCGACTCGGATGGAACCATGGGCATCTTCGACCTGGGAGCAGGCTCTTTCACAACGAGAAGCAATCTTGGCGCTGGCGCTATTCTCAGTGGTGCATGGGCGAATGACAAGCAGGCTGTGTCGACTGCGAACGGAACGGTTGTAGTGGCCCAGGACGGTGCCGTATTGGGCAAATTCCAGCAACATGCTGGAGCTGCCAATGCGCTTGCTAGTCACCCGAGCGGCGATCTTCTGGTCTCTGCTGGCTACGACAAGAGCTATATCGTATACGATCTTAGCGGAATGCAAGTCCTGACGCAAGTCTATGGTGATATTGGTAGGTCACAACCCATCATCTTCCACGCCTATGCATTCTTGTTCTTCATACTAACGTGCTACAGAACTCACAAGCATTGCATTCCACCCTGATGGTCACCTACTCGCCGCAGGAGGCGCCGACGGATCTCTCCGATTGTATGATGTGAAGAGCTCGCAGCTGGCACACACTTTCCCTTCACCTTCGGGAGCCAGCCCTGTATCAGCAATTACTTTCTCCGAGAATGGAACCTGGCTCGCGTCTGCCAACTCTGGCCAAACCACGGTGACAGTATGGGACCTGCGCAAACTCAAAGCATTGCGCACCATCGACGCAGGTTTAGCGGTAACTGGCCTCGCTTGGGATTACACTGGACAATTCTTGGCTGCAAGTGGACCTGGAGGAGTGGTCGTTTCACAATATACGAAGAGCAGCAAGACATGGAGCACGCCCCTGACCAAGGCTCTCCATGCGCTGGACGTGAAGTGGGGTTCCAAAGCACAGAGCCTTGTGGCGTTGACAGACAGTGCCTTGGTTGTTTTGGGAGCATGAAAGGCTGATGCAGCGATAGGCAGGCTGACTATGCCTCTGCTCTCTCGATTCTAACGCGCCTGCTGGAGATACGATGAGCATTTGGAAGTAAATGGTTCGAGCTGGATAGCAGCGCGTGTGTAGCATAGAAATCTCGGATATAGCAGCTCAATTCCGAACCCTTGCCACTTCACAGTTCACAGTCCAACACATGCTTGCACTCTCCTGTCCATACACGAACGCGTCGTTCTCGCCTCCTCGCGACTCTTGATTCCACCTTTTATCCGCCTCTGTTGTTGCAGCGACCGCGGAAGCAGAGGTGCTCGCTTGTTCAGCAGGCTGTAATAAGGCTTTGTTCCACCTGCGCAAGCCACCACCACTCCACCCTTGGTTTGGCGCCGCGCTCTCGACACCAACACACCACTCGACCGCCGCTTCCACGTTTTCGCGTCCCTCCGACACAGGCAGTGCGACGAGCTGCCGTGCAGCAGCACCCTCCATTTTGCGTAAACCGAACGCATCAGTTGAGCGGTGGCTTCGAGCAGTGACGACAGCATGGACGGCGGAGATTCGGGCAGTGGCTCTGGAGGTTACCCGCTGCTTCGCCGTGAGAGCACGAAGGTATGCACTACATTTCTCATTCATGAGATCTGAATGCCACTTCACTTGTCAGAGCCTGACATGATCGCACAGCGGAACTACACTACAATGGCGTCGAGCCATAGAAGCTCTTCCCCGGACTCGCTTTTCGTGACGCAGGACGACCATTACAACAACGAGCACGCCGCACAGCGACCACGCTTGTCAAACCGACTGGCCTTACCACGCCTACCACCTCGATATCCTGGTGACGGACTGGACTTTCGCACGCCCATGACATCGAGTAGTGTTGGTGGCAGCAACGGCAATAGTAGGCGTCCAAATGACGCTGGAGTAATCGATCTGACAGCGGAGGATGATATGCAAGAGACGACAGGACGCTCGGGGTCAATCTTTGGTGAACCTTCAGGCGGGGCTTCACGTGCTCAACGCGGCCCACGCTTCGGGAGAAACATAATTGATCTCGAAAGTGAATCAGAAGCTGAGGAACGTCCGCGGCACAGCTCACATGCTGCTGCCTCACATACACAACGGCCCAATTACTTGACTTTGTTTCCGCCGCGTGCACCTAGCACGACCAACCCACACCCGCGCTTTGCTGGACTTCGCCGTCCACAGCGTGCACCACCCTTCGAGGCAGACATGGACGACATTAATCCCAGACACTCGCGATCGAACGCACGAATTCGCCGCAATGGTGACTCTGCCCGCGGTCATCGCAGTGTGACTCCATATCCGAACGGGTTCGCCGAGCCTATTGATCTCACTGGCGACGACGATGATGTGGTCTTCCTCGAGACAAGGGCAGGCGTAAATGCAGACCGGCCGACAGCGACAGCTGGTGCCGGCACGCGCTCCATGACCGATCGACTCAACGATATCAGGGCCATGACCGGCGACGGACGGCTGTTTCACCATCTTCATAATTTGCAGCACGCACTAGGCGCGTTTGCCAGAGACACTCATGACCCTATACCTCACATGCCTGCAGCCGGACCCCTTGCTATCGGCCTCGAGTTCGACCTGCCTGCTTTTGACATGGGCATTCCAGGAGGAAATCAGACCACCGCAGACAAGTACGAGCCACCCGCCGCCGCTTCCAAAGGCTTCACGCGAAGTCCAGCCGAGGAAGATGTTCTGGTGTGTCCCAACTGCGGTGATGAGCTTGCCGTCAGCGAGGACGAGAAAAAGCAGGAGGTGTGGATAGTTAAGAAATGTGGCCATGTAAGTTCGAAGTTAGAGGATCTTCGGATTCACCTTACTGACTATGTACAGGCATACTGCGGAACTTGCGCTCAGTATCGCACGAAGACGTCAAGAGGAAAAGGAAAGGCCCCAGCGCACCGCATGCCGTTACCGTTCAAGGAATGCGTGGTCCACGGGTGCAACGAGAAAGCTGGCGCGAAAGCCATGCTTCACGTGTTCTTGGGCAGCTAGTTGCAAATTTTGCAACGATTGGGAGTACATTCGGGAAATTATCAAGCAGGACTCGGCTCAGCGATGGGTTATGCATGATGGAGCCAGGAGGATTTAAGCATTGGGAGCACGGCGTTCACTTTAGCGTCATCTGTTCATTATGGCCTCACTGAGGAGATGCAGGATACGCTAGAGCTGTATGAATGTAAGAAGATATGATTAATTACGCATTCTGCGTTCTGTATCTTTTCTTTCATCACATCACATTGCACAGCACATGCTGGAGCAGGTCGGTCGGTGCCTCGGTGGAAGTGAGCTTGGCAGGCGCGGTACAGGGTCCAAACAGCTGGAAGCTACCCATGGACTTTTTGCCCACCTATTGGGAACAGCTCACAACTCACCACAACACGGCCCACACCATGAACCGCCCGAAAGACTCGCAGCAGTCCGTCCCTGCGGTCTCGAAAGAGGCTCGCAAGCAACCATCCTTCGGTCCAAAGAACATATACCTCATCCTCTACAACTTCATCTCCGCACTCCTCTGGTCCGTTGTTCTCGGACGCGTCCTCGCAATCTCCTCCACCAAAGGCTGGCAATACGTCTTCACCAGCACCGCAGACTTTACAAAATGGACACAAACGCTCGCAGGACTTGAAGTCTTGCACGCCGCAGTCGGTATATCACCACAACCATAAATCCTCTTTTGCAAGAAGACACACAGGCTAAGTACTTCCATTTCTTTCTTTCTTCATTTAGGTCTCGTCCGCGCACCTCTCTTCACAACTCTCATGCAAGTCGCCTCTCGCTTTCTCCTCGTCTGGGGTATCGCGCACAATTTCCCCGTTCACACGGCTTACTCGCCAGCCTACTCTACCATGCTCATCGCATGGAGCGTGACGGAGATCATTCGATACTCGTATTTCGCGATCAATTTGACATACGGCAAAGTCCCCGGGTTTCTGACGTGGTTGAGGTACAATACTTTCTTCGTGTTGTATCCTCTGGGGATTTCGAGCGAGTGTTGGTTGGTTTATCGTGCGGTGGAGCCGGCGAAGAGGTGGAATGCTAGTTGGGAGTGGGTGTTGAAGGCGATACTGTTTGTGTATGTGCCGGGGGCGTATGTGCTTTATACGCATATGATGAGGCAGAGGGGGAAGGTTATGAAGGCGGCGAGGGAGAAGAAGGCGCAGTAGATGGGCAGGATGGATGGGCTGTGACAGTTGGGTGGGAGAGGACGGAATACACGCTATACTCGGGTAAAGCCTGCGTTGGGCTGGCCTGAAGAAGATGGATGTCTTCCATGCAGGATATCAGGCAAGCCTCACGGCATGGAGCAGGCCGTTTTGCAGGACATCGTAGGAGGTATGTGCTGCAGCGATTTGCTCAGTAATCCGGCGTGGCGTTGGTTTCATGACTGAGCACAGTGAACTGAAGATGTGAACGCCAATACATGATATGATCATAACGCTCTACTCTCATTCCACTCACTTCCTTTTATGGCTTGCCTCGCGATCAAGGCAGCCATGCTTATCACAGAAGCAATCGCCATTAACTAAAGTTCGTAAAGTTCATGGAGCTTGAAATCTTGGCTCGCTGAATCCCAAAACCTCACGTCTTCGTACGTGTGCTCCACTGCTTTTACAACAAATGCATTCACCCTCTCCTCGCCTCGCTTCCGCTGGTGCCTTATATGGGACGCGAGTGGAGACCAAGTCTCGATGGCATAGCTGAATCAACACGAGAAGATCGCACCTTCTCATATGCACCAAATAGCATGCAACCCCGTCGGCGGAAGGACTCTGGCCTCCTCGGACGCTTCCAACCCACGAAAGCGGGCACCACCCGCAAACGTCGAGATGCCTACAACTCGGCGCCTAAGCGATGGGCCAAGTACGCCGCCATCTTACTGCTCGCCTGGACAGTGATCGAGGTCCTGCTCGCCAAAAATGCCATCAGCCGCGAGGCTGCCACCAAATCCCCGGCGCTCGGCGGAGAGAAGATCTTCATAACCTCGATCCACTGGACGTCAGAAAATATGCTACGATACAACTGGATCCCACAGGTCATAGAGCTGACGAAGGCTATCGGCCGCGAGAACGTCTTTCTCAGTATCTACGAAAGTGGGAGCTTGGACGACAGTAAAGGCGCCTTGCGAGAGCTCGACGCTCAATTAGAAACAGCTGGTATCAGTCGGAGAATTGTGCTGGAAAATACCACACATTTGGAGGAGATGGAGAAGAGACCTCCTGTGGGCGTGAAGAAGGAGGGGTTCATTCAGACACCAGAGACAGGACCTACGACGGGGATACCGGGATTCGATTACACGCCTTCGGGTAAGATGGAGTTGAGAAGGATACCTTACCTTGCGAAGGCGAGGAATCTGGCACTGGATCCGCTGTTCGAGCTGCATGATAAGGGGTTGGAGTTTGACAAGGTCTTGTTCTTGAATGATGTCGTGTTCGATAATCATGACATTCAGACTCTACTACACACGAATGACGGAGAATATGGGGCTGCATGCTCATTGGACTTTTCCAAACCTCCTAGTCTGTATGACACATTTGCGTTGAGGGACATCGATGGCAAGGAGCCACTGATGCAGACATGGCCGTTCTTCGGCAACAGGAAGAGTCGAAAAGCTCTAAAGAACAGCAAACCCGTGAGAGTGAAGAGCTGCTGGAATGGCATGGTGGCTATGCCGGCCGAGGCCTTCTACGGTGGCTACCGATCACTAAATTTCCGCGCTCTGCCCGACAGTCTGGCAGACACGCATCTCGAAGCTTCAGAATGCTGTCTGATCCACGCCGATAGCCCCTTCTCGACATGGAAAGGCGTGTACCTAAACCCAAACGTGCGCGTTGGCTATCAGCCAGAGGCCTACGGAGTGGTACACAAGGCAAACTGGGTTTCAACGTTCCGAGCTGTCCATGGTATCTGGATGAACCGACTCCTGCGTTGGACCTCGTTCATCAGACATCGGACCTCAACAATACAGCAGAGGATCGCAGAGTGGAAAGCAGCATCTGAAACACACTTTGAGAGCGGGGACTTTTGCGCTATAGATGAGATGCAGGTCATCTACGAATTTGGCTGGGCTCATGTTTGAGTACCAGGCTGCAAATGTACAGATGTACAGAAAAGTAGAACGGAGGGTAGAACCTCGTTTGGTATAAGGGCTTCTGAGCAATTGGAACACAGAACAACTGCTAGAACGAGGCAAACGCCGTGTGTCAGAGTTCCATCGTCTCACCTCACCAAGTCGCCGTACAGTGTTGTCGATGTTAGCTTCGCCCTGCCTTCACGCTGCGTTCCAGGCTTCAGCAACAGCGGCGATCGAATCACTACTTGAAAAGCCGTCTGTTCACTGCATTGTAAAGGCTTCTGCAGCGTGACTGTTGTACACTCACAGGACGGTTTTGACAGGCTTCTCCCATCTTCGAGATCGCGGGGCCTGCGACCAGAAGTGTCTCTGTCCTTGCCAAAGGTTTCCCTTGCACTCAAGCATAATGCAAGAGGTCAACAGAAAGACTCAGCCCACAAGCAAGTTCAGACACAAGCAAACAGAAAATTTTCACCGACGAGACGACAAAATCACTATAGAAAAGCACAGTCGGTCTTCACAATTATTACCCTTCATCGAAGTCTTTCGCTGGCGTCTCAGGTGCTTTCCCACTTCGAGTCGCTCTTCAATCGCCTCATAGCAGATCTAAGTCCCAGGACCACTCAGCTCCTTTTGAAGGGATGACAGTCACCACGCAAAAAGCACTCCGTAAGCACAATGACCCCGTAAAATGCGCGAACCCACTGACACCTTTCCCAGCCTCCGACTTCTTCACGCAAGACTCCACCTTAGGAGTCCGAAACCCCTTGTGGGGCAGGACCAGAACTCGCACAAGGATCACGCTCGAACACTACGAAGATGCCCTCCGTTTAGGAGCTCGCTATACAATTGAAGACCTAGCAGACCTCGTAGCTACTGCCCGACCTTCCATTTTGGTCGATATACGACACGTCAGCACACGGCTCGCAGATGCCGGAGACTTCGTGGCCAAAGCATATGGTGTGAAGCGTGCAGTAGTTAAACGAGAATTCGAGGCGGCGCAGGAGCATTTTGGTGTGAGAAAGCGGAAGGATTTACTTGCTGCGAGGAGGAGGAGCCAGAGCAGGAAGTCTAGTGGGTCTCCAGGGGACCATTCAAGTGGTAGTGTGGCTACTGTGCCGACTGAGGATGTGGCTGAGGATTCTGATGAGATGGAGACGGTGGAGCTTATGAGGGTGGAGCGGGCTGCGAGTATTCTTGCTGGGCTTTCACGAAGAGCATGGGAAGAGGAAATAAGTGTCGAAGAGTGCGAGGAAATGATGAAAGAGCGTGAAGACGGGTTTGGCTAACTGAGATTTCACACTGGCGTTTTTGTTTGTTTCTCCGCTGCAACGATACAGCTATGGCATTTAGCATTGAGATACTCAACATTTCGAACCGGGCTTTGACGAGAACATGGAATTTCGAACATGTTTTTTTCGTAACCTTTCCTTTGATTCATAAAGCTATCTGCATTTGTACCGGCAAATCTTAAACGAGTGAGCGATACTGCCATACAAGCAGGCCTGTGTCCAATCGCGAGTCTCTAGCTTGGCAGTCTCCTCGTGCGGTGCTACACCAAGCCATCAGGCGTCTCAAGCCCTTCGAAGATCGTCCAGCGATCAAACAGAGCCAGCGAGCACCAGGCACCAGCGCTGACCTACCTTCCGCCTGTCTCGTCAATTTGACTTCCCCTTGCGTCGAACTACTCAGAGCCCGCACCCTCGAACCCCTGGCCATCGCCACCCTCAGCATCTGCGTGAGCTGGAGCTGGAGCAGTAGCATCTCTGTAAATACCATTCATCGAAGTCTCTGCAGCCCGCCTCAAGAACACCCCATTGTCCTGCTGCGTGACATCGTAGGCATACTTGATCTCTTGTCTCGGCAACTTGTGCTCATCAGCAACCTTGGTAATCGCCGTCTGAACAAGCTTCGAGATCCTAGCCTCTGCGATACGGGGAGAAGTCATGTTTGAAACTTCGCGAACGGTCAGCTTGCTGGTGAGTAGAAGGAAATCGAGCTGGTCTTCGAAGGAGATCTCCTTCGTCTTGCCACGGTGGGCTGGTCCGAGGACAGGGGTGTTGATTCCGTTGGACGAGTGGGGCGTGAACATCGCATCGATGTCGATTTCGATTTCGGTGATCTCGACCATGGTGGGTGCTCGTGCTGTGGTGTCAGTTGTGAAAGTTGTGTTGGTTTGTCTGTGTTGCTTCGAGGATAGGGAAGCGGATTTGTGGGTTGTGATGGAGAGGAGAGGAGAAGAGTGCAGTGCAAGATGGCCTGCTTAAAAGTCTTTGGCGCCATAGGAGCGAGTGAATGGCTCGAGTGAATACCTCGAGAGAGCACCATGGTATTGTGAATGCTCATCCAACACGTGAGGGAATTCCGGTAACAGTGAATCGCCTGTTCTGGTCACGAGTATTGAAAGGAAGAGACGTGTACACAAAGCCGTTGTTCACTAAGCAGTCAGCAGCATCACAAAGAAGACAGACATGGAGAACTGGGTAGGATTGACGAGCGGGATAATAAGGGTATTTTTGTTGTGCATGACCAAAGCTGACTCAATGGCGCCATGCCTGTCAATACTGTAATTGACTCTATCAGGCTGCTTCAGTCTCTTCTCCTTCTCGGCGGGGCCAATCCTCTGCGCTATGCATCTCTATACGTGTGGTGGCAGACAAAGGGGGTAGCGGCGTGGTGGGTATCGATGCGGGCGTCTCATACGTGCGTCGTGATCTCGTGCTTCGGGTAGATGCGAGGTATTAGCGGGAGGGGGAAACTCGTTGAGGATCCTCCGCAATGGTTTTGCCGCGGATAGATACCAGGTGAGTGGCGGATCTCGCTGGTGGTCTGTTGTCCATCCGACATGATGATAGCCAGTCCATTTCACTCCAAGACCATCAAAAGGTGGTGATGAAGGGGCCGAATGCGCGAGTTTCTCTATGAGCAAGAGGCAGTGTGCGCGCGACGACGAGGTCGAATACTTGAGCGATTCTCGCCAGCTACCATTGGCCTAAAGGAAGGCCGTCCCAGACAGGCTCGTCAGGGTTTTCGGTGCTTCGTACTATGTCAGGCTAGGACATGGTCACGTTGCGCGCAGCTGCAGCTTTGGGAATATTAGCCAATACCCTTGACAGCAAGATGGAAGAAGTGCTGTCGACGACAAATTGGCACCAGTCTCAAGACGTGCTTACCTGATTGCTGCTTGATCTGCTCTCGGGCCCAGCGAGCAGTATCTTGCGTACGTTGAGAGAAGTCTTTGTTGGCACGAGTCTCACGGGCCATGGACGTGAGCCACTCGTGTCGGAAGAACTGGCTGATTTCACCTCCGGGGAAAGCCTCCGAAATGTCGCTAGCAAGAAAAGTCAGTAATTGTTAATGTAAGCCGAGGTTTGTAAACATACCCAATGACACCCATGCTAGATCTCAGCAATGCCTCAGTCCGGTTCGGGTCAAGGTATACGCTGTGTAGAAGCTGGAAGATCGATTCGATATAGGGTTGGAGCAGTTGCTGCTTATTCGATCCTCGCAATGCCATGACGATCCCGCTCCAGGCGTCCATGATGCCTTCACGAAGGGACACGATGTAGTCTAGCATCTCGAAACTCGATGCATTTTCCTGTGTGCTGATGCCTGCAGCTTGCTGAAGGACCTGGGCGACAACGGAGAGATAAGGCTCGAATTCGCCACCGATAGCTTGAGCAATATCACCAAACGACTGCAGGATCGCCGGCTTGAATTGATTCCCCAACGTGGTGCTGCGGAGGTTGGTGAGGAGACTGTTCATGAAGTCGTTGCAGTATGGCTGGACCTTCTGATCGAGGGCACGGGCAATGTCAGTAACGAGGCCGATTGCAATCGAGCAGACCTGTGGCTCTTCCTGGTTGTTCAACGCCTTGAGCAAGAAAGGTTGGAAGTCTTTCATGTACTTGTCGAAGTCACCCTCCAAAGCGTTTGCGAGCGCGCCAATAGTGGCAAACACGGTGTCGGGCGCACTGGACTTGGGTGGCAGAGCTTGCAATAACTGCAGGGAGAGCAACATGATGCGATCAGCTTGTGGGGCGATCTCTTTCTCGAGGCGCTGAACGATGGCCATGATGACAGATGCGAGGGAGGTGCGGAGCTCATCGAGAGTCAATCGCTCCTCCACAGAGACCACTTGCACAGTGAGCGTGCTCTCAAGGCGCTGGAAGACAACTTCACACAAGCTAGCAACCATGTGCACGCAGTCATTGGCAGCATTGGTGACGAACGCATTGAGCACTTCGTATGCCGCAGTGCGAAGCATGTTGTCAGGGGTGCTCTCGGTAAGCTGGAGCAAGTGTTGAACGCTGGCCTGGAAGTGTTGGGAAAGTGCATTGGTCTGACAGCCGGGTTCGCCAGCGAATCGATCGGCCAAGTTCATAAGCGCCCAGCAGCAAGAGCTGGCCATCTTTGGGTGCGAGGCCAGACCTTGGAAAAGTGCGGTGATAAGTGGCTGCAGGTGTTCTTGTGGGTCGATGCTGTCCGAGACGGCTTCACAAATTCTGCCAAGTGCGAAAGCGGCAGAGTCTCTGACCTGGACATGGGCGTCGCCCATCATCTGAATTAACACGGGAAGAGCTTGCTTGACGAGAGGATCGAGGACCTTCTCGTCCGGACCCTCCATCATCGCGCCAAAAGCAGATACGGCTGCGTCCCGATAGTGCCAGTCTTCGCTTCGCAAGTTCTTCTCCACGAAAGCCAGGACTTGAGGCACGACCTGGCTGCCAACAGCCTGCGCCCAGAGCTGGACACACTGGTATGCTGCGCGTGAGATGTTGTATTCGTCGTCGCCTGCATCCTCGTCCTGCTTTGCGAGCAGCTCCAACAGCACAGGCACAACTTCTTGAGTCGCAACACGCGCGAAGTTGAAGTATGCTCGCAGCTCGGTGCTGCCCTCTGCCTGTGCCTGAGCATTGTCGTCCTCGATGCTGATCTCTTCTTCGCACACTGTGCACCAGAATTCCACAGCCAACTTGGCGACATCTTCTTCGTCATTCTTCATGCCCTGAATCGTGAGGCCGAAAAGTGCCTTCTCCATGTAGAAGCGCATCTTGTCGTAGTACAAGCCCATGATTCGGTTCAGGCATCCGTAAGCACCCTGCTGGATTCGGGTGTCCTCGGCCTGTGTAGCTTCGCAGATGACCTGCATGATGTAGTTGCGCTCGCCCTCATTTTCGAAGTTGGTTCGCACGAACTCAAGAGAGTCGCCGAGGGCTGTAATGGCAGCATTTCGGATGTCTACGTTTGGCTCCTCTTTCCGTGCACCTTGCACGACCGCAGTCAAAATAGCGTTGCTGTGCTGTGCCAGACTATCCCTCAAGTCCTGGTCGTCTGTTTCGCAGATGAAACCAATGGTGGTAAGAGAGGACTGTTTTGTGCGGTCTGATCCGTTGCCCACATTCTTCACGAGGGTCGCCATCAGCTCCGGCCATTGCTCTCGGGGGAGATCGATGGCGGCGATGGCAGCGATGAATTGTGCCGCTGATTGTCCTGCTCGGGCATCATTCGATTCGAGCGTCTGCAGGGCGAGCTGCTTGACCTGGGTCTTGATCTGGGGGTCTATTTGCTCGAGCCATCGCTGCTGGACTTCGCGGAGGCGGGTGTAATCACGGGCGGAGAAGGAGTTCTTGAGCGCGAGGCCGGCGGCCATACGCACAGTGGCGTCGGCTTGCTCATTGGCGAGTCCGCTGGCGAGGGTGGTGAGGTATTGGGACTGTGAATTTGCAGCGGGCGGTCAGTGGGCGTTCGGTGGGCAGGAGAGAGGGAGGTGCGGGTGGGCGAGAGGACACTTACGAAGTCCTGCTCGGCAGCCTGTTGCAGCTGCTGCTCGGCCTGTGATCGAGTGTTCGCGTCTGCATCCCCGTTAGCCGTCTTTATGGTCTGTTTGGTGAGGCAGAAGGTGCCAAGGGTATGCCTCATCGGCGCTGCTCAACACGTACCTGGCGAGAGAGTGCCAGCCAGGACCTGATTGACGTCCATATTGGCGATGCGAGTGATGCGCCGGGCGGGTGTGTGTGGAAGTCGAGCTTCGGCGCTCTATTAAACAGTCATGTAAGAGCGAGCGGTGGTCGCAAACGAAGTTTAAGATTCGTGCGGACGTGGATCTGCAAGGGTTTGGGCTCTGGCCGATCTTGCCTCCTCCACACTCGGGCGCTGTCTGCAGCCAACAACTGAGCGGCGGTGGGAAAACGAAAGGAGGGCGGATTCTGGTGAGTGCTGGCGACAGAGGCGTTGCAAAAAGACAAGCCGCCCTGGGAATTGCGTGGAAGAAAACGCGCTTTTGGATGCCCCGCGCAACGCAGCCAGCCCCAGCGCTCTCGCTCACCCCTGGATGCGAGACCGCCGCGCTCGAACACGGCTTTCGCGCAGAAGAACTAAAAAACTGCCCGCACTCGACACTTACGTCAGAAATGTCAGACAACGCGCTGCAGACCGGTCACGCGACTCAGGTGAGGTGCCTTGTATAAGCCTTAGAGAATTGTGCATGCATGGAAATTGCTATCAAGAACGCTATTGGGTATCATCAATCAGGAAATCACGCAAACTACAATACAGCGTTGTACAATTGGACGAGCCCATGTCTTCAGTCCTTTCGCCTCCGTCCCCGTCCTCTATTCGACATCCATAGGCACAAGAAATGTCGCTTCCTCGAAATCATCGCCGTCAACTATCTGCACACCAGCAACGAGCGACTTGCGCGGAGAACTTTTCATTCCAGCCAAGGGTCGTGTATTGGTCGCTCCATCATATCCCGCATCGTCACCAAAGTCTTCTTCATCAAAGAATGCGTCCATGTCAGATTCTACTTCGTCTTCGTAGCTGCGTTTCTTGGTGCTTGCGCGTTGTGAGCTTGTCCCGCAGAAGCTGTTCTGACTTGATGCGATTGTGCTCTGTGATCGTGCTAGATCTGGAATGTCATCTGCCCGCCTATCGAGGGCCGGTGGTGCGGAAGACATCGGCTGCGAAGAGAGTCCACCAGTCTTATGTAACCCGCAAAATGGCATGAGCTCATTCGAGCTCGAGTTCATGGTGCTGATGCTCGGTCGCGAGGGCGCGGTAGACGAGTGTGATTGAGAAGGATCCGAGCTTGGGAACGGGGACCCCGGCGACCCCAACGTCTTATGTGTTTTGTATCCTTCTGGTACCGACTTGCGAACTCTCATGCCGACGCTGAGCAGCGAAGATTGTGTTGCATCGTCGAGTGGAGGTGACAGTGGTGATCTCGCGTTCGTTGCCCGGCCAAAGAAGGAGTTCAGTGTCGTCTGGTTGGAGGGTTGGTATTGTCGCTTTCGTGTATGGCCCGACATGGCGTTGGCTGGTGTTCACGGCTTTCGCTTGCGGTGTCTGTGCAAAGGCGGATCAGTCGTGAGCGTTGTCGTTGCAGAGAGAGCCGTGCACGATGACGGAAATGGCAGGAGAGACACGTCGGAACGCGTCGTGGTGGAGGCAGGAAATAGGCTGTGTATCATTGGCTCGATCCCACAAGCCTTGCACTTCGTTCGTGACTTTACCTTGCACTTTCATCAGCGTGATTTGCTTGTTGGCAGCAACCATCCTGCACGAGATACATTTATGCCATCATGAGAATACGACTCTGGGCAATCTACTGGCCAGCCATGGCTGTTGAATGGACTCGAGACGGCACGAAGGATTGACTGTCGGATCTTTTCCACACTGCGCTGGCGGAGACACACGCGCAAGAGCCTACGATATGGTGAACGGAGCATTGTGCACGATGGATCCTGCTGTCGATCGCATTTTTGTGGTTCCTCAAGGGCTGGTCCATGGAGAAGAGAAGCTGAGCTGGAGCAAAGATTTCATTTGAGCAGACGTGATGACCACCTGGGTCTTCATCTGCTGCTACCTTTTCTGTCCACGCACGGAACCAACATGGCTCTTCCATCTCGAGCAGCAACACGCTGTGATGCAAGCTCTGCTGTACAAGCGTGGAACCCATACAGCTCTTCCATTCCAAGCAGCAACAATCTGTGGTGTTCATCCTTCACTTGGCCAGCCAAAGAAGTCAAGAACACAATGCTAGCCTCCCAAAAAAAGTCAATAACACAACGCAAGCCTCACAACTCGTCTCTCTCCACAGCACTCAGCTTCATTCCTTGCGGCTATTGCCCATTGGCAAAGTCATGGACACTCCAAGCTTGTACGGCTGCCCAGGGCGTTCGACCTTGGTACGCTTCGCTGGACCATCGTTGGCTGGAACCGGAATGCTCTGAGCCGCTTCACCTCCATCGGTCTGACCAGGTGTCTCCTCGTCCACTTCCATCGCATCACGCTTCTGCGGCTTGGGAGGCGGTAAATTGATCCGCTGCGATTTGGCCAGCAGTGCTCTCCAATGCTCATCCGTCAAGACTTTGCCCTCTTCCATCTCCTCCTCGATTGCGGCGAAGTGAGCATCGACAACAGCTCTCTGTTCATCCGACACTGCTCTCTTCATCATCATGCCCTTCTGTTTCATCAATTTTGGCAGGTACTGCAGCAAGAAGTCTGCGTGGAGTCTGGCCTGCTTTCTCTGCTTCGCAATCCCGTTCTCGAAGAAATCAAGGGCATCGCATTTCTTACATGTGAAGGCCTCATCCTGAGCTTTGCGGAAATGCTCAAAGTCAGCCTTCAGGAACTCGTCGCGGTCGCGCAAATCGTATTGCGCCTCGATTTGGAGACCTTTTCCGACACAGCCTGGATGGAAAGGCTTGCTGCACGTGTCGCACTGTAGCATGTACTGCAAGTCCATCGAGCGGCATGTGCAATGCGTTGCGAAATGGTCCTTGGCTTCTCCGACATTTGACCATTCTCCACCACGAACGTCTTCAAGCACCAAGAGGTGACTTGGGTGATCTCTCAAATGAAGATGGTAAGCGCTCGCGTTGCACGAACCGCACAGGATGAATTCCGAGTTATTTTCCGTGCACTGTTGGCAGCGGTACAGCTCCTCGGTCAAGGCTTTGCCGCATTCGCCGCAAATATCGCAAGCTCTCGTTGGATGCATTGAGGTGGAGATGGCGGGCGTATTGCTCTTCCTGCTCTTAGCTGGACGCGATCGGCGCTTAGCCGGCGCAACGTTCTCGAGCCCCATCATACCGATCTTGTGCTCTGCATCATCGAAGACTCTGTCTGTCTCTGTCTCGAGCCGGTCGCCTCGAATACGTCGAGTCTGTCTACCCTTTTGCGCAAGAAGCAGAGTTCTGGTGGCGCCGTCCATACAAGCGTTGAGCTCGTCTGCTGTCACGATTGTTGAAGCGCGGCGTCGTGAGCTCTGGATTGGAGGATTATATCGGCGTTGGGGAGATTGACTGGTCTTGCGGAAGAGTGCCTTGTCTTTTGCAGAGGGGCGCAGACTCTGGCTCTTTACCTGTGCCAATTCGGCCTTCTGCCTGTCCCACTTATCATCCGCTTTCTGGCTACGACCGCGCACATGGCCCAGTTCACAGGAGCGTCCCTTGATTGGACGACCTGTCTTTAGATGTTTCTTCGGTGCAAACACATTCTTTTCGGCGTAATGACTCGGATCCGGACACTCGAAAGGCTTGAAAGCTGCCTTTAGATCTGATCCTGTGTCTCGAGTCGCGGGCATGCAATTCGAACCACAGATTTCGGGCTCGACGGTGACGATGTCATGTCCGCACTTGAGGCGATGGAAGTGAGGGCGGTCCAGATAAGGCGCCTCTGTCAAAGGCGTCAGTAGGAAGTACCGAAGAAGATGCCTTCTGGCGACGACACTTACCGAAACACTGCGTGGAGAAGGTGCGGCCTTGCGAGTCCTTGGCGCGCTCTCTTGCCGGGCCTTGAGCGACGAACAATTCTTCTTGCGGTGTTGGTGAACGATCCATGGACCCGTCATCGTCCACGGCTTCTTGCTTGATGCGCACTGGAGGCGCCGCACGGTATGGGGGGTTCATGATTCTGCAGATATGGTTTGGTCAGCAAAACTGACCGGACTCGACTCGAACACTTCAGCGCACGTCGCGCAAGAATTGGGCAGTTCTTGCGGACCACCGTTACACTCGAGGTGAATGGGTGTTTGTATTTATATGGACGACGCGGGGCGTGACGCGCTGCGTCGGTTCAACACCGGCTTAGGCGACCGTTCAGGCAACAAACAAGGGGGCCGGGCAGGGCCTCACTTACTTGTGACTGCTTCAGTTATACCTGGTTCAGTAAAGCTGCTCACTGTCGCCCTTCCATGGCCGGACTCGCTGTGGCCAATGAGACGTCTCCAGACAACACTGCACTTCTCGACGGTTGGCGAAGCCTGTGCATCTCAGGAGCTGTGGCAACAGTCGCGCAGCTCGAGCAGCATACCGAACTATCGGCGTTCGATGCCTCGGGGTTTCGATCTTCGCACCTCATGTCCATATCAACGCCGTATGCTGGCGGCGGGAAGCGCTCGCTCTCCGTGACAGGAAAGTGATCTGTTTGCTCATAAGCTCGGCCCAGGTCAAACTCCTGCCATCAGCTGCTGCCTGGGAGGCGGGAAGCGAACGCTCCATGTTGTTCTCTGTCCCAGGCTCGATCGGCTAACGTGCTGACAGGCCCAAAGAAGACGCACAGTTGTCCTGCGAGGATCTCTCTGTGATACGCGTGGATCACCTTCTGCCAAGTTGTACAGTCTCTCGACACAAGCAAGGAAGAACATACATCTTTCTCCGTGGCTCGTTTCTTCATATTGCCGGTGCGGTATGCGACCGTTGACAGCTGCGAGTAGACCAAGCAGGAATCACCACACCAGCCTTTTGCATACGACTGTGCTACGTGAATTTTTCTCCACAGCAATTGTCTTGACAATTCCGTGCACACAGTCGTGGAGAGCAGGCAGTACGTGAACTGTCTGACACGATTTCACCCATATGGCTTTTGAGTCCGGTTGTCACGGTGCGCGCGGAGGACAACTGGACTCGCGAGACTGCTGAATGGTTGTTGCGACGTTACGTGATAGATTTGGAAACGAATCTTGCAAGGGAGTTTTGCTCATTGCTCTCGCGACAATAAGACGGGCATGTATTAGCGTGAGGCTAGAAGCTGCCCGCGAAGCCACACGTTTCGGAGCTACACACAAGAAAGCCACGCAGCCACGCGCTGCGGAGCTGCCGAAGTCGTATGACCATGGCAGATGGACCGAAGTGTCGTTAAAGCGCGGAGCGAAAACCTGCTCTGCCTGGTAGTGGCTTTACAGAGGCAGCCAAGCACCGGGAAGTTATCGAATTTTGAAGCAGTCGGTGTTGCCGAATAACGAACGCAGGCAGCTATACTTCATACAGGAGTGTACCTTGTCCCTAAAGCGCGAGCACATTCGCAGCTAGAACAATGGGTTCACAATATCTGTGGCCGTCAACTAGATGACAAGATGATTGTGAGGCTTTGAAGATGTACCTTATCTCTCATTCAACTCCTGGAACGGTGGCTCAACACACCGCAGATTAGGGCCGCTTTCGCTCACATTGGGCACCTGGGAATGGGCCGCAACACGAGAGGAGCATTCATGTTGCACTCAAGCATGTCCTAGTCGTTCACACTCTCGCCTCACACGCAAGCTCAAGTATCGCCTCCGACTTCTCGTCACGATGCTGCTGAGCGAACTTGCATACCACAATTTGTGATGGACAAAAGTCTGGGACTCGAGATAAACCTTTGCCATTGGTATCTAGGTCAGCAGATGTCGGCGCCGGTGATTTCATGTCCGTACAAGCGTGGCTCTGCATGCTGAAGACCGCCACATGGCATAATCAACCACGTGGGCCTAGATTTGGCTAGCATCTTGGCACGCTTGCCGTATTTACCTCTTCGGTGCAGAGGACCAGCGTTGAGTTCTGCATTAGCCAGACCGTCAGCTGCACTGACCTCTTTTTGGCGAGTCTTGCGCCACAGCCTTCCAAAGTACAGCGGAAATTTTCTGCACCACAGACATCACGCATTAGTAGATCCTACCCACGAGGCTGCGTGCTGATCAAGAGTTTGTGCTCAGTCCAGAGGCAAATGCCTCGGTAGCACTGTGGGCGGTAAAGCTGTTGACGGAAGCGCGAACAGCAGCAGTGGCCTGCCTCTCGGGGTACTGGACAGCGTGATTGCTGTATGCACAATGCACATAGCCTCCAATCGGCGCACGCGAGGTGGACATCGTGTTGTAAGCCATCCAGCACGCTACTGAGCTGCGTTAGAGCGCCCGGTATTGGACTAAGCGGTGCCAAGAAGCTGCACGTTGGAGGTGAGGCGTGAGCCCAGATGGCATTGATCGGTGAGCACCGTCCTGAAGTGGACAGGGCAGAACTCAGTCGTCCCACAAAGTCGCTACAGGACCGCCGCGCACACAACCTGCAGGAGTGTCCCAAATGGACCAATGCACGAGCAGCAACGCTCACAAGGACCTTTGGCCAGGCCAAGAGTCTGTCAAAGTTAGCGTCCTCGTGGAAAGTAAGCGCCTTCTCCGCCTTCTACGCCTCACGCCAGAAACTGTGTCTAGTACTATGCCGGCGCTCGCGGTGGAACGCCTCGACTCACAGCCATCGCTTGTGAAGTCCAACAATGGGGAGGGCGTTGACACATGGCTAGGTCCGGATGGTATCAACATCTTTGAGAGTAAGCTATATAAACACACTGATGTCGCGGCCTGCTTCGAGCTTTTCTAGCCTTATCAAACATCTCGGATTTGCAGCCATGCAGTTACTTGAATTGGCCCTGTGGATCGGCGCCGCTTCTGCGAACCCTTTGGGCCAGCTCTTCGAACGACAAGCCAACGCAGCATGTACAGCCACATACCTTGCCAGCTGTACAGGAGCAGCAAGCACATCTGCGAGAGCATGGTGCACGAACCAGGGATACAATAGACTCACGCAAACTCGAACGAATGTCAACTGGAGAACCGTGCAAAGTACAATCACGACGTACACGTCTACTTCGACGTTCAGCGCACCGACAAGTACCAGAACAGTCAGCTCTGTGAGGACCTCGATTATCACAACAACGACCACAAGCACGACAACTTTCGACAGCACTACGACTGTACCTGTCACAGGCGCAATCACGGGCTGTCCTGTTTATATCCCACCACAACCTGTCGCTCCGGAGGTTGAGCCACCAGTCGAAGAACCAACGCCCCAGGAGCCTGTGCCCGAAGAGCCTACATTCTGGGAGCCTCGAGCAAAGCCAGCCGCTTGCGTGGAGCAATCACGACATGTTTATACCGATTCCAACGGCCAAGCCTACGAGTATATTCGCTGCCCAGGTCACGGCGACTCTTCGATCGGTGTAAACCGTTATGCCAACGTGGAGGTGTCCAGCTTCGACGAGTGTGCAAAATACTGCCGCTATGAGGACCGTTGCGCGGGCTTCAACTGGGCCACGAACAACCCTGGTACATGCAATGTCGCCATTGGAGGCGTGGGCAGGCTTCAGACCTTCAACGTCGCCGTAGCGCCCTGGTATTATCACCATCTCGTCAAGAGAACCGATCCAGTTGCAGCTCTACCAGCACAATGCACATCTACGCAAGAAGATCACTACGTGGATGTCGACGGCGTACGTCGAACGTATAAGTCCTGCTGGGGTCACGCCGATGGAACTATTTCGAATGATTACCCCTCTCAGTATAATCCTCCTGTCAATACGTCCACTGTTGAGGATTGCGCTGCACAGTGCCGACAGTCGTCCAAATGTGCCGGGTTCAATTGGTTGGGTGGAAATAATTGCAACATGGTTGTGGGTCGGCCTGGGAGATGGAATCCGATGCAACCAGGTCAATGGAGATATTATCACTTTACTGGTGAAACAGTAGTGACACCCGCAGGCGCAAGTAACGGAACTATGGCCAAACGTCAAGCGAGCGGAACTTTGCCCAAGCCTACCTGCGTTCGAGCAACCAATGCGGCTCAGACATCCTCTGCCTGCCGATGTGCAATCCCTACCCCAACTACCACTACAGCGGTGGTTCAGGCCACATCGACTCGGACCATCACAGTTACTAGCAGGCTTGTTTCCACCACGACCGTTACGCCTACAGCTGTTACGACACAAATCCGCACTACCACCCTCACGAGGCAACGTAAAATCGTTAGCACAGAAACTGTTATGCACACCACGGAGTCAACTGTTACACGGACCCTCGCGTCCATCCCGACAGGTTTCTATATTGCCGACAACTACGACGAAGAATCCCGTCACTTCGTCGAATGGCCTGCGGATTCGGATGAGATCTTCTACCACGTCCAATACGACTTCAACTCCGCAGACGACGAGTGGGCTCCGACCGTCTTCAAGTTCGACGGCGAAACACTCAGTGTTGCCGACTTGAACGACCAAGAAGGTACTCTTGAGAACTACGTCGTCGTCGGCAAGAACCACGACGCAGACGGCATGCAGGCTGGCAACCCTACCGATGGCATCCACATCGTCGCTACACAAGGCGGTGGCGGTAACGACGCTGTGAACTGCAAGATTGAAGCGACCGAGAATGACCAATGTGCTTTGATGTGCACTTCTGGCAGCTATAGTGTCAATTCGCGTGATAGTGATGGAACTTGGAGTCTCATGTCTGAGGCGACAGAGTACCAGTTCACGAACTACGTGTTTGCTGCTAATGTTGCTCTGGAGGAGAAGAGGAGTGAGTTCCGCAAGAGAGAGATGGAGCTGAGAAGAGCTGCTTCCAAGGCGAAGAAGCTTTGAGTGGTTAGACGTAGAACTGCTTTCTCGTAGCACTTTTAGCGCAGCATATGCACAATGCAAATTTTCTCTTGAGCATTCACATTTCATTCATCTTATCTGTGGCATCCACGACTGTTCACATCGCAGCAGCTTCTTTGAAAGGTGCAGACGATGCAAAACGTCCCGTAGAATGGCTTTTTGTCTTGGCTGAGTCGATGGATCGGGTCCGAATTCAATGCACGGCAGCACGCATAACATCACCATTTGTATAGTATAGCATAGCTGGCAGCGAGTCAATCCATGCATTTTATGCTATCTTTGATGGAACAAGTGTCAGAGAGCCAGAGCTGTGAGACAACATTCGAAGTCAGATCGATTTTTCTTGCATCACTCTGCGTTCATCACAGAAGGATCATAGATGTCAATGAATACGCCAAGGGATCTCCACCATCCCACCTCCATCTGGGTCGCGTGCTTTACTTTGTGTGATGATCCATTAGTATGATGAGCCGTACAGACGCCACGATGACGCCGTACCTGCATGTTGAAGAAGAGCTTCGTCTCATATTTGCGTGCTGCGGGTGTAGAACTGCTCTCAATTCACATTCTCTCACAGCACTGACATCGTACTCCACGCATTAAAGACATCCAACGAACCTCATCAGTAACATTTCCACAAGCAATCATGGCAGAGAACAGAGCAGAGGGCAACAAGGGCCAATTCAGCGCATCTGTCCCACAGCCTGAGCCGACTATCACCAGCAAGGCAAGAAGCTCCCTGTGCTGAACATTGGAACAACTTCCGTCCTGAAAGCTTACTAACATGACCTCAGCACCAACCTGGCAAGATCATTCCAGGCAGCAACGATGCTGTCCCCGAATTCGAAGCAGAAGTTCTTCCAGCAGGCAGTGCCCCACCAAAGAACACATTCGAGCCACAAACCGAAGGCGAAGCCCCTCCAGTCCAGAACTACTACAAAGATGGTGTAGGCGAGGGCGAGACGGCCAAGGCTTCAGAGACCATCGTGGGAGCAACTTCCGCAGATGTGCACCAAGGCCTTGGTAAGCCTGTTGAGGGCCAGAGTTCGAAGGAGTTGCGTGATGGTACTCACACCAGCGGTGGAGTAGAGGCTGTAGGAGGTCGAGCGAGCCAGGCTACGGTCGATCCTCATGATCCTCAGCACATTAGCCAGCGCGCTTTGGACAAGGATGATGCGGTGGTTGGACGTGGTGACAAGGCCTCAGCGCAGGACCGTGAGCCTCAGAGCGCGGAGTCTGTCGCTTCGGAGAGGAGATAGAGGTTCTCTGCCTCGGTCGCTCAAGCTCGTAGCTATGGCTGGCATGAATTATGAATGATCAAATCTTGCATAGTAATCACCATTGGCAGTCGTCCATTTGACGCATCTTCAAATTTGTCCAATCGTATTCAGCAAGATCGATAGCAACGCGTGCATCATGACACAGAACCGTATCAATACGTGCCGCTCATGCTGGGTCATGTGGAGAAAACATCGACGCTGAGTCCTGGAGCATGAAAGAGAGCATCTGATTGTCGTTGTATGCTATACAATGGCATTGGAAAGACCTCTCGGTCATATTTCGTGACCAGTATCTAGTAATGAGGTCAAAATTCGTGGCGCACCACTTTGCCTCGGCCTGGAGCAGCTACCGATGGTCCTCGACCTCGCCAGCGATTACAGAACTAAAGTGGATAGGACACACGGTAGGTTGGTGTTTCTTCTTTCTCGTACACCTTTCTCAACAATACTTGATCCTCGAACACAATAGCCCATCATGTCGGCCGAAGCAGACGTCAAGCTCAATGACTTCAAGAACCTCTTCTCGCTGCAAGGCAAGGTAGCTGTCGTCACTGGCGGCTCTCGAGGCCTGGGATTGCATGCTGCGTCTGGGTGAGTAGACTCACCTCGTTACAATACGCCTTTTGGCTGGCACTGACTGACCTTCTCCTTGCAGTCTCGCCCAAGCCGGCTGCTCCAAAATCTTCATCACATCCCGCAAAGCGAAAGCATGCGAAGAGGCCTGCGCCGCTCTCAATGCCCTACCAAACACCCAATGCAAAGCGATCTCCATTCCAGCTGATATCGCGAAGCCCGGCGAGGTCGAGAGACTCGTGAAAGAGGTCGAGAAGCACACCGATAAGGTTGACATCCTGTTCGCGAATGCAGGCGCAACGTGGGGCGAGGAATTCGATACACACCCTGAGAGCGCATTCCAAAAGGTCATGGACTTGAACGTCAAGAGCGTGTTCGTCTGCTCTCAGAAATTCGCTCCTCTACTTCGCAAGGCTGGCTCGATTCAGGATCCTTCACGAATCATCATTACTGCATCGATTGCTGGTATTGGTGTTGGGACTTTGGGTAAACAGGGAACTTATGGATACAGTGCTTCAAAGGCAGCGGCGCTCCACTTGGGCAAGAATTTGGCACTTGAGTTGGGACCGCAGGGTATTTTGGTCAACAACATTGCACCGGGTTTCTTCCCTAGCAAGATGGCTAGTGGTCTGATGGAAATGAGCGGCGGTGTGGAGAAGCTGGCGGCTGCCAGCCCTAACAAGAGATTGGGTCACCCTGAGGATATTGCTGCGGCTGTGGTGTATCTTTGCAGTCGTGCAGGCGGGCACTTGAACGGAGCGACTATCGTACTGGATGGTGGTAGTGTATTGCAGGCGAAGCTGTAAAAGTACGACAGAAAGTGTACAATGACCGATTAACGCCAGATGTTCCTGTCATCTCAAGCAAAGTCATTCCGAAAGCCATTGCTGCTTTGCAATTCGATATGCTGATGCTTGCAGAGGCGATCATGCAACCGAGTGATTTTAGGACTGGCGTTCATCGCTCACTCCGTCGAGCGTCTTGAGCGGGCATCGCCACCGTCAGGCTTGGGTTCTGCGAAGTGCTTGACTTGCATACCATACTAATACGGTTCGACAGAGGTGGAAACGAAATATTGCCACAGTGGCGCTCCCGGTGCGAGAGAGGCGGACTGCTAGAAGACGTCTTCTTCCTTTGTCCTTGTTGTCTAACATCGGCAAAGATCCAGGACGACTGACATGTCATATTTCCGCATTTCTGATAAAATCATATGGAAACACGTGGAGGTGCTGCTCGCGTGCAGACCTCACATGCTAATATCACACGTCAATCGCTCGTCAAGGGGTTCAACAAACCGCATTCGTGAATCCGAGCGGCGCGAACGAGCACATGCAATGGCACCGGGTCGCAGTACAGGCTATTGTCGGAGTGGCCGCGATGCAACCTTCAACTTCGCCCGCAGACCATCCGGACCACGTCCAGACCAGACTGATCGACTCAAAAGCAGACGATTGCCGTGCGCCTTGACTTGATCGATCGTCTCATCACGACCACATCGTCGGAGGGCTCCATCGGACTGCCCGAGGGACTCAGAGCCAGATCCAACGATAGCTGGTGCAGCCGATATCATGAGTCGGGCATACGATGAAGGTCTTTTTCTATGCGGCACTCCTGGCCATCAGCTTTCAACTTATCGTCGGGCTGTCTATTCGCAAAGATGACAAGGGCGACAGTCCTGCTTCGATGGACGTCAGCTACAACGAGGCTACCGTCTACGGGAGACGAGCCTCATCGACACAGATGATCCGCGGAGTCAACATCGGTTCTTGGTTGGTGCTCGAAAAGTGGATGGTGTCTGGACTTTTCGAGGGCACCAATGCCACTGATCAATACACGTTCGACTCAACACCTGGCGCCGAAGCCAAGCTGCGGGCGCATTGGGAGACTTATTTCACCGAAGCTGATGTCCAGAAGATCGCATCGTGGGGCATAAACGCGCTGAGGATACCTGTCGGATACTGGTCTTACGACAACTCCGGAACTCCGTACATCACTGGAGCTGACGCTTACCTCGAGAAGGCCATCGGCTGGGCAAGAACTCATGACCTTAAAGTAGTTGTTGATTGCCATGGATCACCTGGTTCTCAAAATGGCTTCGACAACAGCGGCCAATCTGGAAACATACGTTGGCAATCTGGTGACAATCTAGACAAGAGTATATCTGTCTTGAAGATCATCGCTCAGAAGTATGGCTCCAAAGAATATGCCGATGTAGTGCTTGGTTTGCAACTCGTCAACGAACCAGCTTCCTGGGGAGACAACAACTTCGACATCACCAAAGAGTGGACGCAAAAAGCTTACCACGCCGTCAGGGCTGCTGCAACAAATCCGAACCTGCTCATTGTAATGCACGACAGCTTCAAAGGTCCTGCGAGTTGGGTCGATGTCGGACAAGTGTTGAACGGCAATGCTTCGAAGAGCGAGGCAACCTTCTCCATCGACACGCATCTTTACCAGAACCAGCAAAATGGCGACTCGTGGCTTGATCAAGAACAACACATCCAGAAGGCATGCAACTGGACGCGGACTGATCTGCTCCCTGCTCAAGCCTCCCTGCCCGTCTTTATTGGCGAGTTCAGTGCGCAGACGAATACCTGCGCGTTCCCCAACGGCTCGACGGTCGCTGGTTCGAAGTGCGACGTTGACGGCTGCCAGTGTTCCTGCAATGTTGACGTTGCATATTGGAAGCCTTGGTTGGTGAATGCGACGAGGAAGTTTCTCGAAGCGGAGCTCGATGCCTTTGAGCACTCGTCTCAAGGCTGGTTCATGTGGTCGCATAAAGGACCTGGCGCTTGGGGCCTTGAAAATCTGGTCAAGCATGGTGTGATTGGGGCGAAAGTCACAGAGAGGATGTTTCCCGGGCAGTGTTTGTTCTCCTGAGCAAGCATCTTGGTTCCGTGTTCATTCTGGCATCGCCATTTCCGTAGTCGAATATGACTACATTGTATAACAGATATGGGAGTATCTTCTCTTCTTGTTTGAGGCGATATTGCTCTTGTTATAGCATGAAGTTGCTGAGGAGTACGCCCTGTCTGGGCGGGATAAGCAGAGAGCTGCGGCAGCTGGGCCAGGTTGGAGAGGTGGAGCACGATTCGAGATGGAGCTTCGGGATTGGCCCGAGACCCTACCACCCATCCCTCGCACCTTCCAAGTCACATGCCACTCGTTCCTCCCACACCTCACATGCTCGTGAATGCCTCGCCGCGCTCGATGCGATAATCAGTCGCTGCACAACTGTTTTGCGAACTTGACACTGATATTATCAACAGAGTAAGATCATCAACGTCGTTTGCGACTCGGCAACGCGTCGCTCGTATCTTCCCGAGCCTCACAACAGCGACCGGGCGCTGGCCGCGAAAGATCACCACGTGAGAGGGCTATCAACACGTGAGCGTGAGAAGGGCAAGAGGTATGTGTCGCGCTTCCGTTAGAACCATCCACGAGCACCACCACCGTCGAGCGCCGCGACAGCGTCTTGCACGTCGCTGCGCCGAAGCTGGTGGCCATGCGACGCCGTCGACCTTGCTGCGACGAGCTGCCAGCATCTCGACGACCGCGACCGCGACGACGACGACTCGTGCGGTCGGAGATGTCGCGGGTGGAGCGTGCGGCGCAATCGCAAAGGCGACGCCTTCTGCGAGCAGCGCTGGCAGCATGAACGGCATCTGCGCAGGACACGGCCTCGACTTGCATGCACAGAGGGTGCAGCGAGTTGCTCACGTCCTCGTCGCGATGTTGGCGCATGACCTTCACCACTCCACCACCTCCTTCACTGCGGTCACATGGACGCGCGACTCTAATCACCATCCAGCTGACATGCCCTAGACCTTCGCGAGCCTCGCGAGCCTCGCGAGCCTCTCTCCAGGAACTTCTAGGCACGCGTGGTCCTTCCCGAGACACGCCACACAAATCCCACTCGCATTCCGCGCTGCTTCCATTCAACAGCCCAGCACCACCTCACTTCCCCACCGTCGACCACAATGGCCGCCCTCGCAAGCAAGAGAAAGCGCGACACGAACGACCTGCCACAAGCTCGACCGGGTCCCGGAATGAATGCGCACGATTTCGATCAGCCATACAACCTCAATGACGACGATGCCATGAACCAGCACGCCAACGACATGGCCTTTTCGACACTGGCGTCCCACAATGCTAACGTTGGCGACTCTGGCGACCTACACCAAGATCATGGAGATATGCACGCGCACCATAACATGGGACACCAGCCGGTACAGAGCGCGAGCGACACCGCAGCGGCCGCCATGGCGCAATACCACACGATGACCGTACCCCAATCAACAGAGCAGTCGTTCTTGAATCAAGCGAACGACCAAGGTGGCGATAGGTCTCAGCAGGCGTCCCTAGATCAAGGCAACCTTGGTGGCCAGCAGCGAACATCGAGTTTCGGCGACTTCGACCACAACGTCCCACACGAATTGGCTCCTGCGCCTCCGAATGGTGCCGGATCACCCACTGGAAAGGGCGCAAACAATGGGCAGGGCAACCCGAAACCCCAAGTTGGGACTGAGGAGTGGCACAAAGTGCGACGGGACAATCATAAAGAAGGTGGGTACCGCCCTTGTCTACAATCTAAACGACCATGCTAACCTTTATCCAGTTGAACGCCGACGTCGAGAGACGATCAACGAGGGCATTAACGAGCTCGCCAAAATCGTTCCAGGCTGCGAGAAGAACAAAGGTTCGATTCTGGCTCGCGCCGTGCAGTTTATTACACAGCTCAAAGAGAACGAAACGCAAAACATCGAGAAGTGGACCCTCGAAAAGCTGCTCACCGAACAAGCTATTGCCGAGCTTAGCTCCAGTTGTGACAAGCTCAAAGCTGAATGCCAACGTGCATGGGCCGAATGCGAGCAATGGAAGAAAGCGGCGCAAAGTGCTGGCGTCAGTATTGACATTGACGAGAAGGATGTGAACGATGGCGACGACGTCTAGTAGACGCGTCTCCTCCGTCAGTAGCAGCAGGCGTTCGGGTAAAGGGTCTTGATAGGGACCGCCACGAAGTTCTTGGTAACTGTTCCACGCTTTAGACCAGACTTTTGAGGCGAAGCAACTCATGCGCGCAGAGGAGTTGGGACTATCTCTTGATTTGGCGAACTCTGCCAGCACAGACATGATCGGCGTTTGGGAATGATGAACGGATGATACTCCAGGGAGCTCGTTTTCTTGCTAATTATGGCTTCATTGTGCCTTTTTGGTAGTGCTGTGGCGAGTAACTCGCATTACGAATTTCGAATTGATTGCAATCGCCTGCCAAGTCACTCTTCTAAGAGACTGCTTCTGTAATTTCCATTTACAGGCTGATCAGTGACCATGTTCTTTCCTCAAAACTCCGCGCTGGATGCTAGTGCTGTCCAAAGAATGCTGACCCTAGAGATCATCAAATCGTGGCGCCGCTCTTTCTTCCACCTCGTAGAGCCAGACAGCAACGAGTCTAGTAAAATGACTCGACCATAGACTCCTTGTTCTGCTGGATCGCGCTCGGCCCCATGCCCTCTCCCAACTTGAAGACCGACTCAATCACGCTG